>CM048928.1:38807208-40007208 GCA_026686955.1 Epinephelus cyanopodus
GTGCAAAAGATACAATCTTAAAGAAATACACAAGTGAAATCTTAATAACATAAACATAAATACTCAAAAACACAAAAAATGTACGAAAGCTCTGAGGCAATGTAAAAAAAAAATGTGGGTAATGTTGGCTAAAACCAACAAACTTATGTAGGAGATAAAATCTCCTGAGTAAGCTAATAAAGGAGGAGATATTGTCTTCGTAGAAGATAACATCCTTTACGTTGGAGATAATATCCTCGACCTAGGAGATAAAGTCTTCTATGTAGGGAATAATATCTCCTGAGTGAACTAATGAGGAAAGAGATAATGTCTTCGTCGGAGGTACCATCCCTCACGAAGGTGATAACATCTCCTAGTTAGAAAATAAGGAAGGAGGTAATGTCTTTATAGGAGATAAAATCCCTTACGTAGGAGATGATATCTTCTTGGAGATAATGTCTCCTAAGTAAGCTAGTGAGGAAGGAGATCATGTCTATGTCATTGCAAATATTATCTCACACATATGGGATATTATCTCCTACGTAGAAGATAAGATCCCATAGATATAAATATAGGAGATAATATTGTCTACGTACGAGATAATATCTCCTATTATCTCGTACGTACGAGATAACCTCTCACATATAGGAGATAATATCTCCTATGTAAGCTTATGAGGAGGGAGATAATGTCTTTGTCATAGCAGATATTATGTCGGGGATGTATAGGAGATACGTTTTTGGGCTTTTTGCTTATGTTGAAGCATATAAACCGTCTCCACAGCAATACTTGGCTGCAAGCCTGTGTTATGTAGCCTCCACGGGCTCCCGCTCAGCCTCTTTGGCCTGAGCCTGCCACGGGTGTCATCAGAGATCGCTCTTAAAGCCAATTCACAGTTTCCACATTTGCGTGTTTGCGAGGGTCCGAACTGAGCCGTATGATTTAAATGTCATCACCCACCCAAGTCTGCACTGAACCCTGCGTGGACATGCGAGTGCGACCCATTTTTTGTGACCACATGGACTGTTGGTCTAGGAAGCGTGTCGACTGTGCATGACGCAATCCCTGGCTCCACCTTCCAGTCCAAAACACTGCTTTGAAGCCAGCTGCATATTCGACAGACATTCACTCCGGCATCATTGAGTTTTACTTCCACCCGATGTCGGCAGTAGCAGGAGGGTGAGCTCACCTCCCGGCCCTCCCATTTACTGCCGGTCTATGAATAGAACATGCGCATCTGCATGACCACAGCTGTCTGCAGACGTTCAGTGAGGAAGGTACGTCCGAGCCTTTGCACAAGTAACAGCGGCAAGGGCACTCAAAAATGAATTCTCAAAAAACAACAACAACAAAAAAAACCACACACACACAAAAGAAACAGAATATCCAAATTTTGGAAACAAACTTTTAAAAATTCAGAAATCTCAAAAAGTAAAATCTAAAAAATACAAAAATAAAATTTCAGTCAGGGTCATTCCACTAAAATCTATTCATTTCAGGCCGAGTTTCTCTATTACTAAAGTCGATGTGACCCTGAGTCATCACAACAGTTCATCCTATACAGAGCCTTCTTGCTGTGGGGTGTAAAGAACGCTGCAGCATCTAGTGGTGACTCGTGGGCCAGAAACGTGTTGTGGTAACCACCTGAAGATGAATTAATGTGACGTTGTGCTCTGGTGCGGTGGAAGTCTTATTTACTGCACTTTGAAACAGCACAAAGGACATGTAGGCCACATTAACATGCACTGTGCGAAAAACAACTACAGGCTGCTGCTCTGCACCGCATCAGAAATGAAAGAGCCCTCTTCAGCTGAGCCCTGCTCCTCTTTAAGAGAGTAAAAAAAAAGTTGATAAACAGAGGAGGTGGCAAGGTTGCAGAGATGGTAAAAAATGCCAAAGTCATTTGCATAAGGAAATAGAAAACTTAAAAAGAGCACAAACACGCTAATTCAGCGATGAAATGAATTGAACGATCACTGCGGGACGGGAAAAGCTCTTAGCTGATGAATCCTAATGAAATCTGACTGATAGTAATTATGCTGATGTTGTTCTGTGGACCTTAACCTTTTAACTAAAAAACTGAGAAGTCTGCAAATCCCTCCTTCCATTAACACCTGAGGGAGGAGAGAGGGATGAGGCGGAGGAGGAGGGAGAGAGGAGGGAGGATGGAGGGATGAGGCAGAGGAGGAGGGAGGGAGGAGGGAGAAGATGATGGGGGGGGCAGGAGTTAGAACATAGAACGAGAAAGTGGAAAAGTGAAGCGACAGAGGAGAGGACGAGAACATATGAAGAGAGACAGGAAAGAGAAGTACAGGCAAAGAGGAGAAGAAGGAGAGGAAAGAGGAGGGAAGGAGACAAAGAGAAGAGATGTTGAGGAGGTAAAAAAGGGGAAGAGGCATAAATGACGAGAAAGGAAGGAAATAACGGAAGGCGTGGAAAGGAGAGGAAACAAAGAAAAGCAACAAGAGAAGGGAAGAAAAAGAAACGAGAAAAAAGAGGAGGCAAATGGAAGAATATGGGGAGGAGGAGAGGAGGTGATAACAAAAGGGGAGGAAGCATAAATGACGAGAAAAGAGGGGTGGAGGGAAAGGAATTCAAAGTTAGGAGAAAGACGAAGAGAAACAAGATGAGGGAGAAAAGAAAGGAGAAAAAGGGAGGAGAATCAAAGAAAAAGGGAAGGTACAGGAGGAGAGGAGGTGTTGAGAAAAGGTGAAGAGGCACAGACGAGGAAAGAAGGAAGTAGGAAAAGAGGGGTGGAGAGGGAGGTGAATGGAAAAATGTGGGGAGGTGGAGGAGGTGATAAGAAAAGGGGAAGAGGCATAGAAGACAAGAAAAGAGGGTGGAGAAGAAAGGAATTCAAAGTTGGGAGAAAGACGACAGAGAAACAAATGGACGGAAGAAAAAGATAACGGGAGGAGAATGGAAGAAGATGGGGAGGAGGAAGAGGGAGGAGGAAGAGGGGAAATAACTGGAGTAGAGGAAAATGAAAAAAGGATGCGAAGAAAAAGGTGAAGATGAGGAAACAAGAATAGAAAAAGAGGAGGATGAGTGTGAAGTGGAGATGAGGGGGAGAGAGGGTAAGGAGGAGGAAGAGGGGAGGTTACAGATATCAGCACCTCTCACGTCCGTCCGGCCTCAGAAATGGAAATGAGAGAAAGGCACACCGGCCTCATTACATTCATACCCACTGAGGGGCTCGGCTCGGACTAATACCTGGAGTAGGGAGGTGAAGTGCAGTATCAAGGCCCTGTATAATGTCCTGAGATAGCAGATCAGTCTAATGCGTGGAACACTAACCTGCTTCTCCGCCGCTGTCTTTGCTTCCTGCTGCGAGCCGCTCCGCCCTCTCCTCCCCTTCTCCTCCTGCTTCACCCGCCGAGTATCCACCTCTCCTCGCCTCTCCCCCTCCTCCCTATCTGCCTCTCTCATCGCCGAGCAGTTAATTTTGGGATTAATACGCGTGGCGGTGGTGGCTGCCTCTTTTGAGGGATTTGTAGCGGAGCTGCAGACACTTATCTTGGTCATTACGGCGCCCATATTGGATTCAAGCGCTTTAGTATCTGCCAAACATTCGGCTGCGGAGGAGTCTATCGGGGCGACACGCGCCCGGGGATTAAGATAAGGAGGCCCCTCATTACGACTCCTCTCCTCCTGCGGCGCGCTGACACTCGCAGCGGCCGCGACTTCTCCTCCAGCGACATCACAGAGGAGGTACGGGTCCTCACCTCGGTTCTCTTCCTCTGCGCCAGAGGACACGGGAGGAGGAGAGGAAGGGTTGTCAGCTTTTGGTTTGGAGCCGGGCCCCTGGAGAGAGGCGGAGACACTGTTTGAGGGCGAGGAGGTGGAAAAAGAGCTGTAACAAGGCTCCGGGAGAGGAGAGAAGGAGCGCTGTGTTCCCTCTGTGGGACTGGAGCCTTGGAAATACAGGTGATCCTGCTCTTGATCCAACACCAGCTCCTTTGAGGGCGACAGGTAGCTCAGACTATCACCTGGTGTGAAACCAGGCTCCTCTTGACACAGATGATGACTGTCATTTGGTTTTGAACAAGGTGAGTAAGCTAGACTGTCCTTCAGTTCGTAGCCAGAGTCCAGGGAGGGCAAAAACTCCAAAGTTTCCTTCAGTGAGAACCGCCGTGGTTTCTTGGTGAGCACCATGCTGTAGCAGAGAGGTGGGCCCAGGTAGACCTCCTCCGTACACGCTGCAAACAGGGTCTCCTCGTCCCTGATGTCTGGGCTGGGGGGCAGCGACAGTGAGGGGCTAACGGACTCCTCACCATTAACTGACGTCAAATCAAGAGTACAGAAGCTGTTCTTGGAGTCGGGGCCGGGAGAGGAGCGTCTGGAGGACGGAGCAGAGTTTGACATTTGCTGCCTGGTGCTTGTGAACAGCTCCGGACTCGGGCTGTGGAGGCCTTGTGTCGGCGTGACGTAAGTCGGGATGCTGTAGGGCGCCGGCGTGGAGCTCTTCTCTTCAGAGCACTGGCTGACCTCGCCACAGTCGCTGTCATGGGAGGAGAGAGACAAGTAGGCGTAGAAGTCTCCTTTACGAAGGTGGAGAGGCTGGTGGGAGTGTTCCAGGACCTGAGGGAGGAGGAGGGAGAAAGTTTGTCAAGATTTGCCCTCTGAGATGAATTTGTGAGTTTGAACTTTAAAAATAAAATGAAATTGACTTCTCCTGACCTCGTGTGTTGATTAATCTGAATATGTTCAAAAAAATGAATGAATGAATACCTGATAACCCTTAATACACACGGTCTTATCACATTTAACCATAGTTGTCTTTGTTTGTGTTGACGGGCAGTGGCGGCTGGTTTTGAGCCATGACTCCTTCTATTCTGGCTCCAATAACACAACAAGACAAACACATTTAACCCTCCTGTGGAGCCTGCAGCCCTGTGAGGGAGAGGCAGCTGCACCTCCAGGTAATGAGGTGACGTCATCGTGATGTCAGCCCTAAAACGATCTATATATAGTCTTTGTTTTATTTTTTTGTTTAATTTAATTTTATTTTCAATATCATATATCCATAACTCACACCGCCTTGGATCTAACTTTATTTTTTGGATTAAGTGCCTTCATATATATTTGAGTAAATTGTCTATTTTAACACAAACCATCCAAAGAAACCATCAAGTGTTAATTTGCATATTAAAGCGTATTTATATTTTACACTTTTACAGGAGGAGCAAAGTTTTCTGCCTGATTTCTTTTTTCTTTTCAGAAATAAAATGTAGACTGAAAACTGATTAGCTTTTAGATTACTTCACTCGCAAAAGATACTGAAGAAATTAGTCATTACATCCTAAAAGTTATGATCTGTGATGCGATTTATTGAATTACTCCAACTCAGTGAACAAATTAACTCAGATAACTTTTGCTACTTTTGGATTCGTCCTCAAAATGTACAGAATATATATGAGGTCAAACAGGACTTTAAATGTTGCATCTCCATAAATATCCACTTATTTGATTCATGTATTACAAACAGCTGTATCAGCCTGATTTTTAGTTTGTGTTTCACTGGGGTTTTCATTTGTTTTCTTTGTAATAAGACACATGACTGTTTGACCACAGTTTCTCAGTCAGACTTCTGTATTATTGATTCATTATGTACCTTGTCTTTGATCTGTGTCAGTGATGCAGGACCCTGGTCTGGTTTGGACCCGCTGCTGTTGGTCTGGTTCGGCTCTTCAGGCTGATTCTTTTTGCTCTTCAGCGCCAGTGACGTCATGTCAATAATCTCCATCACAAAGTCGTGCACATTCTCTTTCTTGCCCTCGTCTACACTGCAGGGCCGGAGGTTGGAGGGGGAGGGCAGGTGGTTGCAGCAGGAGGAGTGGGAGTTGTGCCGTTTTCTGGGCGGCAGGGACGATGCTTTGTCTCTGACTTCCCTCCTCGTCTGCTCCGTCACAAAAGACGAGAACTTGAACTTCTCCTGACTGGTGATGGACTTCCGTCCCCCGGTGGCTGGCCTGCTGCTGTGCAAGGCATCATGGGATCTGCAGTCCTCGACAGGAGAGAGGGAAGGAGGCGAGGGGACGGAGGAGCTGTGGCAGGGCAGCTCCCCTCTCAGCTGTCCGACTAAAGAGGAAGCACGTTTGGACAGGAAGGGGAGGAGCTCGCAGGACGGTGATGGAGAAAGCTGCTTCGTTGTGTTTGACTCTGTTTTCACGATCAAGTCGCTGACGTCCTGAACTGTCTCTCCTGTTTTGGGGAACACGTACGTCTCCCTCAGCGACTCTCCTTTCTTTGTGAACACACTGGACTCCTCTCGGAGGAGTTCGTCGTCCTCGTCTTTTCCTTTTAAACAGCTCTGGTCCACATTCCCGTTCTCCACGTCGTCCACAAACTGGCTGATGTAGCTTCTTGTTGCGTTCCTGCGGTTCTCCTCCTCTTCCTCCTGTTCTTTCTTCTCCCTTTTGGTTTTGTTGTTGCCACTGTTGGTGTTGGTTTCTATTAATTTTGAGCGGTTTTGAAAGTGCTGTTCCTTGTTCTGAGAGGAGGAGGTGAAGGTGGAGGACAGGTTGGTCCCACACTGCAGCTCGTCCCTGAGGCCTGCTTCTGTTTTAGAGGAGGAGCAAGACGAGGCTCGAGGAGATCGGATCCAACTCTGCAGCTCCCTCTTCATGTACTCCAGACCCAGGACATAAGACCCCTCCATCTCCTCTTCATCATCATCTTCTTCATCATCATTACCAGAGGAGGCGCCGCTCAACCTCTCCTCCTCTCCATCCTCTCCATCCCGAACGCCGAGCTCCTCCTCGGTGAGTGTGAGTGTGGAGGAAGATAGAAGGTCACTGTCGTCCTCGTCTTCATCTGTGCATGCTGATGTACAGGAGACGTTCACCACCAAACTCAGACTTGCTGCATCTGCTTCATCCATCCCCTGCCCTCCCCGGGTGTGTCCGTGGCAACGTTTTTTATAAGAGCTGGAGTTGGCGTTGGCTGCCATGGTGGGATCAAGGAAGACGTGGCGTTGATTTCTGAGCATCGCGAAATCTTCAGACCCCAAAGACGAGTCCTCAGTGCTACTCAGCTCCGTTAGTGATGCTGTTGCAGAACTTTCGTTGATCAGGGATGGCGGTCCTTTCCGCAAAGAGCCTGAAACCCCAGCGAGGGGGGCGTGATGACCACCAAGAGATGGTGAGGCAGGGAGTCTGCTCCGCTGTGGGGAGCTGCTCCGAAGCGTCATGTCAGAAACACTGCGGGTCATCTTCGCCTCCAGAGGACTCTGGATGTTCTCCAGGCGTTTCAGGAGATCGAGAGTTCTTCTGCTCAGCTCCCCAGAGGACGGTTCTCCTTGCACACTTTCAGTGTTCTTCTCCTTTCCTGGTTCACCTCCGTCCACCTCCCTGCTCTGCCCCAGGTCCAGCTCCCCGAGGCTGGCCAGACTGCCTCCGGTCTCTTCAGCACTACGGCACGGGGCCAGGCAGCTCTCCAGAGAGGCGCTGCGATGCAGCTGATCTTTGCAGGGAAACAACTCCACACCCAGAGCCAGCAGAGACTCCAGAGAGGAGCCCTGAGACAAAACTGGACTGGACGCCTGGCGGCTGAGAGCAGGAGGAGTCTCCAAACCGTTAATCTGGTCAACTTTGAACCCTGTGATGTCACTGCAGGACATCAAGGGCTTGGAGGAGCCTACACCGAGTCCTCCCACCTCAAAGTCAGAGTCAGAGTCAGCGGGAGTCAGGATTCCACGACAGTTGATTAGAATCTCCACAGCCTCAGCACCTCCCCTCCTGTGCCTCCTCCGTTTCTCCTCCTCTCCTCCTCTGATGTCCTCTCTCCTCCATCCTTTCTCCTTCATACTCTCCTCTCTCTTGGTTCTTTGGTTGTACCTGGTGTTTTTGTGCCGAGTCAAATGACTCCCATCTACAGTTTCATCCTTCCTCTGCTTCTTTTTCTCTTCCTCTTCCTCTTCATCCCCCTGCTCTTCTTCCTCTTCCTGGATTTCAGAGTTTGCCGCTGTCTCCGTCTCTCCTGTATCACTTACGATCCCGCTTTCGCTCTCCGACCGCCGACTGCTTGCTGACTGGCCGCTTCCTCTGCCGCTCTCCCTCTCACTCTCCACATCCTGGTATCCAACAATTCTGTCTCCTCCTCGGCTGTTTGACATCAAACCTCCCACGAGGTCTGGGAGGGATTCGATGGAGGAGAACGAGGAGTCCTTGCTCAGGCTCTTCAGAAGGAGGTGCTGTTTGCGTTTTCCTGATTTGGATTTGTGCAGCAAGGAGGAGAGAGGAAACTGAGGCTGTCTGTATAACTCAACACTGTGGAGGCTGTACACCTGGTAGACGTTATTATTGTTAGGAGGAAGAGTTTGGGAGATCACACTGGGCTGAATCTCAGATGAGGATCTCTCCGTCATATTGGACATGATCTCAGGACTCTGATTGGCTGGGACACTGGTTTGAATCCCGTCAGATTGATTCCCATTTGACAGAATGCTGTCCGAAGGCAGATTTGGTTCTGAGGAGAGGTTGTGCATAAGGTCAGGTTGTGGTACTTGTTGTGGCTCTAGTTCTGTGATTGTCATGTCGGTTTCATCCCATTCCCAGGAGTCATCAGGAGGCGGTGCTACTGGACCAGCTGGGACCGGGCTCATCTGGTGGAGGTCGACTAGACCAGGTTCCAGAAAGCTCCCAGGAACCTGCAGGCAAAAGAGAAGAAAGACAGAATGAAAATTAAAACATGTTTGAAATTGTTCAGCAAGGATGAAGAGGAATCCCACCGGCTCAGCTGCTAAAGCACAAACCATGAACCCACAACGTCCAAGGTTTTAATCCTGCTGCATGTCTAACCTCCTTTTTTCTCTCTGGCTCTGTTGCCAAAAAGAGATATCTCAAAAAGATAAAATCAAGTGTACTCTGAATGAACTGGGTCACTACTGCAGCAAAGAAAAGTTCACAAATACAACGTGCAGTGAGGGTCATCACTGAATACAAATACACTGTAAACCCCCAAATCCATCCAGGACACAAAATTTTGATATAAAGTCGCACAAATGCCCCGGACTGTCAAAATGACATAAAAACTTTATGTTCACTTGACACAAAAACTCATCTTGTGAGCTTGACAGAATTTTTTTTATGTCAAGTGAACAATTTTCGAATTTTGCGTTAATTTGACTGAAATTTATAAAGCTGATTTCGTTAGTTTAAGGCCAATAAACAACACTATCATTGTCCACTTAACACATTGTGGTGTATTGGGGCTAAATGGGTGGAGTTTCCCAGCATGCCATGAGACAATGTGTTTAAGGTGTGTTTGAAACTGGTCCACCTGTGACCGAGTAACTAACTCCCTTACAAAATGGATGGCAGACCAGTTTGGGTGGTCGAGGACACAGGGGGACAACTGTGTTCAAGGTTCAGCAGCTTCAGGAAGAAGAAGACGATATACTTTATCATACTTAATTAATACATGCATACATGCAAATGAAGGTATGTCAAAGTGACGGTGCAGTTTGAGGTTTGGTGCTTTGCTAAGGGGCACCTCGGCAGTACCCATTAGGCGAAATGGCACATGTCCAGCTGCCAGTCCACGCTGCATATTTGGTCCGGATTGGGACTTGAGCAGGCAACCTTCCGGTTGCCAACCAGTCCCTGAGCTACTGCCACCCCAAATATGACACATTTTTTGACTGCTTTCTATGACATTGTCAATTTGATCTTTTTTTGAGCTACTTTTTCTGAGTAGCTTTAGTCAACCAAACTAGACTCCTCCCTAAAGTAGTTTTGCTGCAGTTCAGCTTCCTCCAGTGTGAAGTAATTGCTAGCTTGCAAAGCTGTGTTTTACCAACACTGTCTGTTTCCTCCTGCTTTCAGGTGTATAAAACTAGTATCTAAACATCAGATGTCAGTGCAGAGATGTAACAAAAGCTGTTGAAACTACTTGTTGTTTTCCACAACATACTGTATATTTATTGTGATTATATCTGAACCCTCCAAAGCCTCTAAATCCTGCACAAACTCTGTGTCTCCAGCTTCAGGAACATCTGGACCAACAGTTTACCCCGGACACCCTGACATGTTGCTGGAGTCTGGGATGGTATTACTGCCGCTGTTAGACTGGTAAATGTGTCTGCTGTGCCAGCTTGACAGATCTGTTGCTTTGGCAGGTAACCAACAACACTTGGAGAGTTATTCACTGCTTTAAAAAATGTGTTTCTGAAGCCACTGTGGCCGGCACACACGCCAGGAGTCACCTCCCTCCTCTGTCCAGGGTCATAAAAATAGCCTCAATTCAGCTGTAAACTGTTACGAAATTACAGAAATGAGATAAATTACAGATATAAATTATATACAAGGTTTTCGTGGGTCATCAAATACTTGATTTGATTGGATTAGGCTGATTGATAGCCTCTCCCCTCAGCGCTGAATGTGTTTTTGAATGCGTCTGCAGTGGCAAAACCCAGTTCAGTCATTACCCCCATCTCCCTTATCAGCACAAGGGGAATAAACACAAATCTAATAGAAATTCATTACACAGGCCCACATCCACACACACACACACACACACACACACACACAGAGCCAACTAGTTTATTAGATTAATAGGCTATGAATGGCTAATACGAATTACCCCCCTCTCTTGTTAACGAGACGCGGAGCAATTTGTATAATTATGTCTGTGGAAGGGAAGAATTCCTGTGTCTAAGCATATTTTTAGACAGCCGAGCTTTCTGAAGGCTTTTGATTACGTATTTACTTTGGGGTTTTCAGCTCCGTGCTCTTTCTCTCAGAAGTCGTTTTTGAATAATTCATCGCTTTGTTCCAGAGCGGAATAATTTGTGTTGAGATTTATGAGCAATTGCTTTGGGGTGGGCTGATTTTACTCTTTTTTAAATGATCACAGAACGTGTTCTGTCAGAGTCGGGTGTCAGTGTGTCTCTTTCAAACAGAGGCCCGAGTCGAGACAGCGCTCTCGGAGAGGACACGGGATTTTCAACACGTCTTTTTAAAGAGTTTGGTGCCAAAACAAGAAACACGACATCTGAAAAAACATCGCCTCTACTCCCACAGCGTTTGATAGCACAAAATAAAACATTCTCTGCACTTTAAATGTTAATATAGAGCTGCACTTCTTTAACAACAACACACTTATGGACGGGATCTTCAACCTGACCAGATCAAATTCTGGCCTCACAGCAACATTTCTGAAAGAAGAAATGCAAGTCATTAAACGCTGTTTCAGGAATTTCCTAGGAATTAGTGTCAGTAACATTAAACAAGACATAATTAGACAGATTAATAAACCAGTATCAGGAAAACTTCACTTGCTTGGGGGGATATTTTAAAACTTATTGATTCAGGACTCAATAATTGCCTAAATGACTCGTTAGGATGGAGTTTTTTAAGCAGTGTATTAAGTGGTGTACACCAACACACAGCATTTAATTTCTTTAGTTGTGGGTGAAGTCTAATAATGTTTAGTTACCTATTTAATTCTGCCCACCTTTCACCAGCAAGCATTTCCAGTGTTGTATTTAAGGACTTTAAAGGGACAGTTAACCCCCATATTAAAAATACATATTTTTCCTAGAGCGGTTTATCAGTCTAGATAGTTTTGGGGTGAGTTACAAAGTGTTGGAGATATCAGCCGTATACTGCCTTCTCTCCAGTATAATGGAACTAGATGTAACTTGGCTTGTGGTGCCAAAAAGTTTTTTTTATAAACTCAACATCTCTTTCCAGAAATCATAACCTGCTTACTCAAGATAATCCTTGAATAGACCGTGTTGTGAGCAGTTTCATGTAGGAACTATTTTCTTTGTACTGAACTACACCCACCAACCGGATCACTGAGCAGAAGGAAGAGTGCATCTACTCATGGACGAGCGGCTCATGCTGTGACAGTGCCAGATGTAAACTTTAATGACGTCCTCCTTGGCTCAGCTATGAGTCAGCTAGCTCAGTGGTGCTGGGCGAGCTGGCAGTAGATGTTCGCTTCCTTCTGGCGGTGCTGCAGTTGGCAGGTGTAGTTCAGTTCGTTTTTTTGTGCAAAGATCAAACAAACAAGAAATGGCATGTTAATTTGGGGCTGTAGAGGTGCTGGAGAGAACACGGCTAGCTGTTCCCTCCTCTTCAGGTATTAAATAACAATCTTAAGACAGTTGGGGTGTGTTCACATCACAAACAGGATTTTAGGCACAACATATTTGCATACAAAGTCAATGGAATGATGTGAGTGAATACAAATGGACGCAAATTCACTCTGAACAAATTAAAGCAAATGCACGTCAGTGCAGGTTTTCCCACGTATTTATTTATTTGTGGTGGCCTGCCGTGATTCAAACTCTGCCACACAAACTGCTGCTAAGAGAAAAAAATATACTTATGGAGAGCCCCACCTGCACTGCATTCACAGCAAAAACTCCAAATTCAGAGAGGGGGCACAGATCAATACAAACGGACACACAGACATTAAAAAGAAAGAAAAACAATGTTCGCTGTTGCCCCCCGCTAAAAATTGTCCCCCAAAGCACCCGGCAGCAGTGGAGAAGTTCAGTTCCAAAAAGTGGAACGACTCCAAGCTTACAAAATATACCAAAATACCCTGAAATATCATGATGTTATTTTAGGGCCATGTCGCCTACCCCATGCTGCTCCTATCACCAGTCACTGTAACAAAACTTCAAGTCGCCAGTCAGATGGTGTTTCTCATGCAGCAGGGGAAGGGAAAGAACAGAGCACGGAGACAAGAGAGAAGAGGAGCCACTAGAAGAAAGACTGAGGACACTGAAGGACACTAATAAAGCTCAAAGAGATGACCACAAGACAGGAGGAGGTAGTGAGCCTTCAAAGGGTTCATCCTCTGGGAAGCAGGAGCAGATTTAGTCATTTCATGTCAGTCTGCCTCACGACCAGCTAATCTGCCTGAGTAAAAGGTCGAAATAAATCTGTGTTCAGCGTCCCCTTCTGTGCCTATACTCACATGAGCATTATCAGAGTCTAGTGTTTTCAGCGGCTCCACCTCACTCTGTTTACGCCTTAATCGCAGCCGCTGACAGTGTTTGTGTGTGTCTGTGTGCATGCGAGGGACCTGGCAGTGTTTTTTGGGGTGAAAACGGGAAACTTTTTCCCATTAGCTCTGGTTTGACTGCTCCCATTTGTTAGCATAGCATCTGCTGGAAGGCCCAAGGAGAGCGGAGCTATCTAGCAGCGTCTGGGTGATTATTCATGTGCCTGTGCTCCTCCAGGAGCTGCTGCTGCTGCTCCAGTCTCTGCTGGCTCTCTGCTGTACCAGTTGTCAAAGTGCTGAGGGAGCCCGGCGTCACCGGTCTGATTCAAAATGAATAGAAGCGCACAGATAAATCACCTCTCCATGCAGAGTGGAGGAGCAGACAGGCTGCTTTGAATGTAATTGCAAACGGTGAATGAAAACCTCCATATGTTGCTCATAACGCCGCTCTGAAATATATTTCATAATCGTGAGGAAAGTGTTCTAAAATATAATTTCCATATATTACATCCGACTAACAGGTATATCTGGTGAAACTTCATCCCCACAACACCCTGCAGCTTTAATTTAGACTCATTTACATCAAATCAGAGACAAAACAGGATCCTTCATCTGCTTTATGAACAGCAGTACATACACATACACACAGTCATGGAGGAAGAAGAGGAGAAAATAAATGTCTCATGACAACGACTCTGATGCAAAATTACATGTTCAAAACAAACCAAGCTGAATAAGAAACTGTGGGCTGTCTACAGGAGCTACATGGTGGCCGATGTCATGTCTTAGTCTGGTCTGTTCGTCCATCCAATGAACACTTCAGATCAAGATGTCCTAACATCTGTATTCTGCCCTGAAATCTGTTGTGGATGTTCAGGATCTTCAGATGATGAATCTTTAAGGAGCAGGTTGAGATGTCAGATGTGCTTATTGGCGTACTTGTTGAGAGTTAGATATACGATTAATGTCACTCTATGATGACTTCACTGCATTAAATAAAAGGCTACGGTAGTGTCCAACCAAATTAGTTAGTCAGACAGTTGCTGATGTTACTTTAATAAGACTGGAAAGCTGGAAACAGCAGGTATTTGTTGTCCCGCCCCTTCTCTACTGTGATTGGACGTCTGGTGACAGTGATGAGTGCAGCGTTTTACACAAAGTTGAATATATTTCACTTCATAAATAATCACAGAAGACATTACGTGTCAGATTTATCACTATGGAGTTAATTTACTAAGTCTCACAAAGGATGCCACAGTTCAAGGCTGCGTTCTAAAGGCCAGTTCGCATCAAAGATTTGCGACGAGATGAGTTGAAACAGGAAACTACTGTCAACACTCTGATCTGCAACGTTCTAAAAAGCTGCCAAGTCAACTAGATAAGACGGCACACCGTGAGGACGGGGACAGAGCACCTGCTGCAGAAAGCCAACACACAGTCTACGGTCATTTTGACTTGACCAGCGGACTTCACTACAAGCTGATTGGCTGTTGAAACAGGTGACGTGCTTTAAAACCAGCCAGCTGAGATGCAGGTGACACCATCAGTCAGCTTGAGTCGAGCTCAGACTGGCCAGTCGTCCCCTCATCCACCAATGATTAGTTGAAGAGTAGGTAGAAGGACGAAAGCTAATGTGGTAATATTTTTAGATAAGGCACTGTGCTAATCACTCTGACTGTGGCCACTGTTACATATGTGGTGCTTTGCCTTGTTATTTTCTAGGATCTGAAAAACCATGAACATAAATCACAAAAAAAGATGTAAAACAGGAAAAATCGAGAAGCTGAAACCAGACAATGTTTCAGATTTTCCTTCATGAGATGACTCAAATGATTAACCGGATGTTCAGATTGTTGGCAATTATTTTTCTGATTTTTAGATTAATCAACAACTTGTTTTAGTTTTAAAAGCACCAGTCTGAGCCTTGAACTGAATTTTTTTCCCTGATAACTATAAATCAGCTTTAAAAAAAAAATCATTTTAAATGTGAACACAACATTTCTGTAAGTGTCCCGTTAAAACACCAAAGTGATGTCAGATTATTGTCGGCTTCAGACAACAGGAACCCAACAGATAAACTCCAGGATGTGGGCATCACACACACACACACACACACACACACACACACACACACACAGACACACACACACACACTATAACATTCACCAGTTGCCTTCATACATGCAGAAACAGTAGCACATAAACATCAGCCAGTGGAAACATGCACACCAGCAGCCATTTGTACACAAACAGGCACTCATTTACACAAACAAACACTCTCTCACACACACACCCACACAACACGCGCACACACACTTGCACACACACAAACACACAGACCAGGAGAGGACAATCGTTTTATCACTGAGCAGAAGTGTTCATTTATAAGCTAAACCACCCAGATATATGCCTCTCTGCTTCTTTCTCTCCCTGCACTTCACCTCTCTCTCCCTCTTCCACACTCTCCCCCTCTCTCTCTCCCTCTCTTCCTCCCTCCTCCTCCTCAACCTCGCCCCTTCTCCCCCTCTTCCTCTCTATTCCTCTCCCATCTCCAGTAGAAGTGAAATTACTCTCCAGCCAGGCAGCGAGGTCAGAGTGTCTGGCCTCTGTTATTTGTCTTCTCCTCCTCTACAATGTGTGTGTGTGTGTGTGTGTGTGTGTGTGTGTGTGTGTGTGTGTGTGTGTGAGAGTGTATTTGTGTACGAGTATAAGAGAGGGAGGGAGTTTCACCTCAAACAGCACATGTTGAGCAGAATGAAGCTGATTCCTAATAATTCACTACATTCAGAAATGAGCCGACGCTCCGCCCGACTCGAAGCCTTCTGATGGTTTTGGATTCAATTTCATTTAGTTTAATGCAACTGTATTTGTATTTGTCTGTGCAAAGATACCTGCATGAATGTGTTAGCTCACAACCCAGAAAAACACTCAGACATTAAACTACAAAACGAGACAACAAATCTGATTGTTCTGCAAAAACTGTGAAACTCACCCTCAGAAATGTTCCCAAAAACTCAGTTAACCCTCCTTTTGTGTCAAAATGTTCTCCCATTAGTTCGGAGCAGCTGTGATTTACATTATCATGTGAACACTTAGGTTCATTTCCATCCACTTGTTTTTATCTTCTGCTATTTTACAATTCATAAGAAAGCAAAAGAAAGAAAGAAAGACGTAAATCTCATACCGAAAACTGAGGTTGAGCGATGTCGTCTGGCTGTTAGCTTTATTAGCATTAGCTTTGTATTACAATATTTCCTTAGCACATATTTACTGTTCTCTTCCCTCCCTCCTCTCCTCCACCTCCTCACCGTCTCCTCCTTCTGAGCTCTTAACACGTCGCTATCCATCAATTAATTCCTGGCAATCAATAAATTGTCCCAGTGTGTGTGTGTGTGTGTGTGTTAGTGTGTGTGCTCTCAGATGCACACGACACGTGTCTTTTCATGCATTTATGTAACACAACATATGTATTTACGTCAGTGTCATTCTGTGTGTGTGTGTGTGTGTGTTTGTAACAGCTTTTTATGCTTACATAAGTGTGACTGTTTGTGTGTGTGCAAACGCCTGACCTTATATTTAAATACACTCCTCCTTCATCTCCACAGAACTATATTCATCACTATTAGAAATCCATAACAGATCCATTCTGCAGCGGCTCTCCGGCTGAATAAAGCACTCAGCTCTCTGTGTCTCTACCGTCTGTGCACTTGGTCCGGCCCGAGCAGCTCGGCTCCGGACGCCTCCCTCATGAGCGATATTTCTGTTAACGCCCATGACGCTCGCTCCTTCACGTCCTCAGACGAGCTGCACGTGTGCTGAGCTGTCATCCTGCAGCGAGCAGCTCGTACCTGAGACGTGGAACGTGAACCGGTTCACTGGCTGACGATTTCTAATAAGACAAACCGTTTGGCGAGGCGCCGTCATGGCGGCTGACATGTGTGGTTTTCTGATATGCAAACTGTCAAAGTGTTAAAATCTCATTTGCCAAGTTTCTGTTTGTTTGTGGAGGAGGTGGCAGAGAAAACATTGTGTCTGTGACGCTGATCGCTCCGGAGGACTAACAGATTAGTTTTTATCAAGTGGCTGCTTGTGGACTGTTTCACTGATTCAGAATGGAGCCGTCGTATGAAGCCTCCGCCGCCGTCAGCGTTTAGAAGTCACAATACAAACAGGTAGTTTTGTTCTGATAGTGGCAGGGTGTCAGGATGATGATGACAGTCTGGTTAAATATCAGGCCACTGTTACATCGATCTCATCAAATCAACTACAGGCCAGATTACCACGATGTGTTGTAGATGTTCATGGGTCCCACAAGCAGATTCCAAATGCTTTCAGTGACCCCTGACCTTTCCTCTGGCATCACAATCAAGATATTCCTGGCACTTCTGCACAAAATCTAACAGGGCTGCACAATGATGGAAATGTTATCAAAATCAAAATGTGGCAAATGCAGAATTTGAATTGCAGGTGCTGCAAATTTTTGGTAAAGGTAAAATGTGGTGCAACATACCATTAGAGGCCTGGGCCGACATAAGGCAACATGCTGTTGGTGCAGAGCCCAGCAAAAATCACATCATGCTTGTTTTGAATTTTGATTTATTTTTGATGAAAATGAAATGTAACTAGATTTACCGCCTTATGGTTTGAAGCCTATGGAAACCAGTCAAGTTGCAGTTACAGTCTCCATCATGTCAGTGAAAACATGGAGGCTTCACACACAAGATCTATACAATCAGCACAGTTTCAAGATTAGAGTCACCAATTCAGCATCTGACCAAATGTCTCCCCTTCTGTTCCTGAGATATGACGTTAAAACATGATGATGTCACAGTCAAGCTGACCTTTGACCTTTTGACCTTCATTATTTTATCCTGTTAGACATTTGTGTGAAATTTTGACCACCAAATTATTATCTGTTCATTTTTAAGTGGACGTTTGTGCCAAATTTGAGGAAAGTCCCTCAAGGCCTTCTGAGATATTGCGTTTACAAAATGAGATGGACAAAGGTCACAGTGACCTTTGAAAACCAACTTTTAAACAGTCAAAATGTGAAGAAATTTCCTCGAGGTGTTCTTGAAACTAGTCTCAAATAGCCAGAGCTCCCCTGATCTCCACACTTCGTTTTAATGCTGTGCGTGAAACAGTAACTACCTTGGAGCTAGTATATTGTAATGTTTTCTGTTGCATTTTCCTTTGCAGTGATTCAGCCATTTTAATGCCTGGGCTCATCTCCGCACGTGCAAAGGCTCCACCAAAACAAGTCCCCTTCCACATTATTTGTTAAGAGCACGTTGCTCCACCCTGGAGTTAGCAGCGTCCAGGATGACTGTGATTGGCTTGAAGAAAGACAACCAACCAACCCAGAGCGTTTTTTCTCCTTTAGTCAGACTCACAACTGAGTGACCCATCAACTTCTTTTTCACTGCAGTTCTCTTGTGACTCTTCAACCCTCTTCACAGCATTTAATATTTCACCTTATAAACAGAGAATGTTTCCTCTCTAACTATAACCAAACTGTGACCTCAATAACATTAATGTTATCACCCAGTTTTATCTGTGGAACAAATTCTATAAAAGAAAAGACCAGTTTTTACTCGTATCAAAGTTTGTCCTTTGTTCCGGAGTCGATGCTCATTTCACAAAACATCAGCACATCCAGCGTCTCGGGCTGGAACGATTGCTCCATAACTAAAACACACTGCAGCTTCAATCACAGCACCATCTGTCTTTCACGCTGCATCTTAGCATCAAATCAAAGTGTGACATGCTCACTGAGTGTAACAGTGCGTCAGCTGACTGCCTGCAGTGTAGAATGAAGGATGTAAAGTGTAAATGTCAGAGCGCTCTAACCTGCTGCTCTCCCAGCTCTCTCTTCAGTCGGTTCTGCCACTGCAGCGCCTGCATCACGATCGCCTCCCACCTCCTCTCCAGGTTGATCGACAGCAGCTGCAGGGCCTCCCGGTGCTGCTCCGCCTCTGGGCCCACCTCCGCCATGGGGCCCGACTGTCCCAGAGGTGGGGATAACAGAGACAGTTTTGTCAGAATTATTAAAGCCATTATCATATTAATCATATGATTAAATTTAAAGAAAGTGCCATGATATAATTCTCTTCAAGGTTAAGCTGATTCATGAGGGTTTGACACAGACTCTCTGGGGTTTCAGGAAGAATCTGGCTACATGTACATGATTTGTGTCACAATACAGAGGTTATGATTCTATATACTGCAATAATTTAAACTGCCATAGTTTAATGAACAAACCGTCATATGAATAAAATCGTATTTAAAAAAATTATTGGAGTGGTTGGAGTGGAAGAGTCAAAGATGGATCACAACACTGCCATACAACAATATGGTGTGTGCACAAAACTGACTTAAATGAAATAAAAAGTAAAAGGAAATGTCTTTAGTTTTAGTCTTTGTCCATTTGGTCAAATTTGTCAACACATGTTCATTGAGACCGGGATGTCTACATGACTCCACAGTGTGTTAGGTTGGCATTTTAATACCTCTTCTGAACTTTTTAAATCTCCCCTCTGATAAATGCCCCCATATTACATCTATATAAAAAACTAAAACTGATAGTGAAACCAATAAAAACGAAACATTCCTAAACAAATAAACAAAAAACATAAAATAAAATAAATAACAACTAATGAAAAATACAAAGCTGAACTCTGGACGTGATACATTTGGTGATTTTATTTTACCCACCTGGCTCTGCTGCAGCAGCTTCTGGCAGAGTTTCAGAACAGAGGAGACTCCTCGGCGTCGGGCTCGCACCTCCGAACACAGAGACTGGAGGGTGACAAGAGAGAGGAAAAGGTCAACAAATAATAACGCAGTAAATATTCAAATTATTACAATTCAGATACGAACACAACAGCGGATTTTAAGCTCATGAAACACCTTCCATTTGCTGTTTGTGTCTCTGTCTGGCAGCACAAAGTGATGTGCTTTACATTTGTACTTTGTCTGTAATAAACTGAACAATAAACTGTGCATTGAGTGAATATCACCAACAGTCACTTTCAGTGTCACCTGCAAATAAGAAGATTAGATCAAGGGTGTAGGTTTTGTTTCAACACTGTTCAGGGGGTTGGGTTCTGCCAGAAAATTGTGAGCATCAAACGCTTAATTTCCTGCATTCATGTGAATATTTATGCTACAATTTATGGTTTACATGTCTTTAATTTTATTCATTTGTCACATGGTAAAAGGAGTGCCCTTGTATAACTCTTTTCTAGTCTGCCAACCACTCAAAATGCTTTTTAAACTACATATCACATTCACACATTCACACACTGGTGGTTACACAAGACAGCCGTGTGATCACCCCTCCTGAACACAGGCGGCGCCTCTCTGCAGCCGCCTCCACAGGAACAGGACAGCACCACATGGCACAACAGTCCTGATTCACTGTGAAGCAATCGACTACTCTCCTTCTCTCCCAGAGTCCTCTGCTCTGTCAGATCAGCACATAGAAGAAGAGCCACGTGGTAGAATGATGCTGTCCAGGATTTAGCTAAGTTTTGGGAGATCAAAGGCTATTACAGTTCCTGATGTCCTGGTGGAAACGGATGGGAGGTCATCTAGTTTATTTCCAACACCTGTACAATGGCTAGCAGGAAGCTAGTTCAGCTGGTGCCCATCTTCTCCATCTGTCCTCCATGTTTACTGATATTTAGATCTAGCAGAAGTCGGCAGAAGAAGAGTGTACAGACTGGTGAGATGACTTCCTCATCCCGACGAGTGCAGCTACACGCCACCACTCTCCAAAGCCAACCATAAAAACCACCATCACCACTTGCTACACAGACAGTAGTGCCTAAATTTAGTGGAGCTGCCAAAGAGGCGACTGGAAGCATCTGCACATATCAGTTGACTGCTCTTGTTTCTTGAACCATCAGACTTTGATGTGATGTGTTCACAGATCTCAGCAATTAATTCGGAGAGTAAAATATTAACATCACTGACAAGACAAAATGTCAAAACTGTGAAAATGAAACCAAAGTTGTTAAAAAACAACAGACTGATCCTTTAAGCTAAAGTTAAAAACAACGAGTCCAAACAAAAGCTACATTTGTTTCTATTCATTCTTTCCGTTCTCCACAGCTCGGTGCAGTTTAATTCAGGTCATTCATAACAATTAATTAGCATAAAGTCAAATTCAGCACACAGATCCTTGATCAGCAGTAACAGTGCATAAAATAAATGACAACAGCCAATATTCTCCCCTCTGCTCGGCGCTCTGCTGCTGTCTAATAAATGCAAAAAAGGGGGAAAAAGAAACACAAGGATTGGCAGTGCCTATTATAAATCACTATATGCTGATGAGTTTCCACACCCAAAGGTCAGCGAGTGTGTGTGTGTTTGCATGTTTACTCATGCAGGCGTGTGCACAAGTGTGTGTGTGTATGTAGATGTGTGTGCAAACATATGCATGTATTTCTGAGTGTGTGACAGAATAAAGGGGACAGCCTTACTCCTCTGCAGCAGCGACCAAACACGTCCAAGCCCCAAACTATTTATGCTAATCCTGCCCGCTCGCTGAAAAGCACTTCCTTTACATTTTCTTTACATTTTTCCAATAAATATTAAACACTATTACAATGAAATGGGATTCTCTTTCTCCCTCTCCTTCCTGCACACACACACACACACACACATACTCTGCCGCTCTCTCACACACTCTCAACTCTTCTTCTTCTGTCTTTCATCTCCTCGTTCTCGCTCTCTTCAGTTTAGCATATTTGTGGCTCGCCTGTTGTCTAAACAGGAGATGGGGATGCAGAATACAGCAGACAGGATCAAGAGGACAAGCCCGGTGTGTGTTTGTGAGGTTGCAGATAAATTTATTCCAAACAGGAGGTGTGTATTACGTTGAAGGAGGAGGCTCGAAACAACAACAAAACGACTGAGTGATACTCGCTCTGCGCCAAATAACTGCAGCAGACAGCGTGGAGCGAGCACAGGAAGATGAATTAAACTAGATTGAAGCTGGAACAATAATTCAGCGTGTTAGAGTCAGACGACGACGGTCATAACTCTAAAATCTGCTCCACAAAGTCTGCTCCAACAACAGAAAGTTGAAGTCATTGACTGGGAAATATTTTTACTATAAATATGAGCTGCCGAGCTGAAAAACTTCTTCCCACCAGCTCTTTGATTGGTGAAGACAAGTCAGATGTTGGGAACGTTTGTAGGATCTGATTTCATCCACTTGGTAATTGCATAACTTTGACAAACATGGCAATAAATGATCACAGCTTAACGGGAGATTGAAATGATTCGCTTTAATATATAATCAATACAGTTGTTTACACAGGCCGCCGAATGGCTGCGACCCAAAGTCTATTTTTACAGATCTGTTTTCCTTCGACTTAAATAACTACACTTACTTTCTGTTGGGCTCTAAGTGCTGCCAGAGCACTGCTAATGCACAGAATTACTGTGGCTCGATGCTTGAGACTCTCTAAACATAGCATGGTTCTGCAGGATGCAGCCGTGCACGCATTGGCAAGCTCCTTCACTGTTTCATCCTGCGCTCTGAAAGCATGTAATACAGGTAGTCTAGGTAGTAACATAGGTTGACACTGGGCTGGCCCAGTCACATTTTTAAACCCCTCCCCCTTCGAGCTCCGTGCCATCATTAAACAGCATCTGCAAAAAAAGTCCGCCAAGTTTTAGAATACAAAACACAAGGCAGATGTGGAGAAACTGCAGGTCAGAAAAATTTTAGCACCTTGCTGCCTGCTCACAGTAACTCAGTCTCGTCTCTAAACTCTTGCCGTGAATCACGAGGGGTCTCATTTATAAACATTGCAAAACGAGGCCTGAAAGAGGCGTACGCCATTTACCACGCAAAAGTTGCGATGTATAAAAACAGACTTGATGGAGACGGCAAATTGGCGACACAGATGGTGAGGTGGAAGCCTGAGAAGTTGAGATCGAATATCAAAGTATGGGCTGGTTTTATTTCTGAAGTTTGAAAACTTAGGCTAGACTGAAAAAATCATACTGAAAGCCCGAATATGAACAGAATATACTGTTCATATTGTCCTTTAATTTGTATATTTGATCTCACACCTTCGTACATTGTTTGGCTTGTTAAAGGAGTCATACAGTTTGTGACCTTGAAAAGCAGTATGAAGAAATGATTGTCAGCACATTCAGATATCTGTTAGGAGAACACAGAAAACACAGTGTGCAAAAGAAAGAGGAAACTCCATGACACGCTCTTTATTAAGTGACGGGGGCACTATTAGAGCATTCACAGTATGTATTTTAGCTTTCACTTTGTCTTGTCTCTATAAAAAGCATTTTGAAAACACATTTTCAGTGGATGGGATCAGTCTAAACGCTGACAAATATAATTTTTACCTTCACCATCAGTATCATGATTGTAGTTTGGTCAGCTTGAAATACAACAAGTCTTTTCTGTGAGAGTTTATTTTCAGACAGAGAGCAGAAAGAGAGAATCCTAAGTCTCTATTGTTTCTGCACTGCTGCTTTTTATGCACTGATCCCTCTCTCTTTCTCTTCCTCTCTTTCTCTTTGGTGGGTCGAGCCTGGCTGGGCCCATATTGACTCAGAGGGCTCTACAGACACAGTCCGACAAATATTTGCTAAAAAGCTTTTCTTCCAAAATACATGGAAAGCCGTGGAGTGGCTGCAGAGGAAGAGAAAAGAGACGGAGGATGTAGAGGGAGGGATGAGGTGGACAGAAAAGCTGAAAACAAGTACAAGAGAGAGGTCAACGGAGAGGGAGAGGAAGAGTAGAGTGAAGAGAGAAACAGGAGAGAGATTAAAGTGAGTTAAAAAGAAACTGGGAGATGAAGGGGATCCAAAAGATAAAGACAGGGACAAACAGAGAGGCAGAAAAAAGACGAGACAACAAGCGTGTGGTTCGGAAAAACTCCTAATTCTGCTGATCAAGAAAACTTTTAGTTTCAATTGTTTATGCAGAAAAAGAGACGGTGTGTCCAGTGTCGTAGCCTCAGGGTTGCAGCTATGCCTTTTGCAGATGATGTGTCGATGGTCTGATCCTTTGTTTGAGCTCTGACGTCCTGCAATAATTTGCTGGTATTTTTTTGTCGTTTAATGTCATGGCATTCTGTTGGACAAAACAGCAAATTGCTCAGACCATGTTGGAGATTAACACATGGAGTTTGATTAATTTGATCCAGAACAAAGAGAAAATGTTGCTAGTTGTGTTTTGTATGTGCTCCCGATTGTGGAAGATGAAGCACAAATCAACAGGTGCATTGGCTCCACGACAGCACTCATGCCAGTGTTGTACCAGACTGTCATGGAGAAAAAGGGAATGAAACTTCAGGTGAAGCTCTTGATTTAATCAGTCTTTGTTCCAAACCTCACATATGGGTAGGGACAGAAAAAACAAGCCACCAAAATTTCCTTGGCAAGGTGTTCGACTCGTCGCCAGAGACCAAGAGACGAACTCAGAAGTCCAGGAGGCGCTCACAGTACAATTATTGCTCTGTCTTACTGAAAGACTTGTCTTTCTGATAACATATGGGAATGTGGCTACCTTTGTTAGCCTGATGGCCATAGTGAGAGATGCACAAACGAATCGGTGGAAATCAGTATCGGCCAATAGCTGCCATGTCCCTGCCATCAGCCTATCAGCAAAGAAGATTTTATTCACTGATGGCAGTGGCCGATATTTTCTGTTGTGTCACATCGATTTTGTTCAGGCTACAAGACAGTCGTGAAGCCAATCGGTATCTCGAGGAAAACTGAAAATGTGTTTTGGTGGAGCAGAGTGAACAACAAATCTGTGTTGACATCGGCAGCACTCACAGAAAAAGGAGGTTGCACTGAGTTATATTATGATACGTTCAAGCTCTGTTTAGTGAAAATGAGAATTTGGTGAAGGTGAATTATAGTTATCATAGTTTTTGGTGAGAAACTTCCATAGAGTTGTTTGAAGGAGAAATTTGTTGATGTTTTCACAACACTATAAAACAGATATTAGAGAAGGAAATATAATGTATTATAAATAATAACAAGACTATTGAAGCAGTTATTTTTCAAAAGATTTTTTTTTAAATGAAGGTTATTTTAAAGGTTGTTTGAAATAAATGTGTATGATTGAATTTGTGTTCATTTAAAGGCTGAACAGCTTTCCCTGACACAAAGGGGGTAAGAAATAACAACAAAAGTTAATGAGAGCCAAGAACATACTCACTTTGTTTGCATACAGGTCACAGTAACATTAGCCATAATAGCTGGAATGAAAAATACTTTACAAGACGGCTAAGCTGTGACAGTTTTCAGGTGATTTGCCAAGCTTGTTATGGATTTGTGACATGCCAGTTTCCTGTGGATTTTCTGGCACTTTTTGGGGGTCGTCTTTGAGAAATTCGTAAACTATTCCAGACGCTTGACTTTTTGACATCTTTAAGCCTTTCACATGTGGTAAAACTGTCAGAGTTACAGTATTGCTGGACTGCAAGTGATCAACATCAGATTAGAACAAGTCAGATTCACAAAACTATCATTATGTTTCAGTTAACTTGTCTGAGTGTAACTAAAAATAACCAACACTATTTCAGGATTTATGGACTATTTGGGATTTTTGGAGTTTTGCAATTATACGTATTTATCTATAAACTGAGTATTTTAATATTGTTGTGGATGTTGATTTCCATGGCAACGATCAAAGTTTCAAGCATTCAGGGCAGCCGAAATGAAGCGAGATGAGACGAAACAAACGTTTGTTTGCAATAGCTTCCAAGTGAAAAACCCTAGCATCATGTGCATAAAATAAAATGGTGCTGCATGAACACTGCCTTGTTTGGTCATTTTTAGCCTTCTAAAATAAGGCCCAACAAAAAATCATTATCAGTTTAAGTGTACATTATATTTAAAACACTTTCACCACTTTACCTGGTTGTCAGATTTCCAAGGTTGCATTGACACTGTTTTATCAAAGCCACCTGATGTAAGTGTACAAGGTAAAGTAGAAAAAAATATTCAAATATAGCGAGCAATGACATTGATATTGATTTTTTAAGTGGCTAAAATACATTTTTCTGCAGTCCTGTCCACAACAGAACTGCAGAAGCTGCTGAGCTTCCATGCCAGTTGTCGAATTTTACCACTGGTGCATGTCTATCCACTGTCAATGGATAAATAGATGTTTTTTTAGCTGAACAAAACAGAGGTTCTTTGAGTCATAACTACGGCATACCAAGACACAAAGACACTCCAGGAACCCTGGTGAGAACCCTCATTTCTATCAGGGTGTGATGTCATTTCTGAAGGTGGTCAAATTCAAGGTCAACCAACAGGAGACACAAAAAGAACAAGTGATGTCTTTATCTCCTCGTTTGTTTTCTCTCTCCCTCTCTTCATGTATTTCTCTGTATGTCACTCAACACCCTCTCTCAGGAAGGGTGACCGACTCGGGATAAACAAAAAGAAGAGGATCTGCTCTACTCTTCCTTTAATTCCCTCTTTACCATCTCTCTCTCTTCCTTTCTCCTTCTTCTCGAGCTTGATCTGTCTCTCCTCCTCTCCACCCCCCTCTATCTCTCTCATTCTTAAATCTCCCTCTCCTAAAAACAAAATCCTCTTAACTCTCCTCCACCTCCTCATCTCCACAATCTAATTACCGAGACCTGCCGTGAAGAGAGGGATGGAGGGAGAGCAGGCAGGGAGGGAGGAGAGGATAGAGGATAGAAGAGAGTGGAGGTTGTTAGTGTGGTTGCTACGTCAGTGTTTTTAAACAGTAAAGCACTTTGAGATGAGAGTCAGACACAAGAGCAAGACAGGGAAACATTTAAAGTGTGTTTATACCAGCGTCAATACGATAACTGAGTTCTGCTGCTGAAATCAAAACGATTCAATGGTGTTAAAACTGTTTCAACACTGAACACTGACGCTTAAGAAGCTCGAGTTAACAGCTAAACACATAGCTGTACGACAGCTTTGCATGAATAAAATAAATTACAAATTACCCAATCAATGGAGACTACAAATCTGATGAGATATTCAATGCCACCATTTTGGATATTTGGTGCAACATATTTCCCTCAGTACCCAAAAAGTACTGAAGTGTGTTACGCAGCCTCTGACACGATAAATATGGAGGGAAGGAAAAGATCATTTCCTGTTAGTAAGACCATTATAACTGTCATTTAGGTGCACCTAAATCTCTTCACTACGGCTCTATGGGTCAATGTATCCTCACAAAACAGTTTGTATGTCCTACAACTTAGCACCCCACAAATGATGTCATCTAATTAATGTTACGTTACCTTACGAGTGTAAAGATACGGAGGTTAGGTTTACGCAAGTAGAACTACTGTCAACACATTCTCACTGCGACCTCGTCACATATCGACATTTTGTCATAGACTTTCCACGTCCACATATGGCGTCCAAGGTACCCTGGGTGTGTTGGCTGTTGACGTTCTGGGACGCCGTGTCAACTTCAGCCTGTTACATGCATTGTCTGTTTTCAAAACACACTTCTGTTTTCACAGGAAATGTACAGTTTGATACAGTTTTTTCCTTTAACAACAAACACAAATGGTTGGGTTTAGAAGAAAGAACAGGGTTTGGCTTTACACTCATACTGGAAGCAAACACCAGCCTCCCGGGTAAAACTCGGTGGTTGCTGGACCAATCTACTAACCCTCCTGCCCGCCTTACTTTGTCCTGCCACAGCTTTTTTCGTTGGTGTCTAACGCTGGAAGTCACTGATCAAGCGCCAGTATTCAAAGACTTCGGAGTGAGACCGGGTTATTACTGTGGTTAGGTTTAGGAAAAGAAACTTGGTGACGATGTACCTTAAAATGACTCAAAGAGCACATGGTACAAACACTTCCTGGGGGAAGTCCCGGCGGAAAGTCCTGGGTTTTCATGTGCAGGGTGGTTTGGTGCATTCTTTTCTCAGGAAAATGTACGAACATTAGGAGGAGTGTTTAAATTATTTCCACCTTGGCTGTATGCTAATGGAAATGCCAACTGCTTCTGTATTTTAATTGTTTATCTTTTTATCCCATTCTTCTTTTGCATCGTAAGACTGCTTGAAAGCAGCAGGGATAAGGAGTCTAGCTATGGTTTGTTTTTTCCTTGTCACAGCGATTGGCACGTCTGGATGATGCCGCTGAATGAGCGTTAGCATGTTGGATGTGTTTCCATTCACATAACTTCCAGTTCCAAGCTCCAGTGTTTGATTTGCGCTCGCCTTAGTGGCTGAGTCGCATGTCAGTCAGCACCAGTTCCAAAGACATAGGCACATGGGTAAAAATTTCTGGATGGAACTTGGGCTTGTGAACTTTGGTTCTGCATTATGTGCATCAATGTAATAATTGTCAGACACAATGGTGCAACAGATGTTTGTTCACATTTGACAGATGGGACGTAAACGGTCACACTCTGAAGCCCTGAACTGAGATAGTGATAAAGACTACAATATAACACGAGTACTATTAATGCAACTACTTTAAAAGGAGCCATATGCAGTTTGTTTGTGTTAAGTTTCACTTCTGCTTTACCTCTACTTCTCTCTTCTGAAAATACACAAAGATATGAAAAACTCTGACAAATTAAATCATCATAACATCCCTTATATAAGTGTCTGATCTGCCATCTTGCTTACGTTTAGGCTAAAAAATGACGTCAGTACCTTCATACTTGAGGATCTGTTTCTCAGACTGAAGTTCCTGGATAATAATTCACCATCTCACTGGAACTTGGAGCGACGTGTCAAAACTAATGCAGCCTTTTAAAAGTATTTTAACACCTGTGTAAGTCTTATACAAGTTAAAGGTGAGGGAAAGACTGAGAACAGTGAAAACTAATATAAAAAATAAAGAGAAGAAGACAGGAGCATGAAGACAGAGACAAAGGATAGAAAGGGAATATAACATAAAGGAATGAGACAGTCGTTAAGAAAGTGAGAGTGAAAGAAAAACAACAGAGAGAAAGGACGAGAAGTAAAGAAGACAAGGACAAACTGTAAAGAGAGGAGAGACAGAAATAAAGAGAGACAGAGAGAGAAGGAGAATTTTGGCTGCTTGCGCAGTGACCCAGTGGATATTTCAATCAATTACCATTAATTAGAAATCTCTGATTAATTCTATTTGTTGATTAAGTCAATTAAAACCACAAGCACTCGTTATCGCACAACGAGCCTAATGAATTCCTGTCGACAATTTGTTCCCACACACATATTCCCTCTGCTGCTGCTAATACCGCCTACAGCTAGCCAAACTTTGTCGTTTGCATACTCTTCTCCATCTCTCCCTCTTTTCTCTCCCTCTCTCTCTCCACGTCTGACATTTCTGTCTTCCTTCCTGCATCGTTTCACTCCCTCCATTTTATCCTCTCCTCTGTTCTCGCTCCTTTACCCCACTATCTCCCGGTTACTCTTTCATTTCTTTGTCTCAGTTTCTTCCATCTGTCCAGCTGAATTTATAAAAATATAGAAGTTACTCTACAACCATATTCTGCCGCTGGAGGTTTGTTCAAGAGCACCTTGACAGTCGTCATTGAGCAGGAGGAGTGTGCAGAGATCACTTCCTTCAGGGTCTGGAAGCATAAATCTTTCACTCGCAACCTTGTCCTCTAACCTCAAGGCTAGGGATTCCCAAACTTCAGTCCAGGGACCTCCAGGGGTTCTTCACATAGACTGAAGGTACAGTAAACATGGTGTACAACAATTCTGCAACCTTCCTCCAGAGATTTAAAGTCTTGTTTTGGAGTAAACTCAGTTTTGGGTGCCTGTAAATCAGCGGTGAAGGGCACAGAGTGAAGTCAAAGGTAAAACATATCAGGGATCTTATTCCTGTTGACGCAGTGTATTTGTGATGAGCTGCTGTGGTACATCTTCCACTTATTTTTAATCTTTTATTGTGCTCTTTATTGTTGTTTTGAGGATGTGCTGGGCTGCTAAACAGGTCTCCATACTGCGACCAAAATGGTTGCATATGCAGGCATTTTTTGTGAACACACAAATTAAAATTTCACAAGGTTGCAATCATACGATTGTATGATGCAGACTTAAGGCCCAGACACACCAAACTGCCTTCAGAGAACTAAAGCCCCCTGCTGCATTGCCTCAAGTTGCCAGACCTCGGCCAAAATGTTGCACATGAATGTACTACAAAGTAGCAGCTGAACAGCTAGCCGGCACTTGTTCTGCACCTGCGTGAAATTAAATGATTCTCCACACCAGCAGACGGCGGTACTCTACTCTTCATCATTCAAAAAGGGACACCGGAAGACTGTCTTGATGCTACTTAGTCCATTAGCACAATAACAACACCGTCACAAAACAGGGCTGAATAGCTAAAGAAAAATAATCTAACTTTATGGAACAAATTTATTTTGATCTCAGACGGAAGACCCAAAAACTTAATCCCTCCAGTGTTGGCTATCGCGGCTATTATCACGCTGAGCTGCACCAAAGATGGACCTTCTCTGATGAAGGCAGGTAGCAATGACGTTTCTCGACACCAGCCAAAACCTGATGACCCCTCGTCTCTCCCTCAACCCTGTGTGTTGCTGACTCCCCTCTGTCTGCAGGAGACCGGAGAGAAAAACGTGTTAAAGTACCTGCTCTGCTGTGTGATAGAAAAACACATGCAGCACGAATGACGGCTGACTTTAGGCGTGGATCAGCCTGCTGCTTTGAAACGTCATCACTCAAGACAAGCCGCCATCAGTTTAAGGCACATCTTCAAGCAGGAAGTCCTGTTGTAATGGAAATGCAAATCTCAGCTGTGCTGGGCTGACGGCTCAAACCATCCCAAACAAAGCCAAGCCAAACCAAGACAAGTCAGCCCAGGTACAGGTGACACACTATCTAGAGGAATGTCCACTCATCTAAGAGGCTTCTTCAGCTGATGGAGAAGTGAGGAAACACAAATAAAAGCAAATCATGTCATTTCTTACCTAATTTCGTCCATATATTTGGTCTGTATCTATATAGTGATGGATTTATAACCTGAAGATGAATATATTAAAGTTTTAAAGGATGTTTTCATGTTGGACCTCAGTGACCGTCGCTCCTATAAAAATTATCAGAATTTTCTTTGATGATGTGCTTTGTATCGTTTCATAAGACTTCTTGGAGCGGGTCACACAACATTATGCAATGAAACTTGATGCCCTGCCTCCGCTGACCCAGAATCCATCTGTTTCCCGCTCTACGGTTTTTAACATCACATATAAATGGGGTCTGAAAGTCAGCGGGATTCGTTAAGGGCTTTTAGAGCAATTCACTGAAAATGGAAGCAGACAATAAAGCAAGATGTAGCTCTCCCACTCACTTCACCGCCGTGTTTGTGACATTTATGGCGAAAACCTGGCAACCTGGATGCATTAACATATCAATTTAGCACTCTGACAAAGTGAGAGCTCGACTCCAGAGTGAGACATTTATGTTTCCGTTTTTGGGTTTCTCCAGAGTGACTCATGATGAGGTCAGAAACATTGTGGAGGGTTTTTTCCTTTTAACGTTACAAGAAAGTGACACATTTCTGTAAAAGTGGTTGCAGAGGTTAAAGGGACAGTTCACCCCTAAATTAATCTATATACAGTATATTTACACCTGTAGTGCTATTTGTCAATCGAGATTATCTTGGTGTGAGTTGCCAAGTGTTTGAAATATCAGATCTGTGCATAAGGAAGGAGGCATGTATCTCCTCATGGACAACACGTAAACATAGCATCCTCCTCTGCTGAGCTGTAACGTTAGCTTGCTCAGTAATGCTGCATGAGCTAGCAGTGGATTCACGCTATCTTCTGTGCAGGAATGCGGTTCGGTAGACAGAAAACAGTTCCTGTGTGAAACAGCTCACAACAAGAGTAACCACATCCAATCCAATGGAAATTTCTGTCTTTACAGTTTCTGGCTGATCATGTTCACATCACTGAAAGCTTGTGTGAAAGAAGTTAAAATTACTAATACAATGCTGTCACACAAGTGCAGTAAGAAGTACAATATTTAGTGGAGCTGCAGTATTAAGTAGCATGAAATGTGAATCCTCAGATACTTCAAATTTGTACTTAAATAAAGTTCCACCACTGCTTAAAGCATGATGGGAAGTGTAGTGCCGAAAGCACTGTCCAAATTAAAATGGAAGTAAGAAGAAACAATAGAATGAGGGTGATACAATCAAAGTAAAGGCACACAGTAACTCTGCTTTAACAGAATCAGTTCAGTTGTTTGATTAAAGGAAACAAAAAGCTTGGCGGCCTTCCTGTGAGAGTCACAATGGATTACTGCTGACATCATCAGGTCTTATTGATTATTGTAAGTTATTAGCTGAAGTCCTTTTGCCTGCTCGACACACGCGGCGATGGTTCAGGGATGAAAGCTTTACTCTTAAAATATTCAGCAGCAGTAAACAAATGGAGGATATATGAAGTCTTTGTGAGTGAAAGCATTTACTGTTCTCACTAATGCAGCGGAGCGAACACGCCGCGCACAGTTAAAACGCTGCTATCAATAAAATCCAATCTCCCTCTGTCTGTCTGCATTTCTCTGTATATTCGTCTTTTCAGCTCTTTCTCTCATCCGTCTCTTTCTTCCTTTCTTTCTGTGTCTCACTTTACAGGCTGTTCCTGCTCTTTCTCGTCCTCTCCATCTTTCACCTTGTCTCTACCTCTTGTTCTGTCTCTCTGTTTTTCCTGCTGTTTTAGCAGATGAAAGTGGTTTTCTCTTCTGTTTCTATTTGTCTTTCTCTTCTTTCTTGTGTCTCCAGGGTCGTGTTTAGCTTTCTATCGCCACTGAAATAAATATTAGTCAAACATCTGGCCTGTCATCTCTCCTGCCTCCTCTGGAGAAACTCTAAAACTCTAAGTGGTTTGCTCCATGGGCATGTAGCTACTTCCATGTTTCAGATGATACGTCATGTTTGTAGTCGACCAATGAAGATGAGTTTACATATCACCTTGGGTTCGTCCTTCACCTTCTCAAAATGATCCCACACTTTGGATTTACTGCCCGACATGTTATTAACTAGCCTGTGGAATAACCGCAGGTACCAGCCCTGGAAATTATCCTGACTCCTGTCTGACTGCTGAGCGTGGACACTTCCTGTGTCTGTCCTTTCAAAGTAAAGTCACACATGGTCCAGTTATATAGGTTTGGATTGATTTTGACAAGGTGCAGCTCCTGATAGAGTTTCACGTTTGCCTGTTTATTTTTTATTTTCCCTGCGACTGGAATGAAATCTTGCCGACTAATGACCTTTGTGTTCGACTAACATTTGGTCGATTATCAGAGGGCAGCCCTACCGAATGATCTCATCAGGGGTGGGGGAAATAATTGATCCTGAGATACATCGTGATGAGGATGTGGACGATTTGGCATTGAATCACAATTGTCAATAATCGATAATCTAAATGTTTATTATAACGTGATGTTGATGGAATGAAAGAGGCGGAACTCAACCAGGAGATCAGTGCATCATCATCAACTCTTTTCTCACCAGCTCCTTCTTCTCTTCCTCCATCATTCTAACCATCCCTTTCTTTTTGTTTCGTCTTGCATTTTTAGCAGATTAAACACCAGTTTTCTTTCTTTGGGTTTCTCTTTCACTCCCCATCTTTCTGTTATCTCTCTGGACTGCTCTCTCTTTCTCTCTGTCTCTCTTTTTTCTTCCAGGACTTTCTTCTCTTTCCGTCTCTATTCTGTGTTTTGATTCTGTCTCTGTCTCCACTCCTTTAAGCAGATGAAAGGGCCGAGTGTTTTCTTCTCCTCCCGAGCAGATGAAGATGAAAGTCTGATCTTGTTTGTTGGCGCCGTTACCGCGGCAACGTCTCACCTGTTTGCTTCGCCTTCAACCCCTAACGAGCAACTCTTAACGAGAAAACACCCCTTCAAAACACCGACGGGCGCAAACACACACTCACATACAAAATCCAAGGAGCACCAACAGAAGCACAACCAAGAAACACACACACACACGGGCATAATCAAAAGACACACACACACACACACACACACACACACACACACACACAGCCTGAGTTTCTGGCGGGGAGTCGGTGGATCTTTAATCCTCATCATGCAGCAGGTATCGATATCAGAGCCTCGCTGTCACCTTCTATTAGCTGCCTGAAAGAAGCTGAGGGGGGCTCATATACTGAGGGGGAGGGAGCTGTAGTTTGTGGACTGTGGTGCGTATAGATGTGATGTCACCGTACACACAAGTCACACTTCATCCACAGAGGCAGACACACAAACAAACATTCAGCACATGTCCATACATTAAACATAAAAATGCTTCTGACCAATCAGCTTCACAGATAAACTTCTGACATGTTGAATTCTGGTCTGATACTTAAAGGAACAGTTCACCCAAAAACAATATAAACTGTCAGACTAAATAATGGCCGTATTGCTTATTACAAACCATATTTGTGGTTACTGCTGGGCAGCTTCCTCCAGTGGCTGTATTAATTATGACAGGAGCAAAGGAGGAAGTCAAGTGACGTAGTATGAAGAGCGACAAAGTCTGCATGAGGAGGAGGTCACGTCGGATGGATGGGTCAAACAAACACAGGACTTTGACTCAGGAAAGGTCAGTGTTAACTAATTTTAACGTACATACGTAGCTTGTGTTGCATAACAAATGTGCTTATTTTAACCCAAACCAAATTGTTCTTTTCCTAAACATAACCATCTTTGCCTAAACTTTACCTAACTATGACAGTTTCACAGCGTTAACCTCGTGTTTAAAACTGTGACTGTTTTAAAACATTAAACATTAGTTACTGGATGTAACTCCAGGTCTATGAGCACATGCACAGGTCATAGCAAGGTTAGGTATGAAGTGCTGTAAATTCACCTTCCTAGTCTCCTTATGATTAAGTTTTCAATCAATTGTATTAATGAGACCAGGCTGTTCTCACCAAATGTTTGCGTGTACTCTAAGTCATACATATCCCACGTATTTTGAAAGGCTGCGATCACGTGATCCAATGTGGTGACGGCAGTAAACAAGGAAGCAGTCCCAAGCGCGTGCAAGGAGGCAGGGTAGGGCAATGGATGGGTCACATGTTCGGATCCTTGTGAACTTCGAGTCATTTCAAGGTACGTACTCACCATGTTTCTTTTCCTGAACCTAACCACAGTAACTTTCATTGCCTAAATCAAACCTCCATTACTTTACGTTAATTATGTAACTGTACGTTAAAGACATAACTTCATCTGTGAGGTGCAAATTCGCAGGGTATGATACAAACTGTTGTCTGAGAATACACTGAGGAGAGCAACCAAAAATGAGAGCATATCAGTGAAAACACACTTTGATGGAGTCTCAGCAAGTAAGGTCATTAAACGTCTGAATAAATCCCTGAAAATTCCTGTGTAGTGTTACTTGCTGCAGAATGTCTTGTGCACGCGAACCCAACCTCAAATTCTTTAATGGGGGGATAATCTGAAAATGGTGTGAATAATTGGGTACAAGACACTGTGATAATGCTGCACAGGAATTTTCAACCAGCTTCAAGTTTTTTTTGGATGTTTAATAAAATTTTTGCCGTCTTTCATTTGGCCTCTGTCAAAGTCTGTTTGCACTGATATGCTCTCATTTTTTGGGCACTCTGCTCTCCTTAATGTCATTCAATAGAAAACTTTCTGGGCTCACACAGAGCCTCGGGAGGTAAGAGGTAGATACAATTCATATTGTTTTGGGGAGTTTTGGTGTTACTCTGGGCTGTCCAAGATCTATGTTGATAATCATCAGAGCAAAATGGTGATCATGATCATGTGATGGCAGTTTTGTGAGCTTTAAAACCCCCCAACAAAATTTTCACCATGTGACGTCTGACTGGAGCACAGCATGAAATGGTGCACAGAACACTGTCCAACAAAGCACCCACTGACATATTCTTTATGTTCAGCATCATTTAAATAAAGTTAAAGTAAAGGTCTGGATTTTTTTTAAGTATTACTTAATACAATACTCCCACTTCATATTTTTGTTGAAAGAATTATTGCTTGCTCCTTTGCATTCTGGCTGTAAAGCCTTACCTTAGTGGAGCAACTGCACTGTAAGAGATGAAGGATCCTCATTCTGTGCAGAAATAAATTACAAAGCAGCCAAATCAAGTGTGTATCTGTGTCCTGGCAGTCGTGTGCAGATTTACTGCCAGTGTTTTGTCCCGGCAACAAACCTACATGTGACTGCCATGAAATGCCAGGGCTTGATTAACCCACTCGGGGGCCCCGGGGCAAAAATGAACTGCGTGCCCCGATTGAGAGCCCTGAGGGTCTGAAGTGTTGGGCGGGTGCCCACGTTGCCCAGCTGGTAATCCATCCTTGTATGTACTTATTTCATTTTCTGTGGCTGTCTGTTTAATCTAGTTTACTGGTGTCAGAATAAACACATGTGAGGAGGTTAAGAGTTACAAATGGCATGCGAACAGGTAAACAAAGGGCGGCAGGTGGCCTTGCATATGAACAAATAAAAATTTATTCATTTCATTTGGACGATTTGAATGTATGAATGAGATGAGATGAGCCAAAGAAGATCAAGGAGAAGCTTTCTGGTGCCTCAACACTTGTGCCACGAGGCTCGTGGGTGCATGAAGTCAGGTTTTTTTTTTTGACAGAGAGAGAGAGAAAGAGAAGGATAAGGAGGTAGAGAGCGAATAAATAGCACATTAGGTGAATAAGTACTCTGAGAGGAGGTAGATCTTCAAGTGATTTTGAAGACAGAGAGGAGATTCAAGTCCTCTTCAACAACAGAGGGACAAAGGAGAAGAGTTTGGACTGTATCTTTCTGCCTTGCACTGACAACAGGACTAGGTGTGTGTGAATATGTTCAAATTTGTCAGGAAGTTAAGGTGGGTCAAAACAAAGAGGAACAAACGTTGGGGGAAGTGCAAGGTGTGCAAGTGCTCTACACAAATACATATATTTTTGACAATGGATACCCAGTACATTGATTCTGTTTCAATACAAGGGCAAAGGAGATCACCCACAGATTTGACGGACGCTCTAGACATGAACATTTTTTCTTTCTACTCCTCACTGACAAAAACTCCACTTCTGAAAATGTCTGCTGGCTCAACTGATCTTAAACTGAACACTCATGTCTGCCAGACTTTAAATTGCAGATGCTGTGGTGGAGTGGATAACATCAGGTTCAGCAATTCTAATTTAGGTGTAAAGTAGTCAAAAAAATTTCAAAACTTTTCCATGACTTTTCAAATGAAAAAAAAATCTTGCCCTACTCATCCAGCATTTTTCAAACAAATCAGATTTTAACTATGTTCAAACATAATTCAAGCGTAAGAGACAGAACGCATGGAGAAAATGAAGAAACATGGTGAACAAAACGTTCACATACTGACTCAGTTTTTCCATGACCGTGAGAACCCCTATCATTTCCCAAATGCTCCTTTTCACACGTCCACACGGATAAAAAGTAACTGGAGTTTTGACAAATCTGCACCTAAAAGGTGTTTTCTAAGATGTCTGTTTTAGTGGAGTAAAACTCAGTTTACAAGTGCACATCCAACATATTCTCACACCAACTTCGTCACATGTCCACGTTTGGTCATGGACTTTCCACATATGGCGTCCAAGGTACCCTGGGTGTGTTGGTTGTTGACGTTCTGGGACGCTGTGTCAACTTCAGCCTGTTACATGCATTGTCTGTTTTCAAAATACACTTCTGTTTTCACAGGGAATGTACAGTTTGCATACAGTCTCTTTCAAAATAAAAGCACTACGTCGATACAACACCACGGATTGATGTTTTTTTTCCTTCAACAACAAATGAAACAGAAAGTCGAAAGTCAGTGGTTGTTGGACTCGTGCACCACCACTCCCACCAGCCCTACTGAGACTTTTGCCTCTTCATTTACGTTACTGTCTGGCCGCATTTCCCCCGACACCGCCGGGCACCAGAATAACACCAATTGGTTGTGTATCATACTGATGTGAAAGGACAGCTTTTTTCGTCTGTGTCTGATGCTGAAGTCTCTGACCAAGCACAAGATTTTGACCACTTCACAGTGAGACCAGGTTGGAAAATATCCGCTTTCAATCAGTAGTTGTGTATAAACGGCCTTAAAATTTTGAATTTCACAGTTTACCTACAGGACTTTTCTGTCAAACGGCCAAACAAGGCATTAATGCTAATAATACTACAGTGAAGGAGTCGACGTGATTTGTCCCTGGTCTCTGAGAATCAAAGGAATACAGACTTATGTTATATGGGAGGTGGGGGGGTGAAATGGGGGCGTATGAACAACAGGAGGTGGGCGGGGCACCCAGTCATGAATGGTCTGAGGAAGGGCAGATTCAAATCTTACAAACGGCAGGAGGAAGAGGAGCTGAAAATAGAACGGGCTGAGGGAGGGGGTCATGTGCTACAAATGATGAGCAGGGCCGGAGGGCAAAGAGCAGGACAGGAGGGGTCCGGGGGGATGAGGCGGCCGTGGGTAACAAACAGTGGGAGACGACAGGTTCATCTACTGTCAACAGCAGGGGAGAGGGGGAGCAGCTGAACAGATAACAAGAAAGAGGAAGAAAGAGCTGCAGCAAGGACGGCGAGAAAACTACGGGAAGATATAAGAAAAAAAAGAGGAGCAGTGAGACAGATAAAGATAAAGCAGAGAGAGACAGACAGGCAGGCAGACAGACAGGTTGAGCTTCACTTCAGAAGAACGAGCTAAACGCTCACACTGATATCCACAATCTATGCTAGCATCTGTGTGCGTGTGTGTCGAGAGGTCGCCTCCTGACAGTGTGTGTCCGTCTGACTGAAGGAACAGAGACTTTGAACATGAACACTGATCCATTTCCATTTGCAAGAAAGAAAGAAATATGTTGTTATCGCCTACATTTTCTACGGAAGGTCACAAAGGACAAAATATTATTTATACATTTTGTTTTTGCTTCATCACAAAGTCGCCTCATGATCGCAGAGTGTCCTGCTGAGTGACTTTCACCAAACGGTTATTTCCTGAACACAATGACATTATTACTCTGTCGTCTTGTGATTGGGAAGATCACCAAATTGTTCTTAGAACAGGAAATAAAGATGGTATAATATCAATAATGTGATCGCAGGAAGTACAACTATATCTGTCAGGAAAATGTTTAGAGTCTTTGTGACATATGTGTTATGTGTTTGTATAACATCTTCTTAATATGAATTATTGTACAGGTGTGTCATGTTTTAATTTTCAGCAAAAATGTTCTGAAGAAAATTCTATATTTTCCTCTTTTTAAATGATAACTAGACATAAATTGACGTTTTCTTTCATTATAATTTCTTTTATGTAGATTTCTGAACTCTTAACGAAGTGTTGCAGTGTCAGTAAAGACGTATCATTTATTTCAAAATCTGATTTACAGAAAAGCTGAAGAAATAATGTTTTTTAAAAAGCGATAAAATCATTAATCAGAGTTTGAAAGCGTTGTTCTTTGACTTGGTGACGTGTCACTCACCGTCTGCAGCGTGATACAAACTCAGTGAGTGAGATAAAGTGAGAAGATGCAGGAAACAGTTAACCTCGTCTGTGTGTGATTCACTTTCAGTCTCCATATCTGAACACACTCGAGAGCAGGTGAGTATTTGTGTCTGTACCTGCCTCCACTGTGAGTTCATATGTGTGTGTGTGTGTGTGTGTGTGTGTGGCTCAGTCTATTAATTCTCTGTGTGTCCGGCCCCCAGAGCGTCTCCACCACAATAGAGAGTCATCGGAGGCCCGGGGCCTGCTGGAGGAGCGTCTGGCTGACGCCGTATCTTAAAGGAGCGCTAATTCAATTAAGAGCCAGGTTACAGACGGACAGGTGGAGGAGAAGGAGGAGGACAAAGTGGAGGAAAAGGACTAGGAAGAGGAGGAGGAAGTAATGGAGGAGAAGAAGGACTGGGAAGAGGAGGAGGAGGCCTAGGAAGAGGAGGACGTAGTGAAGGAGGAGGACTGGGAAAAGGAAGAGGAGGACTAGGAAGAGAAGGAGGAGAGGAGGAGGACTAGGAAGAGGAAGAGGAGGAAGTGGGGGGGACTAGAAAGAGGAGGAGAAGGAGGACAAGGAAGAGGAAGAGGAGGACTAAAAAGAGGAGGAGGAGGACATAGTGAAGGAGGAGGACTGGGAAAAGGAAGAGGAGGACTAGGAAGAGAAGGAGGAGGATAGTGAAGGAAGAGAATGACTGGGAAAAGGAGGAGGAGGCCAAGGAAGAGGAAGAGGAGGACCAAAAAGAGGAGGAGGAGGAGGAGGATGTAATGAAGGGGGAGAAGGACTGGGAAGAGGAAGAGGAGGACTGGGAAGAGAAGGAGGATCAGAAAGAGGAGGAGGACTAGGAAGAGAACAAGGAGGACTAGGAAGAGGAGGAGGAACTAAGTAACTCAGTACCGCCTGGAAATCTTGCTCCTGCTCACCTGCATGGGTTTAGCTTGACACCTGGCTGCAGTGATGCACAGGTGGACTGCAGGCACCTGTGATGTCACAGTCTGTCACCGTGTTTACAGGTAAAAAGCAGCACACACACCTGCAGCTCATGACATCACTGACAGATCAGCTGAGAGGGACGTGACATCCTCCTGTTTAGCCCGGTGTTAAGTGTCACTGCAACATTCGTCAGAGTGCAAAGATCACATGACACAACATCTGTAAAGACTCACTCATGTTTCTGACTGTTAAAGATGGCGTCACCAGAACTGTGAAAGAGCAAACAGCAGGAGTTCAATGAGCTGAAACTCAGTAGTACCAGAAGCTGATGTGACACGTCTCCATCTACCTGCACAGATCAAACTACCTGAGTGGCTGGTCACCTCTGACAGAGTTATGTTGTGTTTTGGGTGAACTGCTCCTTTAACATTTGTGTGCAGATATTTATGTGTTTGTGTTTAAATGAGTCCTAATGTCTTTTTGAAATGTCTCCCTACATTTGTGTGTATGTGCATGTGTTTTCCAAATTTGTGTGCATGTGTGTTTATAAATATGTGTGTGAGTGTGTGTGTCCCTGCGACCTCTGCCGACCCCCGCTGCTTTCTCATACAGCCGTACAGTAATAAGCTGCAGCGCAGAAATCGAACCCATTTACGAGTTCAAACGCCAAAAACAGACAAATGATCGCTAAAATAGGGCCGACTTCTCTTAAAATGGAGCCCCCAACCCCCACCCCCACCCCCTCTGCCCCCTCTGTCTCTCTGTCTCTCTCCATACAAATGACTGCTATCAATATTTCCAATCTTCATTTCTCCAGAAGCTCAGGGCCTCTTTCTGCCAGAAATCAATGGCTTCCCACTGAGAGCTGCGACAAGGATCAAAAGTATGAGCGGCTTGGCTCACTTTCTTCAGATAAAGTCTCGTTTCTATACAGTTTCATCATTTAGGCAGCCTCTGTGTGTGTGTGTGTGTGTGTGTGTGTGCATGTACACTGAAGTGTGTGTGTTGTGTTGCTATCAATACTGACCAAATTACAGCTCCAGTCGTAAATTCTTTCTGCCTGATTGTTGTGATGTTTGATGACATCACACATAAACATTGTCACACTGTACAAACATGAATGATTTCAGGGCAGATTTTTGTAATTCCAGTAACTAAAGTTCATGTTTAGAATTTCTCTTCCTGGTGAAACATCTTGTAACATGAATAGGAGCCAAATATTCTCAAACTGGAATTACCACCCCACAGGTGTATGACTCCGCCCACCAGTCCAGTGTCTGACAATCTCCATCCATGTCAGTGAAAACATGGATGCTTCACACACACAATGTCTCTTTCTAGAAATCGTGACCTGGTTACTGTATCAGCATCCAGAAGGAGACATGCACCTACTGCTAGCTCACCTAGAACCACTGAGTTAGCTAACGTTGCAGCTCAGCTGAGCACATCTCGCACTATCACCAGCACAAGCCTCTTCTTTGAGTAGATGCACGATTCCTTCTGTGCAGTGTAGTGAAGTAAGTAGAAAGAAAATAGTTCTTACATTAATCTGGTCACAACAAGATCTGTGGATTATCTTGATAAAACTGCTGCTCTTCTAATGAGGTGACGATCGTTGCTGCAAGAACACTCAAACCAACGCAACCGCCAGAAAAAAAAGTGTGCACTGTGCATTTTTCCAAACCACAGATATGTTAGATTTTTGCGGTATTTTGTAGCAGATACATGGGAAGGAAAAAGGAAGGAAGGAAGGAAGGAAGGAAGAACCCCAGTTTGGGGGTAAAACCCTGGAAAGAAAAGCAATATTGTCACGGTAAAAAACATCTGGTTTTGTTGTTTGCTGGTCTTGATTCGTGGTCTGCAGCTTGGTAGCCGCGTTGCAACAATGCAACAGCATGACCAGCTGCATTATCGCTAAGTTGCTATTAAAGTGCACACAAGTGCTTGTTAATGTAGTGACATCATGACAGACTTGTGTGTGTCTGCTACTTGCAACAAACTTCACATCATCTAAAGTTTTTATTTGGTCAAAAAATATCTGTTTCATCAGTGTCTAAGCTCCATTTTAACGTCACATTTTGCCGCCCCATGTGCGCTGCGATGCACAGAAAGCTAGCACTGTGTCAGCTGACTAAGCTTAGTAACAGCACCGCAGCTAGAAACAAAAACTATATATTTCTTTAGCACTTCACCGGGTCACTGGAAAGCTGAAAAACGCGATTCACACTCATCTGCAGCGACAAGTACCGAGCATCAGTTTGTAGCTTCATGCAACCAACTTCCATTGAAAATGACTTGTAACCTGTTGCCTGTCATTTGTAGTGTGAACACAGCATCACACCATCCACCTCACAGTGACAGTCATACAGGCTCATACACTGCGTCACTTTGGAAACAACGTCATGAACGTATAATGCCAACATTTTCTTCAATACCTCAAATTTCCCTTCGGAGAAACTACGTCCAGACAAATGTCACTTTTTACTGATGTACCCGGTTTTTAAAAGGATCCCACTCTGCCTTCATTTTCATAACCTAAAAAATTGTCTGTCCTCTTTGAGCAGGTCTAAACTCACGTTGGTGCTCACGAGAATTAAAGTACAGGAGCTCACACACACACACACACACACACACACACACACACACACACACAGGGACTGTTCATCATTCTACTACTTCACTTCAGAGTTTTAATAACTTCACAGGTTTTGATATTGTATCGAAACCACTTTAAAGATTTAATGAGAAATGTTTATGGAATAATTGCTCATAAAATAACTTTTTTCTAATCAATAAAATCATATATACAAGTTTAGTGTGTCTTTCTAAGTGTTTGCAACTTTGTACTCTATGTTCTTATGCATTCATTTATTTATGTGTATGTATGCGTCTCATTTGCATGTTTCTGTGTGAGTGTGTGTGTGTGTGTGTGTGTGTGTGCCCATATAGATACATGAATTAATGCACTTCTGTCTGCATTTCTGTTTCAGGGCGTACACTTATATGATGGTGTGTGTGTGTGTGTGTGTGTGTGTGTGTGTGTTAGTGGTTGTCAGTCACACGGCAGGGCTAGGCTAATCAGCGCAGCTAGCTGTTCTCTGTGTGATGTAGGCTGATTAATATCCTGTTAGTGTCCCGTGGCTTTTAAGGCTAACTGCTGTTTCCTCTATACATCCATCGCTTCAAAACAGCACTGCCTTCATCTGGCCTCATTAAGACGATGTATTACTATACTTAGCAACAACACACACACACACACACACACACACACACACACAGCCAACATGTTTTTTTTTAAAGCTTGAAGCTGATTGGCCAAAGCTTTGTCACATATTTGAAAGTTAGTGAAGGAAAGTTACGTGACACTGTACCTGAATTATTCACTGTAACTTCTTCATCGTCTCACTTCAATAATACTCTGTACTTAGTGTTTATGTACAGTGTGTGAAGTGTTTACTACCTTTATTTTGTGCACAGTAGCTGCTCATAACCTTGTAAATGTTTTTTTTAAGGTTATTTATCTGTACAATGTTTCTGTATTTGATTTTATTTGCTGTTTTTCTCTATGACCAGAAATCAATAACTGTCTGTGCATTTTTCTGGTTGCTTTTCAGTTGTTCAAATAAAAAAATGAAAGCACTTAGATTTGTAACTGTAATAACAAAGTACAGCATGTCACTCCGTGGTCGAATTGGTTTTAAACGCTTTTTGCAGAACTGAATATAAATGAAGGTGTTTAGTTTACTTCTTGAGGATTTAACTTTATTAGGAGGATTAATCAGAAGTCATTGTGGAAATAATATTCAGGATTTTTAGTTTAGGTTCAACTTGTGGTCGTATTGGAATCTCAATGAAACTAAACTGCTTTCTTATGCAACTATTAGGAAGGTCAGTGCCTACCTGCTTATCAGTTAACGCCCAAGAATATTTTTGACCAGTTATGCATGACAGTTTTTAGGGTTCATTTTGCTTCTCTTCAGTTAATTGCACTGTGGAGCAAAGGCATGTGGTGTGAGTTAGCATTAGGTAGCAGCGCCGCTCATTCAGCAATTACTATTAGTGATGTCATCCTGACCTAACACTGTTGCTTTGGAAACATTGTGCCCATCCCATGGTCTCCGCTGGGGTCACTCTTGTGAGTAACTGTCCCTACTTTTAGCTGCAAAACCCTTTTAGCATTGTTAATTACAGTTAGCTCTGTCAGCGCCGTTAGCAGTATCAGCACAGCTTGTGGTGCTAACATATTTTACAATGCTTAAGTGGTTTGCAGCTAAAATATGGCTGCTTTCTGACCCGGGCTGGCTAGAGTAGACGGGACGGTGGCCACCATGTTTGTGCAGCAATGCCACCCATGGGATGGTGCTGCAAGCATTGATCATTAATGATTGTTGCAGCTAGCTAGCTCCCACCAGACCAAGCTGGTGCACAGTGCAGAGCGGCCAAGGCTAGCTAACCAGTGGAGACCGGAGGAAAGGCAAAGGGGACTATGTTTCCATGTGTTAACGCAGCTAACCAGCTGTCTGTTGGCAAAGCCAATGGAAAATACAATAAAAGCAGGGTGTTAACATCACAAATCACAAAAATTAAAATTTCACCACCTCTAAATGGATAGTACTTTGAAATGTGAGGCTAAAGCTCCCTAACTCAGTGGAGTGCTGGACCGAAAGGAAAGCACCTCTTGTTTTTCCACAGCTTTTTTTTTCTTTCTTCAAATTTAACTAGTTAGTTACCGTAACAATGATTGTCAGACTATTGAAAGTAAATAATTGAAGCTGATGTCGCAAGCAACAATGTTCCAGTTGTGGGGAGGAAACACGATGATGCCTGGAAATGTTTATGTTGAATTCATTTATGATTTAATTCAGTTTAATGTTACATTTTTCAGTTATAAAATGACCATTTTTGAACAACTATTCAAGGGCTTACGTTGATTAATTTAACCAAAACTTAACAATGTAACACCACGCCCGGCTGACTGAAACACGGCTGGTCCTACCTTGAAGCTCTGAAGCTGCTCTGAGGCGTCTTTGTCCCGTCCCAGGCAGGAGTTGAAGATGAGGAGCTCGGTGTCTCGCAGCCACGCCTTCAGCTCTTTGATTCGAGCCTCTAGCTGCTCCAGGAGCGAGTTGGTCAGCGGGGACAGCGCAGAGCGAGGGTTCTCCACGGCAGCAACGCCTCGACCACCCACCAGCAGAGAGTTCATGTTGGCTGACTGGCTCTGCTGGGAGGAGGAACTGGGTCCTGAATGCTCCGAGAGGATTTTCTGACAGAAGAGAGGAAGAGAAAGACAGAGGCAGAGGAGTTAGTGTGGGGACTCGTGTCAATATTCCATCATGCAAAGTAGCAAATCCATCAATATGTGAACGATCATTGATCATTTACCTTTGGAAATGTACTGATCAATAACAGGGATGTCATGTATTTATTCCTGCAGTGCTGGAGGAGTGTGAACGTTAGTTTGAGCTGCTGTTGAAGATGTAACAATAATCACAATGTTGTTGTGGACATGAGTTGAGTTCAATGTGCTGCTACGACATACATGAAGTCATTCTCTTAAATCCTTATGTTTCTCACTTTTATAAAAGTACTTATACTACACTGTGAAAACGCTCCAAGTAAAAGTAAGCATTACCAGCAAAATGTATTTAAAGTATGAAAAGTAAACGTGCAGAAACCTGATCTGCACTGTCAGTGTTTTTGTATTCTGATGTTTTTGGATTAATATCACTGCTGCATTAATGCTGGGCGCCGTTAAACAATTAGGATGACCAGCCTCATATCATACTGACGTTAAAGTACAGCTTTTTTCTTCTGTCAGACACTGGAAGTCACTAACCAAGCACCAGTTTTTGACGACTTCGGAGTGAGACCTGGTTGGAAAAACATCCGTTTCCAGCTTTGTGACGATGCATTTTCAAGCTGATCCAAGACATTTTGTTTTAGAGTTTATAAAGCTTAAGAAGGAGGAGAATTCCCTCAACAAATAAAGGAACACTTCATCCTTCACTTTATCACAAACATTTAACATCAGCACATCCGGAGATATATGTTTCTCACTGGACAGGAAGGGGATGGAAAACAGCCTTCTGACAAGTAGCTAAAGCTGTCAGACAAATGTAGTGCAGTAAAAAGTAAAACTACTGGCTCCAAAAAACAAAGATGGCGACGGGCAAAATGCCAAACTCGAGGCTTCACAAACAATATGTGATGTCACAGTATCTGCTTCCAGTATTTATACAATCTGTGGTCAAGACGAGAAAAAGACTGACTAAAGACAGCCTGGACTGAGTCTTATGACCACCTTATACCAAATTATCGAGATCACAGGAGCGCACATGAACCTCCAACTGTCCATTATATTCCCACATTGGACCTTTGTCTGCGACAGTAAAATTGCATCCAACGTTGTTGGTTGTAAAGCTGGCATTAGTTATAATTCACTTCACCAAATCACATTTATTTCTTATATGAAGGTAAGTTTATGGCAGTGTTCATGTTCCCGTGGCTACAGTTTATATAGACTCTTCACTGATATTGTGACTGTAATTGTGTTCGACACTGTTGATGTTAGCTTGTTTTTTCTCGATTGACAAATATTCCTGTTGAATTATTTCATCTATAAACACGTTTTCAACTGAATTTCCCAAATGTCTCATGTTTAACAACAAATGTAAATACCTTATCTCCACCTCCAGCTCTTTCTGTCACATAATGATGACTGTCTACAGTGTTGATAATGCTGTTATTGTAACCATGAATTAGCTTGATGTTGCTAATGCTGCTGCTGACATAGTTGTGGAGTCTGTTATCACGGTGTGAACGAGGCGTCTGCTGCCGACGAACAAAGCCTCCAGAGTGTAACTGGTGTTTTTCCAGGTGCAAACAGATCAGCTGCTAATTCAGCGCTGATATTCACACCCAAAACAAAACATCATTTAGACACAATGCAACCTGAAAGAGTGTTTGGTGAGAAGCAATCACTGTTTCAAATAGGAGCAACTTACAATAACAAGAGACTCAGAGTGTGTGTTTGTGTGTAATAAGCTCTGCAGAGTAATTTTCAAACCCCTGTTGATCACACAGTAAGACGCAGCAAGCCGCTGAGAGAGACTATTCCCCACTTGGATTTAGTGTGTGTGTGTGTGTGTGTGTGTGTACTCAGGTGTTTTTTTTCCTGAAAAAGTGCTCATCAATACAGAACAAACAAACTCGTGATGTTTGCTGCAGAACACGACGAGCTGCTGGGCAACATTATGACCAACAGGCAGCGCTGTAACACGCAGGGTCCAACGTCTGTAAGAAAACAGCTCAGCATGAACATGTGCTGCAATTTACTTTGTATTTGTAGCTATAATCTGTCTGTGTTTGTGTTTATAGTGATCTGATATGGTGTTTAAAGTGCAATTTTTCGCCTGTCTTTTTGGTCTCAAATTTGGTCTGTAAATGAGGAAGATATATGCAGAGGGAAGACTTTTGGGGAAGAGCAGGGTATAGGATTTCTAAAATCTAATTAGATTAGATTTATAAACCCTAGTCTTGTCAAATTACTGGACTTTCTAACTTCAACACAGTACCTTGAAAAATATCGATATTCAACACCATTTTTGATACCACGGGGAAAAATTGAAATCAAGAGCATACATTTAAAAATTTCTATTACAAGATAAATATAACAAGGTTTTAACAAAACAATGATTTTTCTTAGTTCTTGTTTGTAGCAGAGAACAACAGAACAACTGTATTAAACATTAATATGAGAGAGCACAGCTGGTATCTGTGTATCGATACTGCGGGAAATGAGTTTGGAAACAGTTTAAATGTTTAGTATCAATATGCATCAATACAATGGCAATGCACTGAAACTTTCTGTCAAGTTTAATTCCTATTTGCAGTATGAATAATTTATATAAGTTATCGGAGTATCGATACACTGTTGGCACGTAAAATATTGCAATGCTATGCTGTATTGATTTTCACCCACCCCTAAAATGTGGTCATTTTGAAAGGACGTCCACCAGAACTTTAAAGGGGACCTGTTATGTTTTGCTTTAATTATATGCAGTGACAGCACATCTTTTTTTTTTTAATGTCATGTAAATGCAATAAGTAAAAACGCTTAAACTCGGTCCAATCAGAACAGATTAGGCTTTTTCGGGAGGGGTTCTTAAAGAGGCAGCTGCTAAATTGGAGCTTTTTAGACAAAGGGTGAACACCTACAGACCGTATGAGGAAAATAAAGTGTTTTTTGAAACATTAAAGCCTGTAAACCTGTTCTAGTAAAAACCTTAAATACAGGTATACACCTGAAAATAAGCATATTACGTGCTCTTTAATCTTTTGTGTAATGATTAATCAGGATTGTTTGATTTCACACTGTTTCATAAAGTGATTACTTGGTGCCTGTTTCTCAGAATCCAGTCCATCCCAGATTTCCTCCTCCTGCATTTTATTGGGGATGTTTTCTAATCGCTCCGTTAGCAGCTCAATTCTCAGTAAATATATTCTTCATTTCATCTTCCTCTGAGGCTTTGCTAAACAAAGCATTTCCCTTGAAGGAATTTGTGGAGGAATGCGCGCACAACAAATTCCTCCACGGGAGGATAATCCCAAAATGCTTTGTTTAGAAATAATTTAGTGAAAATAGTTGTGTTTGGATTTCAATGAGCCGACGAATGGATACAAGACACTTTGATAATGTTGCACAGGAATTTTCAGAAAGTTTTGAGGAAGTTTAAGAACATTTTTTGCTTCCTTTCATTCGGACTCCGTCAAAGTCTGTTTACACTGATATGCTTTAATGTCTTTGGTGCCCCACTCTCCACCACTCCACTGAAAACTTTTTCTGTAGTCATAGAGAGCTCAGGAAGGTGAGCGCTGCAAACAGCTTTATGGTTTTTGTGTGAACTGTTCCTTTAACAGTCAGGCATTAGATCCTGAGCTTTAATTATCTCTGTGTGAGATATGTTCATATTTTTTTCCAGCCCCGTTTGTTTTTTCTTACTAACCTGTCTACTTAATATTTAGTTTGAAGGAATAAAAGTTTTGCAAACTGTTTGTGCAGCACCGTCACACACTCGTGCTATTGAGGGATCATATTGCATTATTTTGAACATCTCAAGCATCAGATTGCCGTTATCTTGCAGCCCTTGTTACAACTTTAACAAGCGGCCATAACAAGAGAAACTTTGAGCGTTTGGTGAACACAGAGCTGCTCCTGAACGAGCCCCGCATGGGTCCCTGTTGCTCATTTGCATATGTATGTGTTTCTACAAAGGGTATTGAGTCGTTGGTATAGCAGCGACTCTCCCTCCTGAGTGGAAACACTACTTTAGCTGAACTCTGGCAGGTAAAACCAGCCCATTAGAGGATGAAGAGGGCCGATTATAGGACCCCCTGACCGGTGAAATGAGCAGTTAGCTGTGTGTTCAGAAGAGGCGACGCGATTATGAGTCTGTGGTTAGTTTGTCAGAGGGAAACAGAGATGGAGACAGAGCGTGTACGAGCATGTAAGCTATCAGATTTGAAGTTTTTCTCGACAAAGAAACAACAACATTAATTTTTTTTCTGAAGATATGACACATTTTTTTTCTCTACAGGTGGTTGTGGCGAATATGTTCAGAGCAGAGCAGCAGGACGCCGTGAGGACGACGAGCTCATCAGATAAGCGTCTGTCCCTCTTTAATACTTTTAAAGTTTTCAGAGTTTCCTGGAAACTTCTGGTGAGTTCTGTACGTGTTTTGGATCTGCAGCCTGTTCGACTGCTGCGTATCAATTACTGAATGTGTTTCATAATTACGTTGTGTTTTATTTAATTGCAGTCTGGTTTTTTCTGAGTGTAACATACTATACATAAAATATGTGTTGCACAGGGTGTCGACAGGTTATCAGACACATTTTCTTTCTTATCTTTTCAAGATATTCTGACCCAAATTTAAGCAGATTTGTGGACGAATCACCTTTTTCTTATTCAAGCACTACAGTTAAGTGTAAAGAAAAGTACTATATGTGTGAACCTGTGCAGAGGTAGGTTTTATGTAGGCATCCAACAAACAGGAGGTCAGAGCTCACTTCCTGTGTGAATGTAGAGCCAAACCATGATGTTTTTTTCTAAATCTAACCACATGCTTTTGTTGCACATGGAAATTTTGAATAGAAACAATGCATGTAACGGCGCACATTGACATGGTGTCCCAGAAAACCTAGCTCCTCAAATTTAAGTCCACAGAACAAGCCGCAATATATGACGAGCTAAATGTACCTCTAAACACCTCACAAAGCAGGTACAGAGTATTTAAGTGAGGTTTTGGCTGGTTTAAGGTTTTCTCATGTGAGTTTTCATTCATTTATTTTTTCACAGTATCCGACATCAAAAGACTGAAAGTTCTACAGCTAACCTTTAACCAATAATACAGGTAGACTCTCACAGTAAGGCTACAGTGTGTGTATTTAAGAGCAGCCCTGAGACTCTCCCTGAAAAAATAAACGAATGAAAAGCAAAATCAAGAGTGGTGATAATAACAATAATTATGAGGACGACAAAGGAGAGAAAGAGCGAGAAAGGAAACGCTGAATGAAGCAAAGAGGGAAAAAATGTGAAGGAAAGATTAAGAGTGAGAATACAAGATTATTTTGGGAGAAACACAGAAAAATGTGGGGAAGCAAAATGGAGGAAATAAAAAAAGATCCAGTGGCAGAGACAGAAAATGAAAAAGAAAATTAGCAAATAAGAGAGATAAAGAGGTGAGAGAGACTGAAACAAAGAGAGAGATGCTGTGTTGTTTTTAGGGGACTCAATTAAGCCGAATGTTGTTTTCCCCGCAGGTTGAAGTGGTGACCGGGTCCCGACTCCTGTGTTTTAGAGTGTTGATGGGAAAAGGACAGGCACGCAGATGAAAAGATCATTTAAAGTGTTAATTTAGCTGCAGGTGAACAGAAACAAAGAACCTTTGTTTGTTTTCCATGTGTCTGTCTCTGCTGCTCTCTCCAACACGTATATGAAATTTAATCGACTGAGGGCTGTTTCTGTTTCAATTGTTTTTGATTTTAACTTCAGCAACACAGACTTATGATTTATCATTTTAAAGCTCCAGTGTGTCGGATTTAGGGGGATGTACTGGCAGAAAGGGAATATAATATATTAAGTATGTTTTCTTTAGTGTAAAATCACCTGAAAATAATTACTGTTGTGTTTTTCTTACCTTAGAATGAGCTGTTTATATGTACATACGGCTGATCACGACACTTCCCCGTCATTTTGTTATTCCCATACAGGCAGGAGACTGAAAGGTGCTTTCTTATGAATTCATTCATTCATTAATCAATGCAATTAACTTTTTAAAATGAAAAGGCTTTGAACGATGTACTAATCAATAGTATGTGAATGTCAAACTATCACGTATGCAAACACTGGACACTACGTCGACATAAATATTCCACAGTGGGTTAGCATGAGTAATCGTCGATGCGTATAATCCGACTTGTTTAAAAGATGGAGGGTAAGGAAGTATTTTGGCTATAAGCTGAGGGGAAGGGAACATGGACAAGAGTCACACTGTGTGCAAGTAAATTCATCTGTTTATTTAATTATGTATGTATCACTGCAAATACAATATTTTCTGCTTTAAAAGTAGAAAGCAGTCACACAATAACATAAATGAATCACTAATAGAAAAACATTTTATCATCGAGCTGTTGCCCTCTGAATCGTAATCTAATTGAATCATGAGGTGCCCAGTGATTCCCAACTCTCGGTAGGGCCATTTACATTTTTACATTTTCACGTCGGCCACCATAGCAGCGTCAGAAAAGAAACAGATTTTTTTAACGTTAAATTGTTTAATTCTGTATCCATTTGTTCAGGAGAGGTAGAGACCTCTGCGGATAATTCACCTCACAGTAAAAACCTCCTGAACATCTGTCTGAAGATATGTAAGCACACACTAAGCTAACAGAGAGAAATGGTTTTCTCTCTAATAAAATATACATTTACACATTTACTGATAAAACCTGCAAGTTTAAGATTATTTATTTATTTTAATCTCCACTGGTTGTATATTTAGTCAAACAGTTTGACCTTGAACAACTGCGAAAAATGACAAGCTGCTGCCAAAATCCACAACTGAACAGATTAAAGTTAATTTACAACCTCTTTATTTTCTTCGTCATTCGTGCATGTGTGTGTGTGTGTGTGTGTGTGTGTGTGTGTGTGTGTGTGTATCATAAATTCTTCATAAGGCCAGGACAGTTCAGAGGCGAGGCACAGGACATCAATTCCAGTTAATTCCCAATTTGTGTCAGAGCAGCAGATGCCGACGCCAGCACTGATAGGCCCGTTAATATGCTACTCAGACGCCATGTTGGACGGGGGAGGGAGGGAAGGGTGGAGGGAAGGATGGAGGAAGGCGAAGACGGATAAAGGGAGACAAACAGAGGTGAGACCTTTGATATATAGCAAAGAAAAAAAAGTCACCTTAAAAATTGTGATTATAAAGAGATGAACTGAAACAATGACATAAGAAAAAGGAGTGAATGAATGAATGAATGAAAAATGAATGAAGTTTGGGGAACGTAAAAAGATGGGAAGGAGGAATCTGGAGGAAGGAGGGAGGAAGAGTGACAGACGATGATGGAGAGGTCTGGGGAGGTGAAGAAAGAGTGGGAGGAGACGAGGTGGGGGAGACTGAGGGGAAGAAAGTGTGGCTGCAACAAACAATCATTTTCATCATCGTTATTTTCATGATTGATCATTTTCTCTATAAAACGTCAGAAAAAAGTGAAAAATGTCCGTTAACATTCCTCACAGCCTGAAGTGATCCATTTCAATAACTTGTTTGTTGACCAACAGGCCAAAACCAAAAGAAATTCAGTTCACTGTCACATATAGGACAAAGAGAAGCATCAAATCCAAATGTTTGAGACGCTGAAACCAAAAAATATCTGACGCTTCTACTTGAACAATGACAATTAACTGATTATCAGAAGAGTTGCCACTTTATTTCAATTGCTTAATTACTGGGGCTCTTGAAGAAAGATAGAAGGGTGAAAAGTATTTATGTCAAAGGAGACAAGGAATCAGAAGAGATGGGAATCATGAAAGGTTGGAAAAGAAAAGAGGGCAGAGACAGAAGGAGGTGATGGTGGAGGGGAAGGAGATAAACAGGAAACACTAGCTTCTCTGTCCTGCTCTGATTTAGCAAATCACAACTGGCCTTTTAGGAACAAGCGAAGGTGTTTTGTGGCGATCAGTTTATGTGACGTTAGAGAAAATTGATTTATTGTGTCAGTCCAACTAAAATTGGACATTAAAATACATGTAAACATGTTAGTCAGACTAAAATACTCCTAACCACCCAGATATTTGCTGCACTGAGTACTTTTACTTTTGCAAATAATACCTAATTACTTTTACTTAAATAAGGTTTTGAATGCAGTACTTTTACTTGTGGTGTCCACATAATTTTGGCCACATGGTGTATATGGAGGATGAAGGAAAAGAAGGAGGGAGAGAGATTAAAAGTGTCTGCTTCACTGGCGTCTCTTTCTATCACTACCCAGAATTCCTCTGCTCCCTGATGACACGCACACACACACAAGCTTTCATTTGCGTGTGTGTGTCAGTGTGTGTGTGTGTGTGTGAAGCAGCATTGTGAGTCCAAATGTCTCTTTGTCAGTAATAGAAGTTTAATCACAGTCTGGTTACTGTGGCGGAGAGACAGGGAGAGACTCATCTGTTGCTGTTGTTTAATTTCTAAAATGGAATCTGTTTCAGAGGTTGATACATATGTTAATGCACACACATACACACTTCCAATAACTTTGAGTTAGTGTGTGAGACGATAACGTATGTGTGTGTGCGTCATTAGGGACTACAAGAAGACGGCACACACACACACACACACACAGATGGCTCTCTGTTTGTGTGAACTCAGTGCGGCGACGCGCCCGCTCGGTCGACAGGAGACGGTTTGTTTCTTCGGAGGAACAAAGTCACATCGTCGCATTTGAGCCTCCTGACGAGCCGCCGCCAGCTGTCACCGCCGCCGCAGACCTGGAATCAATCACCACGCGCTGGTGGAGACAAACAAACTGCTGCTGATGTGCCCATCAGCAAGGCACACAGGCTCTGGAATAACCTGAACATAAGAGATGAAGGCAGGTGTTTCAGGTCTGCCACTAAAAATTAATTTTCTCATAGACGAGGAGACGTCAGTGCTCAGATGGACATGAAGCCGCCCTGGTCAAATCAGACCTCCATGTTAAAATGTCCAACTCAACAGAAGGATTAATTCTATTAAGGCTTTAAGTTATGTTTAATTAAGGGCGTGGCCACTTTCAGTGATAGGTGGATGCCATCCATCGACACTGGTTAAGTAAAGTAACCCTAGTGTAACTCCAGATTCATAGAGTATAGGCGCAGCTGTAGCTGTTGCTATTTCAGTGTTTTCAGTCCGTTAAACTGAACTGTAATGTTTTGTTTGCCTAAAAAAAATCTTGTTCAGCATTTGGTTGTGCTTAAAAAGGAGTTTGTTTTTTTTCCAGTAAGTATTTTTTGTTTTAATGGATTAAAACCTGTTTCTCACTGGTAAAAATTGACATTAGCATCATCACATTTAACTATAGCTGTAAATGCACCATGCTAACTAAGCTAGCAGCTGGTGTTAATGCGGCAGCTAGACATACACTGGTGCTCCTGGATGCGCCGCCCTGCAGCACTTCACGCCACTGTCCTGTTTTCAGCCTCACCACACCCTGAACCAGCTCCTGTAGTGTCTCTTTTTCTCTGCTCCTATGGCAGCTCGACTCCTCCTCACGATTGATGCATAAGGAGAACTCTGTAGCTGTTGCTGTGTCTTGTGGGAGACAAAGACGCTGGTGTGTTTACAGTGTTAGGGTTATCTCAGAACTATTGTCCAAGTAAAGCTACTTCTGGCTCCAAAAATCCAAGATGGCGACGGTCAAAATGCTCAACTCGAGGATTCAAAACAGGAGTCCACAAACCGATGGGTGACGTCACGGTGACTATGTCCATTATTATCATAATGTTTTGTCAATAATTACGACATCAAAGCTTTAAGAAGTTATTACAGCTCTGATTTGCAGCTTTTGCTCCTCCACAGCAACAGCAGCTTAGGCTATCAGTTGACTTCAAAATTTAAGTTAAATGATTTACTCTGACAATCACACAACAATCTATGAAGTTTAATTCAATCAATGTTACTTAAACTCAACACTTCATCCTAACAACTGTGCAACAGAGTCACTCATGATCTGATTTTGACAATTAGTTCACTGTTATAAATCATTAAACATTATACAGCAACAATCTAAAGTATCTATTGAAACATACATGTTATGATTATTATAAATAAAACAATGATTATTATTTTATTAAATGCCACTAAGTGTAACCTGCAGCAATGACACACTCTCATTCTCACAGCCTCCACCAACAGTGATGTCACTGAGGTCTTCAGTCATCACTCAGCAGTGCAGAGTCGCTTCAAACAGAATGGAAAATGAACAGCTGTGTGTGTGTGTGTGTTTATTTCTCATGCGACATTGAGCACACGGTCCATCTCAACCTGTGCAGACGCCTCTCTGCTTTTCTATTTCCTGATGAGTTTGTTCTGGGAAGACGACTTGAAGGAAACTTTGTGTACAAGGACACGAGGGTTAGCTGCACCATCTGAGACCTGATTATCACCTGGTGTCTGAAAGCTCCGTCTAACAGAGGCAACATTGTCAAGCTGATGCTGCTCCCAATGAATTCTGCATTTCAAATCTGAACTGTTGCGTCCTGTACGTTCTCACCTCTGCAGGAGCAGGAAAAATAACCTTTATGTAATTTTCAATTTACCATCACTGATCGACCACTGAGCCTCATGACAGCGGGCCATACGACTGACACGACTCTGATTTACTTAGACAACAACCTGAATTCTTCCTCCAGCTGACTGAACCAACAAACTGCTCTGTAGCTGTTTCATTTCTGCAAAACTGCCCACTAAGAGTTTCTGAGTGACGTCCTGGTTAGAAACAGGCCATTCATTTTACTTTCAGTGTTTTAAACTAATTACAGTTAATTATTGTTCATGAGTTATTTGAGTTGCAAGAGTGACTTTAGCCCTTTTGACACAGAGATCGTGATATAGAGCCACGACAAAGTCCCTTCTTTATGCCTCCTTTGCATTTCAACACAGAAACACAACAGTGTTGGCCTCGAGTGTGACATATAACATGCTCCTCTGCAGCGATTTATAAACAATATCAATTGCATCACATGGCAATAAAAAATATTTATCATCTCTGTTATAGAGTGGTTGATTTCGTCCCCTGCTCAGAGGGTAAGGACCTGGACCTCAGTGTGGACATTTTCAGCCTCCGTTCTCCTTTGAGTTAGCCGCTAACTACTACCAGCAACTTTGGGCAGTGGATTGCATATGTAACATGTCCTCAAAACATCACACCCATCCTACCAATGGTCCCGTCCTGCTGGCTGTCCTATTTACACCCCTCGTGACATCATTCACTGGCGGGCTCCACTGTCACTGAAGCCCATTTAACACGCTCAGTTGGCCAAAAAAAGAAAGCCACTGAGGGGCAATGGAGCGGGACACACTGCACCGACTAGGGTGACTGACACTCACCGATGGCCATACAGTGACTAACAGCCAAACCACAGCTTGGCGTGTCAGGGCCTTTAGCCTCAGTAGCTTCTACTCGCTCACGATAGTGTCCATGTGTGACTTAACCACTTGAACACCAACCATGTTGTGTGTACACGACTTCCCACGTCTTAATTATAAGCTCACTAGTTCCAGTTGAAGGCAGCAAAAGACTGAAAAAAGTTCTTGGGGAAAAATAAAAATCAAAACATCTACAATTCCCATGACAACTGGCGAACTCTGTTTACTGAGGAAGACTGTTTTATGGTTAGAAGCTCCAAAACGGCACTGAATAGGTAGTGTTTTGTCAACCAGCTGTCAGTTATCCATCCATCAATCCATCCATCCATATAACTTTTATGTAATCAGGTAATCTCATCTATGTACCTCTTCCATTCGTCCCAGTATACATTCCACCACACAGTTAAAGGCCACGGTGGCAGCAGGGCTCCTTAATTGAGACGACACTAATTATCATCTTCATGTTCCAGATTAGATCAGTACTGATTAGCCTAAAATTACACACACACACACACACACACACACGCACGCACACACTCCTGTATCAACAGAAATATCAGTGTGATCCTCAAGATATTATCTCTGTGTTTGGCTTCTTTAAAACTCGACTGCATATCTCTGTTTGTGTGTGTGTGTGTGTGTGTTACCTCCAGCTGTCTCCATGTGTGTGTCAGGTTGTGCACTCTGCGGTGGAAGTTTTCGGGCAGTTCGGTCCCGCTCCTCTTCAGAGACTCTGCTCGGCCCAGCAGGCTCGTCTTCCTGCTCTCCATCATCATCAGCTCAGCGTGGCTGCTCTGGAGACACACGACAGGACAGACAGCCGTCACGCAGATGGACAGACGTCACCCGAGTCAGAGCAGCGATACTTTTCTATTTTTACAACAACTGGTTTGACAAGTGTAAGTGTATGAAGCAGACTGGTGACATTTACAGATGCTCGTTAGAAACATTTGTTACTGAACTCTCATCATCTGATTAGCTTCTCTGGTGACATCACAACGAGGGCAGATCATCAGAATGGTTTGTTCAAATACTAATGAACTAAGCAGTGACAGGTACCACTTTCACAGTTTAAAGGGCAGCTACACCGTCAAGTTCTGCCTCATAGCATATTGAAAACATGCAACAGAGGAGTGTGGGAGCAAAGACTGCAGCAGGAGTGGCCTCATGGTTATGTAATGTCTGACACAGGGAGGCATTGGACAAGTGGGAGACGGACCACCGCTCAGTGGAGTTTGTCTTTCAAAGAACTTAAAGAAGTATTTCACTGCTGGAAAGATGGCCTTAAAAAACTAGAAAGTCTCCACAGCAGAAAGACTCAAGTACTTTTGAAACTGGTGCCACAGAACCAGAGAGAACAAAGAAGAAGGACGCTTTTGCTCAAGAACTCCCAGAATGCACTGCACTACACCAGACCAATTAACACTATTGCTGGTGGGTGACGTAATGCGAACCCGACTGTTTGAAACAACGGTGGCCAGCTGACAAGACACAATCTCATATTACAGTTAAACAGCGAGCTACAACAAGTTTCCAGTAAACATCTGAAGCGAGAAAGAATCTTGGTTTATACTTGATAAGCTTTGGTTTACTGTTTGATCTCAGTTTTTCCAGTTTTCCAGATTTGTTTCCACACACTACCCACATTGATATGATACAAAGCTGGTTGCAAATCAAGTTTCCCTTTAATTTCTCGGGGCATGTTTCACCTTCCCTGGATGCAGCTGACAGGAACTGTGGGGCCCCACAGGACTCAACACAGGGACCACTGCAAATTTGAACACAACTTAAACATTTCTAATTGCTAAAATCTAATACAAGATTCTTCCAGGCTTTGTTAACCTGTCAAATAGGACAAGGTCTGTTTGATGGACAGACAGATACACAGATTCTAAAACATAGTTAAGGGTTACTTCCTCTTTTACTGTAAGTATCAAAGTTTGCTTGACAGTTGGCTCTGAAATGTTTCAACCGTGTCCTTTTGTCAGTTTGGTTCATATTGGATAAATCTGTGCCAGCAGGGCTGCATTATTTGATTTTCCACTGCTGATCTGTATGTTCTACTCATCAACAAATAATACTTTGCCAATATATCAACAGTCTTCAGAGTGTATGCCAAGACATGGAAACCCTAGAAATTACGCTCATTAACAACTAATTTGCGTTCCCTAACATTTTTTGTGGTGCATGTGATGCTGCCTAGTTTATGTCCTTTAATCAACACAACATGGAATCATTTTTAGTGAACGTGTCACAAAGGATGTAATTTTCTCACATTTTCCATCAGTAGCAACTTCAGCATGATTAACACTTTCTATGGTTCTGTTTGAGCAACTCGAAGCACTTGGTTGAGAGAAATGAAAGATCATAGTAGAGGTTAAACATTTAAATATCATCACTGTGTCAAAGTACCGCACTTTGTAATCATGGGCGGATTAGGAGCGAATGTCCCCTGGGCACAGATATGCAAGGCGCCCACTACTTTTTTGAGTCTCTTCCTGGTCAGTACGTGTTAATTTGAGTGATATTTAGGTGAAGGGCCTGTTCCCAGTAAGCCCATTTAGTAATCCATCCATGTTTGAACACACTTGTTCACATTTAGGAACATAATTCAAGCAGTGATTATGTTTCCTCGAAATTGTATCTGACAAAAGAAAAACATATTTTGTAGGAGACGTGTTTGACTTTAGTTTGTCTTGATATATTTTCCACCCTGACTCTGGGTCTCCACCTGAATCCAATCTAACTGCTGTGAATCCGTCTCACTGCAGCTGGAGTCGAGCCTAAAGGTGTCTTCGGTATTTGATTCTCAAAAGTCAGATTTTTCAGCGGAGCATTCCTTTAACTGGTCTTTTTAAAAACAGAGCAGATCTTTTTTCATTGTTGTTGTTTGCAGCTCATCTCATGATGAAATGTTTGAGGCAGTCGTAGGAGTTTTCGGCACATTTCACTCGCTGCTTTGACCACTTTAAAGGTAAAAACTGTCGCAGCTCCACAGACGTGCAGCAGGAATCAAACGCAGCAGCAGCCCTTGACGGCAGACTGCAGAGTCCTTTCTGCAGAGATTTTAAAAGAAATGCTGCATTTTGTTCTACGAAGTGTTGCTGAATATTTTCTTTCCTTCTGGTTTAAGCTTCTGTTTGAGCACTGTGGTCGGGGAGCGAAGGAGCTGCACAACACTTTTCTATTAATGCCATGCTCACTTCTTCACTTAGGTCACTGATATTAACCCTCTGTGGTGCAAATTATGATGCCAGTTGATTTAAGAAAAAAGGTTTGTCATAAAGTAGAGTAAGTTAAAAGGGTCTGTCAATCCTCCTGAGTGTCAGCAGCTGCTGAACCTGCACACCTAACCCTCATCTACAATCAAGCCACTGCAGAATAAAACCCCGGCTCAGACATTCAGACTTTGCCAGATCATTCAGTCTCCTCAGCGCTTCACCACACCAGCCTCAACCATAACCAGCCAAGTCTAATCCCGTTCTTATTTTCTGCCTCTGGATGTGGACGGCTCTATCTTCAGCCCCTCTGCCCTGCTCTGCTTCACCATTCCCAGCCCACCTCAGCATCATTTCTCTCAAGTCTTCAGCCTCTGATCTTTTTCTACAATTAACTGCCTTTAACCATTCCCAGTTTCCTGGTTGTGTTTGCATTTGGGTCACACATGTTCATGGACAAAATTTAAAAACTTTCAGTGACTTTTCAAGGACTTACAAAAATACATCCAAGAGCATTTCTCAACAAATGAAATACTAGTCTAGAATACTTTACTCCAAATGTGAGTTATTGTATGACAATCAATCACCGACCTTTTCCTATCTCTTCTTGTTGGTTATATTCATATTTACTTGAAATACTTCAAACTATGGGCACAGTTACACAAACAGTACATCACTTTGGCACTGGCTTTAAAGCATGGGAGAAAATGAAACTGCTCATACTATCACTGTATTTTAACACATTTGATTATGAACTCATTTCTGGATACAAGTCTGGAAAACAATGCTGCAACATAAGAATGCAGGTGTATGTTTTTTAAGCCTTGGAGTTGGACGTGGAAGATCGTCTGCTGAAGATTACTGTGACAATTAATTTCATTACACAACAAAATTCCAATGCTGTTTAATAATTCCATGACGTTTCCAGGCTTAGAAAATCAGACTGTGAAATTTCATGACTTTTCCAGGTTTTCCATGACCGTGGGAAGCCTGAAGACCAAAAACGGTCATGGTGGGATTCCATAAACGAACGGTTTTGCTTTGAGGCAACATTTACATCTTAACAATTTTCTGTTAATCTATTATAAAAAAAGTTATTTTTCCCAGATTGTAAAAGGACTGAAAAATATGTCTTCAGACTGTTTTTGTGGAGACAGATGATGGAGCTGAACCATGTGAAGAAGGCAACGTGGCCTCCAGAGAGTCATGTGACAATATAAACCGTGTTGTTGGTTTCAAAAGGGCGCTGACTCTTCTTTAAGTATTGCAACAGAATTGAGGCGGCATTGTGTGAGGTTATACCACAGAGTGTAAATTGGGTTTAGGGTATTAAGAGAGAACTGCTCTTCATCAGCTGAGCCCAACTAATAATTTTACTTGTATTATGTTTTATTTAATTAAAGTAATTCACTTTTCTTGCCGCACACACTGAATTCTTTCATGACCTTTCTCTCTCTCTGCTCGTCATCTTTCCAGTTACAGCGCTGCAGCCTTCTGATGCTGTACTCATCACTTTTGGTTGATTTCTTTTTTTTTTTTTTTTCTATTCGTTTAATCCGTCCTTGTTGCTTAATTTCTCTCTATTCTGCTCGTCTTCAATCTCTCAGTCTGAACTCATTTTGTCATGACCTCTGTCTTCTCTCGCTCTCTTTCTTTTTCTCTTTTCACATCATCAGTCTCTCCTCTTTCAAATCTTTTCCTTCATCCACTCCCTCTCGTTTGCTCAACAACTTTTCCTCATGTTCCTCCTCTTGAAAATACACTTCAGCTTTTTTCATCCTCCTCCCTCCGCTGTCCTTCTCTTTCTCCTCTCTGTTTTTATCTCGAGTCCCTTCATCTTTTGTTGCTCTTCCTCCTTTTGTCCTTGTCTGTTCACTTACAGCGCTCCCTCCATTTCTCAACACTTTGTCTTTACTGTAACACTCCTTCAGCCCTCCTCTGGTATTTACTCAATGCATACATCTCTTTCTCCATCTATCTCCTCTCTTTATTCCCTCTTTTCAGTTTGTTAGCGTAACTCTCCTTCGACGCCTCCATCTTTTTTTGCTTAATTTCCCTCCTCCTCCTCCTCTCTTTTCTCTTTCTCCTCTTTTCATTTTCTGCATCGATAGCTACTTGATTCTACTTTTCCCTTGTCGTTTATCATTACCGCCCGGCCCCATTTGAATATTTAAATGTCTCTTCTCTGACTCTGTGTGTGTGTGTGTGTGTGTGTGTGTGTGTGTGTGTAAGAAGACGTATGCGTGTGTGTGTGTTTTTTTTTTTTTGCTGCGCTGTCATCAGAAAGGCGGCGGCCATTTTTCAATGTCGCCGATTCTGATGGAGATGCTATCGCTCGGCGCTTCACAGCCATCCATCCCCTTCACTTAGCTAATAGCCACGCCGCGAGAACGAGGGATCGACAGCAAAAAAAAAAAAAAAGAGACGAGTGGAAGGTAAATATGTCGGCGCCGCACTCGTCTAACAGTCAGGAAATTATACGATTTATTCGCTGATGGCAAATATTGATTTAAAAAGGGGAAAGGGAGCTGGTGGGGAGGAGGGAGGGAGGTTGTTTTGTTGTTGTTGTTGTTGTTTGTTTGAAGGATGCCACTGATCCAAAGTCAAAGAAAAGAGGGAGAGGGGGAGAAAGGAAGATAGACACGCCGATTAAAATGCATGAGATCCGAACTTTGAGATAAGTGCTGAGAGAGGGATCTTGGAGAAATGGGACGGTGGAGGGGAGGAGGGGAGGCTGAGAGTGATGGTGTGAGGAGGGGGGAGGAGAGGGGGGGATGCATGGATGGCTAGTTGTGATGTATTCATGCCTCGAGTCAATCTCCATGCAAGGATGGACTGAGATACACAGGCCTGAGGATGGAGAGAGACGGAGAAGGAAGAAGACAAAGAGAGTGTGAGTCTGTGTGTGTGTGTGTGTGTGAGGGAGAAAAGAGAGACATACAGTAAATAAACAGAGAGTGAAGGAGACAAGACGAGTGGACGTCCACACTAACAAACACCAGAGACGTGACAGGGGGCTGAACATGAGCTGAACCTCCCAGCACTCCTCAGAGTCTCAGGAGGAATCGAGGGGTGAGACGTGTGGACGTTAGAAAAGGTTCATAGGAGTGTCCACTAATGCAAGAGGGCGACGACCTGGTGACGGCCAATCATATCTCCTCGTAAGGCACAGTTATGCTGCACTTAACCTCCTAACTTTAAGGATAGTGATGCATGGAAACACATCTCTGTATCACGCAATTGCCATAAAAAATGTTGCCATACTAAGTTTCTGCAAACCAGGGATACACATTATTACGTTCCCTGAAACTTTCAACGTATTCTCACACAACATTTTGTATCATATCTTACGAATTAGCACTCCATGAATGACGTTACATCCTTGATGTGCACTTACGATATGAAGGTAAAGTTACAGAGGTTAAGGAAATGAAACATGGTGAGGACGCACCTTAAAATGACTCAAAAGGTCACACGGTTACAAACATGTGACCACAGAGGAAAGTCTGGGTTTTTATAACTCTATCACTCCAAAATGCCTCTGTTTTTGTACCAGGCTGTAGACATGTTTATTTCTGCTGTAAAGTTGGACATTTTAACATGGAGGTCTGAGGGGACTGACTCACTCCTGGAGCCAGCCTCAAGTGGACATTAGAGGAACTGCAGTTTTTGGCACTTTTATACTGGCTTTACGTTTCAGCCCCAAAAGTTGCTGCTTGGTCGGCAGGCTTTCGGTTTAACAGAGACAAGAGACTGTTTGCTTTCTTGTGTCAGTATATATTAAAGCAGGGTAACGGTGAAGACACACTGAACAAAGTGGGAGTCCGGGCAAAGTATTTTTTTGGTACGTCCTAAGTAAGCTCCCAAATCACTGAAGGACAGCAAAAAACTGAGTGGTGCTGTGGTGTGCCAGGAAGTTTAGCCATTAGTAGTAACAGGTACAGTATATGTCGAAAAAAGATCATCACTTTATTTTTGGGGATTCCCTTTCCTCAGAGATTACAGATTCAATTAAGTTTTCAAAAGTCACATAAGTTGCTGAATAAAGTCGTGGGTTGCTTATTTACACAATGATTGCTTAGAAAAAAGTTATTCGTTGGCGTGTGAACGTTCCCACAGTGAAGGATACGAAGTGTCACGGGCGGTGTCGTACAATTAGTTTGATTTCAGTGGATTTTAACTTTAAGCTATGTCAGAAAAAAACTGTTAATGTGTGAAAATGACGTGAATGAGTTTTTAACAGCTCGTCTGTTTGATTGTCTTTACTGACATTTAAACTGAGTGAGCACGGAGAAAGTCTGAGGCGACAGGAAGTTGTGCTCTTGTGTGTTTATCCAGATTACTTCATCATTTTTTTTAAAAAAGCTACATTTTCACTAAAATACAAGATTAATGTTTTCTGGTGCTCTTTTTAAAAACAAAAGCTCAGTTTTTGGGTGAGAAAAAGAGAAAAGGATGTATTTTAGATTTCAGGCTGCTTAATATGGACATGTATCGTGTGTGAGTGAAACAAAGAGTCTCACGTCTCTCGAATCACAGTTCCACTTTTTCTAGACCTTTATTTAACAAGGCTGATAATCCTTTCCAACTCCTCTATCTTCATCTTCTTCTTGATCACTTTCAGGGCTCACAGGAGAAATGCAGAGACCCTCTGACCTCTGACCTTCTGTCTCTCCTGGTCTCTTGGATAATGTAGCAACTCTTTCTGCTGTTGAAGCTGTTTAAAGTTTGTGTTGATCAGAGCAGCAGCTCAGTGTCTGAGACTAAAAACACAAAACATCAATCGTGACTAATTTAAATTAATTAGTTGTTGCCTCAGTCCCATATGTTGGAGATCCACTTTCACTAAAGCTGTTTACTTGTGACACATTTCATCCCTCAGAAGTCTGAAATATGATGTGAACTGTTATGCAGAATAAAAAGGCAGTATGTGCACGTGGTTCTTTTGGTAGATCAAACTCTACACATCAGACAATATGGAAGTGATTAACACATTTTTGTTAACATTTGTACGGGTGTTAGTTTCAGTTCATTTTGCTTTCGATAACCACAACACCCATTAACCATTAACTAACCAGTTAATTTTTAAGGGAGAAAAAAACAACAAAACAAAACACACAATTATGTGAAAAACAAGAGGCCTTTCATTTTAAATATTAGTCTTGCGCTCCACTGGAGCTTAAGGATCACATTTCAAAGCCCACCTTCCAGTCACCACTCGTCAGCTAACCTTAGCCTGGTCTGGTAGGAGTTTGCTAGCAGCGCCGCACATTCGGTGATTACTACTAGTGACTCTCCCAGTGACCATGTTGCTGCTGTACATGGTGGCCACCCTCCCATCTCCCTCCACTTAGCCAAAGTGAGTAATTTTGAGCCGCAAAATATAACGTAGATGACCTGACATGACTCTGGTGAGGAGAAGCAATTGTTCCCAGAACTGGTTATCGGAATAACAGGAAACAGCAGCTTAAGTGACAGGAAACACCTTTTAATGTGTGTATCAGAAATCTTGTAGGTGTGTCAAGTGATGTCACAGCGTACCAAAGCTTTGGCTTACTCGCCAGTAAACCCTCAAACGTCCAGTCCTATGTGTTTTAAGCCTCTTTATTCCACACCAAAAACCCCTTTAGCACAGTTAACTATGTTAGCACCATTAGCCCTGCTGACACTGACAGCGGTGTTCACAGAGCTAATGCAATTTCATCAATGCTAAAGGGTTAGCGGCTCAAAATTGAGCAGTTTACATACTGTTACTACCTTAGGAGAGACTGGTGGGTGGCCACCAGGTACACCAGCAATGCATGCTGACACCGGGTTAGCATCACTAGCGGTAATTGCCAACTGAGCTGCGCTGCAAGCTAATTCTCACCAGATCCAGGTTGTGAGCAGTGCAATTAACTGAAGGGTAGAAAAATTAACCCGCAGACCAACATGCATAGCAAGTCAAAAATAATTACAGCGGTTAACTGATTAATGGTTAACTATTAACATCACTAATGTGTACTTAATTATACAAAAATGTGTCTATATACATGGCACAGTATACACTGTTATAGTATATATAATGTATGTATCAGTTTATGTACAAAAAATGTTTACTATGGAGATATATATATATTTTACAATTAGTAAAAGCCTTGAGTAATTCCGCCTTAGGTAAACTGTAAATGTGAATTTTGATATTTTATAGACTGAATGATGAATTAATGAAGTGAGAAAATAATTTACAAATCATTCTATTTTGGCAATTATTGTAATTTGCAGCTCCAGCTTTACCTATTTTCAAATATTCAGATCTAAATATACCAAAAATCTACTTAACAACAAATGCAAAGCAGCAATAACTGGTGGAATAGTGTAATATACTGCAGATATTTAAACTCATACATTCTAAGTATTTTAAAGATATATATGAGTATGAATATGGGTTAATAAAACACAAAAAGAGCTTTCCAAAAACACAGAGAAACGAGGGATAAACGCTTGACAAAACAGATGAGAGGGGGAGAGGGGGAGGAGAGGAGAGAGGAGGGGTGGGGGGAGAAAATCAACAAGCAATCATAAGTTTAATTTGGTCTCCATATTAATGAGCACGGAGCTGAAATGTCAGCAAAAATGCAGTCATACATGAAAAACATTTAATGCATTTTGAACATTAGTTTTTTTTCTCCCCCTTCTCTCTTCTCGCAGATTCATCTTATCCGCCAAATGAGAGAAGTTTGTCGGAGGCTGCGTAACGGAACGATTTTGTCGTCGCGGCAACTAAAGTTCGGGGGAAGTGATAAGGACGCATCTTCATCCTCCTCCTCTTCATCATCATCTTTTCTCTCCTCCTGTCTGCGTCTTCATTTTAACACTGATTCTCTCCTTGTCTTCCCCCTCAGTCTGAAATCTCTCTGACTTCCCCTCATTGTCAAAATCACCCAAAGATTCAGCCATGACATTGAAAATCTTTCAGATAACACTAAGCTAAGATTTCTGTCCTCCAACAGAACACAGTCTTCCCAGCACTGAGACCTGGTCACGGGGTCGCTGCTGGTCATTTGGGTGCTGTAAGTGTAATCGTTTTGAAAAGTCACAAAACACTACAAACTCTGCATTTATGTTAACAAACAGACGAACTGTAGAATATTAGGTAATTATCTGACAGCTTCAGAGTGAATTCTGCACCAACACTGATGACAGTTAGATCATTTAGATGTTCCAGTCCTATTGTTGAACGCAGGTGTGTTTTAATAAGCTTCAGTGGTGATAAACTTCACTTAGCAGAGGCAACTGGCTGTGTTAACAACTGTAATAAAAAAAAGTGAGCTTGTGCTGCTGCTGCACCTTGTTCACTGATCTAGCTGCAGCGAACCTCAAACCCAAGAGAGTTAATACAAAATGTGCAACATGTATGTATGAATAACTTTTACAGGGTTCTGGTCGTGCTCTCACAGATCGCGAGTGGAAATGGGGAGGTGGAGCCAAACACCACCAGAGCTGCCGGCCGCAGGTCTTTCTCAATACTGAAACATTTAAAGAAAAAAATGCCGTGTCTGTTTGTCACTAACACACACCTCATGGAAAAAAGGGTCCACATTGAAAAATATGGAAGTTTGCTTTGATGTAAAAGGGAAAAACAAGAATTATAAACAGCTGAGACTAAATGATAATAATAATAATAAAGATAATAAAATGCTATGCTATTCTACATAAACTTTTTGTACGAAGGTAAAGAATAATAAAACTGCTGCATAATGAAACATTTACAGATAATCACAATGTGACATTTTCTCATTTCTCTGCTCTCTAACGCAGCTTTACTCCGTCTGACTCCTCCTCCTCCTCCACATCCACCTGTCTCTGCTGTTTTCTCCTGGAACAAAGTGTGTGTGTGCACGAGATACACAAAGAGGGCGAAAACACTGTACGCTTGCTTACATTTGTGTGTGTGTGTGTGTGTGTGTGTCTCCGGTTGAGATGGATGTTCCACCAGCTCTGAAAGAGCAGGAAGTGGCTCTCTGACACCCCATTTATACTGCCAGACACTTCAACCTGTGTGTGTGTGTGTGTGTGTGTGTGTGTGTGTGTGTGTGTGTGTGTGAGTGTAAGTACAGCCACATAAACATCTTTAAGTGACATCACCTTCCTCCAACTGCCTCCAGTTTACAATAATTGCAATAATTATGACATATGTTTTGCCCCAGTTTGTTTTTCAAAGACATAGTTGTCGACTGCATGTTTGTATTTTCCATTTCTATACATCCATGTGAAGCATTTACAAATTACAGCTATTACAACCTACATTTACCAAACCAATTTCCAGTCTGCTTTGAAATTTCATGACGATTCTTGACAAATATTCACTTGTTTTTATTATTTATTAGAAATGACCTGTGTTTAACGCACAACTTTTTATTAAGCCCTTATATGTACTTATTTTCCAGCTGTGCTCTGTTTTTATTTAGGATGAGAAATAAATAATAACAGGAACAGACTCATAAAGAGAACACTATAATGCATAGTAATCATTTTTCTATTAAATGTTTCATACTTTTCTGTCTCAATATTTTAGATCCTCTCACATTAAAAGTATTTCTTCCTCTCTACTTTCCTGATGCTGTAACACTGAACTACTGTAAACCTGTAACTCCACATTTAAACCAAACTTAATCTCGGCCTCCTGCGCTGCTCAGAGTCTCTGGACGTTTCTTTCACCAAATTAAAAACCCTTCTGTTTGGACAAAAAGATGCAAAAAAAAAAAAAAAGCAAAGAGACTTTCTCTCTTTCCAAACGAGGCGACACAACAAAAGACCCCGGCAACATGTTTTAATTGTCGCCATGGAAACCAGATGAATGAGCCTATTTGACTGGCCGGTAAAGACGGCTCGCCATTCAGCCTCGCTGCGAGTCACGTGTGTGTGTGTGTGTGTGTGTGTGTGTGTGTGTGTGTGTGTGTGTGTGTGTGAGGCTGGGAGGTCATTAGTACAAAGCAAGGAGGGTGAAATTTCTACCAGTGTGTTGAGATAGAGAGACGGAGAGGAAGAAAAGAAGAGAGGGAAGAGAAAAGAGAGGGAGAGCAACATAACAGTCAGCTGAATCAATGCACATACTAATAACTGTCCATTAAAGAAGCAAAAGGAAAAACCAATAAACAATCCTCTCGGCTGTTTATGGATTTTGTGATTCACCTGAAAATGTCACTTTAACTGCAGTAATATGTGCGGAAGCTGTGTCTGGGTCAAATGAAGGGTTAAAATACAGTAATACCCAAAGAGAAGACGGGTGGTTTTTGTCATTTGTGGGACAGATGATGTGAATGTCGACATTACTGACAGTATGACCTTTCTGTCTTGCGCCGCTCTCTGGACAAACTTTACATTTTCAGCTTCTCAAGTGGTAAGACCCTGCTCAGACCAAAGATTCAGGACCAGATGAGTTGAAACATGCAACTATGTGCCTGTTTACACCAATTCATCTCGACAAGATGGTGTTTCTCCTCCACAGCAGTGACTCTCAACTAATTGTTTTTTGCTATCAGAGGGCTACACATTCTCACAGAATGGTGGCTACACATTCTCACAGAACGGTTCGTATGATATCCCACGAAGATGCAGTCACAACAGTTCCTTCGATATCTCACAGATTAGCACCCTGTGAATGAAGTTACATTCTTAATTATGTAAGAACCTCATGTAAATCAAGTTATGGAGGTTAGGTTTGGGAAAGTGCAGTGACTGTGCTTAGGTTTTGGAGAAGAAACGTGTTGAGGACGTACTTTGAATGACTCAAATGGCTCAAGGGGAAAGTCTGTGGTTTTGTGACCCATCCACCACCACACTGACCTTGGCCTTCGACCATTAAAGTCTAATCAGTTCATCCTTGATTCAAAGTGGACGTCCATGCCATTTTTACTGAGTCACAGGTGACATCATCAGCCAGCCTGACTTGGTATGACACGGGCCAGGTCACACCACTGCAACTATTCCCTGCACCACTGTAAAACCGTTTCATCTCGTCATAAATCTTTGGTCTGAGCTGGGCTTTAAGCTCTATGAACAGCTAAATCATCAACATGTTATTTGTTCTGTTAAATGTGTTCATATTGTGGAGTGTGATGAACACTGCGGCCTCTGGGGGATGCTAGCAGGGTTTTATAGAAATATAACAGTATATAAATATATAAAGAAAACACCATCAGCTGACTTTGATTTTACCCACTTATTGCGAATAAAACTGCATTTTTCCACAGTTGGTAGTTTTATTTGTGTCAGCTGAATATTATTGGTCCGAAAAACAGATAAAGAGACAGAGTGTGAGTGTTGGCAGTGAGGAGGTTGAGTCATACAGGCTGTGGGATGTCGCTGCAGGTTGATGCCAGGTGACCCCTGACCCCCTAAGAACCCTGGGAATTCGGTCCTGGCAAGACAGTGCCAAACGAAACAATACCAACAGAAGGAGAAAGTGGAGAGGAATTCCACATAAATTCTACAGTTGGGTTCTGACAGCCAGTTTTAGTTGGATCTGGGTTTGAGAGCTAACAAATCTCGTGTCTAATCTCTCCTCATTATTTTCTTATTAGCCGTTAGCAATTAGCTGACTGTACTGTGCCAATAATCGTAAGTGTTTTTCCTGTAGAAATACACAAGATCTGGATGATCGAATCACTGTGAGAGTGATCTACAAATAGAAAATAAATACATTTTTAAAAAATGATGGACTTCTTCAGGGTTAACACTGAGCTTTAGAGTTGAAGAGAAGAGAAGAGAAGTTAGTGTTAGTTTAAGGTCAGAGGCCAGTGAATGAATTATGTCAATGAGTGTCCTCATGAGTTTAGAAGTACAAATGTGTTTGTGTGAGCTGCTGACCCCATAGGAAGCTGGATGGATCACACTATTCAGGACCTGAACAAAGAGCAGCTTTATACTGAGAGAGAGGGAGACACAGAGACACAGAGACAGGGAGACACACAATCCAGCCTGACCAAATTATAGCTCAAGAAAAAGAAAACTCCATCGACTCATAGACACTAACCACAAAAATGTAATAAACCTTGATGCTTTTTGGCTCTAAACAGACGGCAAACTATCTGATCGCCTCGACTGATCAGAAACTGAGAATGACACTCAGTGATCTCAGCCGGGGTATAGACACTGGCCGACACTGGCAGACTTAACTGCCTCGAGAAGAAGACAGGTTGTCTCAGCCCTGTCCTCAGAGCCAGGTGGAGACAGAGCCACATTTATATGAAGACATCAAAACAAAGTTCTTCATGAAAATTAAATGTAAACTCTGAGATTTTGATTCAGTTCTGACCAGACTAAAGTGCAACATCAACTTGGAGAAGATAGTTTCAGCACCATAAAAGCAGCAAGTCACAGCCTGAGAGGGAATTTCTTAAACTTTGGCACAAACGTCCACTTGGACTCAGCAATGAACTGATCAGAATTTTGTGGTCAAAGGTCACTGTGACCTCACAAAATATATTTTTGGCCATAACTGAAGAATTCATTCACTAATTCTGACAAAACTTGACACAAATGTCTAACAGGATAAAATAATGAAGGTCAAAAGGTCAGCTTGACTGTGACATCATCATGTTTTAACGTCATATCTCAGGAACAGAAGGAGAGACATTTGGTCAGATACTGAATTGGTGACTCTAATCTTGAAACTGTGCTGATTGTATAGATCTTGTGTGTGTGAAGCCTCCATGTTTTCACTGACATGATGGAGACTGTCAGAGACACTGGACTGGTGGGCGGAGTCATATAACTGCAAAGTGGTAATTCTACTTGACACTTGATACTTATGATTTTGTATTGTATATTAATTTTTTCTTTAGTCACCCTAAACAAAGTTAAATTACTTGTATATGTAACAGATGCACAACACACACATACACACACCAAACATGTTTATAGATAAACATAGATCAGACATACAAGATATGTATGTTGCTACGTATGTCTATTTATTAACTGTATACACTGTATCTAATTACCCATTTTACTCTATGTTGGTAATATTGCTCTACATGTGATCTGCTGTTAATTTCGTTCACTGTCTCTCAATTGTCATTATGCTTTAGCAACGTAAGTCAAATATGCCAGTGAAGCCTGCTGAGCTTAATAGAGAGAAAGTGTTGGTTTGTTCAGGCATTGATGTGTATGTGTGTGTGTTTCTCTGTAATATTGTTTTTACTTTAATTCCAGCTGAGCAGACCAGACTGAAAACACTTATTAGTGATATTAAAGATAAATAAAAGTTAGTTATTGCATTTATTATTTACCTTCCTCAGTGTTCTCTGGAAACAGATTATTTTTATTAAAGTGTCTCTAAATAATAATCAACTCTCACTGAAGTGAAATTAATAAGAAGGCGACAGATCCTCCTCTGTTCACTGTGTCCACTGAGTCAATTTACTAATCATCTCAGTGCGCTGTGTGTGTGTGTGTGTGTGTGTGTCCACTGACTTACAGTCTTACTGAAGTGGGCAGGTGTTGGTCAACAACACAGCCTCTGTTGTTGGCTTCCGCCACTGTGTGTGTGTGTGTGTGTGTGTGTGTGTGTGTGTGTGTGTGTGTGTGTGTGTAAACTGAGTAAATGAGACAAACAGAAAGTCAGAGGAGGCCGACGCAGTGATCTCTATTTACCTCGACTGCAGAGAGAAGCAGGAGTTTATCTGAGAGCAGCTTTTATTCCTAAACGTCCCGTCCTGTCAGTCTCATGGACTCAAAAGAGGTGTGACGGGCATGAGCAGCACTTTATAAAAGATAACAACGGCATAACATGACAATAACAATCATTTACCGTCTGCCAGCTGATCTCGTCCTCTGCTTGCAGAACATTTCCATCGTCTTTGAGTTAGCTGCTAACTACTATCAGCTACTTTCTAAGTCCCCCACAGTGGCTCGCATGCATAACACCTCATCAAACCATCACACTCCTGCTGCCCATGATCCTGTCCTGTCAGTTGTCCCTTTTACTTAGACATTTCTGCGGTGCTACCACCTCCAATCCCAGCTAAAGGACGAAACCACCATGACACCCCTTCTGCGATTGTACCGTTTATAAAGAACGGCGAGGCGGAATGATGGCATGAAATTCCTGCCTTGAAGAGGCAGTGTAAAAGGGGTTTAGGTAACACATGTAGCAGTAGCACAAACATCCTGCTTTGATATATCTTGAATCATGGAGGTCAAGAGCTTGATGACACACTTCAATTAAGAAAAATAAAACCTCATTTATAAAACACATTTGATAAAAGTTGATTTTATTTGGAAATATTTAAATATTTTTCCTGCACTGATAGATTTTAGGGACTTCAAGGACCCATAGTGACAAAATCATGGAAATTAAATTAAATCAGATTTGTTTTCCAGTGAATAAATATTTTTCTTACTGATCATCATGAGAGACACCTGTGATATAACCTCAGTAACTTCAGCTCAGAGCTTTGGATTTAGAAGTTTGAAATGTAATAGAAAAAGGAAGTGACGTAAATCTGCCTCAATGTTGAAATATTTGGTAAAACTGTGCTAAAAAATACTTCTGATTATTTCAGAAACAACATCAGTCATACAATCTAACTATTAAGAGTCTGATTTCTCTCCACACATTTCACACTGAGGAAAATAATTACTACCTGCACTCGTAAATGCAACAGGACATTATACGAATTTAGTATCTCTATGGGAACTGACAGCGTCCTGTCATCATCACCACTCTCTCATTTGATCCTTGATTCCTTCCTTTTCTCTTTTCCTCCTCCTCCTCGTCTCTCCATTCCACTACAATGACAGAAATGTAATAGCATGGCTCTCAGCATGTGTGTGTAAGTGTGTAAGTGTGTGTGTGTCCAGCAGACCGACCATGTCGCCTAAACGACAGACAATCTTTATTCTAATGAAGAAGGTGCCAAGGTCAAACGGAGAGCAGGGTGATGAATGGAGAACACACACACACTCATACAGTGTGGCTCACACATTAATTGTGTATCAGAGCTCCCAGTCGATCTGTAACTGCAGTGTTGTGTGTGTGTTGTCATGAGTCTTTCTCACACACACACACACACATCTAAAAGGAGGCTTTCCCCTTGAGATGACATTTAACATTATTCTCACGACACACACTTAAAACAAACCGTCACAGGAAATAAAATCAGGGAAAAGAGAAACTGCAGCCTCCACGTGTGAGAGTGTGTGTGTGTGTGTGTGTGTGTGTTTCTCTCTGATCTACAGGTCTTATAAGACGTTAAGACAAAGTGTCAACAATGATCAATAAACACTCAGAAGAAAGAGTTTATTTCTTCTGTAAATGATTAATAATCATGTGGTTTGTTGTTTTTTAGTCTTCTGCCTGGTGTTGTGCAGTAAGTCTAAATACTAACTAAATCCCAGCTGTGGCCACTGAGGTGCTTCCTGTCTGTCTGCATGTTTAACCACAGATAATTATTTATTTTCTGCTATTATTCACAATGTAACTTAACAATATTAAAAGTTTGCAACTTTACTTTTTGTTCTTGTTTTAAAGTGAAACTGAAACCCAAACAAAACATGAATAAATAAAAGCATGTCTAAATGTAGGAGCCATTTATCATATTCATATATGTATTGAAGTATTATATAATATATATATATATATATATATATATATAATATATATATATATATATATACATATATATATATATATGTATGTATGTATTATACACACACATTCATGTTTACAGCCACATGTTCAAGGAGGACGTGAAATGAGACCATAACAATGACCAGAGACGCGCCACAATTCAAATCATTTTCCAATTCAAAGAGTCACTTGAAAACCCTGCCATATTACTGTGAGAAAACTTTTAAACTAAAAGTCTGATTGGTTCTAATTTTGCTGACGTTTGTCGTTTTGTGAGACGAGCCGTCGCTTGTTGTTTTGGAGCGAAACTCTGCAAACATGTTTACAGCCAACCTTGGCCTGACATTGGCTCGATGCTCGTCATCAAACTCTACTTTTATTCCTGTATGAGATTCCTGCTCATTCCTGTGTGAGTGAGTGAGTGAGTGAGAGTGAGAGTGTGTGTGTGTGTGTGTGTGTGTGTGTGTGTGTGTGTGTGTGTGTGTGTGTGTGTGTGTTAGCGTCAGGTTTCAGTCAGACGGCGTTCCTGGGAAGCTGAGAGAGTCTCAAGAGAGAAGAGATACAGAGAGATACAGAGAGAGAGAGACGGAGAGGGAGGGAGAAAGTTGGCGAGATGCTGCTGAGTCGTGTCTCTTTGTTCTAAAGCAGATATATCCCCGACTTTATCAAGACTGACAGAACAAACGCACAGGAAACAGCCTCCCACAGGACACATAATCCACACACACACACACACACACACACACCACACACACACACACACACACATACACAGATGAGAGAGAGACAGCAAACACACTAAGACACACAGAGGTCTGAAAGCGTGAACACACACACACACACACTCACAAGAAAACTAAGAACATTTGAGAAAGTGCAGAGACACGTGAACATGAGCACACACACACACACACACACACACACAGAGGTGAGAATGTCAACACACCAAGGTATAATGATGTACACACACACACAACATTGAGAATGCGTGTGTGTGTACTTTCAGAGGACAAAAACGCACACATCTGCCAACACACATGAATGTAACATGTGAAAAAACTAAAGTGATACACACAGACACACACACACATACTGACAGGAAAGCAAACATACAGGTTTCTATGACAACACATGAGAACATATTACCTTGGACATGAACATGTGTGCTCTCAAACAGAGAAAACACACAGGTGCTGTGAGAGGCTTTAGACACAAACATGATGTACACATCAAGGTCCAAAAAAAAAAAGTGAGTCCTGTCCTCTGTGTGTATTAAACATTATTACCAAACTATACAAAGTCATTTTGAAAATTGTTATTTTTCACTTTAAGGGAACTAGAACATTTTGCACCATGACAACTTTAAAAACTTTACATTGTATTTCCTAAAACTACAGATGGAACTGAGCCGACAGCTGATCTGCTGATTTAATAAAGAACTACAACTATAAAATGAAAGAGAAAAAATAACTTCATTCACTGGGCCGACTGCCGGCAACTTTTAAGGTGGAACGTTAACTTGTAATGTTACTCAATGCATGAGTTGATGACGTGAATCCATCAGCACACCTTAAATTTCACTGTGACAACTTTGAGCATCACTTTAGTTTTTATATGACACACACTTTTAGTAATGACTTTAAAAATATAGATTAATTTGGAGCAGATTATGTGAAGGTCATATATTCTAATCCTCACTTCCTGTGGGCTACAGCAACACTAAACCCCTGAGCTTGCCTGAGAAGGACTAAATGCACAAAGCTCTATTTTTAAATTGTTTTGGTCTGAAAATGTGGGCGTGCAGCCTCGTTCTGTGGACGATAAACAAAATGTTCCTTGATGTTTGTGTAAAATTCTACCTGTGTTATCTTTATACCTGCTCCTTCAGTTCATAATCATAGTATAAATCTGATGTGTCGGGACTAACATGATTTCTGGCATGTTCATGTTGAATATCTGGATTATTTGCTCCAGTTGGGTATTCCCAGTACACTAACTGGTGTGAGATCAGTTGTGCAGTCTGTGCAATTATAATTACAAAAAGAACAAACTGTAGTGTGAACACGAAATGTAGAGTTAGAGTGTGTGAAAGTCAAAAGGACAAAAACAGGATTTTAAATGTCCCCTCGTCTCCACTGATAATTACATCTCTGCCTGAACTCACACAATACATAAAATTATGAGAACGCACACAAAGACACACTTGAAATCACACAAACAGTGAGACTGAGACACTGAAAATATATAAAAGGTAGAAACACACACACACACACACACACACACACAGTCCCAGAGGACTTCAGCTCTCTGCTCGTATTACAAGCTGCGACAAACGACAAAACGCGATATCAGGACGTCTGACCCAGGAAGCGCTCGACTCAACACATCCTGCCAGAAACGCACGTGCACACACACGCACACACACACACACACTAGACACATCCACGCACACTGTACACACACAACAGCGAGCAGCTCAGCAGCACTCAGTCAGAGGAGAGAAGAAAAGGAATATCAGTCTACAAAGAAAGAAAGAAAAGTGCGTGTGTGTGTGTGCGTGTGTGTGTGTGAGATTTCCTGAGCTGCAGGACGTTTCTTTTGTAGGATAAGGAGAGATTTTTGCTGTTTCAAAGTGTTTCTTTTTTTAAATGGTTAAAGACAGATTTTTCTTTTCTCTCCGTCTCTTTCTCTCTCTCAGTGTCGTCTCAGTTTAAACCTTCAGAGGTCACACGTTCCTCCACTCTGGATTATAGGAACATATTCTATCTCTTCAGTGAGTCGTACACTCGTTCTTTGTCTCTCCTTCCTTCTTATTTTATAAAAAAATAACAGTTTAATTATGTGATAAAAAACATCATATTTTATTATTTTAGGTGATGTAGGTCACGTTTTCTTTTTATTTTCCTTCCTTCATTTATCCTCTTGGCTTCCTCTGTTCTTCCTTCCTTGCTTGCTTCTTACATCCCTTCATTCCTTTAATACATTCCCTCTCACCCCTCTTTCTTTCCTTGCACCCTTCTTTCTTTGCCACCTTTTTTACTTTAGTCTTTCCTTTTTTTTCATTTCTCTTTTTCCTTCCTCAAACTTTTTACACTACTTCATCCTGTTTTATACCTGGTACACGTGTACATCATAACTACGTTTCAAAAAGTGCTGTATAAATGAAGTTCATAATTACTTCTTATGTCCTTTTTTCCTTCTTTCATTTCCTTTTCTTGCATTCTTGTTTCTTCACGTCCTTCCTATTCTTTCATCTTTTCCTTCTCTTTTCAAACCTCTCCACCTTTTATACTTCCTTCTTTCCTTCCTTATTCTAGGACTCCCTTGAATATCTCCTCTTTCATCCCCTCTTTTAATTTTTCTTTTTTAATTATTCCTTGCCCCTCTTTGAGTACCTTTCTTTCCTTCCTTCTTTCCTTGCACCCTTAGTTCTTTACAGCCTTATTTGCTTCCTTTTTCAATTTTGCCTTTCCCTGCTCTTCATTCCTTCTCTTTATGTCTCTGTTTTACTCTTTCATCGCATCTGGTCTTTCTTTCTTTCCTTATTTTAGTTCTTCCTTCCTTGAAGACATCTTCTCTTTCACATTTCCTTTCATCCACTCTTTTTATTTTTTAATTACTTCTCACCCCTTTCATTACCTCTCTCTTTCCTTCCTTCTTTCCTTGCATTCTGGTTTCTTTACATTCTTATTTGCTTCCTTAAATAATTTTGTCTTTCCTTCCTCTTCTTCATTCCATCTCTTTCTTTCATTGCATCCTTGTTGTCCATCCTCTCTTTTATCATTCCCTCTTCCCTTCCTTTAATCCTGTCATTCCTTTCTTTTCTTTCTACTTTCAATCATCTCCTTATTTAATTCTTTCCTTTATTTCTTATTTTAACTTTCCTTCCTTAATCCCTTCTTCCTTTTCATATTTCCTTTTTTTCCTTTTTCGCTTCCTTTCTTGCATCATTGTTTCTTCATGTAATTCCTATATTATTCCCTCTTTCATTTATTATGTCTTTCATCATTTCATTCCTCCCTTTCTTCTTCAATCAGTTTTTGCTTTTTTAACCTCCTTTCCTTCCTTATTTTAATTCCTTCTTCTTACTTCATTTTTTCTTTAATTACTTCTCACCCTTCTTTCATCACCTTTCCTTCCCTCCTTCTTTAATGCACCCTTGTTTCTTTACATCTGTGTTCGCTTCCTAATTTAATTTTCTCCCTCTTTTTCAGTCCTTCCTTCCCTCACTCCATTTCCTCTTCCTTACCTTCTTTCATTTTCTTTCCTTGCAACTTCACATCCTTCTTTGCATCCATCTTAAATGCTGTCTTTTCTTTCTGTTTTAATTCCATCTTTCCCTTCTTTCATTCATCTTTTCCTCTTTCCTTCAGCTTCTACACTTTCTCCCATCCTTCCTTGCATCTTTCTTTCATAAACACTTTCATTTCTTTTTTCTCAATCTCTTTTAAGTCCTTGTTTTCTCCCTTTTCCTGCCTCCTTTCATGCTCCTCCCTTATGTCCTCTCTTCCTCCTTGTCTCTGTCTTTCATCCCTTGCTTCTCTCTTCCCTTCTTGTCATCCTTCCTACAGAAGAAGAAAAGCTCAAAGTGTTTTCAGCACACAGACGTTTGCAGCAACAAATTACTTTACTCATTTCTTCCAATCCTTTATACATTCTTCCTCCTCTCTTTCTCCCTTCCTCCTCTTCCTCTTCCTCCCTCTGTCTCTCTGTGGATGGAGGGAGGTTGGGAGCGTTAGCAGCACAGCGAGGATTGCAGCAACAATTACATGTGAAATTAGCCTCGCCTCATAGCCTGCAGTGTAATTCCAGCCTTCTGAGGCGTGGCAAAGTCATCTGTCTCTAATTAAAGATTCCCTCTCTCTACCTTCCCTCCATCTCTCTCTTCCTCTCTCTCTCTCGGGTTAGCATTCGTCTTCTTTCATCCCTCTCTCGCTCTTTCTGGGGGTGGAGGGGGTGTTGGAAAGGTGCATTTCAAAACCTAATTCACTGCAGGTCACAGTTTTTAGCAGGTAACAAATTATTTCCTACTTTTCATTTCATTTATCTTCATTCTCCTCCTTTCTTCTTCAATATTTTAATCTTTCCTCAGTCTCCCATGTTCCTATTTTCTCTACTTTTCTCTGTAAATCAGCAAATATGTAGGATTGATTTTAAGCTCCTTGTACACTAAACCCTACATGGACCAGGACCGAGCTACATTGCTAACTCCCTTGTTAACTATTCACTTCAAAGAACACTGCGATCATCTGCTGCTGGTTTACTGGAGGTTCCCTGAAACAGCTGGAAGAAGATCGGCAATGTAGCCTTTGTCAATGACGCCCCAAAGCTACTGAACGCACTACCTGTAGATATCAGGGAAACTAGCTCGCTAAATATCTTTAAAAGAAAGCTGAGATGGATCATCGATCCTGGACCATCGTGGTGAAGAGGGAGCCGAGCCAGAAGGCGAAGCTTTCGATCTACTGGTCCGTCTACGGCCCAGCCCTCACCTATGGTCATGAGCTCTGGGTAGTGACCAAAAGAATGTGATCGCAGATACAAGCGGTCCAAATGAGTTTCCTCTTTAGGGTGTCTGGGCTCAGCCTCAGAGACAGAAGGAGGAGCTCGGAGTAGAGCCGCTGCTCCTTCTCGTTGAAAGGGGTCAGTTGAGGTGGTTCAACATCTGATCAGGATCCTCCTGGGCGCCTCCTGTTAGAGGTGTTCTGGGCACGTTGGAGGGATTATATATCTCATCTGGCCTGGGAACGCCTTGGGGTCTCCCAGGAGGAGCTGGAAAGCGTTGCTGGGAAGAGGGACATTTGGGGTGCTTTGCTTGGCCTGCTGCCCCCGTGACACGACCTCAGATAAGCGGATGAAAATGGATGGAAAAACGTATCTGTTCACTTTAGCCTTTAACCAGCTAAACTCTTAAAATCTTACTTGATTTTCTGATTCATAGTGTTACAACTCTGATTATCTGAATCAGTTAATCCATGTTTTAAACTGTTTTAAATGTCCTTTTATATTGAATCGCCTTGTTTGTCTGTTGTATGTAAATTATGTCTGTTTTCATGTGAAGCACTCAGAGCTTATACTTGTGAAGACCTTTGTGCTGCGTTTCTTGTATGAAAGGTGCTTTATAAATACCGTTTATTATTAACATGTGATAAACATATTGGTTTAATTATCAACAATCAAAGATTCATAACCAACATATTCTCTTTATTAGTTAACATGCAACACAATGGCTCTATAAATCAACGTCTTGTTAAAATGAAGTCCTACAAAAACAAAGACAGATTTATTTTGCTGCTAATATGATCTGACAAGAATTTTCTTAGGGTGTGGTTTTAATTTGAATTCAATTGTTTAAAACTTTGTTTCCTTTTTTCACAATCCATGATCACCAAAATATCGCAGCAGTTCCTACAAAGTCCAGTCAGCGCTGACCTTCGACCTCTGCTTTACTGTCTGCTTTTAATGTCACTGATCAAGAAACTTTTGGACTTCTTATTTGTCACTGACTGAAATCAGATTAAAGAAATTCATGTTTTTGGAGATTTTTTTCATTTAATCACTCGCTGATTCAAATTTTAAATGATTCAATATTTAACAATGAAACAGCAGTATATAAAAAAAATATCATAATTGTTACAGTGAAGACAGACAGAAAGAAAAGACGGAAAGACGGACAGAGAGAGATCTCAGAGGATATAGGACTTAAGCCGTCTGTGTGTTTCTCAGGCATGACTCTCTACTGGAATATAACCCAGACTGTGTGTGTGTGTGTGTGTGTGTGTGTGTGTGTGTGTGTGTGTGTGGTGTGCGTGCGTGCGTGTGTGTGTGTGTGTGTGTGCTCAGCCTCATGTTGAGGTTGTGTACTCTCACTGCTGCCCTCAGGGTTTAAGATGGAGAGAGACACAAACACAGACTGTGTGTGTGTGTTTCCATCATACAGACTGGTGTCTCTGCAGGAAGCTTTCGTCTCCACAAAAACAAGATCAGAGGTCATTTTTTTCAAATACTTAAAGTTAGTTATGTTTACACTTTATATGCTCACATGGTCCGAACCAGGTCTCTAACAAAGTGTCAACACTGTGTGGACTTCAGCTGTTTGTTTCCTGTTTCCTGCCAAAAAGTTAGAGTTGGTTTCTTTTATGACCTTTTTTTAGGGTTGCACCATAACCAGAATTTTTCAAATTGAAACGATAAAAACATTCAACTATTCCTTCCTTTTTTACTCATAAAAAATCATGGTATGGTGCAATGGTGTCTCTTTTCAGGACACTGTACCCTATCTTGCATCAACGTCTTAAATCCGGCAACCTCAAATCTAGTGAACTGAAATCTGTACTTGTTTTCATGTCTCTGTAGCCCGGCAGGAACATTAAGCTGTTAGGCTACCTCACCATTCTGTATGAAAGATACGATCGCAAAATGAAAGGATGGAGATGTCTCGCCTCTGATCCGGCATTTGAGGTAGTAACAGCAAGGACGGTGTTTGTATAAACAGGACAGCCAGCAGGACGGGATCATGGATGGCACAGGTTTTACTGACGTGTCATATGTGTGACCTGCTGTGGGAGATTTAAAAAGTAGCTGCTAGCAGTTAGCGGCTAACTCAAATAAGAAGATCAGCAGCCGAAAATGTCAGCAAATTGGGAAAACAATGAGGTTCAGGAGCTCATTACCCTCCAAGCAGAGGATGAGATCAGCTGCCATATAACATGATTGCTACTGATATATTATGCCATCGTTGTCGATAAAGCACGGCTAATGTGTAAGTTATACGTCACACCAATGCTTTTGTGATGTCACACCCATCACGGCTCTTTTTGTTTCTGCGATGCCAAAATGCTGTCTGAAACTACACACTGGAACAGCATGATGACGCCATTGTTTGGTTCTGTGTAAAAATGCAAAGGCAGCATGAAGAAGAGACTTCGTTGTGGCTCTGGTCTGCAGTGTTAGATGATAAGGACTGATAAGTGAATTCTTGTTTACAGAGTTTTCATTTCACCTAATTAGTATTTTCCTTCCAAAGTTTGAAATGTTGCCAGACTTCAGAGTTCTCTGAGACCTGGTTATAAATATCCTCACTTACTAACCACTACACCTCAGGGTTCAGCTCCTCTCATCAGTTAACCACCAGCTCATGTTGTCGCAGATGTTGTTAACAGGCTCACAGTGCTAGAATATAAAAATATGATGTAATGCACACTGACTGACAAAAACAAAAACATGACGGCTCAACTTGAAGAATTTCAAGATGGATGACTGATTGACTTTCAGGGGGCAGCCCTAAACTTTATTTATTTTATTTTATTGAAGAGACTGTTCTTTACTTATCTCTTTATTTTTTATAAATTACTTATTAAAACTATTAAAATATACCCTTTCATGTTTAAAAGTTTAGGGTTAAAGATTAATTCCTGGAGTTGAGAAAAGCCTCAATTTTTCACTCTTGTCGTGCAAACTATTTATTTTTGGCCAAAGTTCAACTGAGATGTTTTCTTTCCTGACTTAAGCATTCATCCAAGTGTTGATGCGTTCAAGGACTGTCGGAAATTTCAAAAATCCAATGATAATTTCTGGTTTCACAGTTTCTGGCTGCGATAAATGATGTTATTTGGTGATTTTTAAAGAAAACGTGCCTTCCAAGGCATCAAATCTAATTTTATATTTAAGTTGTTTTGTTTGTTTGTTTGTTTGTTTGTTTTGTTGGCTTTTGCCTTCATTTGACGGGAAAGACTTAAGCGTGAAACGGGAAGAGAGATGGGAAAACGTGCAGCAGGGCCACAGACTGGAATCGAACCCGCTGTCATGGGACGCCCACTCTTACCACTGAGTTACTGGGCACCCCTAATTTTATCTTTAGCAATTATCATTTAGAAAATGAAGAGAAAGAAGGCAACATACTGGTGTCTTCACTGAGGTCTCAAAAACTCAAAGTCAAGTACGTCAAAAACTTCCAAGACATGGAATCAGATGTCTTTCAGTGTGAAATACTACAGAGGATAAAACTTGTGCGACTCCAAACATCCCATAATGTTACATGCCACTGACATCAGTTTGGTTTAAAGTGTTAAACTGATAAATGAAGTTGTATTTGTGTTGTTTTGTTTTCTGTGTGTGTGTGTGTGTGTGTGTGTGTTTAAGTGTTAATCACTTCAGGGTCTCTCCTTCTGGTTTGGACCAGAGATGACCAGACAACCAGTGAAAACACACTGTGTTTCTGTGTGTGTGTGTGTGTGTGTGTGTGTGTGTGTGTGTGTGTGTGTGTGTGTGTGTATGGCCTCAGACAGAGCTCCTCTGTCGCACCCACACTGATTGGTTTTGGAAAGCCAGTTAATGAGCAGGTGTGTGTGTGTGTGTGTGTGTGTGTGTGTGTGTGTGTGTGTGTGTGAGTGTGTGTGTGTGTGTGTGTGTGTGTGTGTGTGTGTGTGTGTGTGTGTGTGCGCGCGCGTGCAGCCCAGCGTTCCATCAGAGCACCATGGGCTATTTGAAATGAGAATTTAGCGGCAGGGATACACACACACACACACACAGTCCTGATAGCCACTGTAATTAGTTGGACTCCACTGGAAGCAGCCACAGGGAGAGACAGAGATCTGTGATGACTTAATGCAGTGAAATGTTTTCAAATGAAATCTGGAGTGAATCTTTTTGTCTAAAGAAGCCATGTGTTACACATCTCTCCCTCCGCTGATCTACATCTGACACTTTCTGTCTCCAGCCTTCTTCTCTTTCTCCTCTCATGTCATCATGTGACATCTCCGTTGCTCAGGCAACAAACAACGAAAAAAAAAAAATACTTGGAGAGAGCTGCATTTTATGGAAAAGTCATCACATACAGGGACAAAAGCAGCTCATGCTGATGTGTCACTGTTCAGCAGGTATAATGGTTCAAGCGTCTTTTTAGACGGGCGTTTTTCTGGCGCCTTTTTAGACGCACGTTTTTGTAGACGCTTCTTTTTAGATGCGTGTAGACGCTGAAAAGTTAAAATATTTTCGACTTTTCGAGCATCAGATGCCAGTAGCTAGCCGCATTGAATAAGTGCTTCCAACATTTCAAGCGTCTTTGAAGCGTCTGCATTTCTAGCGTCTCATTTCCATGTGATCGCCCCCTTAGCCCTTACATCCTGGGCTTAGCATCACCCAAATGGATTTGAGATTGGTTCACAGAAATACAAACAACCCAAAGCGTTTTATTTCCCTTAATACCAGAAAGATGACAGGCGCTTCCAGACCTTTCTCTAGCGCTTACACAGTGTTGTAGCTACATGAGACTACATCTATCCAGATATCTCAAGCTCAACCTCATGGTGACATAAATATAAGGGGATCATCGAAGTCAGCAGGATTTAGCATTGTGGTATCAACAAAATTTCACTATTTCACTATTATTAGTCTTGTTAGTTGATACAGAGACCTTATTGTTGAGTTGATTTATTCGTCTCAATCATTTTAGGACTGTGATTTTTGTGATGGATGAATTTAAAGAGAGCAGACAGAGATATTTACAAGAATATCAGCTGATTCTGAATCAGAGCATCTCTGCTGTTATTAACTGTTTTCTTCTGCAGTTCTTCCTCCAGCTGTTTTTCTTTTGTCATTTAAACTTTTACTGATACTGAATGTGTTTCTACACGATAAAGAGACATCAAACGTGTGTGACTGTGCTTTAATGTTGCATTTTTATTAGCTGTGTGTATGTATGTGTGTGTGTGTGTGTGTGTGTGTGTGTGTGTGTGTGTGTGTGTGTGTGTGTGTGTGTGTGTGTGTGCTTCTGTGTCTCAGTCAAAATAATACCACGGTCAGTGAAATGCCATGCACACACACACACACACACACACACACACACACACACATTACACTTCTGGGAAGTGAGTGTTGGCTCCGCCTCCTGTGGGACTCAGGGCCAGAGCCTTGATCATCAATTGGCTGAACTACAGGGGCCTTGATGTGTGATTGGTTGACAGCAGCTACAAGGTCTGATGCTTGTTTCGTTTCCCTGCGGACTCTAGGCAAACTAACACACACACTGACACACGATGACACAAAACAACACACACACACACCATCTGGATGCACACTAACAATCAGGGAAACACAGAATAAACACACATTGAAGGAACAGACATTAAACAACGTGCGAGCACATAAAGGGACGCAGGAAAAAAAGGAAGAATGGCTACACAACAAAAAGACAAAGCACACACACACACACACACACACACACACACCCACTGATACAATAATGTGAATAAACATTATAAGAAAGACGGATGAAAAGAACAAACAGACAAAAGTTCACAGAGAAACTTGATCAAACAGCAGTCAGTAACTGCAGACCCACTGTTCCTATCTGATCTGGTATTAAAGGGCAACTTCAGTATTTTCCAACCTGGATCATGTTTTCTCATGTTTTTGTGTCGGACTAATGAGAACAACATTTTCTGAATCTGGTCCAGTACTGAGTGAGACCGCTGCAGCCAGCAGCTATAAAACAGGCTCTAATACACTCTCTGCAGGCAACTGAAGGACGATTAATTTACACTGACTGAAAGTGTTTGTTTTTGACACTGACAGGTTCAGATTGTTATCAGAAGTGTCGGACAACTCGCAGAGTGGTTCTCTACAGAAAGAGACCATTTTGTCAAAGAGAAGATCCTTTTTGTTTAACCAGAAACAGCCCTGACATCACTCTCACCAAACCCACCAGACTCCATTACAGAAACAGTAATGTTAGAGTGTATAGAGGCAGCATCTTTTCACATCTAACTGCGTGAATTAAGGGTTAATTTTAACCAAACCACAGCTTGTGATTGTTGAAACAGTGGAAGGACTGTAACAATATAGTCCACGATGAGCAGCGCTAAAATCAACCTGCGTAGTTGTCCCTCCATTGTGACATTAGAAAGTGTCACATTTATCTTGCAAGTGTTCTCTTCTTTAACGTTTGCTTTACTTCCTGGATTTTTCCCACATGGAAATTCAGACCAATCAAGAGCAGCTTTCTCACAAAAGGCATTTGATCTGGTCCTCTTGTAAATGCTGCCGTGAGAACACGAACCAACTCTAAGCAATTATACTACTTTGGAACAACATGAGTCCCTGATTCAGACCAAAGGAGACCCAAAAAACACCAGGATTCAAAAAAATACTGTTACCCTTTAATTAAACAGGTATACGTCTATTCTGGCTTGTAATGATCGGTAATGCAGCACAACCGAAGCAGCTTCAATCCTCCGTTAGTTCTTACACAGGACGCCTTCTGCTGTCTGGTCACCTGCATAACAAACGATCGCTCTATTTCTGCACATAAAACAGAAGAAAAAAGACCTGGAGCCACACATTACAGGTCATAGCTGCGAGTGAAGTGTTCGCAGTTATGTGGTCGGAGTAAACAACTCTATTGATTAAAGGAGTGATCCAGTAATTTAATATTGTGCCGCCATAAAGTTGTGGGGGCTTGTGAAAGACAGATTTAAAGAGAACTGTCAGGGCTGAAGCAACAGAGGCCAAGAGATCTTAAATTTTAGTCCCTATGGGTTCACAGAAAGCTCTATAAAGGCTAAATCCTACACTTTACATCACACCCTCCCTGACTGGTTACTGCTCTTTCAAACTCCACACCCCCAGTTTGTAATGCAAACTGAATCGCAATCTGAGAGAACCCTGACGCATAAGACTGACCACGGCCACAGTCCGACCTTAAGCTGCTTCTGTTGCATAACTTTAATCAAAATGTTGAAACGTAATATCAAGGTAAAAACCTTGACATGTTTTACCTGCCAGGAGAACATAAAGGGCTGGAAGAGAAATATTTCATATGATTTTCAACACCAGTTAGAAAACTTAAGTTTGATTGAGTTACATAAGGGACTGTTTGTTATGTATGAGGAGGGAGGGGTGGTGCAAAATGCAGGAGGCATGTCACATCATTTTTGAAGCGCAGGGGAGAGACTTACATTTTTTATTTTGACTTAGGGGAGGGGCACACAGATTTAAATGGCTGTTATTTGTATTTATTTTACCACCAGAAAACATGGCTCCCAAACCCGCCCACCCAAAACTATGCCCAGATTTTTTAAGCACTATAATAAGTTTTTTTGTTTTTATTTTTCTTGCCCTGGTGTCTTCCAAATATATCAGATTCAAACTCTATTCCAACATACTTGTAGCTCGCTGGCAGACATGAAGGTAGAGACGAACCCAGGCAGAAGATCACCAAAGCTACATGATGATAAACTAAACCTTGTCACACATCGACACACACTGGAGCTACACTGAGTCAATAGTTGAGGAATATGAATTCATCATTATGTTATATTATATATATTATATTACTCTTACAATTTCATTATATACAACAAAATTCCCGGACTTTTCCAAAACTGATTTTGACTAATTTCATGACTTTTCCAGGCCTGAAAAATGTGAAATAACTCGACTCTTGTAGGTTTTCCATGTCCATAAGAACCCTGTACACAGTTTATCACAGCCAGAAATTGTAAAAACTAGACTTTTCACGATGCCAGAATTCTCAATTCTCAATCCATGATAAAAATCAAAAAACAGAACTCATGTATTTCTAAATTCACTACTTTATTAAAACTACGCTTTGCGAACGCATCGCTCACACACGGCTCCTACTACCGGACTTTTGACAAGCAGAGGTGTTGTGGCCCCAGCAACACTTGTAAAAGCCATTGTTTCTAGCAAAGATGATGGAGAACAGGTGTTCTTCTTCGACTGACGCGCATATACTGCCCCCGTCAGTTCCAACAGGAATCAACACGGCCCGCTGAGTGTCTGAGTATCCGATATACGTGTGGTACAAAAAAAAAAAAAAAAAAGCAGGTACCGACGTATTTTTTGCGTGTTGGCATCAACTTGGTGCTGAAGTATCGGTTCTCATGACACAACCCTAGTAAAAATTTAAATTTGCAGCAGCCTTTGGACTCATCATGTGCGACAAGTGCTTCTGTCGGAAATAAACAACCAAATCTGAGCTTCACAAAGTGCCATTTTATCAAAATCACGTTATTTGTGGTCTCGTTTAAAATTTGGGCAAAAATTTATTGTTTATACAAACTAACCAGCATCAACAACAAGAGTGAAAAACTGAGGCTTTTTTCCAACTTGTCTTCAACTTTTAGCTTTCAAACATCAAAGGGTAAGTTTCATTCATGGTGGAGGGAGGGTCATGGATTTTCCACTAAGCACTCAGGGGGCTGAGGGAAAAATATCTGTAGCTTCAGGGAGGGGGAAGAAAACAAAACATCCCAGCCACCCCCTCTGCTGATAAATAAAGAACAGTCCCTAAACCCAACAATTCTGTTGGAGCCATTATAGACAGATAGAAGCTTTGTTCCACTTGGCAGCAGATGAAGGAATCAGGACACAAGAAGTGAGTTCTGTCTGCTTTTTAAATTAATAAAAACTTTCCAGTTGTTGATCACAAATTGGAAAGATTTACAAAAAAAAAAGTTTTTAAATCTTTAGTCCGTGCTCGCTGGTGTGAGCGTGTGATTGTAACACCGAACACACACAAATACACACATATCTGTATCAAACACACACAAACACTTCTCTCCTCCTTCCTCCCTCCTCTCCAAGGTTGATAAGTGCCTCCATCTAACATCACAATAAACAGTAGAGCCTCGGCCTGCCAAGCCTGCCTGCAGAAACAACTGTCAGCCCAGCTTTCCTTTTCCGGAGGACACACACACACACACACACACACACACACACACACACACACACACACACACACACACACACACACACAAAGAAACGCACAGACATACACAGGCAACGACGCACACATAGACACTCACATTTTCTCAGTTGCACGCCACACACACAGACAAACACAGACAAACACACACACCTCCGAAAAGAACAACTTTTGTTGGGCCCTGGCGTTGCTATGGTTACAGGGTCGAGTCCCCCCAGCATTTTAGTGGAGCACAGCGAGGTTCTTTAACGGTCACATGGAAGAAAAAAAAAAAACACTGGAAAAAAAAAAAACAGGGGGTTTAGAGCTTCTTTCTGTAGCACACACACACACACACACACACACACAGATACAATAATGTGTTTCAGGCAGACAGTAGCTGTGTTTCCATCCAAAAGTGATTTGAATCATTTGGAAATGTCCATTAAAAGAAATACGAATATCACGAATTTCCGCAGAACCAGAAACAAAACAAGTCTCACATTCTTCTTCTTCTATGTTTTCTGGCGGTTGGCAACCAGCTTGTAAATGCATTACCGCCTTCCCGACCCGGAGTGTGGATATCACCATGGAGAGAGGTGCGCTACGTCAGACTTAATTTCGAAATATAACTGTTTCCATCCCCTGTTTTGCCAATCAACATTTTTTCGAATCAACCAAAACCCTGCTAAAGCGAGCATATTTTAGTTTGTGCAGATCAGGGGATTTTAATTTGAATTTTGGCGTTTCCATCATAATTTTGTGATGCGATACTTCTAGATCTAAACAGGCTGATGGAAACATGGCTAGTGAGTACAGGTGTTCCAACACCTGAAAAAAATAAAGTGGTTCTGAACATTAAAGCATGTAAACATGTTGTAATAGAAACCAAAAATAAAAGTACGAATTCAAAAATCTGCATAATAGTGGACCTTCAAAATGAGTTGCCGACTTATTACCTAATGTTTTGGCTAGTTTTTGTAAAGATGAAGGTAAAACAGGCCGATATATTCAAGATGTTTGGCTGGAAACACTAAAACAGGAGTAAATTAATGACAAACTATAAAATATATGGGTAAATATGTGATGAATTTATACGAACATAAAACCGTTCAGACTGACTGCAGGACTTCTGCTTTCATTGGAGTGTTTTGATAGTGTGGTGTGTGTTTCTAAAGCAAAGGAGTACTTAAATAAAGAAACAGCCCCAACAAGTAAAAACTAAGTGATATATAAGATAAAAATAGCCATGTATGAGCAGCTTACAGTATACAGCCCTGTCTGTGTAACTCTCAGTGGTGGAGAAGGAGAGAAACAGTATAAGAAAGCGACCTTGGACCGGGCGAGGAGACGCTGTCGAGCTCCACATCAATATTTTAACAGGAGAGTTGACACATCAAAAAAAAAAGGAGAGAGACAGAGAGAGACAGAGAGAGAGAGAGAGAGAGAGAGAGAGAGAGAGAGAGAGAGAGAGAGAGAGAGAAAAGAAGAAGAATGCCCAGTGATTCCAGAGTCATCTAAAATTAATGCATGCATCATCGCCGCCATGAATATTCATACAGAGATGAATATTTAAGTGTGACTCCTATGGAAAATTAGGTTCATCTTTACACTTATCAATAATTCGCAGGCCAGGTGAGTCTCATCGGCCGCTAAATAAATCATGTCTGCACACACACACACACACACACACACACACACACACACACACACACACACACACACACACACAGGAAAGTTTGGGCGAAGACAGAAAGAACGGAAAACAACACAAAGTTACGTGTTGGTTCGCAGCAGTGCCTTCTGGGTAAGGAGAGAATGAGATGTCAGCGGTTCGATGTTGTGTGAGCAGCATGACAGTCGATATATTACTGCGTGTGAAGGTGTGCGCATACATTTGTGTTTTTAGGGGTGAGTGAGTGTGTTTTACACAAATGTGAGTTCAACAAACACTCCTGTCCTAAAGTTTGATTCACATTCACACAAGAGAGGACGACTCTAAATATCTGAAAAGGTCTCTGATGCTTTTAGATCGTAGAAACTCCTCTTTACAAACTGATGCTATTTAGTACGAAGGGATTGTTTTGTGAAAGGAGAATCACGCACTGTACGATGGTTCGATTGACAGAGACAAAGATCCCTCTGTGCAGCAGCAGAGTAAGAACAGAAATCAGCAGTCACTGGTAAAACAATCTGGAAGCTTCACATTAACATGTGTGCAGATTTAAAGAGGAACAGGTTCCTGTTTTATTTTCAAGTTCACCAACAAGCTGGAATTATCTTCATCACAGCTCTTCTTCAAGCCTCACAATAGAAACAGAAGGTTAGTCTTGGTTAGCACTGTTGGAATATCAGCTGAACATATTATGGACTAACAAATCCCACTTTAAACCTCTTCAGTCTGACTACTGAGTAGATCAAAGCCTATAGAAAAACACGCTCACTCAGAATTCAGATCCCCGTCGCACCAACAGTGATCGAAGGGTCACTGATACATCTCTGAACTTTAAAACAAATTCAACATCCAAGTTCATGAAGTCTCCCGTCAGACTAAATAGAGGTTTGGTTCTAGGTTTTTACACATGGTGCACAGGCTGTTGTGAATGATTGAGAAACACACCCACAGCTGATTAATTCCCTCACACCTGTGCACACCTGTGAAATGGGTGGAGCAGTTTCTATTTAAAATCAATGTTGGGAATAATTGTGTTGAACACTCTTGACAAAGATCCAGGAGGATCGAGATGCTAGTGTTACTAATACATGACTTCAATGGGACTAGAACCAACTACAACGGGTCGCGTGCTGGTGACGTCATAGGTGATAGAAACATGGGGTTTTGACTGGTAATGTTAGGTGTCCAAAGCTGATGCTAGAGGAGTCTCTAGAGCGCCACAGTTTGAAGCGTAAGCCACTGACCGAGCTGCTGTATTTGACAAGTTGGGAGAACTTGTTCCAAGTCCAGCTGTGGTTGAAAAGTTGAAAGTTTAGCTAAGTCTGAGAAACAGCCACCTTGCAAGAGTTAAACCCTTCTGATGTATGCAACAACATGACCGTCCCTCTGGCGCCACTGTAAGTAAGAACACACATTAACTCTGCACGGTGTACACAGAGTGCATGTCTTTAAGCCCACTGTTGTTCCAGATCATGTTTCATTTAGCTAACAAGTGGCAGCACCAGCAGCACTGGGAGTTACGTCTTGTTTGACATTGCACATAAAGTTAAATAAGCGTTTTCCCAGAACTTGATTGATGATGTTTTGTCAGACGAGTTAATTTGCATTGGACACATGTTGAATCAGCTCACACCAGGCTGATCACTTCATTTGTTCTGATAAAATGCTTTTTAGAAAATGTCATTTTCTAGAGTGTAGGAGCTGTAGTACAACAAATATCTTTGATTTCCCTATCTCTGTGTGTGTGTGTGTGTGTGTGTGTGTGTGTGTGTGTGTGTGTGTGTGTGTGTGAAGGACAGAAGAGGATGACTCAGATCTCTAATCGTAACACATGCTGTTCTTCTTTCTGACTCATTTGGCTGCAGTGAAGTCATTACACAAACACACATATTACCCACACACACTTGCACAACCTCGCTCTCGCTCTCTCTCTCTCTCTCATACACACACACACAGACACACACACACACACACACACAAACACACTTTACTCTATGATATGGTTATGAGGGAGGCTATGCCTTGTAATCCCATTCTCCTTGGTAAGGATGAAGATGTGTGTGTGTGTGTGTGTGTGTGTGTGTGTGTGTGTGTGTGTGTGTGTGTGTGTGTGTGTGTGTGATGGGCTGGATGGTGAGTTGTAGGGAGGAGTGAAGGGAGGGATGAGGGCAGACAGACAAATTGATGGATGAATGAAATGTGGGAGGACATCATTTACTTCAGCCAGCTCTGTTTCTACATATTTACACATTCTGATTAACACACAGTCTGCAGTGCTCGTCCATGATGGAGGCAGAGGTGGCTGATGGGAGATCTGTGACATCACAGTAAAGCCAATGAGCAGAGAATCTTTGTCGAGCGTTACAGCACCTACAGGTTTAACTTTAACAACCATTTCTCGACATAGAACTCTGACTTATGTGAACAGAAGACTTTAGAGAAGATTTCATCACGGTATGTACTTTATGCCGTCATGTGACACTTGTGGCACACACAGGATGAGCCGCACAGACAGACAGCAATGATCTGAAAGTGGACTGAGCTCCATCAGGTGGGAAAATGTGATAAAACTGATGCTTCAGAGCTGGGAAACAGGGCATCCATGATGACGTGTGTCTCGAGCTGATGGTGTGTGGGCTGGAACGCGGCTGTCACGTTTCGTCTTTTAGTGTTTCAAAATATACTGCAGAACATGTTGTCTAAAAGTCTGTGTGTTTTGCAGAGAGTCAGAGTCCAGCTGGTGGAGCAGTCTTGTTTTGGTTTGTTTACCTTGAAAATGAACATGTAGGCTGTATTTCAGATGCTAGTAAACATGTCTCAGTCTGGTTCCAGACATCTGACACGCAGACTGCATCTCTAATACTGGAGGTCTGATGCTCTGCTTCAGTCGCAGAAACAATCGTCCAATGAAAGCTTTGTAGGGTTAGAAATGACATTGTCACCATCCTACATATGTAGCTACCAATTAATAAATCCATAAAAAATGAATAACAGGACAACGGCTGCAAAAAGGGTGATCGAGTGAATCTTCTGCTGGCACTGAAAGATTTGTCACTCACCACTGACTGATTAAAACAATCCTGAGTCAAATCTGATAATCAGGCTCAACATTACTAGGTATAAAGTATAACATTTACCAAACTTTAAGGCCCAACAAAAAGCTTCCCTGTTCAGCTATATGGTACTTTTTTCTTTTGATAAAACTTGCACCTTCAAAGGCTCCTGTAGGATGTCATATATCCTCTTTCCACCAATACAAACCTGCTTCTAGTTTCGGGCTGGTGCCAGTTCGCAGTTGATTTAACATGTGAACCCTTGAGGAACCGCTTTGCTTCCCATGAGCTGCAGAGCCACATCATTACTGTATACGTCTCTGCTTTCCCAGCAACACTAGCACCAACTACTAGCACCAACTTCAAGCACAACAGCAACGATGGTGGATCTCATCATCTCTCAGTTCCGGTTAATTTTACTTTCAACAACCTCATAACCAGATGAGCTGCGCGCGCAAGTCTGTCTCACCACCAAGCACTGAACAGGACTGATAAGAAATATCTGACATGCTGGTTACTATAGAAGTGAATGTGGAGCCCACAATGTCACAAACAACATAATGTTACTAATGTTTATCTCTGGATCCCGCCTTGTGAGAGACTTACTTTTTTAGCCAACTTTTTTTTTTTTTTAGTCTTGTTCAGTGCTTGGCTAACCATCGTGCTGCTTTAATAAGGCTCCAGTGACATCACATCCCTTCCAGAAGCTTTGTAATCCAGCCTTGAACTTTGATGTCTTTTTGGAGACTTTGTAAAATAAATCCATAATAATTAATCCAACACTGAATGTCTTCTGTGATTATTTATCCATTTTCTTGTGTTGAAACCGGTTCTTGTTGTTGGCCGCCCTCACTAACTGTCCATGATGACTCTGTTGAGAGGCTTTTGACTGTGTTTGTCTGTGGCTGTTGGGAGAGTGATGGGCAAGTTGCTGACATATGGCAGTTTGTGGTTGTCACCTCTGAGAAGTTGCAAAATGGCCAGTGATAATACCAACAACAGCAGTGTATACAGATTAACCTATGGGCTGACGCAACCTGTCAAAGACAGTCTTGGACAGCTGATATCCAGAATCGACTCTGTACAAGTGTTGCTCTGGATTTTGTGAGCCTACGTCCGGCAACTAAGCAGGTGTAGGCGTTTTGCTGTTTATTTGTTATTGTTTTCTGTATTTGTCCAACATTTCTGTGGTCCCGACTGTAGCCATCTCTCGGCTGTATTTGTTTGAACACCGTTTTTGTCCTTGAAGTTCCCTCGAGTTTATTCTGAATTTTTGTTGAGGGCGACTCCTCCACAGATCATTGCTGCTGCTTTGATTTCACAAAATGTCAGTCACAGAGTTTTATTTGGTCTTTTTGGTCAAAATAATCCTGCCATAACGGCCTGATGGACTTTGAAAGTGTCCACTCTGGGTGCAGACGTTACCTAACTCCTTTTTAAAGTTTAAAAGTATTATTGATGTGACGAAGTTTCGAAAAATTCTGTGAGATAGAAAATACTGTCAAGGTCTCAGCAGTGATTGAATTCATGGCAGCAACTCAGGTTGTAAGTCTTGTCTTAAGTTGAGGTGACAATTTAAGACATGAGGGATCAGAGGGTGGATATTTGGATCTACGACAGTAATCAGTCATCGGCCACATCGTAGGCAAAGAAGCGTCGTCACTGTTGGTGCAAGTGTGAGTCATGAAAGACTTCCAAAAAAAGAAAAAAGATTCCTGTATGTAAAGAAAAATGTTTTTGTGTGCGTTTTGTGAGGCTCCTGAGTTACAGACAGACAGACAGACAACCAAGCTTGTCTTACCTTGAAGAGGTGATGTCTCTGCTCCTCTGACATCATCAGCTGGTGACTGTCTGTTACCATGGCGTCCATGTCCATCAGCCAATCCCAGAGCTCCTGGTACTCGGCCTCAAACTCCTGCAGACTGAAGACAGCGAGAGAGAGAGAGATTATTAAGTTGAATTATTGTTGTAATTCAATTTCCTTCCCTCTTTTATTCATTTTGTGTTTCCTGCATGTTCTACGTTCTGTTATTGTTTCTTGTATTATTGTGATACTGTTTTGTCCAGCGGCGATGAGAGACGTATGCGCCTTGTTATGCTGATAAAGAATGCAGCTAAAAATGCAAACTGGAATGAGGAAGAGACGCTGACAGATAAAGGCAGACTCAGCCTGAGAGAGGAGGCAGAAAATAGTCTGTTTTCAAGAAGCCGTTTGAACTGAAACTAAAATATTTTCTAACAAGAATTTATTTATGTCTTGTACCTCGATTGTGTCTGGCTTCTCTGTGAAGACTGAACTTCCTGTGACGCTACTTTGCCAAAATCAAACATGCATAACGTCACAGAACATGACTCAGCCAACAAAAAGACGGGACTGTATTGAGTCAGAGGTTACTGTGATATTTGTAAAAATGTCAGCTGGGTTTGGTAAATTAAATGTCGGGTGGAAGTGGAGATGAGGATTGCTGCAGTTCAGGCACACAGTTTTGGTTTTTATATTTCTTTTTTCATAGGAAGCTCTTAAGATGTTTAAAGTCACTTTTATAATTGTAGTTTCGTTCATTTGGTCTGATCCCTAGAAAATAATTCTCTGGGGTCACAAAGAAATAGGTGGACATGGGGACTATTAAGGCGGCAGTAAACTCTTATCAGAACTGCTTGTCAGACGGTCATACTGCTTTGGAAAACCTCTCCTCTAACACCTTTCAGATTTCAGACTAAGTGGAGGCTGTGTCCAGCAACTTTTCTAACAATCCAAAACCAACAATCCAATATTCAAACCCACTTTATGCAGTGATTGTCACAGAGTGCAAAGGTTTGAACTTCTCTCTCGAGCTTTTTCTCCTCTCTTTACAAAACTATTTCCTGTAACTTTCAGTGTGAACAACTGAGTGCAACACTATGCATGTCTTCCAGCAGAGACTGTCTGAAAGTGTTCTCCATTATCCCCAATTTTTAAACAATTACTGTGTCTCGCACCTCTCTGTAACAGCCAGTTTTTCACCCCACCTTTGAGACTGTTTGGAAGAGCCATGAACAATTTCTGACTTACGTAGTTTGATGACACGTTGTACTGGAATAACCCTGCCCTTAGCTGAACTGCAACTACACCTTTCACGTCAAAAATCTCAATGGACAACCTGGTTTAAGGACTGCTTTAACTTCAACTAGGTTTAATTCAGTACAACAGCACGACCTTGAGTGTGATGCTGCATTTACACAACAGTTCTACAATGCCAATTATTAGTTAACAGTAATAAGAGACAACAGATTATTATTTGCTTGGTTATTTAATAGTTTATTGACTCCACCAACACAAACTGTTCCACAACTGCACCGCAATGGACGAGTCAACGCTCCTCTAGTTGCTATGACTGTGGACTCTATGTTGTGGATTCTTGACCATATCGGTCGTACATCCCACTAATGAAAATAACAAGGTGGTTACCTTCACACAACACAAAGTCTATGGAGAGAGATGAATAGTTTCTCTTTCAGGTGGGACTAGACCACACTACCATGACGTTGGGCTGACAACAACAACAATCACTTCTGGGTACAGAAGTTGCAACTGGTAATATTTCAGAGACATGTAAAAATGGCAAACTCTTTTATTTCTGTCATCAATTTCAGCCGAAACTTCCCCCTCCTTTTTCCTCTACATGCCCCTCTCTCCCACATTATCCTTCCTCCTCCCTTTTCCAAATTCTGCCTCCACCTTTCATTTCACCTCCTTCTCAGTTTCCTGCTACATGTTGTCATTGCTCTCCCTCCCACAATCTCTCATATTGTCCACATTCTTTGTTCACCTCCTCTAAATCTTCCTCCTCCTCTTCATCTTTCACACATTATGTTGCCCTCACCCTCCTCCCTCAGCTCCCCTCCTCCAGCCTCCCCCTCCTGCCTCACTCCTCCCACTCTCACCCCCCTCCTCTCTTGTCCTCTCACCTCCTCCTCCTCCTCGACACAGGATCACATCAAATATTTATGCTGCTGGAACAGGAGCCGATTGCTCAAACACACACATTACTGTCAGCCGTTTTGTTAAGGTGTGTAAGAGAGAGAGAGAGTGTGTGTGTGTGTGTGTGTGTGTTTATTATTTATATATTCGCTGCTTTTCGGTCTCGGCGGGAATCGCCAACACGTTTCTCAACATTAGCAGTGAAATTGTTTGGAATTCTCTGGTAGCTGACGACGACAGTTTGACAGCTCTGTCAGGCCCACGGCGTTTCCACGACAACACAAACACACACTCTCTGCACACACGCTAGTCGAGAGGACCGCACATGAAGACACACACGCTCTAAAACACACACATGAGAACAATGAGTGAAATACACAAAACAATCCAAACATGCGGCCACTGATAATAACATGTATAGACACAGTTACCCAGAGTGCAACACACACATTAAAAACTAAACAAGTACACACACACACACACACACACACACACACAGCTTGACCTGCCGTCAGTGCAGAGAGAGTAAACTATGAATGAAATTATAGAAACAAGAAAATAAACACTTTCTTTTTCAGTTTCTTCCTGTTTCAGTTTGATTCACCTGAAAGCTGCAAAATTTCACACTCACATTAAAAGTGCATGAATTACTGAGCTGCTTCAGCTGTTAATATATTACCCATAATGCCCTAGACCAAACCTTTACCTTAAAACTAAGTCTAATCCCTAAAAAAGCATTTGGAAAATGGATTACCAAAAAAACATATTACTGCATTTGTCCTCACTTTACAAAATTTCCTTCACTTCCAAAATTGTTTAATTGTCCTGAAATGTCCCGACTCTCCAAACTTCCTTCATTTTCCTCAAACATCCTACTCTCACAAAATGTCCACACTTAAAAAAAATCTTTACCGAAGAAAATGTCCCCATTTTCCATAAATGTTTTTCCAAACCGCCCCCACTTAAAAGGAATGTTCTGACTTTACAAAATTGTAATAAGTTTCTAAACTTTCCCTATGTTCCAAAAGAGTACCCGCTTTCTAAAAACGTTCCAACTTTTCTAAACTGTCCCTATTTTACGAATGTCCCCAGTTTAAAATAAAAAGTTCCAACTTTTCTTAGCTATCCCATTTTTCCAAAAATGACCCGACTCATCAAAACTGTCCCAACTTTTCTAAATTGTCCCCACTTTCCAAAAACATTTCAACTTTTGTAATTTTGTAAATTGTCCCTACATTTCAAAAATGACCCAACTTCCCATAGATTTTCTAACTTTTTTATACCTTCAGCACTTTCAAATAACGTTCCAATATTTCCAAACTGCTCCCGCTTTTCAAAACATTCTAACTTTTGTTAAGTCACCCCCCCGCCGCCCCCCCCCCCCAAAAAAGTCCCCACTTTCCAAAAATGTTCAAACTTTTCAAAAATGTCCTCACCCACAAAAAATGTCATCCCTTTGACACCTTTCATCTCAGTGGCTTTCAAAAATGTCTTTCCTTTCTAACATGTCCTCACTTTGCAATCATGTTGGTATTTTTAAAAACTGTCCTGACTTTCTGTCTTCAATTTCTAAAAGTATCTTAACTTTGCAACTTAAGGAATTTTTCCTCCTCTTCTGCATTCGTCTCTCAACGTCCCTCATCGTCCTTTTTATCTCTTCACCATCTTCTCCTCATCAGCTACACTGAAATAAAAATCTTCCTCCCACCTCACCCTCATCCTCTCCTCCATCTTTTTCCTCCTCTTACTACTTTTCTTACTACTCATCTCTTCCCTCTCCACATCCCCTTGTCCTCCACTGCGAGTGATTCACTAAAATAAAAACTAAACAGAGAAGAAGAAAGCAAAGGAAGCGAGCGCTGCTTCCTTCCCCTGAGGCGGCGTTCCTCATTATGCGGCGAGCAGAGCGGCCCTTTACTGACTCAGACAGATGAAGCAGATACAACACTCGCACAGATTGTTTTCTCTTGTCGTTTGTCGTTTTCCCACTCCCCCCCTCCTCTCCCCCGTTTCCGTCTTGTTCTCACACTAATGTTAACTAAACGCTTTGTAAAACAGGATCTCTCGGGGGGTGGAAGACGAGAAAACAGACAAATCGGAGAGGAAGGAGCGACGTGGTGGCACTGCGGGGCTGCGTTCAACACCGGGACAGTTACAGAGCGTTTGAAGTGTCAGGTTTGCTTTCTGTCACGCGGCACTGACGGAGCGCGTGGGAGTGTTACGGAGAGCCGTTCTGACATTCAGTCACTTGAGGAAATTCGAATTACAGGAATCTATTATTCATTTCTAACTCGTCATAATTCCAGTCAACACTGGATATAACAACATGTAGCGGGCATTGTGTGAAAGTGAGCAAATTTACATGTTGGAAAAAGCATGTTTATATCTACACAAGTTTTACAAACATTTTAAAAAGTGAAAATAAAGTCTCAATGGCTTAAAATGTCATGAAAGCATGTCCACGGAGGTCGAGCAGTTCAGGTGGTATCTGACCAGTGGGGAGCAAACCAAAACCTAGCCATACTGGGAGGCTCACCTGATAAAACTGGTAATCTCACCAAAATTCACACTAATGTCTCTGTGTGAATGTCAAGGTAATCACAGTTTAACGTAGCTGAGGCTAGATAATGTGCAAATGAGGTTGCTGGGGTTTGTTTTTACTGAGGGGTTTTCAGTTGCCTGTGAGCAGTATTTTCCCAAAGATCTGCCGGAAAAATGCCTCGTGGAGCAACATTTCATCCACCACACATCCAACCAGATCCATACCCAGAGCTGAAGTACAACCCCCTGCAGCAACAGGGCTCTTGTCGTCTTTCCCCCGGACAAAAACAAAGTAATGGGAATATAAGGTAAACATTTCCATCTTCAAAACTAGCGTGCTGCTTCGTACCGTGCCTGCGCAGCACAAAGATTACACTGATTTATTGTTTAATTATTGTATTTCAACTCAGGAGGGATGTGATAACAAAAGTAACGTTATAATGAATTATTTGGTTTTGGGATAACTGTATGTTATTACTGAAATTGTATTAGTAATTAGTTACACTACTCCTTACTGGAAAAGTAATATTATTACTGTATTGCGTTACTGTTTGTAACATCTGTCTCCTAACTGTCTGCAGCTGTTGCTCTTTAAAGCAGAAGTTTATACTCTGACAGAGGAGGTTAAATTAAAATGTGGTGCAATACAGCTAATAAGCTGTGACAGCCTCCTCCGACGTGGCTGTGAGGCACTGTCAGGTCAGCTTGATACTGGTCAGCGGTGCAAACTTGCAGGTCAAAGTTCACTTAAGTTGAACTTTACTTACTTTACTTGTCATATTGCCTTTTTAAATGCTGATGTAATTCTTCACTCTTTTATGAGGGGTTTTCTGACTGAGGCACTTTGTATTTTTGATTAGAAAAGTGCTATCATCATTATTACTTTCTACTTCAAACCAGATATATTTCTTAGAACGAGCTGCTTTTAGAATCGATGTCTTGGTGCTAAGTGTAAACTGTTGGTTGAAACACACGCTGTGACTCTTCAGTCAGGCTCTAAATGGATGGATTCACCATCATCCTCCACTTTCTACTTCTCTCTCTCCTTTCATCACTTCTTCATACTTACTTTTCTGTCTCTGCCTGCTGCTGCGACGGCGATAGCAGCTGTAACTACTGTCTCTAATTCATCATCATACAGCAGGAAGACGAGCAGGGGGGAGAGGAAGAGGGAAGGAAGGAGGGAGGGAGGAGTGGAAGAGGGAGATGGGAAGGGAAGAAGATGGAGAGAAAGAAAGGGGTGAGGTAAGGAAAACAGAAGGGAAGAAGGGAAGGATGTGAGAGAAGACAGAGAAGGAGGAAGAGAGAGGAAATAAAGTGAGGGAGGGTGTGGGACAAGAGATGGAGTTACAGAGACAGGAGTTGAGAGAAAGGAAAGAAATGAGGAAGGATGGTGAGGATTATGAGGATGAGGAGTGAAGGAAGGAGAGATGGGGTGAAGGGGGGGGGGTGAAGTGATAGAGTGAAAGGTTGAATGAGTCATATTGGCAGCCGTCACCTTTCAGTCAGAGACTCTGTTGGATTTATGAGGTGATTCACTGACACTCGTCTGTCTAATGGATTCATCCTGCAGAGATCAGTGAGCAGCAGCACAGCTCCACCCGCTGCCACTCATTCACTCATTCATACTAATGGATTCATCCTGCAGAGATCGGTGAGCAGAAGCACAGCTCCACCTGCTGCCACTCACTCACTCATTCATACTAATGGATTCATCCTGCAGAGAAACTAAAGAGACAACTTATCAGTGATCGGCAGCATAGCACCTCCTGCTATTCATGCATTCATACTAACACATTCATCCCGCAGAGACACTGAAACCAAACTAGAGGTTGGAGGTGTTTGGGTCAAAGAGGTCATTGTTTCAGCGAGTGCTGACAAATCACAGCACTGATGGGCGGGGCTTGTCCAGAAAAGCAGTGGGATCCATAGCAACATCACAGAGACGCTGAAACCAAACTGATGGATAAAAAAAGATTTACAAAATATCATCAAATCAAATCTCTTTCATTTTGAATTTAACTTGGTCACTAATGAATGAAACATTATTAAACACTCAATGTCACAGGCCATACACTGGGCCTTTAGATGCTTTTTTAAAACCAGAAAAATATGAACTAAAAAAAAAAACGATGTTTTTCTCCTCCAATTAAATTTCTTTTGGCATTAATTCAGAATTGAGATATTTTGTGTGAGATCAGTAAATAATTCAGTCTGACCTTCATTTTCTTTACAACTGAACCAAAACCAGAAATCTCAACTGAGCTGAACTCACAGCAGCTAAAGAAAAACATGTAACATCCAATTAATACTAAACTCATCCCACACACCACTGCACTGCGCACACACACACACACACACACACACACACACAGATGTAAATCTGAAGCGCAGCAGCTAATATATGAATAACCAATTACTGTCCAATACATCCAGAGTAAATTACTGAAACATTACACTGCAGCCACCGAGGACTGGAAAACACAAACACAAACAAAATGTGTGTTTCCTTAATGTATGTGTGTGTGTGTGTGTGTGTGTTTTGTGTATGTAAACCACTTAGATTTATTTTATTTAAATCACAGAAGACACTACAGTGTTGCCAAAATGTTTGCAATTTATGCTCAATAAAAACAGTGGATCTGTGTGTGTGTGTGTGTGTGTGTGTGTGTGTGCGTGCGTGTGATACACCACATCCTTCATGTACGTGATTGTGACGACACAACAAAGTCTGGAGAACACAACATACTACAGACTCAGAGTGAGCAGTTTAAGCTTCATTTTTCATTTGCATACACACGACTTTGTGTATGTTTTTATTGTGTGTGTTGGTGTTTGCGTGTGTGTGTGTGTGTGTGTGTGTGTGTGTGTGTGTGTGTGTGTCTGTTGGTGTGTATGTGCCCTGCGTGTGAGTGATAACCGCGGAGGGAGGCTCCTCAAAGCCGAGGATGAAACGCCGACAGGCAGCGTGACCAAAGACGGCGCTCGCCGAGCCGAGCCTGGCCACACCAGATTACTGCTGTTAACACTCATACTCTGTGTGTGCATGATTACATTCAACTCTGTGTGTGTGTGTGTGTGTGTGTGTGTGTGTGTGTGTGTGTGTCACATGTTCCTGTGTTGTTGTGTCTCGGTCTGGTTTCATTCTTGTGCGTCCTTCTCATGGCAGCAGAGAATAATCATCTGGTAGTTTTTGTCTCTTCTATTCTATTATATTCGTCTCTATTATTCATTGATGCTGTCTGATTGTTCTGCACACACAGAACACACGTGTGATCGAGGTCACCTGACGTGGATGCATTATAATGACTAGATTTTGTTTACGCTTGTACATGTCTACATATGCACACCAGGAAGCTGCCCAGTACAACCAGTCTGAACCAGTCTGCAGCCAGTAAGCAGCAGCTGGGAGTCACAGGCGTTGCTCAGAGGCTCCTCAGTGGTGCTGATGGTTATTCTGCTGGTCAGGAGATCAAACCAACAACCGTCCACTCACTCTGTCCAACCTTGAGGCCACTGCTGCCCTGAACATGTTATAACACGTTGCCTGTTCATGTGTGTAAACGTAGCTTGATCAGTTCAGGTCATCTCTTCCCAGTTTGCTAACTGGTTTGCTGGCTGCCCACTGCACTGAACCCACCGTCCGAATTTTTACACTTCTTACTTTTAAAATTACAGTTTTAAAAGTAAACCCTGTCTTTCTATGTTTACTCTATTTTATTTATTTACTTCCTTTTTATTGTGTGGACTTTTACTCAGCTTTTTTAGTTACTTTGTTCTGTTATTTTAACATTGTATTGCCTTATTGTTATTTTTTGGCATTTTGTTGACAGTGCAGCAGCTTTGTTGGTTTTAAATTTAAGTTGAAATCATGGCCAAAATCAACCACTCATGGCCCCACCACGCAGGAAATCAAACACTTGATCTGATATTATGAAATCTTGTTATATCCTAATGTTGCAATTGTATTGTTGATGTTGTTATTGTTGTTATGACTTGTTATTTTGTAAGAATTTATTAATCCATTTTAGTGTCTTTTAGCAGAGAAATGATTCTGTGTTTCCTGCCCTGGGACTACAGATGATAATTAGCTTAAAGCTAACTCTGGTGCAGCAAAGTGTCTGTGCACTGTCCCTGTTAAATAAATATAAATAAATGCATTTTAAAAAATACCTTTTCTAGTATTGCCAAACTTTATGTTCACTTGTTTGTGATGTCCTGTTAACTGTGTCTGTGTCATTCCAATATTGCCATGTGACACACTTTGGGCTGCATGTTTGTATGAAAGGTGCCGTATAAATAAAGTTGAGCTGAGATGATCACATGAACAAATGCTGTTTTTGAGGGTGTGATTTTATAAATTAATTTTTATTTAGAAAAATCCTAACTGGCTTTTCTTGCAGTTGAAGGCAGGCTGTCGACAGATGTCTTTTTTTATGAGTTTGGTGTGTGAGAAACTCTGAACATTTCACACATTTCTGCAGTATCTCAGAGGGTCACTGGGACAGAAATTATTTTGGCGCAGAGGCCACATATGGTATATAGGATCATGTGACACACAATGTCCCAGAAGACATTTTGTTTCCATATTGGTTGTAAAATGATGAACGCGTTTTTCTGAAAAAACAAAAACCTTAAATCAATCCTTTGTATTATCAGAATTTAAGCCATTCAGTGCAATAAAATGTGCGCAGATGAGCTGTATCATTAAATTATTTTATCATATTCATGTGTTCACAGAGCCAACAGGAACTTTATGGTCCAGTGTGTAGGGGTTAATGGGTTATAATGGCAGATATGGAATATAATACAGTAAATGTGTTTCTTTAGTGTATAATCACCTGACAATAAGAATCGTTATCACCATGTTGCACCGCAAATCTCCATAATTCTTACACACTGGACCTTTAAAGGAACAAAGGTCAGAAACCTCGAAGCTCAAAGAAACCTGGACATTGTTGGTGTATGCATGTGAGCAACTCAACGCCATCTTTGATGCCACTTGTTCTCACACTACATCGTCTCTGGCATCTACTGCAGAAGTTATTCTGTCCTCTCGGTTGTGTGTTTACCTGTTGTTCCTCGCCAGCTGACTGTAGGGCCTCCTGCTGGCCGATGACGGGTAGTGCAGGCTTCTCAGTTTGATTGCCATCTGCTCTGCCAGGGCGGCTCGCTGGGCTTCACACTGACTGGGGATCAGCTCAGCCTGGAGGACACAGAGCAGAGGACATTTGGGCATCAATCACACGACACACTGTGGATATTCATGACCTGGAAAAAGATAAATCTGGAATCCTCCTGACTGTAAGTGATGTATGTGTCCCACCAACACACAAGCTGTGGTGGCGAGGGACAGTAAACAATCAAAGAAAAATATCAGTTATTTGTGTGAGCCGCTCTCCAGCCAAAACTTTTCCTCCTAAGATCCTTTTTGTGTCACCAAAAAACAGCCCTGAAATCACCGTCACCAAACCCACCAGACTCCATTTAAATAAACAGTCATGGCAGCATGTTGTCACATCTAACTGGGTGAGTTAAGGGTTAGTTTAAACCACACCAGAGCTGGTGATTGTTGGAACAGTGCAAAGAAGAAGCAAGACTGTTTTATTTTGTTTCTGCTGACTTTTAATGAAGTGTGTTTTACAATAATAAAATTTGTGTTCATTCAAATGGAGTCTGGTGGAGCTGGTGATGACGACTTTGAGGCTGTTTCTCCATCCATCCATTTCCATCTGCTTATTCAGCGCCTGGTTGCAGAGGCAGCAGGCTGAGCAAAGCCCTCCAGATGTCCCTCTCCCCAGCAACACTGTCCAGCTCCTCCTGGGGGATCCCGAGGTGCTCCTAGGCCACATGAGATATATAATCCCTCCAGTGTGTTCTGGGTCTGCCCCGGGGCCTCCTACCAGCTGGACGTGCCCAGAACACCTCTAACAGGAGGCGCCCAGGAGGATCCTGATCAGATGCTGAACCAGCTAAACTGGCCCCTTACGACGCACAGAAGCAGCAGCTCTACTGCGAGCTCCCTCCCGAGTCTGGTGGGTTTGGTGACGGTGATTTCAGGGCTGTTCCTGGTTAAACTAAAGGATCTTACTCTTTAACACAAAGCTCTATCTCTGTAGGGATCCTTTCATAATGTTGGCAGACACTTACAATAACAATCTGAGCCTGTCAGTGACAAAAACAAACACTTCTATTGGACACATTGATGGTGCAAACATGCCCGGAGTGGTTATATCGCAGCTTGTTTCGCCACTGCCGTCTGCAGCCCTTTCCCTCAATACTGGATCAGTTTCAAAGATTTGATCCTATGAGCTCCTCCTAAACACTACACACGTAAAACTTCCCATTTAAAGGCTAATTTACTTTACATTTGAAGGTTGGCTGCAGCCTGTAGGGGGTGTTATCAGGAGCCTTCGTTTGATTCAGTTTATTAATTTGCAACGACGCTACAGGCTCAGATCATTGTTATGAGTCTGACAACATTATAGAGAGGATCCTACAGAGACAGACCTTTTTGTTAAAAAGTAAGATCCTATTTGGTTTCTTTCAAAAACATGGGTAGAGGGCAACAAGCACCTGAAGAAAAAATGGCACAAAAATAGCAAGAAATTAATAATAATAATAATAATAATAATAATAATAATAATAATTACCTAAAAATTAGCAAAAAAGTAAAGACAAAGACAGAAAAAAATCAAATGACAAAAAGGAAATAACATCAAAAAAGTGCTTAAAAATAAGAAATTTGTTCCATGACTTTAAATATATATTTATAATAATTATAAATAAAGTTTAGTGCATTTTTTTCTCCATAGTTTAAAAAAAAAATTTAAAAAAATTAACAAATCTGCTCACTTTTTGCAGTTTGAGGACCTTTTCTTGCCAAGTCGCTCGTTGCCTTTCGCCCCATGTTTTCGACAGAAATCAAATCAATTTGCTCAGGATTCAAACATTTAAAATACTTGTGAAGGGTGTCTGAACACGGCACAAAGAAGGGATGTTGCTTCAGGTTTTAAAGGGTTAACCAAAAACTGCCTTGAAATCGCCATCTCCTAACCCACCAGACTCCATTTAAACAAACAGTATTCAAAGCATATGTAGAGCCAGTATGTTTTCACATCACCCTCCTACCCCAAATATTTCATTTTCATATATTTAATCCCCATATTTTAACTTCTGCACTATTTTATGTCTCAAATTCTCATTTTATACTTGTGTTTTTTGTTTTTTATACACAGCCTGCTTCTGTGTAAGTGTTCTGCATGTGACAATAAATAACTCGAAGCTTACGTCTTTGTAATTTGCAAAAACACAATTTTAACTATTTCAGTTTTCCATTAAATGTTCAATCCAGTATATGTTATTGTATTTTTCCACAGTAAAGGTTGCAAACATCACAGAGCACAGGAGAGAAAACAAAGTTAATGTGCTTTCGGTTGGTAATACTTGTATTAAAACCACCCTTCAGATGTCATTCATTAAGTTGAGCAGAATCAAAGTAGCACCGCAGCCTATTTGTGATGTGATGCGTCAGACGCCGGCTGTCCTACTTGTCCTGTTGTCTGATTAGCTGTTCATTGCCTTTGAATGAGATTCAGCTGTGCCACATTTTGACGGACGTGCCCTTTAAAGCCCCGCGAGTGGCCAACGAGCCACTAGAAACACACTCCACGCTTATCCTGCACTCTCATCTCCACTAACACACCCACACACACGCTCACTCAAATATCCATATGTACATGTATATGCATATAAATATATACACACTCACACACTCATCCTGCTACTCAAATTACTCATAAAAGCATAAACACACACACACACACACACACACACACACACACACACACACACTTAGCACAAATCGCTTTTCTCTGGCACAAATTACCTCTCATACACACACACAACCATCAAGTCTGCACAAACGTCCCCATAAAGACACACACACACACACAAATCAACCATGAATTGCTCCACACACAAAAAAAACCAAACCTGCACACACATATTCACACATTGAGCATCAATCGCTGCTCTTTCTCACAAATTATCCTCCACACACACACACACACACACACACACACACACACACACACACACACACATGCACACACATCTCAGCTAGTCGCACTCAGTATCCAGACACAATCATATAGAGGCACTCAGCGCGCCGCTCAGATGTAATTGCATACAAACTATATGGAGATGAGGCTTCAATTGAACCAATGAAGGCAGAGTGAGCGTGTACAAACAGCGACACACACAAATATGACCGCTCCGCTTTTTCCTCATTCGGTAACAATCTGAATAAAGTGTCGTCGCGTCGCGTTCGCCGTCCGATCTACTTAGTGGACTCGCGGAAGGATCTGGAAAGGTCATCCAATCTGTGGAAGGCAGAGCCGCTCAATCAGAGAGCTAATAAACAAACAGGCAATACACAATCAGCGGCGCTGTCTGCGTCTGTGTGTGTGAAGGTGTGTGAGAATGTTTTGTTTGTGTGTGTGAGCCGCTATTACAGAAACTAACTGGAAGCTCTCAGAGAAAATTTTTCTCACTTTGTGTAAATGTCTCTCCACTTTCACTCATTACTTCTCTCGGGTGGCGTTTGCAGGCTGTTTGCTGGCTGGTTAGTCGGTCAGTGAGTCAGTAAATCAGTCAGGTTGTTCATTAGCTGGTTAGATTGTTCTCTTCTTTGCTAATTTTGTTCCTTCATGCAGTTTGTGACTCTGAATCTGGGACCAATCCTTTAATTTAAGAGTAAGAAAAGGTCTTTGTTAAAAGTGAACAAGACACATTTATCAAGCAGCTAACTCCCACTCACTGTGAGGTGCGAGTGACCTTTATGAGCAGCTGTTAAGTGAAGAGGTGACTGATCATGTGGGACAGCCTATCAGACGGCAGGATTTAACCCATGTCCCATCCTATAAGAAAATCTTTGCATGTTCTTTTTCTCCAAAACACAATATTATCCTGATTTTTAAAGGGTAACTTTGATATTTTTCAACCAGGACCCTATTTTCCTATGTTCTCCAGTCAAAGTGACTAATCTGACAACTATTTTATGATGAATAATAATAATTTTTAAAATCCCCATATTTTAAAACAAAACATGAAGGAAAAACAATTATAAAAGACAGTTTAAAGGAAATTGTGACTCAAGTAAAATCAGTAAAGTCAATCGCAGCCCTTGCTGCTGTGGCTGCAGCCCACTCTCTCAAGACTGGACCAAATTCAAAAAATTTTATTCTCATTAGTCACTTCCACACAAAAATATGGGAGAATAGGGTCCAGGATGGAAAATACCAAAATTTCCTCCGTGTGAAGTCATTCATATTTCCAGATTAATGCCTCCAGATATGTAAACAGCAGTGAAAATATGTGAAATTGGACAAAATGGAAACAACAATAATGAAGGCCTGCTGCTGGTAGAGGAGGTGCATCAGATTGGAAATCCATCTAGGACCATATTTACATGTACAGACAGCAAAGATGCAGGACAGTGGTCACATCTAGCTTCTTTCTTGTAAGTGAACATTTCAATCCAAAGTGTGTCTGAGGAGAGCAGCTCACAGGACAGGGACAGCTTCAACACCTCAGCTGAATCTGCACCATCACCAGTGACAGACATTACTTCAGATAACATATTGTTCACTGTGACCTCCATATTAAAATGAGAGCGTTTCAAGCTCAGCGTTTCGTTTAACATTTAAAATTTCATTGTAGATTACTGTTAACTGTTGACAAAACCTTTGTTTGAAATGTGTCAGTGTTCTCTGGACACGATGTCACTCAGTAACTGTCAGATAGAGACTCAGTCATTTATTTATTCAGTCTGGTTTCAGCCTAAGTTTGCAGAGCGACTGAACTGAACGTAATCTTATGGTTGTAATTGGCTTTTTCATACCTAACAGCTGACTGAAGCTATAATGAAACACACACATATACAGCTACACACAGTGAAGCAATTTCTCCTGGACGCCTTGAGGACACAGGACTGGAACACAGAGTCTGTTTAAAACACACACACACACACACACACACACACACGCAGTGATGACTTGGGCTGCTTCCCAGTCTGAAGGATCTTCAAGGATTTCTGTCAGAAATTATTTCTCTTCAAACTAGACACGTGTGTGTGTGTGTGTGTGTGTGTGTGTGTGTGTGTGTGTGTGTGTGTGCGTGCGTGTGTTTTTTACAACCTGCGTCTTATTTTTCCTCAGTTTCGGCATCGTTTCTACGACTTACTTTATTTATTATGATGATGATTTATAGTAACCTGTCCACTGACCACCCGAGAGAAGTGTAATATCACAGTTCAGACCAACACACAGATTGTAAACAAACCGTCAGTTCAGTTCAATGCTGTCAATCTCGCTTCTCACTTCAGTCTCGTTCAGGAGGTTGTGGGTTACACTGGGGGGTGTAATCTGATAACCTCATCCCCTCTGATATCTTCTGACAAACTTACTTATCTTTTGCACCACAGCTTTGGTATGATTGGAGAGTAAAGTCTAATTATTCAGTCAGATGTACATAAAATGAAACGTGCAGCAGGGGATGAGCCCTCGCGACTCTTGTAATCGCCCTGTAGCTTCACCATGAGGCTAAACTTTGTAGTTTTAAGTGAAGAGTCTCCACAAATTTTGGGTGGATTGTCATGATATTTGGTTCATATATTCACGTTCTCCTTCGGATGAACAGTCAGAATGATCCCTAGACTTTTCCTTCGGTACCACCATCAAGTCATTATTTTAATTTGACTATTAATTTGGTTTATCGCATAGACTGTGTAAAACAATGGACATAGCTATGGTAAGGTCACCCATTGGTTTGTGGACTCACCACAAGTGACCATATTTGGATGACAATGAGGGTGGGTCTGACTGGGGAACTGAGGACACGATTGGCAGACGGCCTGTCATTCAAGCAGCCCCGCCTTTAAATATTCATAAATTTGTTGAATTTTGTCCAAAAAATCTGGCACAAAATCAGAGCAGGGCGCATAGCAACTGCTCATGAAGCTGCTTTTAAGTTCCTGTCTGTATTGTAGGCGGTCCCTATCAGTGGTTAGAAGTTGATAGTGAAAATAAGTACACAGACAATCAGTGTGTAAACAACTACAGTGAATAAAATGGAGATTTGTTAACATTTACAATCGTCTGACTGCTGTTTTTATCCCACTGGACGCTGTTGTAGTCAAACTGCTGCATACACAGATCTTAAAATCAATTTAAATTTAAACAGAATCAAATATTTTGTTTATCGTTTCTACATAACTGACAGGATTGTGTGTGTGTGTGTGTGTGTGTGTGTGTGTGTGTGTGTGCGACTGCAAATGGAACAGCTGAGTCCAGTGTTTCCAGTCTTGTCTTTAACGTTGCTAATAGACACACGAATCAATGAGAATCTGCCTCATTTGATGAATATGTAGACCGTCCCTTGACACACACACACACACACACACACACACACACACAGCCAGTTTCTGTTTTTTTATGTAAGCCTGCTTGTGTGAGTGTGTGTGTTGCACTGCGATGTGCTGAATCAAGTCATTTTGCGGCTTTTTGTTTACATGTCAGGGCCAATTTACCCAGCATCCCTCGAAACCCTCACAAGCAAATCTCCCCTGAGGTGTGTGTGTGTGTGTGTGTGTGTGTGTGTGTTCATTGCATGTTTTCATGTTTTGAAAATATATGTGTGTGTGGGTGTGTGAGTGTAAGTTTGCTGGAGAGCTTTCTAGTTGATTTGCTGCAGTGAAAATGGGCCCTACGTGTGTGTCCGAATGTGCATCTGTTTGTTTGTCTAAATGTGTGTGTGTGTGTGTGTGTGTGTGTGTGTGTGTGTGTGTGTGTGTCTCCTGGGGTTTTCCCGGGGCTATAACTGCCAATCAAACAGCGGTGTTAGGACTGAGAGCTGAGCAGCAGCAGCAGCATATAGACACTCTGCAGGATCTCAAACACACCGTCTGCTCTTCACACCATTCATTAAAAACAACTATCAGCTGATAAATCAATACACAAACCAATCATCTGATCAATGTCACAGAGTAACGCTGTATTAGCATTAGCTCTCTGCTACAGACAGTATGAATAATCTCAGTTTTGCCTCCTGTCTGACACACAGAGACACCTTGTTGAGTGTCTGAGCGTCCGGCAGCGGCTGCATTGTTTCCTCATACTGTCTCTAATCTGGCAGGAACATCTTAATGTCATTCGAATGACGTCTGGACCGGCGGCTGACTGTGCTGATTGCTGCCGTGAGCGTCGCCCAAAAACATTTGTTTAAAGAATTCTGCAGGTTTTAGAGAAAATGTGAAGCTCCCGTTTTATTGTTTCCTGAGTCAGTCAGTTGGTTAAATGCTCTAGTCACAGGGAATATGTCTGATTTATTATCTCCAGAGGATGAATATATTTTAAGACCCTTACTGCAGCTCCATGTTAAAGACAGAGAGGTTATAGCTCAGTCAACAAAATGTTGCTTGCTTTGGTCGACACAGCTTTAACTCGTACTTAGTGGAGTGGGTGGATTCAAAGGTCTGGAACCAGGTAACTATACTATAAGTTCATTTAATTAAAACAAACGACATCACACACTGTCAACTGCCCTGAAGATGGAGCTACCTTATCATTGCATACATCTCACAGCAGCCAGTGTTCCTTCATAGTGACCCTTAAACAAACTGGCAACACCAACTCTTTGCATCATTAAAAACCGTAGTAGCTTCTGTCTCTGCAGGTTTTATGACTGTACACTAGATTCATCTTCACAGAACTAGAGTAAAGATCCTTCTGATACTGACTGTTTATCTGTTGCTCATCTGTGAGATGTATTCAAACTGTCGGCCGTCATCTGGTCCTTCTGAGATGTGAACCTTTGTTGAAATAACTGAGAAAATGTGTGTGATAATAGATGTGGATACTCAGATGCAACAATTTTACTGACAACTGTTTTATATATTTTCAAAGATGTTTGAGGTGTTGTGTCTAGTCGGCTTGTAAGTAAAAATAATTAACTTTGCGCAGTTCTTTAATTATGTAGCTTACAGTATGTAAAGCACAATACTGTCTCTTAGCTGTGTCTGATTTGTTATCTGAATGATATGCACGACATTAATTTCACTTTTTAAAAACAAATAATTATGACAAATGACAAATGCGCTAAAACGAACAAATTAAAACTGAAAAATGAAAACGCGTTGACACATCTGGGGCAAAAAAAAGAGGTTTTAATCAGTGAGCCATCAACAAGGTTTGTCTTTGGATCCATATTTGACGTTAATTTCTTGAGACATCATTGTGTGTGTGTGTGTGTGTGTGTGTGTGTGTGTGTGTGTGTGTGGCAGGTCAATACTGGAGGTGAGATATTCCAATAACAGGGTGTTTTTGTCTTGATAGAGCAGAGCAGTGGGTAATGATATAGGATCAATAATGTATATGAGACGGCTGCATCCAGCTGCCAGCACACACACACACACACACACACACACACACACACACACACACACACACACACACACACACACAGCTGTGCGTGTCGATACTGTAATACAGTTTGATCTGTGTGAAGCAGTTGAATGAACGCTCCGATTTCATCTTTGAGAGCAGAATAAATAATTGTCGGCAATACAAGAAAACACGCACACACACACGCACGCGCACACACACACACCCTCCCTGACAATCAGACCATAACAGATGTGAGCAACACGGAGGGAGCAGGTTATAAACAAAAAAAAGGAAAAAATGTTCACATGAATCTGAGTTACATTTGCATCACTGTGTGTGTGTGTGTGTGTGTGTGTGTGTGTCTTGTCCGCAGGCTGGTTGTGTTGTCCAGATGTTTCTACTGAGGATTTCATCTGCAGCTAAAACCAACTAAACAAACCCTACAGCTCACCTCCTCTCCTCCTCCTGACCTTTTCTAACCTCCTCCTGCTCCTCCACTCCTCCATCCATCCTCTTTTCCCTTTTGTTTACAGAAAGCAAAGAAGAACTGAGACAGAATCTGCAGCGGCGGCAAGAAGTAGAGAGAAGAAGAAGAAGAAAGAAGAAGAAGAAGAGGAGGAGGAGCTCATCAAGACCAGCTGTAGAGCCTGGAGTGTGTGATGCTTCTCTCCTCTAAACCTCCGTCATAGAGTTTGGGTGAAACACAGACTCTGACAAAACCATATAAATCAGGGCAACATACTTTGTCTAAGTCACTGTAAACTCTGACTTCAACCATGTAGAACCCATTTCAGTTAAGATATCTTGAGGTGAGGGCTCAAAGGACGCTTGGAGCGCTGTTTAGCCCCATTACTGACAAGCTAGCATCATGCAGTCGTACCAATGGATGCCTTAGGTTGTCTGGTTTCACATGATAGTGCTACCTTTGCTGACCGTACCTTGCTCAAAAAAATGACACACACACCCAAGATCAAACTTTTCTTTCCTCCAAGAAATATTGCATATTTAGACGTGCCTAGTTTTTATATCATCAGCAGGTCGGGGGACTTTATGACACACAGGAGACAAAAAATATGAGTCAAAGAAATATTTCAGCGCAGGTTAAGATGTTTTCTTTATAAAATTAGGCTGTTTATGTGACACCAATTAGTGCTCCATGATCAGAGAACACAGAGAAAAAGGGCTGTGACCTGAAAAAACCTGCAACCACCAGAATGCACTGCAACACGTCGGACCGTTTAGTCAGGAAAAAGGCAGTGTAGTAACATAATCTTGATTTATTTCTGATCAACACTGCTTAGTTTTACCATTTGATTGGATTTTGATCTGAATTTGAGAAATAAAGAAGGGCAGGTCTCTCTCTTGATACACTTCTATACTCTTTGTGTCTGTGGTGGCGGCATGGATGGCGGGCAATACAAAAACATGGAAATACAGCCTGTAGTTCGTGTAATAACCCAAGAGCTTAACTGGGAGACAAGTCGGGACACTCAAAATCAGCCTGTTTAACACTTTTTAGACAATTTCTACACTTTTGTCTTTACTTACCAGGTACTAGTTCATAAGCACATTAAGTAAACGTCAAGTTTATTATGTTTATTGGTCAAATCATTATCCTGGTCTCATGAAAAGAATAATAATCTCTCACTTCACTAATAAAGAGTGAGTAACGTCCTCCAAACAAGGAGTAGCACAATAAAAATGAAACAAATAATAAAAACAGAATGCAGAAAACAGTTGATGCAGGGGGTCATTTTAAATATCTGCTGACATTTTACATCCACCTGCCACCGTGTCAAAGATCAGTTTGGATTCCTATCTTGTCAAAAACACTTTACTCTTCTGTGAAGATGCTGATTTGGCCCCATGTGGACTTGCTCGGCCCTTGTTCGGCCCCCTGTCGGCGTCACAGACAAACAAACCTCACTGATCTTTATCACCTCCTCCTTCTAAAACTCCCACAATCCCATGTGATCGCTCCCACCACCATCACCATCACCAGCACCACCAGGCACAGTTCTTCTGTCTGTCTGCGAAGCCACCTCGACCTCATCTCTCAGTCTTTCTCATCAAGATCAGATTTTTTATGTTGGTTAATTATTTCCTAATTAGTTGGCGTGTTAATTAGAGAAGTGGCTAATGTTAATTAGCTGTATTAATGGGAGCTGCTGTAACACCTGCCCCCAGCACCGGGCCGCCGCCTGCCAGATATCTTTATCTCAAACCGTCCTCAGCTTCCTGACTCTGACTGTTGATGTCAGAAGGAAACTGTAAAGCTACAAATGTTATCAAGGCAGTGCTTTCTGCTTATTGAAACAACATGTTGGACTCATTAGTGGATTTTATATTTGATATTAGGGGGCAGAGATTCTACAGGACACAATGTGGTGTTTATCTGACAATATAAAAACTTGACACTGACTGTACCATTAAATTATTTTATCACATTCATGTTTACGGAGACAACAGGAAGTTAAAGGTCCACTGTGTGGCGTTTAAGGGGAGGTATTGGCAGAAATGGAATATTATATAATGATATCATGAGTGTGTTTTCTTCAATGTATAATCACCTAAAAATAGTAAATCGTTGGGTTTTTGTTACCTTAGAATGAGACGTTTATATCTACACAGCGAGCAGGTCCTTGTCTGCAGAGTTGGACATTTTTCTACAGTAAAAATCAAGTAGATATTGCTTTTGTATGTTTTTGTGAACCACAGGTATGTTTCATTTGTTGAAGCTTTACTTTTCTTTACATATCAACAACGAAGTAAACCTGTGGTGAAATTTAGGCACAACAACCACATGGAATTGGTTAGGAGAAGATCATGTTTTAGCTTAAAATACCCAGTTGTGGTGGCACAATCTCTACTGGAAAGGCAGCAATCTCTCGGTAAAAAACAACCACTGTTTGCAGCAATATTTCAGCAGGAAACGCAGCAGAAACACAGCGATGTAAGTGAAAAACAAACTGCTTTTCATGGCGATACCCTTGGTGGACACGCAACGATGTCTTGGTTAAAAAAAAAAAAGGAGAGATATGCTTTTTGTGACACTATTGAAGCAGGAAACGCAGCATTGTCTCTGGAAAAACAACTGCTTTTTGTAGTTCTATCCCGAACGGTAACGGGTCACTAAAAAACACCCAGGTTTCTTGGCTAACAAGCCAAAAAAAACTCAGCGATGATTTTCCAAAAACAATCATTTTCGTTGTTTGCTGGACTCTAACAGTGGTCTGCAGTAATCAGCAGCTCGGCAGGTGTCCCACTTTAGAATGATACATTTAAAACGTACAAATGTAAAATATTCCTGGTTTGCAGAAACGTATGAAGCCAACACTTTCTTCTGACGACTGAGCTGTTTTATAACAAACGTTTGTTGGCTCTTTTATTCAGGGAGTCAGCAGCAGTTTAGCATCTTAAACACACCATTCCTGACACACACACACACACACACACACACACACACACAGGTCCCTGACACGTCGCTGTGCGAAATTAGCTGATCTCCCAGCATGCTCTAGTGATGCAGACCTAAAACACTATTAAGAAAAAACATCAACCAGCGAAAAGAGAGAGAGCGCAGAGAAAATGATGATCACCTGAAAAATCAATAACATCTCTCCAGTCCCTGCTCACACACACACACACACACACACACACACACACACAGAACAATACAGTTTATTGGTTAAAGACGCAGCAGCATGCAGGTGGAAGCGTCTCTGATTGGCTCAGATCAGCTGAATGACAGACAAGGTCAGGCTCTTTATCGTGTTCTACTGTGTTTCTATTCACCAACAAAAGGAAAAACTGATCGCAGAAAAAAAGAGTAAACTGGTAAATGGATAGACGAGAGCAAAGAGAAGGAGAAAGAGAGAGAGAGAACTAGAGGAGGAGGGATAGAAAACATCTGAAGCCTCCAGCAGCGTGTTCAGTCATTTATTTAGTGTTTATCTTCGTCTCTGTCAATTCATCAGAGAATCATCTAAACACGGCGGGAAAGGTGGAGGATTTTATATTCTGAAAGTGCATCTCTCTCACACACACATACACACACACACACACACACACACACACACACACACACACCAGCTAGCTTTACTGTTTCATTAACATTGTTCCAGTGATAAATAAGTCGAGCTGTTCCAGACTGTTCAAGGTAAGATTCAATTTCTCTGCATCTCTTTACTTCCTGACCCTGCTGCCTCCGTGTGTGTGTGTGTGTGTGTGTGTGTGTGTGTGTGTGTGTGGAGACATTTCAGGAAAGTGAGAAAAACATACAAAAGTGAAAACATTTGTTACAAGTTTCAAAAGAAGCTGATATTCAAAGAGAGGACACTCACTTTGTGGAGTGAGAACATTTACTGTGTGTGAGAGCATTTTGGAAAAGAAGACATTTTAAAGATGTGAAAACAAATTTGGGAAAATAGAGACTTGAGAAAGTAAGGACATTTTGTCCTTGTGTAAAGATTAAAATTTGCTTTGGGGTTAGGATTATAATTGGGTTAGAGTTAAAGGTCCAGTGTGTAGGGACATATATATGAGCAGAAATGAAATACAATATGATAAGTGTGTTTTCTTTAGTGTTTAATCACCTGAAAATAAGAACTGTTGTATTTTTGTTTCCTCAGAATGAGACGTTTACATCTACATAGAGTTTTTGTGTCGGCCTCTGTCGTTAGCAGCCTCTCTACGAAGAGTTTTTTAAATGTGAAACTACTTTAATCACTTTTTATTTTTACAAGTTTGAATCATATGATCTGGTTGTTTTGGACAGGAAGAGACCTCTGTGGATCATTCAGCGCCTGGTGAAAACCTCCTGAACGATGAACTCTGAAGGAATTCTAATTGGGAGAAGTTTCAGCTGGTTGCATTTTGCAGTCCTCACAGCTAGATGGCACTAAATCCCTCTAAACCTGACACACTGGACCTTTAAGTTTAAAGGATAATTTCGGCATTTTTCAACCCTGTGTAGATTTGTTTATGTGTTATAAGTGTCTCTTTTCCTTTCACTTGATCTGGTCTGTTTGTTATTGCCTCATTAAATGGAGGTCTCGCTCTGAAACATGACGAGATGTCACTTGTTGCAGGGAAACAACACTATGAGGTCTGCACAGAGTAAAGTAATCAGAGTAATTTACAAAGAAGGTAGTTTAGTGTGACCTAAAAGATTTCAAATATCATGGACGATTATTTACCTGATTTCAGTAATGTGGATGAGGTCTTTGGATTTGGCCGTCGCCCATATTTATTTAAGCCAGAGTATATGGAGTGGACAGGGAGACAGAGCCGGACACTCGCTCAATAGTGGACCAATTTCAAAAACTGTTGCTAACATGTGTCTCTTTGACCAATTTACACGAGTAAACAGGGTCCAGGTTGAAAAATGCCCAAGTTGTCCTTTAAGAAATGTGTCAGCTTAATGAGTGTCCTCAAGTACTGTTAAGAACATGTGTAACATCTCTGAAACAAATCAAAATAAAACATGACAGTCCCTTCTCAGCAGAATTCACTCAGACAAACATTGTGCCTCTCTGGTGTTTTCTCCTCCATCCATCCCTCCATCAGGTAGAGTGACCTTGTATTTCATTTACTGATAATTACATGTTTTTTTTCCACAGAGAGGCTTTAATTAGAATGCTAGAAATATTGATTGCCTCTATCATCTCCCTCTCTCCTCCACTCATCCCTCCTCACTCCATCCCTCCTACATCCATCTATCCATCCATCAGCCAGCAAAGTGTTGGAGGGGAGGGAGCTGAAACAATGGTTGGATAAGACAGAATAATTTGTACTCTGCTTGTTGGTATGACACAATCTGAATTTTTCACTGAAAACAAAGTAAAACAGGCATTTTAGTGTATTTTCGTCAAACCACTCAGGACAGAATGTTCCCAGCAGTATTTGTGATTTAGAGGAATAGTGCAGAAGATTTAGAGAGACTTAGTGGAGTCTAGAGGTGAGCACTGCTGACTGCGACCAGATGAAACTTCTCCTGGTTAAAATTCCTTCAGAGTTCATTTTTTAGGAGGTTTTTATCAGGAGCTGAATTATCCACAGAGGTCTCTTCCTCTACACAACAAACAGACCAGGTGATTTAAACTGGTAAAAAAAGAAAACAGTTTGTTACAAATCAGTGTTTCTTCTACACTGTTTGGCTCATTGCAGGCAAGTGGCCTTGCATCTGCTAACATGTGCTCACCTCTTTTCTGATGCAGATGTTCGGGAGGTTTTTAACTGGGAGCTGAGCTATTCGCACAAGTCTGTTCTTCTACGAAAAAAACAGACCTGCTGATTAAAACTTGTTAGAAACACTGAATAAAGCAGTTACATTGTATTTTTGAACAGATTTAAATCATTGAAGGGATTTTATTCTGTTCACTTCACGTTCATACTTGTATCTCGAACATGTTTACATGCTTCAACGTTCAAAACACAATTTATTTTCCTCAGACTCCCTGATGTTAGCATGTAGCTACATGTAGCAGTGTAATGTAGTGAGCCTGGAGCAGATGACCATTAAAGAATGAGCTGACGTTAGCTTGTCTTGTCTGAGGCCTGAGGTGTTTTACTCACAGGGATTACTTTTATTTACATTTACCTACTTAATTGAAACTTTGACTAAATTTAATATGAGCATCTGACACCGTAACATTATAGTTATGAGAGACAATAAGGAAACTGTGACAGATCTCCTTTATGTATGTCACTAGCAGCTAAGTTGCTAAAATTAAGCGGTTACAGACTGGAGATCCTAAATAATACACTGATAATTAATTAGCAAGCTGATAATTAAATACATCTGTAAGTCATTATCACAAATGAATTGTGGGACTGGAAATAATGTGGTCTTGTGTGTAGGGCAGAGAGAAAAAAGAAAACAGAGGGAGGGAAAATTAAATGAATGTTCAGCCGAGCTAACAGGCCTGCTGACTTTATTTTCTGCTGGCCGAAGCAGAAAGACGCCGCTCAGGTTTTTTTTTTTTTTGATGTTTGATTAATTATTTTGGTGCCAATCCATTTCTGCTTCCCTCCATATTTAATTAAAATATCATTTTAAAACATAATTAAGTTTTTAATCCGACTGCGAGTGAGTCTCAAGTAAAGCAAAGAAGACTCTCTTCTCTCTCTCTCTCTCTCTCTCTCTTCTCCTGCCTCTGTCTCACTCTGATGGCAAATTGGAAGCTGCCTGCGGGCTCCATGCACACACACACACACACACACACACACACACACACACACACACACACACCTAGGTAAGCAGCATACTTTTCAGTTGCCAGTAATGTAGAAATGTTATGATTTCTTCTATAGTGCATGTATACCCTTCCTGACCTGGCCTGTACTGTGTGTGTGTGTGTGTGTGTGTGTGTGTGTGTGTGTAAACACCCAGCATGTGGCCCGGCGGCTGCTGATGGCCGAGCTAATTATGCATGAAATCAAATATGATTTAAAAAACAACTTCACAAGAAACTCTCTCTATGCTACAGCGCGCGCGCACACACACATACAAACACACACACACACACACACACACACACACACACACACACACACACACACACACACACACACAGGCTCAGCAGGAGAGAGAGGCAGATGATGGTAATGATTGAGTGTGTGTTTTTGTCCAGATCTAGAGTGTGTGTGTGTATATATGAATACAGAAGCGTAACAACAGAAGACGTATGGATTCATATTTGCTCCTGTTTTAATAGAAACGTTAAAGTGCTGCTACTCTGGATTTTATTTCCTTTGTCCTGAAAGACAGAAACACAAACTGCAGGCTGATATTCCTGCGCTGCTGCAGACTGTCGGACAGTTTATGATTGGAGAGATGCTCTCTGATTGGTTCCTGGACACACCAGCTGAACACGAGATGATAAATGTGAATATACGTATGTGGTCAATAAAATGAGGTCTTTGAGGAGGGTCAAGTACTGAATTATTATCTCTCATATCATCTATATACAGACGTTTACTGGAAGAGTTTATCCGAGTATAATGAGTTTGTTTACTAGATTTTTACTTTGCTTGTTTTTTAATTTATTAGTTGTAGTGGAAGTTGTATTTCTCTTCTGGTCCAACTGGTGTCTTAAGTTTTCCTTCTGCTTTTATATTTTGTTGGCTCTAAATTTGTTGGCTTTGTGTTGCCGGTTAACTTTTATGCAGATGTTTAAATATCTGTGAGTTTGCTTCACAGCAAAATGGCAGTGAAGCTCCAGGGAACTATAAATGTACGCATTTGTTTTCTTTGTTGTTGGTCTCCAAACAGATCTTGGTTCTGTCTGTCAGCTGCATACAGCTCAACCCAAGCCCCTGTTGGGGCCAAGATAGGGTTGCAATGGTATGAGATTTTCACTGTACGATAAACATCACGGTTTCATGGTATTACATAATTATTACTATCAGTCAGAATGACTCTTAAAGGAATGAAAACAAAAGCGTTATTTTTGGTCAATTTAAGATTTTATTATTATAATACAAACTTAAAACCTCTTTTATGGAAGTATGTGTACAAAGTTTTCTCTTTGAAAATAAGTACAGTAAACGTGAGATTCTCCGTCCAGTTGCATTTCTTATTTTTTTTCAATATCATAAATAAGCAAATGTACACGCTATGATAACCGATAACTTTCATATCACGGTACACCTTAAAACCGCAGCAACCCAAGTTAGCTAACCTACCTGCTGTTAGCGATTGAATTGTATTTTATTATCCAACTTTAAACTGTTAATGAGGTTAGCCAGCTCTAAAATGTTTCCTAATATAATCAGGAGGTGGCACTAATCACCAAATTATTATAAATCTGGACTTTTATCACTTACTTAGACTTATTTTGTTTGTCAGTGAGCTAAGTTAGTATTTGCACTTTGTTTAGCTAATGGCAAATGTTACAGCCTCTCAAACTCAATCGTTGTTATGACTGTGTGTGTGATGCTAATAATATCTGCTAACATTAAAAGACTAACATTAGGGGGCGTTGTGCATAATAGTAATTCTACTTTCCTCCTCAGATAATAATTACTGAAACTTAAAGCAGACAATCACAGCCATTATCACTGGTAGTTGTGATCAGAAATCTGCAACTGTAACAACACTCAACAGTGATGTCTCAGGGTCCTGCAGTACACCTGTGCGTCACTGCAGCCAGGTGAGACGTTAAACCACCAGAGGTCAGCAAAAACAAGATTTTCAGCAGGTGTTCACATGTTCTTTATACATGAACACATTATACATACATTTTAAAAAAGAACAAAGTAATTGTTCCTGTTAAAGCCTAAGTGTTGCAGCTTTATCAAAGGTGACACAAAAATAAATATATAAATAAAAACAACGTCACGCCTGGCTGAGTTCAGATCATTAAAAATGCAGCGGGCTCCTCCAGAATCAAATTACCTTGAGCCAATTCAAAGGCCTCTCATATCCATCACCATGCTCTGCGTGGTCTCCAAAACAAGCAAATTAGATGTGGCGTTTATTTACGTGGCGGGTGGCGGAGGAGAATTAAGATTTTGGGGGGTAAATTACAGGTAATTAAGGTCCATTCTGCGTAATTATCAGTTATTAGATGTAATTTGACGGCGAGCGTCTGGAACTGAAATGAATGTGTGACGTGACAGGAGAGAGGAGAGCGAATGGTCCTCCAGTTTATTTGTTCTACTTCTCGCTTCCCTCACACACCTCCTCCTCCCCCTCCTCCCCCTCCTCCACCTCCTAGTCCTGCCGGGGCTTTCCACTCTGTTCAAGGACACCATTCCAGTTATTTTCAATATCAAAGATGGAACATAAATCAAGTAAGTGTGACACAGCAGCTACAATCCTCAACCTCCACTGACTGATACAGAGAGATGGTGGAGGAAATAGTGGAGGGGAGGTAAAGATGGAGCAAAGGATGAAGCGAGAGGAGAGGTAGAGTTGTAGGAAGATGGGAGGAATGGGCGAGAGGAGTGAGGAAAAAGAAAAGAAAGAACAGCAACTTATGAAGAAAATGAGACCGTTAGGACTCAATAATACGACACACATTACGTAATAATGTTTTTTTAGGCAGAGCCTGGAAGGAGAGAAGAGGTGAAGGAAAAGGAAGACACGGAAAGATGGAGGAAGGGATGAAGAGAAAAAAAGAGATGAGGGGGGAGGAGGAGAGATGGGCTGATGCAAACAAAGGAGAGATAGAGAAGAGGAGAAGAAACAAACCATGAGAAACGACAAAATAAAAGTGAAAGAAAGAAAGAAAGAAAGAAACAACCAAACATAAGAAGTGGGAAAAGGTAAGAATGAAAGAGAGAAACACAAACAAACAGAAAGAAAGAAAAAAACAAACAAAAGAAGGGAAGAAATAAACAAACAAGCAAACAAAAAACAACAGAAGGAAAGAAAAACAAGAAAAGAAAAGAAAGAAAGAAAAAAGAAAAAGCCTGAAGCCTCAGTGTTTCTGACAGAAATGTTTTACGGCTGTTGGCATCTGCCACAATACGCCACCATCGCCCCCGAGGGTCTTCTTCACTGGATTATTATGGTTGCCACAGCGACAACGCCACACATCAGCTCCGGGGGGAATAAAAAAATAAAGAAATATAAAACAGGCCCCAAATTAGCAGGGGGAGGCCGTTAGCTGGCTCCTCAGCTGGGACCAGATCCTGATCTTTTTACTGCCTCGTTAGTCGGGATGAAACCAGTTCAACCAGTAAGATCAGCAGCTGCTGTAACGACACCTGAGAGGACGTTCATCATGGAGACGGACGAAGGGCCCGTGATCCTGATAAAGGACGTCCTCAAGGGTGGGATGAATTTCATTGGACGATTCCAAACACATTTAAGAAATACTGTAAAATTATATCAGCACTTGTCCAAAAAATAATATTTTCAAGATCAAGGTTTTTGGAAGTTTTGTAAAACCGTGTTTGAAACTTTAGATTTAATCTGCTCTGACAATATTTCTGGCATCAAGGCTTGAATGTGAAACTAGTGTAAAAAAACAAACAAATTAATACAGTACAGAGTCGCAACTAATGATTATTTTCATAATCGATTAATCAGTCTGAACTGAAGAATATTCTGTGATTCTAGCAGGGGTTTTGTTTCTTCGTTTGGCATTTGTTTGTTTTCTGGTTGTTGTGTTGTGTTATCTTTACCGTTATTGTTCTGCACACAATATGATATGAAATACTGGTAAATATTTCACTGAGGCAATTTACTGAATGATAGGAAAGGTGTCCCTTCAGGAAAAAGCTTGGAAATCACAGCCCTAGAAGCGATTTAAGGCCAAATCAACCCTGTCTCCTAGGAATTACATTTGCACATTACTAAATTGCATTTATAAAGAAATATGAGGACAACTGGATTTTGTTACTCAATGTTTCTTTGAGTAAATGAAACACTACATGTATTTGCTGTGCTGGATTTGATGGATGGTATTCTGGGTGGATGGTGGGCAAACAGTGCAGGACTGTGACACAAGAACCTCGTGTTTGTGTCCAGACTCAAGTAACAGAAGCACGTTGGTTAAGGTAAGGGAAAGCTCCTGATTTGGATAATGGTAATAAAGAAAGAGAATAATGCTTATTTTGGTGAAAATGAGTGATATATATATAATATTGTCAGTGAACATTTTATTTATATTTTCAACACGTTTGTGACTTGCTAGATATGTCATTTAGAAACACTTCATTATTATGTTAATAGACAACTTAAAACATAATTCGTCTCCCTCAAAAACGGATCTGCTGTTTCAAATTATTTTGTACAAATGTAATTTCTGGGGTGCAAGGCTTCTATGACACATTTCCGAGGATGTCTAAAGATCGACCTGAGAATCACCACAGACAACCAGACTGAGATTTCTTCAACGTGTCAACAACCGTGGTTGAATCTGACTCTGATTCAGAGAAGCAGGTGAAACAGAGGCAGAGCAGAGAGCGATTATTGTACCTGCACCGCTGAGTGTTTCACTTCTGTCTCTTTCACTGAGAGTCAGCCCGTCAGATGGCAGGAGAGTCGACCAAGGGCACTATTTGATATTTAATATTTAATACGCTCACCTAATCATGCTCAGGCCCAGTGTGTGTGTGTGTGTGTGTGTGTGTGTGTGTGAGAGATACAGGGGGTGAAACAGAGTGGGTGTTGTCTCTCTGTCAGTCTGCGATTTTGGTTTGTCTGCAGGACATTTAATGATCTTACGTACAAGTGATTCATCATAATATTTCCAAGACAATCTTCTATTATTCTTTGCCTTCATCTCTCGCTTTTTCATTCTCTCTCTCTCTCTCTCTCTCTCTCACACACACACACACACACACACACACTTTCTCTTTCAGTTTCTCTCTGCAGTAGCATCATCTAACTCCTCGGTCAAAGCGGAATAATTGTCAATGAATATTTAACAAGGTTTCAGATGGAGGGATAGACATCATCCTCTCTCTCTCTCTCTCTCTCTCTCTCTCTCTCTCACACACACACACACACGCGCACACACACACACACACACATACATGCGCACACACTGGGTTCTCTGTGATCCAGGCAGAGGTTAGCGATACAGCGTGGTCAGTGGTGCGTACAGCAGCCAGTGGATTAGCGGAGGGGAGATGATGAAGTGCAGAATAAATACTAAATAAACACCCTCTGCTTTCGCTCCACATACAGTAACACCGCTCGGCGCTGGCGGCCATTTCTCATCGGCCATTTTGTGTCCTTCTCAACTCCACTCCCCTCCACACGCCTCCACCCCTTCACAGACTGGACTCGTTTTACTGGAGGAGGTCATGAAATTGTAATTAACCACCAGCGGCATTTGTAATTTTTAATCCGGTGTTGATCTGCCGGTGTGTGGAAAGTTTGAAATATTCAGAGTGGTTTCGGGGGAGACAAAGTCTGAATGTGTCCGAGAGGTTGCAGGTTTAACCGCTGCATCAGCAGCTGAAGTGCCCCTGAGCAAGAGGGTGAGACACAGAGAGAAAGATACAGAAACATGGAACACAGCAGCCATGACAGTAAATCCTGCTGTACAGTATCTGAAATGAACAAATCATGAGTTATCTTCTTTATCTAAAAGTAATGTTTTCATGCTGCTGTATTGTGTCGCACAACATATTGTTTTATTGTGCTTATCATTAATAAATAAAGTCGCCTACTGAGTGTATATTTAATACGCTGTATCTCGTCCATGTCACTGTATTAGTGGGCCGATTATAAGTTGACTGATCACATTTGGTTTCATGTTTAGGCTTCATATATATTGTTGTGCTTATGGTTTATAAAAAAGTGTGTTTTATGTTTAGGAGAAGATCATCAGGATATGATAGCATTCATTCATTAGTTTAAATAAGTCGCACACCCTCTACCAGTAACACCAAGGTAAACAATACAACTTAACATTTCATTACACAGTGCTGCAGGGACGATGTTTATATGCAGGCCAACACAAACATTAGCATCGCTTTTGTTTTCACATCAAAAAGTCGACAGGATTCTTCTGTTGGATTTTGATTTATTGCAGAAAATGACAAACAAAGGTTTAAAGTACTTTTGTTCAGCAAGATAATCTTCACAAAATAATGACACTCCTATGATTTTTGAAGCCTAAATGCAACCGCCAGAGGAGAAATGGTTAACATTGGGCTATAAACAAACTACACCATGATCAACAGGCTGTGAAGCCCTGATGCACTGGCTGCACTAGTAATGGGGGTTTATTCACTTCATCTCTTGGTGGTTTTAGTGTTAAAGCTGATCGATGTAAACAATGACTGGATTTTTGTATGACTGCGTTTTTTGGATGAAATGGATTAATTAAAAAAACAACGTGTTTTTCAGAAAAACAAAACAGATCAACAGCTGATATCTTGTATTTCATGTTACAGTGTTGTCCTCACTTATTGGTCCAACTTCAACAGATTCAAGGCTCCATCTCCAAACACCTTCCTGAATGTTTTTTCTTTCTCTCGTCTCTCTCATCTCTCTCTCCGTCTCTTTCCTGTCTGTCCCTGTCTCTCTCGTCTGCCTGTCTCTCTCTCTCTCTGCCTCTCTCTTCCTCTCTCTGTCTATCCCCCTCTCCCTCTCTCTGTCTCATTGTAATCAGCAGCCCTTACAGCCAATCTGCTGGCCATAAAACTGTCTGCAGCCTGATGATGTACGGCTCGCAGAATTACCTTATCTGCCTCTGATTTACTGTGCCTCACAGGTAGAGAGACAAAAACAGCCTCCACACCTCCATCTATCCATCCCTCCATCCCCTCATACATCCCACACTTCCCCCTTTCCCACTCCTCAACCTTGCTTTTATCACTCTTCTATCAAATCCCGCTGCCTTGCTCTCGTCTTTTGTTCTTATATCTTGTTTAATCTTTTTCCTCCATACCTCCGTCATTTCATATCTTCGTTCCTCTCTTCTTTTTTACAATTAAACTGTATTCTATCCATCTCGTTTTGCTCCTCCTTCCTCTTGTTGTTTTCATCCTTTAAAACCTCCCTCCCATCTTTTCATCTCTCTCTTATCCATGTTGTTCTTCATCCTTCTCAAACCTCCACCTGGATTTATCCCTCTCTCCATCTCTCAGTCCATGTGTCACCCCTCCATCCCTCTCCTCCTCTGGTGAGTTGTTAAACGTCCCTCTATCCTTCACTCTTTTCCACCATTCCTCTTCTGTCCTCTATTTCTTCTTTAGTCTTTCCCTCTTTCCTTTATCCCTCCATCAGCACATACATCCATCCCGCCATCTTTTTTCTCACCTTAGTCACTTTCTACATTTCTCTCTTTTCTCAAAATTCTGTCCCTTTTTACTCTTCCTCCATCTTTCTTGTCCTGTTTTCCCTCCATCACCTCTGTATTTCAATCTATCCATCCATCTCCCTCTCATGCACCTCTCCTCCATCAATCTATCTTCCTTTCTTCCTTCATCTGTCGCTGTCATCTTAATACTTATCTCCCTGTTTGTCCTCTCCTCTGCCCACCCATCCTCAAATCATCCTGCTTTTCTTTTTTTAATACCTGCTTTCCCTCAACAATCCATCCCACCTCCCCTCCTCTTCCTGCTTCCTTTCCTTTCCCTCGGCTCCTTGCATCCTTCACTAAAAGTGAAAAGGAAGATCCGTTCAACTCCTCACCAGAGAGAGGAGGCGAGGAGAGAAGGAAGAAGGAGTCACTACTCATGACTAACAGGAATAACACGCATAAACATACTGTTTCTAAAACAGCATCAGATGCTGTAAAACACACACACACACACTTTTCATTGTGATTCATTACTTGTTCAGACAAGAAAAATCAACACAAGAAATGACCAAAAGAAAAAGAATCAAAGAGGAATAACAAGAAAACAACACACACACACACACACACACACACACTGAGCATCAGATGCTCTGGTAGTAATTACAGCCTACAGTGGTCTTTTTTTATCTTTTTTATTTAAGAACAAGATGGAGAATCTTTGATCAGAAACAGAGAGAGAGGGTGTGTGCGTGCGTGAGTTTGTGCCTGTGTGTGTGTGTGTGTGGCAAGTGTGTGTGTCTTGATGTACGAATACAAATGAGTGAAATGATATCAAAATGTGGTTTTGATTGTGTGGCTTTGAGAGGCGAGAGGGGGAATGTAATTAAGTCACCAGGAGTACAGTGTGTGTGTGTGTGTGTGTGTGTGTGTGTGTGTGTGTGTGTGTGTGAGTGTGTGTGAGAGAGAGAGAGAGAGAGAGAGAGTAAGTGTCCATCTGAACAAGAGTGTTTGTGTTCTTATGTTTATTCTTTGTGTCCCTGCATAGATTCATTCATCTGCATTCATGTGTAATTCCATATGTTCAAGTGTGTGTGTGTGTGTGTGTGTGTGTGTGTGTGTGTCACATGTGTCCGTTTCCTCTGTCAGAGCTGGATTTCTCCACTCGCTCTCCTTAATGAAAAATAAATAGCGTCCACTGTCTCAGAACATCTTTTCAATCAGCTGGAGAACAGACAGAACGAAAAACATCTAATCTGCTCATCAGAGATGAAACCATCATCATCATCATCACCATCATCATCATCCTCCTCCTTCAGCCTCCTTCATCATATTATCATGCTCTTATTTTGAAATCTTCTCTGGCTCATCCTCTTGGTCCTGATTTGCATCATTTCTCTCTGTAGAAACTGTCACTGAAACAAGCAGACAGTCACTTCTCCAAAACTCAGATTACCTATTGATGATGACTGAGGAAGAGTCTGTTCACAACGGGCTGATTTCATGGACTGTGGTGTTGCTGCTTGCAGCTTTGTCGAGAACTGCTATAGTGCTATTAACAGCTACAGATTTATTATGATGTTTAGATATGAAACATATATTTTTAACATATTTTGACTCATTGTGCCCCGTGATAATCTATAAAAGGCCCCAAAGCACTTAAAAATATGAAACTCAACAGTATACAACTTACTTACTACGTTCTTCTACTTCAGAGGAAAACACTGTACTACATGGTTAAATCAAGGATTCAGATTTTACTCACACTGTGCTGACAATGCCTCTCTTTTACTCTTGCAGGACTTTTACTATGTGGTATTAATAGTTTTACTTCAGAAAATCTTGATGACACCGTACCTTATGACGTAGCCTGACATGTACCTCTCCAGAATTGTTGTGAAGATGTAACTGCAAAACCACACAGACACGCCACCGCACAAATATAAATGCTCACAATGGCAGAGGCCAAATGTGTATGCTACGACGTAGGGTCTGTGTTGAGCCGACGCACAACTATAAATCCACCATTAGTAACGTCAAGTCACGCTTGATCAATGAACGTAGATGAAGACGTTCTCGACTCAGCCCGCACCACCATGGTTACACAGTACAGCATGGATTTACTTAGCAGGTGTATTTTGCAGGTGGCAATGTTATTAGTTCACAGCAGCTCATGGTTTGAAACACCAGTGAAATACACTCAGTGAATCTTGCTCAACTCTCTGCAGAGTCCTGAAGCCCCGCCCCTCCTGCTGCACAGAGCGCTGTTGAGGGACTTTTCACTTTAATAATTTTTTTTACAGAAAGATAAAATGATCAACATGTGATGACCTCTGGCATTTGTGAAGTTGCTGATGTAAAAGTCGAAGCGTATTTTCCTGCTGGAAGTCATTCAGCTTGATTTCGTAAACTTTAAAACTTTAAGCAGTCAGTGTCAGACGGACAGACACTCACAACAGAACACACACACACACACACACACACACTCACACACACACTCACACAAACATAATTTTCACTTCTGCATTCAGCCAGTCAAAGAAAGCTGGAGGAGAAACATGAAAACTTTTGAGCCAGTCAGTCAAAGTGTCGAGCTGAACGAAGCAAACTCATTTCTCAACTCTCGAGGCGTCTGCTCGTTAACCGACCATTCTGCCGCTGTCGCCGCCACTTTCCGACAACTTTCATCAAACTCAACTACTTCCTCTAATAATCACCAACACCATATCCATGTTTAACAAGGTAATATGACACAAACCATCTGTGGCTTTGGAAAAAAAAAGACAAGAAAAACACCCACTTTACATATTCACTTTTTCCATCCGCGTAATTAAATATTTGAGAAATATCAGGAAAGGAAAATTAAAAGAGAAAAAGGCCCGCCGCCACCACTATCAATTTATTCCCTCTCTCAGAGTGCATTAGAAACGTCAGATTGCCGTTGGCAAAGACACAGAAAGAGCTCGCTGTTTTTTTTAAACTCACTTTATAAATTACATTTTGGAGTGCTTTGGCATGCTAATACCTGCTGCCACGGAGAGCAGACAGCGTTAATTATTTCTTATTGGGATCGGCAGCGATTATTTGCATATTTCATTTAGCTGTTATAGATGTTGCAGGTGGGAGGGAGGAGAGCGGAGCGTGTGAGACACTTTTCACTTTGTGTCTCAACAACTTTTGGATGGAAAAAAAAAAAAAAAGATGGATTCACTGACCGCATGTGTTCAGAGGAGCATTAATTTAGGCTGATTTCAGTCATTTCCATGAGCTGCAGCAGATTATTGGTGATAATTAACAACATAAGCTTTCAATATCAGGCAGGCTCTGATGCAAAAAGGTCAGAAAACAGTTTTAAGAACCTCAATGTGCTCCACTTTGTTTTCACTAAAACATCAATTAAAACGTCATTTATACTCAATTGGCTTCAGTGTGAGGACAACAACAGCAAAGTCAGACTTTTTAAGAGCTTAATGGGGAAACTGATGCGTCATTTATACAAAACATGTTGAAACTCAGGTCATTATAAAAACACGCCCACCTGAAGAGGAATTAGAAAGCTGGAATGGACACAGCATCAGTAATAGTGACTTAAAAGACCTAAAAAAATCAGAGTGTTGAGACAGTTAAAGGAAAACTTCACCCCCCAAATTACTACGTGTACATCAGTTACTCAGTGCTGCTCTGAAAAAACTTTTTCTCGCATCCTTTGTGTAAATGAAAAATCCACAAACAGAGAAACTTCTTGAACTTTAGTCACAGGGTTCGTTTGGATTAACCAGTCACACAATAACACAAACTGACTAAGTGATTGAGACACAGGTCGACCAGCAGCTCTTGTGTTCAATGGGGTAAAATGACTGTTTTTGTCATTGGAGTCTGGCTTTGAAGAGAGCGTGGATAAGTTTCACTTTTAGTTCGGTTCCCCGACAGAAAGGTCTGTCTGTTTGGGAACTGCTGAACATACGACTGGATAAATGAGACTTGGATTTAACTGCACGAGTGGTGTGAGAGTTTATAAATGAATGTTTTGATATAGTTTCCATGCTGTTAAATTACCTGCAGGGTATCCTGGATGCGTCTGTTGTTGATGTTCCGGGACACTGTGCTACCTTCGCCTTATACATGTATGTGTCTTTTCAAATTATGCTTCTGTTTTCACAGGAAATCTACAGTTTCTGCTCATTAGATGCTCATTCAAAATAATCGTACAGCATTGTTAAATCACCTCCTTATTACGTTTATTTCCTTGTGCAACAAAAGCATGTGGTTAGGTTTAGAGAAAGACATCATGGTCTGGCTCTACATTCATACGGGAGGTGAACACCAGGCTCGTGGGTGAAAGTCCAGTGTTGTTGGACACATCCACCTCAAGGACTTTCCAGCCCCTTAAATTACATTGTTGTATGGTGGCGTTTCAAACTGATGCTTCCTGACACCGTAACATATGCAAAAAGATGCCTATCGTTCTTCAGTGTCTGACACGGGAATTAATGACCAAGTGGCGTAATTTGAAGATTTCGGAATTAGACTGGGTTAAACGAGGCAGTGAGTACTTGATGTGAACATGATCTTTCAGGGTGACGTTTTCCTTTAAGTGGATTCTGACTGACCATCAAACAGCAGAAAGTTGAAGTTGACAAACAAAAATCTGGACAGAACATTTTCGTTAATACAACTTAACTTTTTTCAATTCTAAAAAGTACCATCTTTACTCATTTGTCTTTTCACTAATGTTTCTGTCTCGACGCCTGTTTATTATTTCTCCTCCACAACCAACATTTAATCCAAATGAAAACTGAACACTTTAATCAAAATCAAAAAAATAACTTAAACTTGATGAACAATTTTTTCGTTTTTCAATACTTTAAATTTTTTTTTTTTTTTGAAAGACAAATGTTAAATGACTTTTTCCACACCAAGGAGCAGATGTGTATGTTACAAGTGAACACATGTGTGACGTATAAGTACGTGTAAACAGAAAAAGTGGAGATCTACATTATTGATGCAATGATTAATCTAACGACACGTTGCACACACACAATTGTTTACAATAAATTAATCATTTATTTGTCACATTGAGTCTTACAAGGTATAAAACCAGTGTATCTCATCAGGCTGCTGCTGTATAACTCTCCATGTTTCCGGATGTTCTGGTGATCCATGGTTTCTGTTTGTTGAATAATTTAAGCATAGTTTTGGCTCCAGCAGCATCTGCAGTTTAACAAATTAAATCTACCACCAACTCAGTGAATTCAGTTTCCTGTTGTAGCGACTGTTGTTTAAATAGTCAATTTGTCACTTTCATAATGAGGAAAAATATACTAATGATAATTTAATGTTATAATTTGTTATTGCTATTGTTCTGTATCCGTGAACAACAGACGGACTTTATTCTTATTTAACTTCTTAGTCTTTATACTGTTTTTATTGCTGTTTATAATTCTCGATAGACATTGCTACTACTTACATGTTTTTATGGACTTTTTTCATCACTTAATTGAGACTGCTATTATATATTTGTACTTTCTAGCCTACGTTATATGATGGTAGTCTTCTCTTAATGCTTAATATTAGTATGTATATTATTTATTTTTTATTATAGTTTCATCAGATCAAACCTGCATTAAATCGTCTTTACATGAACCAAACTACTGACTGTTGATTTCTTCCCAAACAGACCCTTTAGTGGATGAAATACGAGAAACACTGACTCTCTAAATAACTGTGGCTAAATTACAGTTTTATAAAATGATGTCAGTAGTTGTTGATATGATGTAATGAGGCGGCCGTAGAAGCAGCAGCGTTGCCCTCGATGATGACACAGCTTCACAGTTAGTTTTTTGTTGTAACTCGAGGAGACATTCACGGGAGACTATCAGAGCTGAATATGTTAAATATCTTGAGACTTTATGCATATATTCCTGATCCTGCAAACTTTCATCTTGTGAATTATTTTAAAGCACTAACCTACAGTGTTGGTGGTGTGAAACTTACATAAAGACCCTCCAGCTGCAAACACTGAGTTTTATCACTTTCAAATGACCTGGAAATGCAGCTTAGCAGATCTTAAACCAGGGATTAACACCAACACTGAGATTTTGTGAGCACAAATTATCTTGATAGAGTGTCACTGCGTGGTTAAACTAACTCCACAAACTTCCCCAACTTTAATCTTAATTTATGTAAAGTGCTGTGTGGTGGAGCTCCGGGAGCGGGACGAGCCGTCTGATTGGCTCTATCAGGTATCAGGCAGGAGTCCAACACTCGGTAATTTGATTTAAAAAGCTCGTAATAACCTGAGGTCAATATTTAAATCACTCAGAGGGGGAGAAGAGCCGCTCTGCGTGTTCAGGATGCTTCAATCTCCACGCTCAGAGTCAACCGGCCCGGATCTCTATCACATCCCCATCCCTCCTCTACTCCCTCTGCTGCGCTCCTCTTTTCTCTTTCTTACCTCCCTCCTTCCTCCATCTACTCTTCTTTTACTCTTCTATTTTTTAATTTCTCCTGTCCTCGTGTCTTTCCTCCTTTTGCTCCTCTTCACCCTCCAAAAAACACTCAAAATTGTTTTTACTGTTTAGTGTTTTCTTACTGTTCTTTTATATTTAAAACTTTGTGTGGCGCTAAAAATGTTCAAAATCAGAGAGCTTCGACGCAACAAACACTTTTTAAAAATGAAAATCTGTGTCCATTCGTATGTATGAGAAACTGAATTGTCGTGTAACCTTTAACAAAAATATTAACTGTATTAACCAAAACCAAACGGAAGAACAATTGTGAAAAGTCTCCTTGGTGTTGCGTTCAAAGATGCTCTGATATTTAATGATTAAGACTCGGTTATCTAACAAAAATATAAAGTTATGTTCTGAAACACTCATTCGATTAATAAATCAACAGTTTTCATGATTCTTTAATTGTTGAAGATTTTTATGAAGCCAAAATTGTGAACATGGTCTATTTTTCAATTAGCTGCTTTTCTCTTTTCTATATGACTGTAAACTGTTCAGGTTTTGGACTGTTGGCTGAACAGAAACACTTGAAGACATCACACTGCTCTCAGACACTTTAGGGACTGAATAATTATTTGAAAAAATATTTCACAGATACATTTATTATTAAAAGTAACTAGTGGTTGCAGCCTTTATGAAATCCATGAAGCAAAATATGAAATACAGTCTAGATTTGACACAAATAATGTATTAAAATTTCAAGCCTGTCTCCTAGAAATTATATTTATATACGAGTAATTTGTAACAGCAAATATACACTTTGAAAAGAAACAAAATGTCTCCCACATCAGGGTTTTTGTCAACATAATAAAGAGGCAACTACTAAGTCCCTAAATCTTACAACTACGATTCTGGAAAGATGACTTTACTAACATTTAATACATTATAAAACATTAAACATCACTTTAAGGCCCTCTGTGTGTCCCAGAGTTTCAGAGGTGAACGACAGACTCCCACCTTTTCACCATCGTTTTCTCCCTCCACTCTTTCCATCTTCCTTCTACCTTGATTCCTCCTCTCGTCACCTATCCCCACCTTGCTTCCCTCCCTCCCTACCTCCTTCTCTGTCGCCCCTCCTCCGTCCTCTAAGACTCCCCCTCCCCCCTCTCTCCGTCTCTGTGTGGTCTGTGGGGTGAAATAGAGGCCCGAGGCCAACAAGCTGTCTCCACCAGCTACACTGATAAGACACACACACACACACACACACACACACACACACACACACACACAGCCAGAGTCACCATACAAGTGCCAACAGTCACAATCACAAATGTACAAGTGCCTCATCTACACACACACACACACACACACACACACAGAGTAAACGTTATTTAACTCAGCTCAGACTGTGTGAAGTGCCACCCAGGAGGTCACTTATCACTTCCTACCTGAAAATTTCTCTCTCTCTGACACACACACACACACAAACTACAAACTACACGTGCAGAAAAACACAACATGGGTCCTTTGCGTGTCAGAAATGTTGATGTATGCGTGTTTCAGTGTGTGTGTGTGTGTGTGTGTGCGTGTGTGTGTGTGTGTGAGCTCAGGGCTGTTTGGTTCAACTCTCTAACAGGATTTGTGTCCCCCGTGTCCAAAGGAACATGGTCAAATCTCGACCTATCACCTCTCTCCCACCTCACCCTGCATGGCACGCCCCAACCTACAACCCCCCCTCCCTCAGGGGAAATTGGTACGTTCCAGACCTCCAGTCTCCTGAAAAAAGGAAATTATATACATTTAAAACACACAGCGAGTGTGTTGTCTCTCTCAGGAGGGGGTTTGTTGTTCTGATGTAGGAAATCAGCAGAAGTAGAAGACGATATAATAAAAATCTAAATTAATATATAAATGTTATTTAAAAAAAAAAAAAAACAATGATGTGGATTTTCTTCAGAGTCAAATGTTTTAAGCCTCCAACAGATTCTTTGTCCAAAACAGTTTTGCTCTTCTCAAACCTGCTTTAAGAAAACTTATTTTTTTAATTTAATTTTATTATTTTTGCATTTTATATTTTCTGGTCATTGACAATAAAGAGAAAAGGGAAACTTGTGTAGACAAAAATGGTTTTGCTATAACACAAAATTATCCTTATTATGTCATTATTATAATTCCCTATATAGCATGTCTTACATATCTGGATCACATGATACCACTTAATTGATTTCCTCTGGTGCTTTGAGGATTTGATGAAAAAATATCATAATAAAACAGTTAAAATTTTAAGGAGCAGTCTGCGTACTTCATAATCTATAGTTTTATTATTGCCCGTGATTTCTGACATGGATTTCCTTCAGTACCCGGATATGTTCTGTGAGGAGCTGATTAAAAGGCTTTTAATGATCATAAACTTAGTGTCATATCATTTTCAAAACGCAAATGTTCTTTTGAGTAGCCATCAAATATATCCTAAATAACCTTCTCATGTAATATTTTTTTAAAGGAATAAGTCAGGGTGTCTGCGGGTATCGGACATTCAAATGTAATGCCTTTAAGACCTTTAAAAGATAGTTATGTCAGCAAGTTTCATCCAGGAGAAATCCTATTTTCATTATTTAAGCATTGTAGGTTTGCACATAGGTAAGTGCAGAGGTAGGTTTTATGTAGTAATATGGTCATTTAAGTGAGTTATGTTAATCAGGTGAGATTGGGTGCTGGGCTTAGACATTACTAACATCAGAAATGTCAACATTCACACAGACAACCTCGACTCATTTTGACAAAAGTTAATTAAGAGACGGATGAATAAAATAAATTAAATGTCTGACTATTTAAGGACTTTTAAGGCCTAATATTTATAAAATTGAATTCAGACATTTTAAGGCCCTGCAGACGTCATGTAAGCTACTCTGAGCTTTGAACAGTCCAAATGCCCCGAATCCTCAATTACATACACAAAAATACAGAAGATGCAAAGATGTTTGAATTACAAGGATTCTGTTGTTGTTCACACTGCCAGAAACACATGCTCATGGTGGGGAAGTGCTAAATGTTGTTTGGAGGAATATAAACCAAAACCCCAGGTTCCCAAAAAGAAATTCTATATGTACACACACACACACACACATCTATCTATCTATAGATATATATATATATATATATATATATATATATTTATCTATATATACACACACAGAGTACAGAGGAAACATGACATCAGTGTAGCAGTGTGATGGTGGATATTAAAAAATAACGTCCAACACCTGTAACTCCAGAGAAACGATTCAGATTCAGGAGCTGTCACTGAACACATCCATTCACCTTTCCTCTGTGTGTGTGTGTGTAGATGTGTGTAGGTGTGTGAGTGTGGGTGTGTGTGTGTTTCCAGACTCGGTCCAATCCCCTGTAATGTGACAGACAAATCCCACTAAGCTGTTAAATATTACACTGCTTTCACACTCGTATTAAACACCTTTCTACCTCTCTCGTGCTCCCTCTCTTTTTCTGTGTTCACTCACCTCGACAATACACACACACAGACACACGCACACACACACGTACACTCAACCTTTACCTTCATCTTCAGTATGCAAAAAAAAAAATCACTACAGATGTCACTTGAAAATCTTCACACATGCACAACAAATCTTTTATAATGCAGCGACACACTGCAGGAGTCACATAACACAATATTCCCGCACGACACACACACATAAACCTCTTCAGCAGGGTGTGTGTGTATCGAGTGTGAATGTGAGTGTGAGTGTGTGTGTATGTCCTAATCCCCGGTGCTGGCCATCTTGTTGGAGCGTTATATTTGCTGGTATCAGTGTATCTTCTCCTCGCTACCTAATCCCACCACCCCAGCTCTGATATTTCCTGACATTTACATGAATCGCCCCTCTCCAGACGGATGGATGGACGGACGGACGGAGAGAGGGAGAGGAAGGGGAGGGAGAGCTGGAAGATGGGGGGAGATGGAGGATGAATGAACAGATGAAGGATGCAGGGAAAGATGAGAGATAGGAGAAGACTGTGTGAATGTGAAGGTCTGCGAGGGTTTAAACTGGACAGGAAGGACGAATACTTGGATGGATGGATGGATGGATGGATGGCAAAGGATGAGAGGAACAGAAAGAGGGGGAACTGAAAGATAAAAGATGAAGAAGAGTTGATGAAAGGGGGAAGAAATAGATGCATTAAAGACGATTAAGAGAAAAGGTAGATGAGGGGTAAAGAGGAAGGGATGAGTGGATGAGGAGAAGAGGTATAGAAAAGTAATAAAAGCAGTGGAGGGTGTGGAAGGAAGGATGATTAAAGACAACTTAGTGGAGGAAGGAAAGAGGAGAAAGGGAGCAATGAAAGAATGGAAGGATGATCGATCATGGATGGATGGAGACAAACAAGTGTGGATGGAGGGAGTGAAAATCAAAGGACAAGACAGGTAAATGAAAGATAGGAGAAGCTAAAAAGATGGATGATATGGGTGACAGGTGTGTGTGAGGGAGGTATGATGCAAGTAACATGATGAAATGATTGGAGGACGGAGGGAGGAAGGGCAGAAGATGGAAGGAAAGAAACACTGACGAACAAGGAAGTCAGGAAATATGTTGCGGGTGAAGATGAGCTGTGGGCAGGGAGGAAAGAAGAGACGATAGATGAGTGTAGAGAGAAAAGGAGGAAGAGAGGGATGAGGTAAAGAGGGGCAGATGAATGGAGGGAGTGAAGGACGGATGGATGTCTCTCTGTCCCTCCATCTGTTAGAACCTGTTTTTCCCTTTTTCATTTTATAATTAAAAAATGAGCGAAGGAAGAAAGTCAAAAGAAGAAGGGATAAAAAGTCGGACACCTTGTCAGCGACATATGTTAACACCAATAACAACAAGCTCTTATGAGCACCAGGAGACACACACACACACACACACAACACACAGTATTACTCAGTGGAGACTCATTAAGGCCCAGCCTAAATTAATGACCTCACACCACACCTGTTGTTGCTATTAATTCATTGCGATATCAGCAATTAATTAATAGAGTGGAAGAGATGAAAGATGTTGAGCAAAGATGGAATTGAATCCAAAATGAGCAAAAAACTCAACATGAGGTCATTTACAAGCTTTTAATTGTAATTCTGTGAAGAACACAGACGAAAGAAGCAAAGTGGACTGTAAGGTCCTGAAAGTAGATGTCGCCTGATGTCAGACAGATCTGTCTCCATCTTCAGCCTGACACTGCGTCCACTTTAACTGATTAACAGATTTCCCCTAACCAATCACCAGACACCAGCGTATCCACCTGAGTCGAACAGCATCTTAAGTCCACACTGATGCTTAGCTGAGCCAAGTTGAGCAGAGTGAAGTAAAACAAACAACAGTGTCAGGTAATATTGAGATGAGCAGCGTCTATTCTGTCTATAGTGATCACCATCGTTGTAACTTCTCATCATTGGTTACGGCGCACGGCTTGACAACACTTGACAGCAGCGTTAGCCCCACCTGTGAAGCTGATTGGCTACTTGTTAGTCCCCCAACGGCGCTCATTGGATTGTTTTTTAATTTTAATTTCAACCAAGAAACCACTGTTTCATGTCACGACGCCAGGCAAGTCATTTAACTCTTAGATGTTGAAGTGGGCAGATTCAAAAGCGTGGACCATAGCATCTACCGAGCTTGCCTATCAAAACATCCACCTCCATGGCAACTGAGCAAAATCCATGTCCTGATGAAGACCATGTGATACGGCTGGAAGCACCAAAAAAATCTGCACGTATCACAATCATTTTTTCAAGCTGCTGTTTTTAAATGAAAGCCTTTGAGTCTCAAATATTCAGCTACTTGAATCCAATATCATAAGTCAGTTATCTCAAATTTCTGCACCAACTTTTTCTAAATTTAGTCTAATGATAACTTTAACTAACAACAACAGAGCCATCTCTGTGCTGACTTTGTCCACTGACACTTTGGCGTTAATCATGAAGGTAAAGAAAAAATGTTAACAACGACCTAAGGGAGCGTTTCCTAAATCAGCAAGGAAAACAACAAGGAAAACAGGCTAGTTTACAGCAGTGATCGATCTCAAACAGCTAAAAATACGACCTGCAAACCAGCCAAGATGAAGCAGAAGTTCTTTAGCTATGATTGTGTCCAAAACAGTATTTACATCATTATTATCATGTGAACAGCTATTTGGGAATAAATATGGAACAGTATCATATTACAATATAACTGCGATGATACACTTTAACGTAATTTTGTAAACATGTTAATATTAAATAATTTATCTTTTAATCCAGATATTTCATCATCAAAACCATTAAATGCATTTTTCTTGTATAACTTATAAATGTATTTCTGTACGTCAACACGTTTGATGACTTTACATTTATATCAGTGTTATGTAAAGTTAAGTATCAGTGCTATCATTATTAAGCAGTGATGATACTGTATTTGAATTAATGTGTCCAAACATGTTATATATTCAGCAGCAGAGACGCCAGCAGCCCTCAGAGCTGCAGTCACATTCGCCAAATTGCATGCTAACTATCTTACAGCCGGGTGTGAAATATGTCATTTGCTTCTGCTCTTAATTGCACTAAAAATGAAGATTAAGAGGATGAATTATTGATACAAGTTGGTATTTAATCTTTTGTAATGAATAGTGGATCCGCCGGTTATAAATATTGTACGAGGCTTTATAATTTGATAAATTTATTCCAATTTGCCCTTTATTTTGCCCTTTAGTCAAGGTTACGTTCATTTAAAATACACACACACACACACACACACACACAACACACACACACACACACACACACACGTAGATGCTAATAGATACTCACAAGCCTGCACTGAAATCACACACAGACACACACACACTCACTCACAAATGGACTGCAGTGTGTTTACCTACCCTCTGCCCTTGGTCATTCTTGTATCATCTTTTTTACTGAGGTCCATAAACACACACACACACACACACACACACACACACACACACACACACACACACACACACACACACACACACACATAAACATGATGCCCTTGGTTGACCTTGCAGTCTGCCCCCACCACCACCATCACCACTCCCCACCTCAGTGTCTGTGGCAGTAATTAGGCCATGCATCTGATTGTCATTAAACAGCACTAGCAGATAATGAACACACAGTAAAGCCACATTCAGGGATTCTTACTGCGCGTATTATTGCTCATTTCCTCCATCAAGCTGTCTGATGGCTCTACACGGAGCCTTATAGTGACAAAGATGGAGTTGCCTTGTGGTTGAAAAGGCTGTAATGTTACCAAATGGTCAGAGGTGCGACACCAACACCAGTGAGCAGGACACTGAATCCATGCATGTTCACTGTGTCATGATTCTTGACCACAGCTGAAGCTACAAGCTAAACCAGTGTTAGGGAAACCATCTTGTTCCAGCTGAAACAGTTCAGTTGCTGCCTGAACAAACATGAACCATCATTACTGCGTAACAATGACAGAATCACAAAGGAAGCACAATGGAAAGAAGTCACAATAGTCCAAAAGTCCAAAATCTGTTGCGTGTGCCTGACGTGCTGTGATCCAAAAACATCTGGCAGATTTCTAAGCGCAAGTAAAATATCTGCTGAGCATGTAACCTCATAAGAGTCTCCTTTTACTTTTAGGCTGCATTCAAGTCATTTTGATGGTCAGTATTCAAAAACCTGTCTCAAATGGTTGAACCTGACTGCTTAAAACTTGACATGGACTTATGTCAAGTACCTTGAAACTCGCTTTAAGACTTACCTAAAAGCACTTACAAAAATACACTCGAACACCACTACAAACATTCACGGCCATTTTGGATGTTAACTTGAGCCTCTTAAATTACGTCAGACTTCAGTTCTGACTTACACTTGCCTTAAAGGTCCACTGTGTAGGATTTAGGGGGATTTATTGGCAGAAATTGAGTATAATATATTAAGTATGTTTTCTTTAGTGTATAATCACCTGAAACTAAGAATCGTTGTGAATTATTTTTTTAGTATCTTAGATTGAGCTGTTTATATCTACAGATGGAGCAGGTCCTTATGGAGTCCAACTTGTTGCACTGCCATGTTTCTACGGCAGCCCAGAACAGACAAACCAAACGCTGGCTCTACATAGGGCCATTTAAGTTTTTGTGTTGGCCACCAAAGCTACAGGCCCATCTGCACCTAGCAGCATCAGAAAAACACAGATTCAGTGTTTTTAGTGGTTTAAAATCAGCCGGTCCGTTTGTTTCAGAGAGGAAGAGACCCCTGTGGATAATTCAGCTCCTGGTAAAAACTCCCTGAACGATCTTAAGTTATCAGAGAAAAAATGTGAGCAGACATTAGCATGTGGGCTAGTGGCACGTCTCTGACATGACAAACAAACTTAGAGAAACACTGATTAGTTAAGTGATATTGCTTTATTCAGTGTTTTAACTGGTTTAAATCACCTGGCTGTTTGTTTTAAGGAGGAAGAGACCTCTGTGGTTAATTGTCTCACAGTAAAAATCTCCACCGAAGTAATTCTAACCAGTAGAAGTTTCAGCTGGTTACAATCTGTAATCCTCAACACTCAATACCACCAGATCCTCCTAAATCTTATATGCTGAACCTTTGAATTAAATTAAACTTGACTTGGTCTTGTTGCTAATTACTTGGGACTTGACTAAAACTTGTCTTGACAGACTCCAAGTCCTAACTTCATCTTCCCTCAAATTTGAGATTCAATTTTAACTTGTCTCAAATAGCTGGAGTCCTGGCTTGGACTTGTGTTGAAGGGACATTTTGATGGTTTCCAACCAAATCTGTGTCCCCGCGGTGTGTGTAGTGTGTGCAGATGAACTTAGTTAAGGCCCCCCCCCACGGCTGAGAACTCCTCACCTGAGCCGTGAGCAGAAAGATTTCAGCTGGCGGATGGGCGGGGAGCTCCAGGAGCTCCAGGAGCTCCAGGAGCTCCAGGAGCTGGCGGCGTGGGGGGGAACCATGACACTGTTGATCTGTACACATTACGAAAAAGTGTCCCTTAAAATTAAATGAGACTTGTCTGGAATGGGTCACAAAATACTTTGGACTTGAACTTGTCTCTAATAACTGAACACTTGGATGCCTGTGTCAATGTTTTGGATGAATTAACTCCCGACTTGGACTTGTCTCAGCTGAACAGAGACTCGACTGATGAATGCAGCAGACGAACGCTCTGGTTACCTCTGAAAACACTGGGAGCCATTTTGGCCGTTGGCGCCCACAGAAGGAGGATCTTGCAGGTTTTGTACTTCACTGTTAGTTTAGGTTCATTGTTCAGCTGCCCAGAACAGACATGAACTGAATAATTTAAAATATCACAGAAGTATGTGCAGCCAGCAGAAATAATTCAGCAGGTTCACACCTCAGTTTGTTGTTTGGAGGTTTTACGGATCAAAGCTTTAAGTGCAGAGGGAGATTCACACAGATAATGAATGGACTGTTAATGTGCTGCGGCCAAGCAGCTAATGGACACACACGCACACACACACACATGCAAATATAAAATACACTTCCACTATAAGACATGCACACACACACACACACACACACAGAGGTGGTAGCTGGCTAATGGCTGTCACTGTTGACTGATCACAGTGATCAGGCTGCTGCAGCTCTAATTGCAACTAAACAATCTGAAAACAACCAGAGTCAGGTCTGCTAGAGGAGGAGGAGGAGGAGGTGGAGGAAGAGGAGGAGAGAACAACCAAGAGGAGAGGAAGAGGAGGATGAGCAATATGAAATAGGAAAAGGGAAGAGAAAACAAAATTAAATTGATGAAATGAGACAGAGGAGAGGAAAGAAGGGAGGGAAATGTAATGAACGATGGATGGATTAAAGAAAAGTAAATGAAAAAGGAAGGCAGACAGGACGGAAGGAAGGAAGGAGTCGAACGAGGAAGGATGGATGGAAATGAGGAAAGTAAGAATCAAAGAAACCAAGTACAAACAACGGGGAAAAGTTGAGATGGGAGGAAATGGAAAGCGCAAATAAATTAATGACTGAAGCGAGGGAGGTCTTTGCAGGTCCTCATGGTTCCCAGTAAATGAGCCCCGACCCAGGCCCAAAATCATGGGTCCAAATTACAGTCTAATCTGACCTGGGTAGGGTCCAGTTCTATTACTGCTAGTCTCATGTCATATTTCTTAGTGGATTCAAGCTCTATCAGCTCTGATCATGCGGACAAGCCTTTCAGATCGGGCATCAGCATATGTCAACAATGTAGTTTCAGGCAGGGTTTCCACAGAGCTGTTTTGGATCAGGTCCAGAACTTTTGACTATTGAGTACTTTTAACTCAAGCACTGACGAGGAAGATTGTTTCAGGGTGTCACTGCTGCTTGATTTTATCCTTGTCTTGCAGAACGGCACCTTTGTGTTTTTTCCAGTTTTTTCCATTTCTGCAAACCAGAAATACATTTGTACATTTCAGACTTATGATGTCAGTGTTTCTAAGGTGATACAGTGTATGAGCTGACTTTGGGATTGGGAGGTGGAGGGCATGGCTGATGGCGTGTCACCTCAGTGAGACGCATGTCAAGCCAACAAGCAACAAAAATGGTCATGATCTAGTGAGTCACTGATGCATTTCCAGCAGATTTTTAAGCATCAGATGTGGGTTTGTTGCCACCCCTGGCTCTATTTCAAGAGAGGTTTCAGACCCCAAATGTACCTGTCGCTTTTTCTGCAGCTACTTTTAGGGCTTCAAGAGTGTTTTTTCTTTACAGAGACATGGCTGTCCCCAGATGGAATATTTCAAGAAAAATGTCTTTTCATAACCTTAACTAAGCAGTTTTCTAACAAACAAAATTTACAATATCAATGTTTTGTAGCAATTGGGCTGTTTTATCATATTTCTCTCCTGCTTGGGGTGTTGCTGCTTAGATCAACTTGGAACTCTAAAAAGTGTGCGGTGAATATCTGTCTTTCTGTGTTTAGACTGATACTTCTGCGTGAGAAGGACGTTGCTTTGGACAAAGACATATAGATAAAAAGGGGTTTTCTTTTTCTATATGAACTCTCTTATATTGGAAAAATAAAAACAGATGAGATGTTAGTAAAAAATCAAAAGAAGCAAGGGGCAAAAACAAAAAGCATTCAATTGAAAAAAGGACAGAGTGATATAGAATGAAGGAACAGAATGAACAAACAAAAGCAGCAACAAAGGAAATCAAAATCTGTTTTTCTTTCTCAGTTTGTGTAAAAAAAAAAAAGAAACAGAAGGCCAAAGATGACCCAAGAAAAATATTTAAACACACACACACACACACACACACACACACACACACTGAGCAGCAGCAGTAACACAATGTGAATGACAGGACTGTTGCAACGAGAGAGACAGAAAGGGAGATTACATCTAATTAACCAAGTCCAGCCAATTCACCAGCAGCCAATGAGAACGGAGAATCCAATCAGGACGTTAATTGGCAGCCAATACAAACGTTACAAAGAAATGTACAAAGGACCCTGGGTAAGTGTGTGTGTGTGATTGATTTGACCGTGAGCTTGTGTGTGTGATAGAGGGAGAGAAGGAGGGATAACAGGGATCAACCGGAGAGGAAATGGAAGGATATAAACCAAAGTAAAAAACAAACAAAAAACAGATGGACAGAATATAAAAAAGAAAATAAAAACCACCGTTAGTTTTTTTACCTTGAGGCCGTCCGATGAGCACGGAGCCTGCCGGTTGGCTGACAAGTCCCCCGAGGCTGCGAAGTGCTCATGCGATTGGCTGGTGTAGAGGAGGCGGGCCTGGATGCAGCGGAGGGCGCGGAGCATCCAGCCATGTTGGCGCCGGATCTGCCGCTGGAGCTGATCCCATTGGCTGGAAACCATATGGAGGATATCCTTCAGACCTGGAGGGCGAGAGACGCAGGGATAAACCAGAGAGAAAGAAACAGAGAGGAGAGATGGAGACAGAAAATGAGAAAAAATTGCGTCAGTCCAAATGTCAAACTAATTTCAGAGGAGTTTGTCTTGGTTTTAGAGTTTTACACCTTTTTGATTCACAAAAATGAATCATAAGTAATCCCAACACCTCTTCAGGTCTGAGTGTGCTTCATAATAAACAAGATTATTTATGTTTATTTGTGTTTGTATGTCAACTTTACTTCAACCTTTAAACTCTTACTGACTCTACGACTGCATTTAAATCTACATAGGGAGTGGGCCTTCATTTAGATCGCCATGTTTCTACACTAGCAAACACAGGCTGTAGAGGTTTTTTTTTTTTTATTTAACCAGAATCCAGATCAAAAATTTTTTTTAAGTGTTCTGGCCAAGACAGGCAGCAACATAAAGTTACAGACAAACAACATGGAACCAAAATAGCTGATGAGATTACTACAGGGACATTTGCATTTTCACATCGGCCACAGTAGTTTGAAGCCCCTCTGCAACAAGAGCATCAGGAAAACACTTACTTTTTTCATGCAAAACTGTTTTGTTCAGTGTTTTTACTTCATTTAAATCAGCTGGTCTGTTTGTTTTAGAGAGGAAGAGACCTCTGTGGATAATTTGCTGTTGTTAAAAACCTTGTGAATGTCTGGATTCTAAGTTATCAAAGAAAAAAGGTGAGTACACATCAGCAGATGCTCGTTGACCATCTCTGACGTGCCAGACAGCATTGAAGAAACTGAAAGTGATACATTTGCTGTTTATCAGATCCCAAATGAGATCCCTCCGCCTCACTCCTAGCTGCCAGGACACTACCTCACCAGAAGGGAAGCTGACAGCAGACCTTACCCAAGTTAGCAACTTGATATCAACCTGCCAGTGGTCACAGTGGGCTGGTGCCAAAGGGTCTAAATCTGTGTAACGGCAGCAACAGAAAGTTGCAGATCTCTCAGGAAGCCGGGACAGACCGTATCACATCCTCAGCATTACTGGAACTGAGGTCCATCTCCAGAGCTTCTGTCCGCTCTCCTCACAGATCTAACGTTTCTTGTTTGATCATCATAAGTCTGCAAATTCTGACGAGTAACGCTGGACATGGTTTAATTATGACGCAGCACTTCCACATCCATCCTGTGGAGGTCGGACAGAAGTTCAACGATAATAAATCTTTCCCCGTACAGCAAAAGTCATAACAGATTTCAGACAAGTGTTTTTGGTTTTGCAGATCGCCTTCATGTAGGACGTTACTTAAAACAAAAAAAAGATGCATCAGTCTGTTTTTCAAGAGTAAAACAAAACCAATGTAAAATTACGTTTAACCGACAAGCACCTCATCTGAACATGTACGTTATGACTCTTGTTTGTCAAAGGGCAACGATGGTTATTCCTGTAATTGTTCTCAATCCAAACTACAATCCTTCCCTACATTAACACTGTAGTTATTCAAACCAAACTGTGACCTCTCTTTCTTCTCCCTCTTCTCTCTCTCTCTCTGTCTCTTTTCTCTCCCATTTTTCTCTCTGGCTGCAGATTTTGGAAAATATAAAATTATATTGAATGTTTCTTTCCCTGCCAGACAGTTTTCTGCCCGCTGGCTTTTTTTTTCCTTTCAGCTTTTCTATCTCTGCCTCTCCATCTCACTCTTTGTCTTTATCTCTCTGTCTGTCTCTCTCTTTCAGCTACATTCATATGAGTTCTCCTCTCTGAAGGTCACTCTGTTAATCCAAATATTAATAATGAATGGAACAGAGTTGGGGCTCCGTTATGGCCACCTGTGTGTGTGTGTGTGTGTGTGTGTGTGTGTCCACTCTCTGTGTAGGAGTGTAGGAGGTGTGAATGAATATGAATGTGCGTGTGTGTGATAATATACCTGATTGGTGGGAGGTGATGACGGTGAGCAGAGCTCTGCCTTCCTCCATTACACTCTCCTTCAGAGCGCTGTGACTGTCCACGTTCAGCTTGAAACCCTGAAACACACAAAGATCATCATCAGTAACCAGCTCAGTCCCCCTCGTTTCAAAGAGGTCAGGGAAGCTGAACAGTCAAACGATCGGTTCGGAAACAGATACGATAATGCAGCCCGTTATCATCCCAAGTGGTTGGGGACAGCGTATCAATTTATGCTTGTTACACGCATTGTGTCTTTACAAAATACACTTCTTCTTTCCACAGGAAATGTTCAGTTTCTGCTTCTTACGTGTCATCTTTTTCAAAGAAACTTACAAAGTAGGTAAAACACTTCCTTTTTGGGTTTGCTTCCTGAGGTCTACGCAACAAAGCATGTGGTTATATGGAGACTTTGGCTTATTATAAGTACAGTGGTTTCTAAGGTAATGTAACGTCATGTGACATTTGTAACTAGCGTAGCACGCTTTACAAATAGCACACTATTTTGTTATTAAAATCAGGTTTCACTCATACTTTCAGGGACTCAGTTGAAAATTTTTTCTTTGACTCTTTAAGGACCCATAGTGGGTTTTTTCTTGCCCCATTTGCTCTGCATTTTTGACACAAACCAGATTTATACTCTTCTCAAACATAATGTCATTTAGCCTGCATACATGAAGGAAGAGATGGACTGCAGGGAGAAAAAGAAAGATACGTATGTGATGATAAACCAAACGTCACGTATTCACATATATGAAAACTACATTATGTTGTCAGCTACAGAAAATAAATTAGCTGTTGCTGCATTACGTGGAAAACTATAACACTTTCAGTACACACAATGGATTATATTTGAGGAAGATTAAGGATGGATGGATGGATGGATGGATGAATGGATGGATGGATGGAGGCACAGAGCAGCCTGAGGCGATGTTGGAAAACACTCCAGTCAGATCTATGAACATTACAGCCTTTCCCGATCTGAAGCGTGTGTGTGTGTGTGTGTGTGTGTGTGTGTGTGTGTGTGTGTAAGCCTCAAGGTACTCAGTCCTCAAGACTTAACCACTTCTGACATCCTGCTGTGCTGCCATGGGAAATGCTCCGCTCACATATTCACACACATACACACACACTCTCATGACTCTGCTGTCTGTGTGTGTGTGTGTGTGTGTGTGTGTGTGTCTGTACAGTATTACTTCTAATTGAGATATTTAATTTTCTTTTTTAACAAAACTAACCTTTATAAAAAAGAGACGGCAGGATTCTTATTTTTATCTGACAAGAGAATAAATAACAGAACACACAGCTGAGGTAACAGAGGGGCGATATGATCATTGTGACTGCTGTAGAATATGAACATAAACTACACATCTTATATGTTTTTCCACACAGCAGCAGCTCTCAGAGCAGCTCTGCTTCCACTCTGTGTACTCTGCCTGAGACAGTCCTCCGTCTGCAGTGAGGGATCGACGGGCGACGGCATCAGTCAACACATGACAAGGTCAGACCCTCACACCACCAATATTTATGGAGCGGCATACACACAGTGGAGACGGATGGGACGAAGTGTTTTAACCCCTCACACACACACACACACACACACACACACACACACACACACACACACTGAGGAACTGCAGCTGGAAGTTTGGGATGAAAATTGGGTTTTTAACAGGAGATCGATTCATCTATTGGTTATTTGTTCTGTAAATTAATCAACTGATCTGTAAAACTTCGCATTTTTAATCAGCTGTAAAAACTGCTGTAAATTAACTCATTTGATGCATTGGTATGTCCCCTGACTGATCCACACATCTTTTCAAATTACATGTCAAGAGTAACTTTCGTGTAGAGCTGTAAATGTCCAGATGTGCATGTCAGAAGGTTATGTGATGTGATATTAGCAAACAGCTGAGATAAAAACCTGCGTGTCAGATTTTAGGTGAATAAAATGATAACATGAGAAGGCTGTAATGTAATTACTTATTAAAAACTAACATGAAACTACATGTCTGTGGTTTGGCGCTCACTTTAATGTTGCTTGTTTTTCTGATTAAGACATAGCAACATCTGTGCCCGCAGCAGATTATACTGCAGCCATTAAAGGTCCAGTGTGTTTTTAGGGGAATATATTGGCAGAAAATGTAAAATAATAATAATGTTTTCTTTACTGTATAATCACCTGAAAATAAGAATTGTTGTGTTTTCGTGACCTTAGAATGAGCTGTTTATATCTACATAGTGAGGAGGTCCTCGACCACAGAGGTCGCCCTGTTGCACCACCATGTTTCTATGGAAGCCAGAAACAATTAAACCAAACACTGGCCCTAGATAGGGACAAATAAAGTTTTCATGTTTTTGAATCAGCCACCATAGTTAATAGCCTCTCTGTGATGAGAGTGTTGAAAAAATATAGATTACTTTTTAAAAAAACTGCATTATTCAGTGTTTTTACCAGGTTTAAATCACCTGATCTGTTTGTTTTGTAGAGGAAGAGACCTCTTGATAATTCAGCTCCCGCAAAACACCTCTTGAACGTCTGGATCTTCAGTTATAAGAGAAAAGACGTGAGCTCACATAAGCAGGTGCTGGGCTAGTGGCCTGTCTCAGACATGCCACGCAGCTTAGGAGAAACACTGATTTGTAATGTGAAACTGCTGTATTCAGTATTATTTTACCTGTTCTTTTCTTGTTGTTTTGTTTTGGGGTTTTGTTTTTGGAAAAGAGGAGACCTCTGCAGATAATTTGGCTCCAGGTAAAACCCTCCTATAAGACCAGGAGAAGGTTCAGCTGGTTGCAGTCTGCAGTCATCACCACTAGATGTCACTAAATCCGTCTAAATCTTTCACCCTGTCCCTTTAATAGCAGGTGCCAATGATTTAAAATAAATTGTGATGATGACATAAGCTGGCTTCTGTTTGAATAGAAAATCCTTAAAGTCGATGATCTCTGAAGTTTGACAAGAGAAGGAAGCTCAGCAGGAGTTTGAACTCTGAAACACGGCAGTGTCTGTGTCTTGCTCTACACCCACTAAGCTCCACTGAACTTATTCCTCCTCTCATATATAAACCTCACATCTCCTAAACCAGCTTTAACGGATGTGAGCAGATAGTGGTGACACTGTCCCTTACATATTACATTTCACAGATAAAAAATAAAATATCACTTTGAAAACCAAAACCATCAGCTATATCTCTTCACAACGCCCCCGAAACACATTCATATATCATTATTATCCAAATAAAACACGACTGTCTGCATTCTGCAATCATTACTGCCTCGCAAACGTCGTAAATTACTTCAAATCTCACGGCTGATTGAGTAATTTTACAGACTCGGCGGCCACTCTGCCCCACATAATTTTCAGATAAGCTGGTGAAATACCTCACAGCTAATAAACATAAAGTACATTTATCAGCACTACAGAAAACACAGCGTGACTGTCTGCGTCTGTGGGATAGGGCCCGGCTGATGTTAGGAATGAATTAGGTTGTGCAGATTAGCCGGGCTATCGGAGAGCGATCGTATTTCAGCGAGCTTATTCCAACGAGCGATTCGGCTCCGTTTCCTCCGTTTAATATATGGAGAGCATAGAATCGATAAGAGTAGAACAGCCAGCCATCAATCACGCGATGATAAGGCATGCAGAGCAGCTCTGCTTTTATGCACGTCAGACAGCAGGCAGTAATAAGAGGCTGTGTGTATGTATTTATGTGTCTGTGAGAGACAGAGAGGGAGGGAAACAGAGACAGTCGGAGTGTGACAGACAGAAAAGACAGAAGGCAACAAGGAGAAGTGTGTGTTTATGCACGTACTGCTGAACAGAGGAAAGTTACAGACTAAGAAAATACCTCAAACAAAAACTATACAACATTTTCTCCAGTGAAAGACCCTTCAGCTGTGACAGCATTCATGCGCTAAAAAAACAGAAGAAAGCAAAACTACCTGTATATTCAGGTCTGTCTCACCTTCACGTGGCCAAAAGTTGTAGGGCTGCCACCTTATAGTCAACCAAACGTTAGTCGACCAGAAAGGTCATTAATTGGCAAGATTTTATTGGTCACTTGGTCGCAGAAAAACAAACGTGGTCGCGCCACAAGCCATAATACTGTCATGTTCAAAACAAAATGTCTTTTTTTACATACTAAAATAAAACAAAATACCAGTTCCATTTTGACATAAATTCAAATAAATACTCCAATAAAACAAAACCTTAAAACACCTTTCTTTTCTCTTCGAACTTGGAACATGCTATTTTCATTCAATCGAGGCTCCTACTCCCAAAATCCCAAGGAGGCTCCCAAACCACAGTGAAGGAGTCACGTGTTCAGCTCGTGGTCCACAAATAAGCTGCCCTTGCAGCTCGCAGGCCGGATGCGGACTCAGGATTTCGGGTAAATAGGCTACATGGTGCTTGTTGAGGTTGCTGGCCAGTCAGTTTAGTGTGTATAGAGCTGGTGAGTTAAGGGTTAATTTCAACCAAACCAGAGTTGATGATTGTTGGAAAAGTGGAAAAACGAACCAAGGTGGTTTTTGTGAGTTTTATTTACTTTCTGTTGACTTTGAACAAAGTGTGTTTTATGATAAAATGACTGTTTATTTAAATGGAGTCTGGTGGGTTTGGTGACGGTGATTTCAGGGCTGTTTCTTGTAAAATAAAAAGGATCTTACTCTTTAACACAAAGCTCTATCTCTGTAGGGATCCTTTCATAATGTTGTCAGACACTTAGACACACTTAGAATAACAACCTGAGCCTGTCAGTGACAAAAACAAACACTGTTAGTGGACGTACATTGATGGTGTTTAGCATCAGATACAGTTGGTTTTAGAAACCAACGCCAACAGTTGGAAGGAAACAGGATGTGATTGTCTGACAACATTCTCCTCATGATGTCATTTATGTGGCTTTAAAACAACATCATTCTAACTTTAAGGCCCAGACACACCAAACCTACTTCAAAGAACTAGCGCCGCAAAAGCTGATTGTTGTGTCGCCTCACGTCGCCTGTGTCTCAGTGAAAAAGATGCACATGAATACACCACAAAGACTTCAACCAAGAGCCAACCAACACGTACAGTCTGCATGTGCATGAGAGGAAATAACTCTCCACATCAGCAGACGGTGATTGTCTGTATTTTTCATTCAAAAGGGAAACCAGAGGACCCTCTTGGCGCCAGTTAGCACATTGACAACACAATCCAGTGTTGAAAGGACAGAGCAAATTGACCGTACGCCAGTGAACCATAACACAAACCATCAGGAAACGTTTCTGCTAAAGAGCTCAATGGAAAAAGAAAAATAATCAGAACTTATGGAACACGTTAGTTTTTGTCTCACTCGCTCTGGACTTTAGCTCTTTGTTTACTTTCCTCACTTCAGTTTCTCTTCTCTTCAGAGTGACTTCATTCACTGGCAGGCTCCACCTCCACCAATTCAACATGCTGAACAAACCAAAAAAAAGCTGCTGAGGGCAAATGAGGCACAATAGTGTGAGACACACTGCACCTACTAGGGCAGCAGATGCTTACCAAAGCCAACACTGACCAACGGCCGATGGTCTGCTTGGTGTATCAGGGCCTTAACAGTCATAAATTCACAAGGCTCATGTACATCTGCTTTGTTTTTCGACATTTTCTCATACAAATGATTCAGGTGGGTTTTTTTTGGGACAGTCTCCACATACCTGGTGAATATGATGTGATATTTTCCTTCACTATTGCTTAGTAAAGACTGGCTGAACATACGATTAACAAAACTGAGACTCAAAATGCACTCTAAGAAACAGATGGCTGCAAAGGACCCACAACTTTAAGATACTGCTACTACTTTGCATTAGAAACACGGAAAGTTAAGGAAAAGTCAGTGAATCAGCTATCACAGAAGAGCACACTGCAGTTATATGACAACCACCACAGAAATGAACTTCCTGGCAAACACAATGTTAATCACAATATCATGAAAAGCCTAAAAATTCAAATCCTGAATCACGAGGGATCTAAAGATATTCTAAAGAGTAATCTTTGTTTATTGTAACCTCAAGTCAAAAACATCACTTTAGTTTTCCAAAATAAAACTGTGACTGAGTCTAACCTGCAGATAACTAACCGTCACTAGTTTCCATAGTTTCAAACTCAAACTGTTAAATGGCGAGAGCAGCAGGTGGATTTTGGGATGTCTCAGCAGCTGTGGCCGGTGGCCTAAAACGTTCTAACTCCCTGCTCTGATTAACATACACACACACACACACACACACACACACACACAGTGGGCTGCTTCAAAGCCACAGTGATCAGATTACCTGTTAGCATTAGCATATTAGCCTGGAGCGCAGGGGTAGGACGGCCTCAGAAGCCTACCTAATATCATTTAGCTTTTAGCATTAGCATATTAGCGAGGTGCTAAGAGGTGTGCAGCGCTGATATGGAGACATGACATTGAGGTTTGACATTGAGACCGTGTGTCGAGCTGCACTGATCAGAGGCGCACACACACACACACACACACACACACACACACATACACATACACACACAGACGGGCTCGCGTTGATGAGACATGATCTGATCAAAGAGTCTTTGTAATAATGATGATCAAATTGTCTCCATTCAGACAGAGCCGAGAGAAAGTATACGGCTGTGTTCCCCGAGGTGTGTGTGTGTGTGTGTGTGTGTGTGTGTGTGTGTGTGTGTTTCCTCACCCCCTCTCTCTCTCTCTTTTGCTTTCTGTCTCTATTTTCCTGCACACACCTTTTATATTAAGCAATAAAATACAATTCTCCCTCTTCCCTCTTTTATTTCTGTCCCTCCTTGTCTCACTCTTCTTCTCCTTCTTTATATTTCTCCACTCTCCTCCTTTTCTTCCTTTCACCTGGCTTCCCTCTCTTTTTATCCACCCTCCTTGCTCTTCTTCTCTTTCTTTCATACTCAATCCCTTTCATTCTTCACTCCATCCTCTGCTCTTCTTCCAACCTCATTTCCTCTCACATATTATTTTTCTTCCTCTCCTCCCATCTACATATTATCCTGTGTCTACACATACACAGATATAAACGGATATTTTGGGGGTGTAGTGGTAGTTGATGAGGTGTGTGTGGTAGATGGGTAGGATGGGACACAGGGTTTCCCACACATTCATCTATATGGGACGGCCCGCCACGATTAAAACATCTGCCGCCATGTTTAGATTTTCTGTTTTAGGTGTGCCGAAGGAATAAAAAAAAACTTTTTGGTTATTATTTGTTCCACTGACAGAGGGCACAGACGGAGCAGCAGAACAGAGACACAGTGAAAGTGAAACTTAACCACCGGTGCGTTAGGTCACAGCTGCTTCTCTCATCTACCGATCTGATCTGATCTGCTCTGACCAGATCGACTGATCAATCATTTCCCCAGTGCCTTAAACTGTGCTGCTCAGGAATAAAGAGTTCCAACTGTGCTGCATTCACTGACCAGCTAAAACCTCCCATAGCACACTGGAGAAATCTGTACTTGTCAAGTTGTTGTGGTAGTTTTTATGACCCTTAGCTGCTAGCTAAACATCAGCCCTCCAGGAGTCCCTTCCTTATAGTAACGCTTCAGGTTTGAAAGATGTGACCTCTGAATGTAGGCTTACCTGTAGCTAATGCTAGCTAGATCCAGACACTTCTGTAAAAAGACAACTTTCAAGTTACCAGAAGACCGTTTTCCTCCATTTGCACTTGTGTAAAAAGCTAAATCTGCACTAAACTCCAGATGAGACAGCAAACAAGCCATATTCCAAACTGTCAAAGAAACAGAGCTTTACTGAGATTATTAACTGAACTGTAATATCTGTCTGGATCCTTCCTGACAAGATGATGACTGTGATCAACAGTTTCATGGTTTGTCTACCAAAAGACAACAAGATATCCTGTTTTCCAGTTATTCATACAAGCGGATCCCAGCTGGAAGGTTGCTGTCTAAAAGTGGGCTGCAGGTCCATTTTGAATAAACTGCAAGTGACTTGCAAAGTGCAAAGTACATGTGGACGGGCAGCGAGTGAGAACAAAAATATGGATTTTTATTTGTCAGAATAAAACAAAAGATGTGCAGCATCTGTGTAATATTTGACAGTTCCTTTTATTTTGAAAGTCAGTGACACAAGTGTAACCTTTGACCCTGTGGTCACATTAGTCACCGATGTGAAGGACTCCAGCCATGAAACTTTGCAGCCTGAGGATGAGGTGGCAGCCTACATGGAGTTCAAGACACCCAGGAGGATCCTTTGGAGGTTTGATGGTGGTGGAAGGAGCATGTTAACATGTTGCCTAAACTGGCAGTGATTGAATGTTTTCACCATCCAGTCAAAGACACGTCTCCTCCGCTGGATTTGGAATTCAAGAACGGAGAACCCAACAGGTGTGGGCGGGCGTGGCTTTGACTTTGACATGATGACGGGTAACAGGTACATCGTTTTCAAAAATGGGCCTGTGCAGGATTCTGATTTGAACTAATGACTAAGGAGAAATCTGGACTCCTATCTTTACCAGTTGGGAAACACTGGTTCTGACGTGCAGATAATCTGCATCTTCAGATTTCATCAGTTTAGCGTGGAGGTCGTCTGAGACCCTCTCACACCTCTTTATCTCTCCCTCTCTGTCTCCCCCCTCATGTTGCCACCAATAGTGTGTTGCTGCTGGTAATGGGATTCAAAGTCCTGGATCGCCCATCAGACCCAATCAATAGGCCTTTCATTGGCCGCCATCTCTCAGCGCCTTACAAAGAGCAGCCTGTGTGTGTGTGTGTGTGTGTGTGTGTGTGTGTGTGTGTGTGTGTGTGTGTTAGCATCCTCTCGCCTCACTGATCTCCCCGGGGTTCCGGAAAGACCTGTGCTTATTCGCTCCACGCGCCCTAAAACACACATATAGACACACACACACACACACACACACACACACACACACACACACACAGAAATATACACGCACACACACGCCAGCTGGACCAAATATTCAATTGGGAGAGCAGCTCCACTCCACCCACTGCTGCCCTGGAGCTGTGTGTGTTTGTGTGTGTTAGAGAAAGCAATATAGAGAAAGAGAGAGAGTAACAGAGTGTGTGAGAGAGAAATAAATAAAAAAACAAAAGAAAGAGACAGAGAGAGGGAAAGAGAGAAAAACAAAAAACAGGAATGAGAGAAAGAAAAATAAACCCTTAAAATTACATTTGTATAAACCTCTTTTCCTAACTAAGGAATGATTAAAGGATAAATCTGGTGAAATACATTATTCTTACTACTGTCAACAAATCGCATGACAAAGAATTATCTACCAACCAGTGTAGTGTGTGTCTATAACCTGAAACACAACTCTGTACCATTGAGCTTCACTGTTTCACTAGATGACATGTTCCTTCATCACCATGAACACACACACACTGCAGTTTATTTTTACTGAGTCCCACATACACTGTCCTGCTGACACTTATACTCACTAGAGCACCAAATGTGGATTAATATGCTGCTGAAAACAGTCCCCTATTTTTCCTCTGCAGAGAAGAAAGTCAGCTGTAGCTTGAGATGCATGAAGGAGCCGAGCTAAACAACATCTCAACGTGTGGCTCATCTGTTCTTTACACCTGTGTTCATTTCATTGACAAAAACTATTATCATTTTCTTCCAGGACAGAAACGAGACGATGACGAGCTACAAATAGATCTCGATAATAAAAACTAAGACAAAATCTATGTTTCATTTTCATTGATGAGACGAGACATGAAAATGTTATTGGTAGACGATCGGACATTGAAAGCTGAGAACGGCCATGCTTGTAATTATCTTCAGATGCAGCATGAGCAACTGGCTGGTAAACTCCAGTAAATAGTCTGCACCATGATGTTTCGCTAGCCAGCAGAGACAGTCAGAGCGGAGCAGGTCAGCCGTTGGTGCAAGTTGTGAGCTGTAATTCAGCAGTAACTAATCAGCCGTGTGTGTCTGACTGTGGATGGTGGAGCTGCTGAATGGATTTGTGGAGTTTGTTAGTTGCAGCGGTGGCTGTTAGCAGTTAGCTCCACTTGTTAATCACTGAACGGCAGTGGAGCAAGCGGCCACCAAACTTCAGATCAGTTAATCCCCATAAGACTGCACCCAAATCCAGACTGTCTCAGGAAGGTTTGTGGGTGGATGGTGTTTGACAGGCAGGTAGGAGGCTCAGTTATCTGTGAGTGTAGCTGTGCTGTAAGTAAACAGTCTGAACTCAGATCAGTTTTCTCTGACAGAGATGAAAGTTTAGTTTGAATCAGCAACTCTGTGAGAGGACACCAGTTTAAACCTCCAGACTAACATGTTGCACATGAAGAAACAAATTATGTTTCTGCTTCTTAACAGTCACATGGGTAAGTCAGAGTTTACAATGAACCTGGGGACAAATCCTAGTTGGCTCACATTAGTTATTTGTTGAGAGCATAAATAGAGAGATGTTGAGCTTTTCAGATGATGATCAGTAAATGTGTGCTCGTAAATCATCCCTTAAACCTGTCACACACTGCTGGAGACATGACACACACATTATTTTATACAACCTGTCACCTTGATTCTAATTTCTGATACATGAATTAGCCTCACTGAACAAGTTTAAAGATTAAAAAATATATAGAGAAAACATCAGGACTAAACATTGACTAAAACTATTTGATTTTTTTGTCGACTAAAACTATGAGGGCTAAAAATGACTACAGTGCGACTAAAACTAACAAGAATTTTCATCTCAAGACTAAATGGAAAATAGCTGTAATAACACTGATTTAACAGTTGTTTTTCTTTATTCAGACAAGTCTTTAGAGACAGATTAGGACATTGTCGGGGTTATGGAGGTTTCATTTGTTGCCATAAAGACCAGACTTCAAAATCACGCAAAGGCAAACAGAGCAAGGGGGAGGAGGAGCTCCGAAAGACAAACAGAAACTAGGATATTTACGTATTTCAATTTATTTAGCAGGCACTTTGTGAGCTTTGCTTAAGTTCAGGGAAAGACTGTGGTCTTAGTTAAATACTGAAAGAGTCAACAATGGTTTGAAGCATGAGACGTGTTATCAAAACTACAATATTTCCCCCAACCCTTCGCCAAAGTGTTTTAGTTGCCCAAACCTAACAACACATGGGACTCAGGATGTGAACCCAACTGTCTCGTCCTCCTTGTGAATTCTGCAGGACAAAAATGTCAAAGTGCCAGAACGGGAGCAGCAGTGCCAGTGATCATAATCGAGTCAGAGGTTAAATTTCCTCAGAAATGTCTTCAGCAGAGCAGATGAGTCAAATGTAAACAGAGAGATATAAGACAGAGAGAAGCAGAGACAGATATGGAAACAGACAAAGAGAAAACCTGCCTCTCTGCAGCAATCAACAAACACACACACACAATTATACAGCCAAGCAGACACTTATAACTACAAAGTATAAGTGTGACTATCGACGCAGACACACAAACACAGAGTCAGTTAGCTAACACGCTATCAACAGCGCAGCAGTTCAAAGTCCTATTAGCGATGCTTTTTCATCCTCTTGTGCCTTATTTAACGAGACGCGCCAATTAAGAGCCCGGAATTCTAATTGAAGCTAACCGCCGCTAACGTTAGCACTGCTGGCACCCACAACAAAGTCAACACGTGTAAACAAACCAATAAACAAACACACACACACAGCAGAAATAAATATCTGGATAAGACAACTCAGTGTGTGTGTGTGTGTGTGTGTGTGTGTGTGTGTGTGTGTATCCGTGTGCATGATGCTGTTCTTCAGGGAAGGATATGGAGATGCTGATTTGGAAATCTGTCTAGGAACATGCAAATGTATGCAAATAGCACCTCTGTGTGTGTGTGTGTGTGTGTGTGTGTGTGTGTGTGTGTGTGTGTGTGTGTGCGTGCGCACACACGCATGTGTGTATGTGCAGCTAAAACACATGCCTACTGTTGTGCATATATGTTTGCATTTGCAAGCTTCTATGCAAATACTGTTTGTTTGTCTTAGTGTAAGAAAGAGAGAGAGAGAGAGAGAGAGAGAGTGTGTGTGTGTGTGTGTGTGTGTGTGTGTATACACACCAAGCATTGTGCATCAATTGGTTTCTACATTCACATGTGATGTCTGTGTGTGTTCATGTCTCATTTCCTTGTACTCTTGAATGCATTTTTGATGAGTGCTTCTGTGTGTGTGTGTGTGTGTGTGTGTGTGTGTGTGTGTGTGTGTGTGTGTGTGTGTGTGAAGTCCATATGTTTGCCATAAAGAGTGTGAGTAATCGCCAAAGTGCTTCTCATCCGTGTGTGTGTGTGTGTGTGTCGTGTGTGTTCACACACTCAGTGATCTATAGGCGGCGGGTTGTTTTAGAGGATGTGTGTATAAATTAAAGAAACACGAGGAGAGTTATTTGATTTTTTTCTATTTAGCAGAATAAATAAATGAAGACAGAGAGATAAAAAAAGAGACAAAAAAAGCAGAGAAGAAAAAAGAAAAAGAGGAGGGCAGATGGTGAGAGAATAACAAACAGATAAAATGGCAGCAGAAAGAAAGAAAGAAAGAAAGAAAGAAAGAAAGAAAGAAAGAAAGAAAGGATGAGAGGAGACGGTGAAACAGACGGAGAAGAGAAAGAGACGCAGATGAAAACAAATTGGAACAAAAAAAGAGGAATCAGGATAAAAGCAGTGAAGATGAAATGGGAGTTGGTCTGTGTTCATCCCTCAGCTCACTGTTATTTTCCCATCATGCCTCTCTCTCACATCATCGCTCTGTGGCTGCAGGACGCAGTAACTGCTGACCTTTGACCTTCACAGGAAAGATCTGCACCTCCCTGTTAACCTCAATACTTTCTACTTGTCTAATCCTTCTCTTTATCTCAGAGGCAAATATTGTTCTTCTGACTCCACTACATGTATTTACTTTGCAGATTTAGATTAATACAAAATGTAAATCAACCAGTGAGTTATAGTATATAATTCATATTACATTTGTTTCACAGACGTGAGGAGCGTCTTCATTCTTTTATCTTTTGTATCGTCGCTATATGTATTCCTGTATACTTGTTCTTGGCTCTGTGTGCACTGAGAGCTGCTGGAAACAGGTGGATTCCTTGTTTGTGTCCTCATACTTGGCCCATAAAGGTGAAGCTCCTTCCTCACTAAATAAAAAACATACAAACATCTACAAACAGCAGGAAATAGGGCTGGGTGATAAAAAATAAAAATGATATTGTGATACACTATATATAGCTTGATATTTTGAAATCTCCTCTAAACTACCGCAGATCAGTAAAACACAAAATGAATCAATAAACTACAGTTACAATTAAGTGAAATAAAGTATTGTTATAATAAACTGACATAACGTTTGGTATAATAAAGATAAATTAAGTACTCTTTTCATAGATTAAGTACTGTCATAATAAAGTTAACTGAATTAAAATCAAAGCACAACCACTGGTGCTTTTATTTTGAACTAGAAGCGTCTGGTCAACAGTCAGCTGTTAGTAGTTAACAGAAAGTTAAACTGTGACAGCGACACCATTAAACGTGAGGATTTATAGTGTGAGCTGAAACAACTGGAAAACAGAGGCCCAAAAGACTTGATCACACAGACTTATATTGAGAAAGAGACGTCTATAAATGAGTGGATACTTTTTTTTTGAGCGTCACAACACCGGCAGTCCAATTACATTTCAAAAGTCTGAAAGGGCTGCGAGATGAGATTATTTTATCCCTCTGTAGGTTAGCAGAGCACTAATCTGAAAGTCATCCGCTTGGCCGGTGGAAGTTAGCTGCTCAGCCGCACCCAGCCGTCCTCTGTGGGCCCGATAACGCAGACACAGCACTGATCGTCTTGGTAATTTCATACCATGGAAATCAAGCTTTTTTGGCTTTATGTGCAACTGAGCAAACTTTTATAGGAATGAACAGGGTCCCAACTCCAATGCTGTATCCTGGTCTCTTCATACATCCGTGACTGTCCTGTTGCTCAAATTACAGACCGTACTTCTGTATTTTTACGTTCCGCCACCGTAGACACAAAGTAAAGGAGCAGAGCAAGGGACAGTCCCACCCCTTCCTCTCTCAAACTCGGGACAAACGCAAACAGCAAAACTAGGCAGTGCTGAACAAATATATAAATCAAGATTGTATGACTGTGCTCCCTGTTTCTTACCTAAAATGTTTTATAAACGTATTTTTGTGTTGTGTTTAGCTGTAATAGTGAAAATCTTTGTTGTTGGTTAGTTTTGTTGTCTGTTCCTAGTTCACAGTAAGAAAGCTTTTATGTGCTCGGCTCCTCTCAGTCAGAATAACCTGCAAAAAGAGTTGAAGCTACGTGAACTGGTCTCTCCGCCTGATTGTAAAGCTCTCATAAGTACAAGGATGAACGAGTCAGTTGGTTTCTGTCATTGTGTGTAGGTGTCCTAATATTTCTACATGTTATTGTGAATATTTCATGTTTTTTATTGTGTTGTTTTTAACTTAACTTTCTGTGTGCTGCTGTCTTTGCCAGGTCTCCCTTGTAAAAGAGACTGTTGATCTCAACAAGACTTACCTGGGCAAATACGGGTTAAATTAAAAAATAAATAAATACATTCGTACGCAGGAAGTGTTTATTGGTCTGGTGCGACGCAGTGCATTCTGGTAGTTGTAGGTTTTCTCTCTCCTTAGCGAAAAATAGTCCTTTGTCTCTGTTTGATTTGGTTCAATTTCAAAAGTATTTGCGTCTTTCTGCTGCAGAGACGTCCGAGTTTTATTAAAAGGCCATGTTTCTATCAGTGAAGTACGTCTTTAAATAGAGTCCATGTTCAAACAGGTGAGAGTAGCAGGTGAGTGTGTGTGTGTGTGTGTTTGTGTGTGGGCATATCCATATGCATGTATGCAAATATGTGTTCATACATCTGTGTGTAAAATATGTGTATAAACATGTGATTGTAGCACTCGTGTACATTTATAACTGAATGTATATGAGCTTTGAATGTGTGTGTGTGTGTGTGTGTGTGTGTGTGTGTGTGTGTGTGTGTGTGTGCTGTTGTCTTGGTGTCTTTGTTTTTTTTAGATGTTTACAGAGTGAGGACATTTTGTCCGGCGGGCTGCTTGAGGGTTGAGACTTGGTTTCAAGTTTGGTGTAAGAATCAGGTAAAGGTTTCTGTGAGGCGTTCAGGGACTGTGTTATGTAAATGAGGGTCCTCGCAAGTATAAAACAGCATTAGTGTGTGTGTGTTCTCACCAGGTGTGTGTCCAGGTACACCCTCAGGCTGTCCAGATCCTGTCTGGGCTGCGTCCAGTTTTCGGTGCTGTCCAGCGCCTCCTGCAGCCACGAGATGAACCCGTCCAACTGCTGCACGAAACACTGGGGACCAGAGAGGCACAGGGACACAAACAGAGGCAGGGTTTAGATAATTTAAAAAATATATAATATAATAGCAGCATGAATAAACACCGCTGTCCAGAGCCTGCTGGAGTCACATCAAAACAACACAACACACACAGGAAACACTGCCGAGGACGGAGAGAATGATGGAAAGAGTAAAAAAGACAAGAATACAGTTGGAGAGTCGAAAGAAGAACAAGGTGAGAAAGAAATCCAACAGGTAACGACATTCAACAGGAAGAGAAACAGAGCAACAGATTGGAAGGAGGAGAGGATGAGAGAAGGATAAAAACAGAGGAGAGGAGCGGCTGGACGGTGTTTCAGAGCTGATTCCAGATGAATTAATTCAAGGACGGAAAGAGAACAAAAACGAGACCCGCAGGACGTAACAGGTAAACACACATTAGGATAAATACAGAGGGAAGAGGAGAAAGAAAGACGGAGCCAGAGATAGCAGGGAGGGAAATAACGGAGGAGAGGGAGAGATGGAGGAAGAGAAACAGAGAGTGGAGGGGCAGAATAAAAACGAGAAGAGACTGAAAAATGGATGATGAAAGATGAGAGTGAAAGAAAAAAATACAAGAGACAGGGAGGGAAAATGTTTAGAGACAAATCCCAGAAAGAAACAGAGAAATATAAATACAAAAGGAAAAGAGGAGGAAAGAAAAGGTGGTAAGAGACAGAAAAAGAACAAAAAACGAAAAACAAGAGGATGAGACGAGAGAGAAAACACTAGAATAAAAACAGAGAGAGAAACTGGTGCAAAGGAACAAGATGGAAAATACAAGAAGAAGAAAAGAGGACTGAGAGAACGAAAGAAGGAGACAGATGGAGATAAAGAGAGACACTGAGATGAAGAGGTGAAACCAGAATGAGAAAGAAAGAGATACAGAGGCAGATAGAGTGGTATAAATGACACAGGAGAGTTGACCATGTATGTCTCCATCACTGGAAGGTTGCCCTTCGTAAGAGCACGCAGACAGACGGACACAGAAGAAGAAGGAGAGAGGAAAAACAACAGAGGGAGAGAAGAAGAGCGCTCGTTGCTTGGTGGACAGCTACTGCCATCTACTGGCTGACAGGGGGACAGATGAAGAGCTGGAGCTCAGAGCTGAGACTTACTGACTCAAAGACGCACAGAGACAAATTTTAAATCATATTTAACTGTACAAGAGCAACACGTGAGCTAAAAATCCTGATTTCTGTCTTTTCTTCTCGGTGTAAAATGTTGAAAGAGCAGTAAAAGATCAGCAGTGAAAAAGTATCCGAATCCAGTATTGATTTCTGCCGTTAAATCCACTTCACTCCTGACGAGGAGCAGAGGAGACGGCTCAAAGGACGAGTTTAGAGCTTCAGTCGTGAAGGAGAGATGGAGGTGAAGAGGAGGGAAAGAAAGAGGAGTTTAAAATGTCATTCTTAAAAGGAGGTGTTAACACTTGAAGAGATGATCAGACAAAGGAGAAGAATTGATTTTAAGATAAAACAGATGAGGAAAGAAAGATTAAATACCTTTAATATGAGCAGGAGGTTTTGTTTCTGTGCACTCTGTTAAAATATTCACCTAAGAAACTAACAAAAGAGACAACCAGTGTTTCCTTCTGTCCTGCGAAGCTAAATCTGCTGATCAATGCTTGAAATGTGAACGCCAGAAATGTAAAAACAAATTTATTACAAGATGCTACATGGACGTAAAAAAGCTCTAGAGTTACTGAAAGGTGGATTTTTTTGGAGGGTTGATATCAATCTATTTACAGTATTTGTTTTTCGAATGCAAGTAACCATATTAGCAGACTCATTAGATTATTCATCTCTCTGTGCCTCTGTCGTAAAAACTACAAGAATAAAATATCAAACTTCTCTTAAAGGAAACAATCTTAGTGAACATATCTGCAAAACTTTAATGGACAAAGAGTTTCATTTACTTTGCCTAAAATATCCACTGCTCACTGAAATTAAAGCTGTGATTAATATTTTTATGGTCATGAAAGGCAGTGACAAACGAGCATCGTCCATAACCATAAAGACATGAATCCTGCTGTAAAAATCACCATCACAAACATGAGTTATTTGATCGTTTCCTGATCAGCCGCCTGAAAAACTACTGGGTTGACTTTAGGGACAGACTGTGGTCGTGGCTGAGAGAAACCAAAGTCAACAAGTCTCTGGTGTCAAAGTCACACACTTTGGTGACCTGTCCAAGTTATGATTCCCACTGCCAGACAAAGGTACAGCTTGTTTTCTACTGCTGGAGGTCTCTAAATCAAACCAGTAACAAAAAATGAAGCAATTCCTTCAGTGTTAATTGGTCGGAGAGGTTTTTACCAGGAGCTGTAAAGGTTTCCTATTCTCCAAAACAAATACACCAGGTGATTTAAACTGGTAAAATCCCTGAATAAAGCAGTTTCATGTCAAAAATCTGTGTTTCTTCAGTGCTGTTCAGCACAGCAAGGACTGGAGACAAGCTGCCACTAATGTTTGCTCAGCTTGTTTCTCAGGTAACTTCAGATCCAGACGTCTGATGACTAAAATCTTTCATGTGGTTAAAACATAAAGTTAAAAACAACCCAGATCTAAAAGTGTATTGTAAAAATATGGCTTTAAACGGGAAGAACAGTAAAGTTATGACAGCTTCTGGCAGACAATACAAAGGTATCTTGTACCTTGTATGTATCTGTATCTTGTAAATGCACAACTCAAAAAACATGTAACACTGGTCCAAACGTTTTGAGACATTTAAATGTGGAAATGTTACCTAATATATTGTTAAACAAATGGGACGACAGTCAAGTCTCACACTGAATGTAAATATTAGAGAGTTGACAATAAGGCGTAGCTCCAATTTCATTTCAAAATGAGGAGAAATGAGTTTGCAAATTTAATGTACTGAACAAATAAAAAAGAGGAAACATTTGTTGTCACTCTAAAAATCATTACATCATATTAAATCAAACTGTACATGTCCGACAACATCAGAAGACTGAGCTAAAACATGTACTTGTTGATTTGTATTTGTTTAATTCTCCGCCCACCAGTCCACCCTGTGGTTATATGACTCCGCCCACCAGTCCAGTGTCTCTGACAGTCTGCATCATGTCAGTGAAAACATGGAGGCTTCACACACAGAAGATCTATACAATCAGCACAGTTTCAAGATTAGAGTCACCAATTCAGTATCTGACCGAATGTCTCCCCTTCTGTTCCTGAGATATGACGTTAAAACATGATGATGTCACAGTCAAGCTGACCTTTGACCTTTTGACCTTCATCATTTTATCCTGTTAGACATTTGTGTGAAATTTCATCATAATTAGTGCATAAATTCTTCAGTTACGGACAAAAATATGTTTTATGAGGTCACAGTGACCTTGACCTTTGACTCCTAAATTCTAATCAGTTTTGAGTTTAATTGGACGTTTGTGCAAAATTTAAAGAAATTCCCTCAAGTGTGTCACGAAACGAGACGCTCACAAGGTAACAGTGACCATAACCTTTGACCGGGGTTGGAAATCAGCACCAGCCCCTTGCCAAATGCTATAACATACAAGTGGCTGCTGGATATTCTTCACTAACAACCAAAAAAAAACAACGGTAATCTATTAAGATTACTGTTGGCTGGTAAATTTCGGAATCCACCAGCCACAGTGACTGACAGGCAAAAAAGTTTATTTTTAACCCCGCCTTTGACCACAAAAATCTAATGGGTCCATCATTGGGTCAAAGTTGAAGTTTGTGCCAAAAAAAGTCCCTTAAAGCATTCTTGAGATATCCTTCTCACAAGAATGATTTGGATGAGGTCACAGTGACCTTGACCTTTGACCACCACAATCTAATTGATTCATCATCACTGTATCCAAGTGGATGTTTGCACCAAATCTGAAGATATTCCCTGGAGCATTCCTGACACATCGCATTCAAGAGAATGAGACGGACAGACAATTGAAAACCTGATGCCTCAGTCCACGGCTACATAATAAAAAGTATCTGTCTGTTGTATATTCCACCAGTCTGTGGGTTCAGTCGGCGCTCTGCAGGCGGAGACGCCTCCACAGAGAAAACAAACCACACAAAGGTCAGCGCCGAGCTGCAACCTGAAGTTTATGTAGTCTGGATACCATCCAGCTCCAAAGAGCGCACGAGCAACACAAAGAGACACAGGGAGGTAATTTACATAAAACTGAAGACATACAGCAACGTGAGCGCCGAAATTCATTGTTTCCAGTCAGACCTGAAACATCTGGTGTGAATAACAAGTGTAACTGTGACTGCAGATCATCAAGAAGACAATCCTAATATTTTATACATCCAGCCTTGTTTCATATCTTTCACTGAGAGCTATCTAGAAAACTAATGGCAGAGTGAAGGAGGCTGCGGCGAAGAAGGTAAATCTGATGGAAATTACTTGCCACATGTGTGCATCCATCCTTTCACCTCGCCGACAAATCGCTGTATCGAATCTTACGTGTGTGTGTGTGTGTGTCTGTCTTCATATGGGGATAGGTGTGTCTGCTCGCCTGTAATGATGAAACGTGTGTTTGTGCACACCTTACATGCTTCAGTGGTGTCTATGTGTTTGTGTACGGTTATAACGTGCATGTGTGTGTGTGTGTGTGTGTGTGTGTTTGTGCGCGATAGAAACCTTGACCGATTGAGCGGCAGTATGTTAATTACAACCGTGACCCTTAAAAAAATGAAGAAAAAAAAAAAAAAACATCGATATGATTCCGTCCATCTCTCCGCCGCTCGTTATGGAAGAGAGATGGAAATCAAAAGTATTGATGAGACGAGAGGAGGAGGAGGAAGGGGAGGAGGAGAGGAGGAGAGAGCCAAGGGAAGGAGATTAAGGTAAGGGAAGGAAAGATGAGAGGAGATGGGACCAGAGGAAAGGAAAGATGACTAGAGGAAAGGAAAGGAAAGGAAAGGGAAGGAAAGGAAAGGAAAGGAAAGGAAAGAAAAAGAGCACTACGGATGAAGGAGTGAAGGAGAGGAACAGACTGAGATAAAATGAGAAAGTGTCGAGGAGTCTGAGGACGTGAGATGAGGAGGTTAAACATGAGAAGAGGAGAAACGCTGTGAATAGAGAGAGAAAGAGGAGAGAGGAGGAGGAAGAGGATGTGGGCGTGATCAGCGGCGTTGGTTTGGATATCGACCAGCATGCACTGGGGCTGCTTACGGCTGCTTTGATGTCTCTAAACCAGTGAGGCTCCTGAGGGGCAGAAAGGCCTGCTGGGAGCTGAAACGCCTGATCTGATCCTCTGCCGCCTGGATAACCGCTCTGATATCTGCTTCATCTCTTCCTCCTGTGGTTCGCCTCTTCACCGTCGGATAATTACCGTTCAGCTGACGGGGCTTTCTGAAGGACGATGCTGATCGGTTCGGACTCAAACTCCCGACAGACGATGTTCTGCCTTCATGATTAATATGTTACAGGCGAGAGGTCGGATTCTCGTGCGCCGAGAGTACGAGACAAACACAATATAAAGACAGAACTGCTGCAGCAACGTGTGCTCATAATTTTATAATATTACAACTTTATTATTTCATGTCATGTGGAGGGGGGATACCTTGAAACACTTCAGTGTAGAGTCTCACCGGTGAAGCAGCCAGGCGAATATCAAGGGTCAATATGACGACTGTTTATATGATATGTTATCGGCTGATATGTCGCTGTAACATTTTTACAATTATTGATATCAGCCTCAAAAATTAATTCAGTCAGTAGTAGAAAACAACTAAGTAGAGTTACTTAAATACTGTACTGAGGTACAATTTTGAGATTCGGGCACAGACAAGACAAGACATGACATGACATGACAAGCTAACACAAGACAAGACATGGCAAGACGACATAAGATAACACGAGACAAGACAAGATAACACAAGACAAGACAAGACAAGACAAGACAACACAAGACAAGACATGACACGACAAGACAAGAGATGACAAGACGACAACATAAGATAACACAAAACCAGGTAAGATAACACAAGACATGACATGACATGACAAGACATGACATGACATGACAAGACAAGACATGACAAGACGACAACATAAGATGAGACAGTTGCTCTTCCTGAGGTTTCTACCGTTTTTTTCCTCTGTAAAGGGTTTTTTTGGGGGAGTTTTTCCTGATCAGCTGTGAGGGTCCAAAGGACAGAGGGATGTCATATGCTGTAAAGCCCTGTGAGGCAAATTGTGATTTGTGATATTGGGCTTATAAATAAAACTGATTGATTGATTGATTGACAAGATGAGACATGACAAGACAACACAACACAAGACAAGACATGACAAGATAACACAAACATGACATGACAAGATTCTTTATTTGTCCCACAGCAGGGACATTTCCAACATTAGAGCAGCAGAGGGACGGAGTGCAAACAGGAAGCATCAGTAGAAAAAAACACAAATCAATATATAAGCAATATATAAGTAAGTATCAACAGTCTGAATAACTGATTTCACATTATTGACCGACGGATGTTTATCAATTTAATTTTAAATTGAATTCTACTTTCACTACATTTTGGAGGCAAATATTGTGCTTTTTATTGAACTACATTTATTTAATAACTAATGTTACTTCACAGAATCAGATGATTAAAACAATATCTTAATCAATAAATAAATTCTTATATATTATCAAAGATTATTACTGATGAATTTACCCAAGCATGTATACAGTATCTAAAATTGTGTCCACCTTTACCAGCTGCAACACTAAAGTGATGAACACATTAATGCATCATTAATTATAATCCAATAAAAATATATACTAAATATATACAATGTCTTGTACTTTTCGTACTTAAAGTATAATTTGATGCTAATACGTTTGTAGTTTTACTTAAAGCTCTAGTGTGTAGGATTGAGGGGCATATATTGGTGAATAAAGGAAATAAATTTTGAGTGTGTTTTCTGTAGTGTATAATCAGTTGAAAATAAGAACTGTGTTTTTGTTACCTCAGAACGAAACGTTTATATCTGCACAGGGAGCAGGTCCTTACCCACGGAGATCGCCATGTTACACCGCTATGTTTCTACAGTAGCCCAGAACGGACAAACCAAACACTGGCTTTAAATGAGGACATTCACGTTTTCATGTCGACCACTGTGGTTAGGAGGCCCACAACAATGAGCAGCATCGGGTAAACACTGATTTTTTATTTTATTTTATTTTATTTTTAAAGTGAAACTGCTTTATTCAGTGTTTTTACTGGTTTGAGATTTCCCTTAAAGTCTGAGTTAAGGCTTCCTTAAAATAAAAAACACAACACCCCTAAGTCTTTTCCTTCAGATCTTTGTAAAATGTTCACTTAAGTATTTAAGGTTTTCTCTATATCTTGGTCTTATACTTAAGAAAGTTGGTTGAACAGTTGCACAAATAACCTTAAGTTAAGATTTTTCCTTAATTTCCAAGTAAAGGCTTCTTTAAAATAAAAAATTAAAGGAAGGAAGGAATTCTAACAAGAAGAAGTTTCAGCTGGTTGAAATCTGCAATTCATTGCTAGACACCACTAAATCCCCCTAAACTTCACACACTTATCCTTAAAGTATATTTTAATGCTAATATTTCTGTACTTTTACTTAACTACATGGTTGAATGCAGGACTTTGGACAGTGTAATTCTGCACTGTGGTACTGTTACTTTTATAAAAGATCTTAAAATATGTAGCTGTTTGTCATGATGACAAATTAAATCAGATTTTGTGTTGCTTTTTTAAATAACTCTGTTTATTGTTATTAATTTGTGGTGATGAGACTGAAAACATCTTTATCTTCACGTAAACTTAAAGTCTGCCAAATTCCCAGCTTGGTTGCCCAGTAAGAGTTTCTACAAGTCGAGACAATCAAAGACGTGTCCTGTGAAACATCTTGTTTTCACGCTAGCTGTTAGCTGTGAGGTAACGAATAGCTTGAGGCTAACACAATCAGTTGGTTTTAATGGGAAATTCTTAAAGTTTTTGATGACTGAAGCAGCTGCTGAAGGTAAAATTATAAATTTTCTGAGCAGAGTTCAACAAACACGTCAGAGGACTGAGGTGAGACAGTTAATTTCCACAGCAGGTGAAGTTATTGGTTTGGCTACATGAAGGTGTCACACCAAACGCTGCACTGCTGGGCCAAAACGAAGGAACTTGAGGGAAGGAGAGTTTGATTAGAAATTCATTAGAAATTATTTTTAATAAAAAACATGGAGCCAGTGGAGCTGAGACAGGACTGCAGCTTCCTGCAACTACGTTTATATTTTTTCTGCTTTCATTTTCTTTTTATTCCCAGTTTTTATTCATTATTCAAGCTGACGTCAGCGTGATATCTGATGGGAATCCTAATAAATAAACTACTATCTGAAAACTTAAACTTGCTTCCAATAAAAAAGAAGGAAGGAAATAAAGTAAGAAGAGTGGGAAGGACAGAGATGTGAAGATGAAAGATGGAGAGAAAGAAAAAGAGAAAGAGAGACAAGGCCGTTCGTCACACCTGACCGCATCCCTGAGATCATCGCTGGGAGACCCCTCCACCACCAGCTGTCTGTTGCCGTGGGGATAAAGTCGGCTCTAAGCCCCACAATGTTTACGTTTAACATATTCATATATGCACATTACAGACACACACTGACCTGTCTGCTCGACTGTATTACTCACTGCATCTCTGTGACAGAATGTCGCTGTGCGAGACTTATATTGTAAAATCATACAATTTAAAAACCTATTTGACTCATTTCCAAAATAAACGCAGCAGGTTCCAGTGTGAACAGTGGACAATTTTGCAGCTTTGCTTCAACTAAAAGCGCTAAAAACACTGAACCTGTGAGAGAAAAGCGCACAAATATAAAACTGAAGCTGCTGTTAACTACACTCTGACTGTGTTGAGAATTTTTGTTCAAGATAGAGTTAAAAATATCACTTCAAAAATCAGTTACCAACATTTTCAGTGCAACAATATTTTTATCTGCTTTTTAAAATTCTGTTAAATCTGTATTTTATATGTTTAAGTTTTTAAATTGCCACCAGCTATCAGCAGTAAAATCATAAAGTATTTACTGGGGCAGTTTTTCCTCAGAGTCAGATTTCTGGATTCCACTGTCTGAAAACAAATGTACTTTCTGCATCTCAACTTGCTGCCTGTCAGCTTTACCTTCTCCTTAACCTGTTTATCTATAGAAACACCTCCTCCTCCTCCTCCTCCTCCTCCTCCTCCATCTTTCTCTTATTTTCCCATCCTCTCTGCTGTCGGTGGGCGTCCCTGCCCCCCCACCGGGCCAATCAGACGAGTGTTGATCCGAGTCTGTTGTCTGTCTGTCTCCCACTGCTCGCAGATAGGCCGGCGTGCCGCAGAGCCGCCAAACACACAGACACCTCACACTGAGGACGCCGACGCCGGCCCAGACAGCACATACAATGTGATCACATGACGTGTAGGACACTTATCTAACTGATGGACTGTTTGTCTCTCCGCCTGTCTGCTTTTTTCCTCACTTGTGTTTTCAGGACATTTCAGTGCACTTCAGGAGCCACATCCCACACAGCTCAATTAGGAACGTCGGGTTCTGCCTATATGTTTATTTCCTGCGTCTGTCTCATAAACTTTCATGAAACAAGCCGCGGAGTTACGTGATGTGGACACAGATGATGTGAGGGGATGAGGAGGAGGTCAAGGTCAAGATGGGGAGGAAGAAGTGCGGGATAAAATATTCAAGTCCAGCAGCAAAGGCAGAATTCACAGAATTCACAACTAGGAAACGGAGAGGAAAAAACAGGAAATAGTAAATGTTTCTGATAATGTTTTAGGTTTGTTTCATTCAGCACAGTTTAACTTGTCAATTAGACAATGAAAGTGTTGGGGGGGTTAAACAATCAGCAGTTGTGAAAGAAGCAGTTAATGCCTGGTTCACACTACACAACATTTCTATGTCACATTACAAGATAGTGGAGTCAAAATTGTGCCGATACTTGGCCGACAGACACACGATGGTACACACCAATAATCCCTTGTTGTCTTTTACGACATGTGTGATGTCACCAGTTTATTCTTGTCCTATTTTTATTATTATTATTACTATCACTTCAGTCACTGTGTCTGTTCATGTGCCAGCCGAAATGTTGTTGTAGTAACGTAAAAAGTGCCACCAGATGGGCGGAGCTACATTTGAAGCACCGTACGCAAACATACAAGTCACTGAAGTTCCTGAAAATGTTTCACAATAAAAGCCTTTTTAGAAAATGAAGCGAATCTCTCTTTTAATTTTATACAGGTACAGGAAGTGTTGAGTTTGAAATGACGGCACCAAACCAACCGGACTGAGACCTTCTTGAAGAGGTGGTCTCAGTCCGGTTCCAGAGGAACTCTGGTGCGGTTGGTTTGTGGTGAGAAGGTGTTGCGACCTGGATGTGAAGCAACTGCAGTCACATGACACATTGTTTGGGTTAAACATGAGCATGTTACAGTCCTGGAGGATTATTAATGTGCACCTCCTCCTGTACTGCCTTAATATGCACATTCAGCACATCCAATGCATCAAAACATTGTTTTCTAGTTGGAGCCGCGCCTCGTTTTCAAACTGTATGGTTTGACTAAAATGAACAATGACAGCAATGTAGTCCACGATGAGCAGCGCTAAAATCAACCTGCGTAGTTGTCCCTCCATTGTGACATTAGAAAGTGTCACATTTATCTTGCAAGTGTTCTCTTCTTCAACGTTTGCTTTACTTCCTGGATTTTTCCCACATGGAAATTCTGACCAATCAAGAGCAGCTTTCTCACACAAGGCATTTGATCTGGTCCTCTTGTAAATGCTGCCGTGAGAACACGAACCAACTCTAGGCAATTATACAACTTTGGAACAACATGAGTCCCTGATTCAGACCAAAGGAGACACTCTAGGACTGACAGCAGCCTTACACTTGTAAGTGGAGCTAAGCAGCCTTTACCAGATTTTCCACTTATTTCCTTTTTGTGTAAAGAAGAATTAAAACCAGAATCAACTGATACTATAATACTGTGACTGTACATATGATTTATGAACTCAAAATAGACAAAGACAAGGTTTTCACTTCACTACCAGTTCAGTGTAACTGCTAAATCCAGTCCACATCAGGCTTCATCTCTGCTATTTCTTCCAGCACAAAACACTGGTTTGTAAATGAACCCGGTCGTTGTGCAGGTGAAAATAAAATGTCTTCACCCATCCGGATTTATTTTACTGACAGCACGGCTAAAATGAGATTCTATTATATTCTACTCTGTTTTTCTCCACCGTAACCAAATCCACTGAGCCCCGACAACAAACACAACCGAATCTTTCTCCCCCGAGGAGACGACACTTCCTGGACAGATTTGATTCATCGTGATCTTTCCACAGCCTCTCTTCCCTGGACGGATGATTTTTCCGTTCTGGTTTATTCTACTCTGTTGTATTCAGTAGAGACTCTCTGCGGAGAAGCAGAATGTCATCCTCCACACTGAGACTCTTCTTCTCCTCTCTTCACTTCCTCAATTAGGCAGCTCATCCATCGCCATGATTACATGCTGCTAATTAAGCAGCTAATCAGCTAATTACCCAGGAGCAGAGAGGAACGAGGAGTGTGTGTGTGTGTGTGTGTGTGTGTGTGTTAACACGAGGTGCCATGTGTGAGCCAGCAGAGCATAATTCATGGTAGGTTTTCTTTTATATTTCAGGATTTGGGGAGGTGTTTTTTGGAATGAGTGTTTATTTCTATAATCCTGTTGGGAATAAATATTTCACACGATAGCAATTAAAGAGTCTTGCCAGTTACGGTGCTGCGAATCTGTAAGATGCATGCGTTCATATACATCAACTCCAAACTCAATACTTTACATTTATGGCATTGTACTGAGGCTCACATGAGCACAGAGCTGAAACATTGAGCGCCAGAGGGGGTCTGAATGATTCAGGGGAAGCTGCACAGGGCCCTGAACGTGCCGGGGATTATAGATACTTATTGTGTCTGAGATGTTCAGGGCACGCCACAAGGGCGAGTGCAAAATTTCTACCAGCATCAGACTAATCAGAGAAGCTGCTTTTACAAGGGAAACTGATTCTTAAGCTTGTAGTCGGTACCCTGAGCTGCTTCTGCTGCTGGCCATGCCTCACACTGACGTCTGATTTTACACATCAGGATAAAAGACTATTGTCTGAAAAGGACTACTGTTCTATTGCGATATATATTGCCAGTAAATATCACAATATAAAACATGTGTTTTCTGTTTAAAAAGAGAAGTGAAGTCACAATAAATGTCTGAATTTTATCCTACTAAGCCCCGTTTCCACCGAGCAGTCTGGTACAGTTCAGTTCAGTTCGCTTTTTTCTGTTCTCACAGTGAAAGTTGTGGATGGTCCCAACAGCAGCGTCCTTAGCGTCCCCACGTTTGGTCCCCCCTCTGTTGGGGCACCTAGCACACAGATCTGGTACTAACAGGTGGAGCTGTGAACACTGCAGTCTGACTGGTCAGTAGAGGACGGTCACTCTGCTCAGGGCTGAGTTGTGTCTGGTTTTGAGGCTCATGTAACCACTGTTCATACTGTGGAGAGTTTTATTAGTAAACTGTAACTATAAAATGAAAGGATGTTTTGCTGCCTCTCACAGCAGCTGGAGTCTGAGAAAAATAACTTCATTCACTGGACCGTCTGCCGGCAACTTTTAAGGTGGAACGTTAACTTGTAATGTTACTCAATGAATGAGTTGATGACGTGAATCTATCAGCACACCTTAAATTTCACTGTGACAACTTTGACCATCACTTTAGTTTTTATATGACACACAATATAGATTAATTTGGAGCGGATTATGTGAAGGTCATATATTCTAATCCTCACTTCCTGTGGGCTACAGCAACACTAAACCCCTGAGCTTGCCTGAGAAGGACTAAATGCACAAAGCTGCTATTTTTAAATATCCCATGGAGAGAGACTCTCACTGCAGCCTGTTCTATTTTGTTCTGAAAATGTGGGCGTGCAGCCTCGTTCTGTGGACGATAAACCAGGTGCAGACTTCCATCTGTGTCACCGCTGATGAGGAAATACAGCGAGTGCTGGACAGAGCAGTGAGTGACAACAACCCCGCCCACATTTAAGAGACTGTCTGAACACACCGAGGGTCTAAGTACCATGTCTGAAGGCTCACTGCTGGCTCCAAAGGTGCTGGACTGAAAGGGTTTGGAGGAGACGGTGCTTTATAGATTCATATAAATTTTGGCATAATTAGAATACAAAGTCTTGAGTTATAGCCAAAACATAATTTTGTGAGGTCACACTGACCTTGAACTTTGACCACAAATCTCCAATCAGTTTATTCTTCAGTCAAAGTGGACATTTGTGTCAAATTTAAAGAAATGTCCTTCAGGTGTTCTTGCAATATCATGTTGAATGAGACAAATGCAAGGTCACAGTGACCTTGACCTTTGACGTAATTGGACGTTATTAATGACATTTTAGGGCATGTGTGCAGTAATGTGGAGTGGAACACGTTTCAAAAGTAAACCCTCCCAACACTGCCAATGTCATTCTAAGCATTATACTGGGCAATAATTTTACAGATCGATTTGACTGAAAAGGCTCTAATTAAACTAACACTATACTACAAGTACACAATGTGTCTTTATTCACGTCAAAGCCTCAAGAACACTTGTTTCTGATTGGCTGGTCAATGTCACGATAAGGTGCTGTGATATTTTAATAAATAACGGATTCATCTCAGCGCTCTCTGCTATCATACATCAGAGCACCTAAAATGTTTTATCTCTTACCTATTGGAAAGGTGGAACTTGGGTGTGAAAATATCTCCACTCATCATGACGGAACTTTAATGAGGAGTTGGATCAGGCAGATAAAGAATGTGAACGAGTCAGCTGAGATTCCCCACACGATCTTCTGTTTGGCCGACCGCTTTAAAAAGGGATCGAAATATTTCCACAGCACAAAAGGTAGAGAGACAGAGAGGAAGAGCCGGGGACAGCTTTGACATTTCATCAGTCAAATCATCGTTAATTATGAATCCTAATGAGGCCGGTCTGATTTGAATTTGGGAATATGGAGGACACAGTTTGATGAGGGGATCAAACTCGCTACCTTCTGGGTCACTGATCCCAGTTCCAAGGACGTCCCCTCCCAGTTTCACAGAGTGATCGCGGCATATCCTCACCATCCTCACTGATAATCTTATTAGAGTGGTCTGATTCAGTCTGTGGGCTCCTGACCCACCGCACACCAGATGAGACAGATATGTTGAACTTCATTGATCCCCGAGGGGAAACTGGGATGTTACAGCAGCAAAGTAAAATGTTGCCGGGGGAGTAAAGAATATTCAGAATTAGAATATTAAGGCAATAAAGGAGAGGGAGAGTGAAATAAACCTGAATAAAATAAAACAATAAAAAAAATTAGAGGAGGCAGCAGAGCTTCTTTATAGCGCTAATTAAACGAGCAGCCACGAGGAGAACGAATCCCCAGAGCTATTGACATTTCGCCATATTCAATATGACAGATATGACTGATTAGTTCACCGGGCAGCCTCATCAATAATCCGCCTGCCAATCAAACGTGACCTTTAGAAGGGAGGTGATGAATTAACGGGGCCACGGGACGATCCGATACCAGCCCTCCAATCCATCAAGACGGCTGCAGTGGAGGGAGAGGAGCGCCAGCGTTGTGGCGGTTTCGGTTCAACTTGTCGTCCTTTGTCAGAATGAAAGTGCAGAGATTTGTCTTGTGGTTCTGCTGCAGGAACTTACCAATGCAGCCACAACAGATACAAAGTTGGAGAGCAGGAGAAGCAGTCGTGCAGTGCAGGGTGGGAATGTTGTGGTGGGTTCGGAGGGAGTTTGTGGTGCGTTTACGGGTCTGTATTTGTATAAATCAGACTAGATTCAACCTTACACAAGTGAGGGCGTCCAGCAAAATGAACCTGGCTCACGAAACTTGGACCAACCCAGCTGGCTACTAACATCTTTAGACATTGATATTTTGTTAAAGGGGGGCCTACAGCGCAACAGGTGGAACAAAATGTACTTTTCAGAGCTTGTTGAATCCCCATTAATTTCATATTTGAACATTTACAATTTGATTTTAATGCAAAACGCTAAGAAATTATCATTGATAGACTGAAGAGTAGATGATGTAGTTCTAAAATGGAAAAAGTTTAGTCGTGCCATTGCCTGTTTCTATTTCTAGGCATATATATTTTGGAGGATTGTTTAGACAGAATAGCAGAACGTTTATGAGCAGGCTGCCATGTTGCTTCCTGTTTCTAACGTATGTAATGTAATGTAATGTAGCCTCGCGTAAAACCAAAAACACCCCACACAGCAGCAGTGAAGTGCATTCAGTTTGGAGTTCTTGTTGTCTGTAGAAGAGGCAGACTAACTCACTTGAAATAAAGATGACCTCTACAAATGTCAGAAAAAAACTATCACACTTTGACGAAATAAATAAACCTTCAGGGAAAACATGAAAGTTTCCTTGGAGAAAGAAAGACACCTAAAACACTGACGAACATATGAAAGCAGGGACAGAGTCAGACAGACAAGAAGACTGTTCCATACCTCTATCTTCTTCCAGATGGCGGGATCATTGTCTTGATTCTGAATGTCCTCAAGCAGCTGGTGCACCAGGGACGCACCTCCACGCATGTCCACAGGGGGCGTTATCAGCTGCAGGCGACGGTCTGCAGACCTCCGCCCCTCGTCCTCTTCAGACTGCAGGTCGCTTAATGGACCGGACTCAATGCTTTCGTCCAGTGAGGGAGCAATATCGCTGGAGGAGGTGGAGCTAAAGCGGCTGACCAGGTTTCGTCTGTAAGGAAGCTTAGAGGGCGAGGAAGAGAACGTCTTCAGAATATATTCAGGATCAGGAAATTTTTGTTCAGCATTTATGGAGTCAAAAACATGCAAAGATGAAATATGCTGATATACCAGTGGTGGCAGAAGAGAAGGCATGTCGTCCCCGCTTTCCCCTACGCTGCTCATGTTGTCCGCGCTCTCCCCGACATCCCAGTCTGGGTTGAGCTCTGTCAAATCCCAGTCATCCACATCCTGCAAAGCATCCTGGGTAGAGTCACAGCCACCGGGCCTCTGCAGGACAAAATGGAGGTGATTTTTCTTTGTCATTTATGTGCAATAACTCAGGTTAAGATTCTTCACATGGTTGTCTTTATTTATGTTCAGGATAAGAAACACATCAAAGTTAATCTTTAGTGTGGACTAACCAGTGGGATGGACTGAGCCAGACTCTCCAGCTTCATCGCGAGCATCTCTGTCTTACGGAGCTGAGCAGGGAGGGCCAGGAACTCCTCTGACCCATACCAGTGCTCTCTGTCTGGGCTGGCTTTTGATGAAATCTGGGCGCCCTGCCGAAGGAGAGGGGACGATCAAAACACTTCATGTTGAAACATCTGATTCAAAGTGAAAATGGCTGCACACACAGAGTCAAAATGAGCACTGTTTTTATTGGGCAGTAAACACATGCTTGTGCTGCTTCTTTGACAACCAGCATCTTAATTTATCCAGTTTGCATCAATGTCTCTGTCACATTTCTTTTTTTTTTTTTTTTTTAATATTTTTTGGGCATTTTTGCCTTCAATGGACAGGACAACCCGGGTCGCTGCGGCAACAGCCTTGTACATGGGGCACCTGCTCTAACCATGAAGCCACCAGCGCCCCTCTCTGTCACATTTCTACTCTTGATTACTAATTCTTTTGATCCATTTAATTAGGGCTGCGCAAAATGCAAAAAAAAATGTTGTGACAGATACAGCAATTGCAATATGAGCCCCCAAATTAGTGGGGATGGTAATTTTTGCATTTTTATTTTCAATGAAAAAATGGGGTCTGCAGCAAACAAGCATCTTTCCTCATGTCTGGAATATGATTTGTAGGCCGGGGCAACTCTGCAGCACCACAATGCTTCATTTGTGTGTTGTGATGCATTTGATCTTTCTCGGAACATTGCAGCTCCTGTGATTTGGAAATTGGGATTTTGACTGATTGTGCCTCAAACACATTGTTCTTGATTTAAAACTCTTATTTTATGACAGTAAAGGTCTTTCAGATTTCTAACAAAATCTTCTGAAACTGTGAATATTTCACTAACTGGGATTTTCATCATCTTTTTCACATCATTTTTGTGCAAAACACTTTTATGTTGAGTTTTGAAGCAAAGCATAGTGTTTATTTTTAATAACAAGCCAAGAGTCCTCACTCAGGCAGTGTGCAGTAAATGATTCACCTCCTTGCCTGACCATGGTGGTTACAACTCTCTGTTGGTATTCTATGTTTCTCTAAACCATGGATACCTTACATTTATACGTTATTATGAAGCAAATAGTTAAAACTGCACGTTTCACCTTGTAGCAGTCCTGTAAAATTCACCTAAATTCACCTAAAACACTAAAAGCTGTTGTTGTTTTCCCCTTAAGACAACATAGCAGCCATTTGTTTATAATGTCTATACATTTACAAAGGTCTGGGGTGACAATAAGGGGTTAAAAATTGTCATTTACCACAAGACCCAAAAGCCTCTGCCGATCACTGGCATCATAAGTAGCTTGACACTACAGGAACTCAAGTGACGCTGGTTCCTTCAGCTCAGGTCCTGGTTGGCTATCGAGGCCGCAGCAACAGCACTGGAAGCTCCTCTTGGCTCAGTGAGGTCACAGTGGAAAGCCTGAGTTTGACTCCAACATGGCAGCAACAGGTCCCTAAAAACATCCATGTCTGCTGCCTAAAAGTTTGCTGGAAGCACAGTGCACACTGCAGCTTGGCAGCGTCTCACCTAAGTGATGTGCTATTTACCATCTCCCCCACCTCCTGATGACAAAGTCAGCTCATACACTACATCACTTTTAAAACAATATGATATGTATAAAAGGTATATAATCGTGTTTGTGGTTTGCAGAAACAAACAACACCAACATTTTCTTCTGGTGATGGACTGATGTTTATTTCGGGATTTTTTTTGTTGCACTGTCTGCATGAACAGCTGCTGCAGAAATCAGTGTTTTGTTTACATCACTGCCTCCATCCTACACAGGACAATATGTATATCAATATTCATAACTGATCTGCATTGACAATTTATGGATAATGTTTCTTGTGGGCTGAATATGAGGCTCGTCAATGTGCAAACATTTTCAAGCTGACTATGATTTATAAAGAAAAATCTGCAAACAGCCAAATATGCACAGTTTTAAAATTCAGATTTTATTTTTGGCAAACGCCATTTTGTCTTCTGTGCACTTGGAAACATTTGTAATGGTTCATACACATAGTTTCATAAATGAGGCCCCCTATGTGGTCACTTGCAAATTGTAATGCAGACTAAGTTTTTAAAATGTCTCTGCTGTCTGAATTCAGAATGAGTTTGTGGATCCCTGTCCGTCTACTTCCTGTGTCTGTCTCACACGAATCCTCACAGAAACACACTTTTAACACATCCTCAACTCTCTGAACTTCTCTCCTCAACAAAACTAATAAGCGCTCACCTTCTGCCCCTGGCGCTTCACAATCCAAACCGCCGTCTTGCCGGGCCGTGGTCGGGGGTCTGACTCCTCTCCGGACGCCTCCAGGTCTGAGGAGAGGAACTGCTCCCTCATGGGGGAGGGCAACGAGGAGTCAGAGTCCCCCTCACTGTGTGCATGTGTCTCCTTCTGCGTCCTCTCCATTTGTTTTGATATTTCATTCTGACACACCGGATCTTGGAGAGGCGGGGGGGCGTTGGTGGGGGATCTGACCCCAGATGGGCTCCTCGGGTCGGTCAGCGGTCTCTGGACGCTCCCCTGCGAGCGTCCTCCCTGCCTGGAGCTCACATGGTTTCTCTGGAGGTTGCGCCCGTTCATGACCTGCCAAGTTAAAATGGAGTCCGGTTGAGATGCAATCGATACCAGACCTTAGCACTGGGGAGTCAAGTATCTACACCCAACATCATTGTGTTATTTCTACAAACTAGTTAAAAATGTCAGGGTTCCAAAGTGGGCAAATAAGTTTCTGTTGCACCCGGTTTTTGTATCTAAAGGTCTCACCTATGTGAAAAAATAAAGACAAGTACAGAAAACAAACCTGCAGACTCTCGTAGGACTGTGAAACATTTTCTGGATAAACCGAGTCCAGCTCCAACCAGAACTTGGAGCGGTCTGGAGGATCCATGAGAGACGGGGTGCTCCGACTCAGCTCGGCCTGGAACTGGAGTCCAGAGAGCGGGCTGACCTTCCTCAGTCCTCCCCTCCTGTCCTCCACCCTGGTTCCTCCGTCCGAGAACAGAGCGGCTCTCTTGGGAAGTGACGGCTGTGTGGGCGACACCTCAGTGCTGTGGCTCACACCCTGCAGAGGGCGCTTCGCACTTTCACTATGGCTGGGGATATTGGGTAATATTGACGGAGAATGGTTGTGGTTTGTTGAGTCGGCGGGTGCGGCAAGTTCAGGCAAACTGTTATGGAGTTGGTGATTCGAGAGGCAGGGTCCTTCGCCTTCCGGGCCTTGGGTTTGATCGAGTTCCTGAGGGGGGTCCTCGCTGTCCTGCTCAGTTTCCCGGGCCTCAGGCTCGTCACTGGGGCTGTAATCACTCAACTCAAAGGCGGTGATGCCACAGTCTAATGAGAAGTAGTCCTGGCTGCAGCGAATGGTCAGCTGACCGCAGTCGTCCACCTCTGTCAGAGCGTCCAGGCGAGTCTGGAGAGGAAGAATTAATCATGTTGATATCTGATGGTTGATGGCTTAAGTCAAACCGGTCCAAGAAAGATGATTTTTATTTGTCTTTATTTAACTTTTGTTTAATCAGGAGTTAAATATTCATTCAAGACTGTCTGGCTGAAACAGGCAGCAGACAAAAGAACATTTAACAATTTAAAATGAAAATGAGCAACAAATGACAGAATCATAAGGTATCAAACGACATGTAAAACATCTACATGTAGATTTGCCTGCTCCCAAGTCATTTATAATTACTTTAAAGGCGTTTAATGAAACCAGCTCCCAAAATTCAGGTAATTTTGTAATCAATTCCAGCCAAGGGAGCTGAATGTAAACATCCTTTTGCCCAGTTTAGTACAGACTTAAGTGACAGTAAGAATCAGTCCTACTTGTTTTGTGGGATGTACTTTTGCAAAAAGCAGTCCAAGAACCGCCTTATGAATAAGAATATGCCGACAAGTTAACAGGTGGACAGAACAGACTCTCCAACCAGAGCACACAGAGAGTGATGCAAATCCAGCATGCACAGGCATTGTGAAGAGGCATGTATGTATATAACATGGCCATAGTCCAGTACAGATATAAAGGCGGCAGCAACAAGTCTCCTTTTGATCCTTTACAAGACTCCACGTGTCATCCAACAGCATGTGGCCAAACAAAGGACTGATCAATTTACAACCTTTAATAGTGCAAACAGACTAAAGTTCAAACAACACTGTGTCTCCATCAGAGTCAAAACACCTTTTAGATCACAAGGAGACTTGTTGCTGCCACCTTTATGTCTGTATTTCTGACAGCAACAAAACAATGAAAATAGAGAAATAAAAATAGAACTGTCAGTTCCCCTGATAATAAAGATTCAGTTCAGAACACTGCGGTGGTGTCGAGGAGTTCACCGTAACAAAACAGTGATTTGTTGTGAGAGGCTTGTTGTGATGTAAACAACACAATGTTGTGTGCTGTTACCTGGTGCTGGTCCTGGCTGAAGGCCTGCAGGATGTCAGTCTGGCGCGTGTAGTTCCCGTTGGAGTCCTGCAGGCCCTGCAGCAGACGCTCCTTCAGAACCAGAACTGAGACTCTCAGCTGGTGCCACAGCAGCTGCACCGTCCTGAACCACACCAGACACAACCAGCTTTACTGTGCCGTCATTAAATACTAATAAATCAATTCAATATCAAACCTGACGAATGTGAGACTGTGTGCAGTGATATGCATCTCTAAGTTTGACTTTATAAGTTGTTGCTTTACGTATTCATTGCATGTTTCATCCATTTTTTGATAGCATAAAGATTATTATTTGTTATCCCTGTTTCTTAACTTATAAGTGAGCATTTATTAAAATCATAATTGACATGCATTCACAGTCAGTTATTTCCTTACTGGTGTGATAACAAGCAGCTTTAGAGGTGCAGTGAAAGTTTTGGAAATCATTTAAATGTACGGTGTAACTTTAGAAATTGCTGATAAAAGTTAGAATTTGAATGTTTTATTAATTTACAAAATAACGAATAAACAACACAGAGCATTTTCTACAATAATAAACTCACAACACACTATTTATCAGGAAAAATCCTTTAAAGTATCACAGAAGCACCATTAAAAACTGAAAGTATGACTTTTCTCATCTTGCCAGGACTCACCTGATGTCAACGATGATGTTGACGGAGTAGGACAGTAGTTTCAGGGAGAACTCTGTCTCCAGCAGGGCGTGAATCTGCTCCACATGGTCTGAGATGTCCTCACAGATGTCCTGAAGTCACACACAGACAGATGCACGAAACAGGTTAGCAAAAACAGAAAATACAAAATAAAGTCTCAAAGGCTTAATGAGTGACCAAACACTAAAAGTCAGTGTGTATAACGGTATAAATCTTAAGGAACCTGTAGAGAACAAAAACATCCTCAGAGTGCGACAGCAGGAGAAAAAGCAGAACTGAGGACGTCACGCTTCCAGTTTTAAACGTGAGTCAGTTTCATGTGGGATCAGTTCCATGTTCATGTGTGAAAACATGGAGAACACGTCAGTCAGGGATCAACTCTGCCTCCACAGAAACACTTATATCTGAGTGATATTACTGAACTAAATTAAGATGCTTTAAACTCACTCAGACAGACAGACAGACAGACAGACAGACAGACAGATGGACTCCAGCAGGGAAGCACTTAGCAAAAATATCAGCAGTGTCATTCAGTTTGATGTTGTAAAAAGATCACAGTCGGGGTGGACTGGACTGAGTTATAATGAGAGAGCGCAATTATTTTTCCCACTTTTATTTATTCTATTTCTAAAACTCACAGTAACAGTGTTAAATTTAAAGTGCTGATAAAAAAACACACTGTCAGTGCACAGTCACTGTGACTCAGCAGCGTCACGCAGTGAGGACTGCACACTGCAACCAGCTCAGACTTCTCCAGGTTAGAATTCCTTCAGGGTTCATTGTTCTGGAGGTTTTTACCAGCAGCTGAATTATCCACACAGGCCTCTTCCTCTACCAAACAGACAGACCAGCTGATTAAAACCAGTAAAAACAAAAGTGTGAATGTCCCTCCCTAGAGCCAGTGTTGGGTTTGTCCGTTCTGGGCTACTGTAGACCACCATATATGAGGACGTGCTCCCGATGTAGATATAAATGTCTCATTCTAAGGAAACAAAAACACAATGATTCTTATTTTCAGGTGATTATTCACTGAAGAAAATGGATATATTACCTTCCCTTTCCTGCCAATATGTGTACCTAAATCTTACACACTGAGGCTTTAACATATTTTGCATTTAAAACAAACTGTTAGATGGATCCACACTGTGTGGAAAATAAAGGGTGTCAAAGAGCACATTTCCATGCAGTCTATTTTTGAACAGGCTTCTCTAAGTCAAGCCAATAAGATCATCAATGACTCCTCTCATGTTCAGCACACAGAGTACGAGCTACTGCCCTCTGGTAGGAGACTCAGAGCGCCACCCTGCAGACTGAACAGATTTAACAATTCATTCATAGCTCTGTCCATAAGGCTTTTAAACAGGGTGGTTTTTAGTGTAGGATGGTATTTATTGATTTATCTTTTTATGTTTCTTATCGCTACGCTGGGTATAATGTTGATTTGTCTTTGCATGATGTATGTTGTATTTCTATGGCTGCAGTATGGGAGTAAGGCCCAAGACAAACTTCCCACTGTTCTATTCACTTACTTTCTGAGAGTAAGATGAAAAGATGGGAATCAGTGTTGTGTCTGCTAGAAACAGTAATCTATCTCAGCACTGAAATATAAAACAATACACAAACAGATGAGAACAAATTTAACGAACACAATACAATGTGTTGAGCAATGAGCTCTCATGGTGTTGGTGTACTAACAGTTTTCCCTGCTTCTAGGCTTCATGCTAAGCTAGGCTAACCACGTTCTCGATTCAGTTCTCTTATACGTTCTTCAAAATGTTTAACTTGTCCTTATAAAAGTTTATCTTTGCTGAAATTTGCTCATAAGTCATGATATTCTGACAACGATCAAACAAATGGGAAGATTGTTTTTATTTTATTGTCATCATTCATTAATCTGCTGCATCATATTCAGTATGTGACACACAATCTAAACCTTTTCGTACTAAATCTGTGCCACATGTGACACTGTCAACAAAACATATATAAACTGACCAGAAAACTGGCTACTTAAAGGACAGGAACTATTTTGTGTCTACAAGTAATTGTACATCTGAGCAGACAAAAATGATGTGGAGTTCCCAAAGGCTCCATTCTGAGGCCTCTTCTGCTTTTTATTAAATCAAATATTTATTAATTTCTTAAACTGCACTGTAACTTTTATTCTTGTATTTTAAACCTTTCTTAGTCTTTTTATTAATTTTATTTTCTATACTCTGAATTGCTTTTAAATGTCCTTTTATAATGTGTTTCTTTCTCTTGTTTCTTGTGCACCTTGTCTTGATGCTTTTGATGTTTTATGTAAAGACCTTTAAACTGCCGTGTTGCTTAAAAGTGCTGAATGAATTTGCCTTGCCTTACCTCAATCTCAAATTTTTTGTTATAAAATTATTCTGGTGCACATCCATGAAAAGGACAAAAACAGGTTTTAAAAATGACACTGACATTAAAAGTCAACATATCAAAATGGTAAATATTTGAGGCAGTGAGATTCAGATGCATCTTGTGCTCTTTTTCATTAATAATAAATATGAAAAGTGATTTTAACGTGGCGACAAATAAATTACTGCTTTTCTAATGAACAGACTAATCCAAACTAAAATTAGACGACCTTTAAAAAACAGGTGACCTGGCTCCGAACCCTGGACAGATACTTTATAGCCACCTCCGGCCCGCTGAGTCACCGTGCTGCTCCCTCCATGGTGACCTGCCTGAACAACACAACACCTCCCTCTCTGCTGCGGTCGGATTAAAAGACCGCCCGGCATGTGAGAATGTAGGTCACACACGCTGCCAGCTTGGCTCATGCTAACTTGGCTAACAGCGTGACCTGCTGAGCACCGTTCCAAAATACATTTGTCACTACAGTAAGTGGGGCTGCAGCCCTGCTGGAAACATGCTGCCTGCATGTAGCCAGTGTGGGCAGATACATGTTCAGATACACAGGTGGCTGCAGAGCACACACAGCTTTTCACCTCACCTGTATGAGCACAGCGTTCACTGTACAGGTGTCACACAGATCGTGCACAACTGGCTGTGTTCTGGCTCCGGATGACCGAGTGTGAGACGACTCTGGCCCACATGTGTCTGACAGATTTAGCTGAGAGTTTGGGGGTGCTGACTGGTCAGCAGCAGTTTACATCATCCATCATGAGTCTGACCTCAGTCTGAAAATCAGGCGTTCTTTAATTAGGATGCTGTTTGGCTTCCTTTGTTGGTACAGCAGCAGCTGCTGACCAAAACTGGACGGACATCCGGCGCAGCACAGCCAGCTAACTCAATACTGTATCAGATTTAATTTTTTTATGTTAGCAAATGATGTTAAACTTCTCCTGGTGGCCTCGAGGCTGACCATGCATTTGTACCCTCCCTGGTTGAAGAGGAGTCAAGGACCTTTGTTGCATGTCATACCATCTCTCTCACTTCCTGTCACAATCTTTATCTACTACAGGCAAAAAACTGCCCAAAAGCAGCTTCATTAATCAATATCTTTATTTTAAAAACGGATCAAATGACTCGTGTGTTGCTTATCAATGCACCATCATTCCAGGTCATCAAATACAGACACTTTGTGTTTGTGACACAAAATTGAAAAATCATATTTTGGGCTACAATAACTACGTAACGTGACGTCAGTATGTCACATGATCAACTTAAATGATGCACAGACAAAGTTATGTAACACTGAACCCTGATTTAAATTTTCACGAGACACAAAGAAGTCCCTTCTTCATGCCACCTTTGCATTTTTACACAGAACCACACAACAGCACCATCATGTCGCTCTAGTGTGTGATTTTAGACAACACGCTGGCATTGTGAATCAAAGGAGGTGTGATGAATTATGTCGGCCTTTAGCGTGACATATGACATGTGTCAGCAGTGCTTAAAAATAATAACAATGGCACAACGTGGTAACAATCATTCACCGTCCTGTTATATGGCGGCTGATCTCGTCCTCTGCTCCGAGGGTGAGGAGCTCCTGGACCTCACTGTGTTTACAATTTGTGGGCATATTTGGCTTATTTTTGTTTGAGTTAGCTGCCTTGAACAGAGAGTGTTAAAGGGGTTTGTGTTTGTTTGACCCATCCACCCTTGACTTTCTCACTCTTTATACTAAGTCAGTTGTGTTGAGCATCAAATATTGTTACAGATGGGTTTATACTGGAGTTAGCTGACAGCCTGGTGCTTCTCAGAGAGACGCCGCAGGGGTGCCTTCTGTACTGGTCTCACACGCTGAGGGGCATGACAGGGCGTCATATGGGAATGAGAAAAGGTTGAGTGTATAGTGCCGAATCCACTGAAAATCCTCGCAAATTGTGCAGATCTATTTTTTCTTTGGTATCTTTTAGCTTGAGGTTTTGTCCACTGCACCAGTCAAACAGTAGAGACTAATTTAACAATGACTTCTTGTGATCCAGCCTCTGTTAAATTCTAGCAAAGTGGATTGAAAGGACTGAAAGGGCACATTTTAAAACCAATTAAAATTATAATAAATAAATAATTCTCAGTCTCAGGTTTCTGTTTTACACTACAGTAAAACCAAACTTCAGTGCGTTCCCAGACAAGACTGTTTCTCACTGGTTGATGTTGTAACTGTGTTTCTGTACTGGTGCAGCCGCGTCCCTGAAGACATCACTGAGAGTTCATCACATCTTTCTCAATTAGGATATCTGGAGTAAAGTGTGTGTTTTATACAGCGCTTTCATCTGACGACCGAAACCCACCACCTCATCAGAAACACCCCACTGGGAGATCAAGAACGACCTCGAGAGGAAGGAGCGCAGTTAGAGGAGTTCACAGAGAACACACTGTCCAGGAAACACACACACACACACACACACACACACACACACACACACACAAAACCTAAAATTAACTGACACACAAAGCTTGAGACAAGTTAAACAAAGCCAAACTGTATGTACAGAAAGTCTTATACACATCCCCCAAATACACACTTACAAACACACAAAATGTACATGAACTAATAATTACACACATGCGCGCACACACACACACACACACACACAAACACACTCAGTTTCATCATCAAAGTGCTGTCATGTCGTTCTAAAACAGTGGTGCAAATGTCACCGGTGTCTTTCAGATGCTTCAATAATTCACAAACAGCTTTAATGTGCTAATACACACACACACACACACACACACACACACACACACAGAGTCACACACACACACAGAGCGCTCAACAGAGGGCCCGTCTGATTGAATTAACACCACGTCTGTCGTTTCCATCTGAAGTCATTTGTTAGAAGATCTTCAGTCCAGTCAGACTGCTGCGAGCTAATGAGACCCTACAGTGTGTGTGTGTGTGTGTGTGTGTGTGTGTGTGTGTGTGTGTGTGTGTGTGTGTCTTAACTCTGACAATGTGTATTAGTGCACATTTTTTCTTAAGGACATTTTCTGTCCCGGTGACCTGATTGTGCATTTATATATTATTCAATATTAGTTTTCGGCTTTAATTAACCATTAAATGAGACATTTCTGAATTTGACAATAAGTGATCATAAAAAAATATCTGTCCCATCTGACTGACTAAAACACACACATGACGGTACACTGTAGCGGAGTTTAAGCACTCTGACCATATGCTGTAATTTGGTATTATTTAGGGCGCACAGAATGTGTGAGTGCGGTCGAATACCTGCAGCGAATAATACTCTGTATCTTTGGTGATTATTTCGGCACGGTGTGAATCTGCAGTGGGAGGCTACATAAACACTACGCCTTCCACTCTGTTTTGGTCCTGTTCTGCTAATCAACAAATTTAGAAATTAAAAGCTCCACCTTTTAACAACAGCCAAAATTATAACTATAAATAATATTCTATTAATCGCTCAGTCCTACAGCAGAGTCATTGTCGCTAGAATGATTTCACCTTTTCCATTAAATACAAAAGCCAGGTGTTAGCTGTGTCAGTGGGTTTTTGTGCAGTGGGTAAGGGGCTTTAGTTGGCTAATGTTAGCTAATGTTAGCTAGCTAACTGTCCAAAGATTAACAAACACTAACAGTTAGAGCTGATGAATTAAGGTGCAGACTTTTCTGCTCTATCTGTGTTCAAAATAATCTTTAAAGTGGACGTCTGTGCTCTTGATAGCTGAGTGTCATAATCTGGAAAACGTGGACTTTTAAAACATGCATGTGACAACCCTGCAGCTGGTTACCGAGGAAACAAACAACAAAACTGATGTGACACAAAACCACCTGAAAATTTCACCTCTCATCACAACACAAACTGAAACCTCAACAGACATTTTCATTTTGAATTCGACTGACAATTGATTAACTCTGAAGGGCGTGTTTGCCCAGAGCATGTGTCTGTACAAACCCTGGTGTGTGTGTGTGTGTGTGTGTGTGTGTGTGTGTGTGTGTGTAATTTACAGTACAATACAATACACAAAGACACATTTACACCATGTCCATCTACAAGCAACTCATTCAGAATCACACATTTCTATAATACACTCTCAATCTTTTAATCTCACAAACACACACACACACACACACACACACACACACACACACACACACACACACACTTTCTGGCACCCCAGTCACGTAGAGTCAAGACATGACCTGCCAATCACAGAGTCCATACATCCAGCAGGGTTTCTAATTGCCTAAAATCAATCTGAAGCCAGTCGACTTGGGCCTCAGCTCCAATCCCAGCTCACCCTCATCACCGCCGACATCAAGGGCTTCAGAGCGGCCGCGTTCAAACCGCCTGCGACAGCTCCGCCTCATCCGCACCCATTCGATCTAATAACCTTCAACTCCTCCACTACAGCCCATCAGCGCGGCGTGTTTTACCTTGGAGATCAAATACTCTGTGCTCCTTCTCCCCCTGGAGTATTCAAATTAAGCGGCTTCAAAGACGACCGAGACCCGCTGCTGCGATACAAAGACTTGTTACAGTAATTTTTTCAAAGTGGTAGCTTCTGCAAAAAGGCTCCCAGCTCGGCCTTTGCGTCTGAGGGTTTCGTTTATGTTCTGAACTCTGCAGTTGTTTCTCTGCTGCTGGACATTTGAGCAACTTAAACTCTGTTGGGACCAAAGAGCAACTCACTCCGCGTCCTCACATACATGTAGTCGGTCTCTGGCCTCTAATGAAGCTGTAGCTTCAGGAGTGTGTGTTGCAACAACCTCTCTGACTGGACAGGTGAGTTCTGACGTAGTCGCCATGCTAAACACAAGGAGGCTCGTTTTCCAAGCTTGCTCACAGTCTCATTAAAAAATGTTTTAATTCAACATAATGACACTCCCAAATCTTCAAATGCAGCAGCTTGGTCAAACTATGATGCTCTAGGTACTAATCTAGCATCAGTTTTGAATGTGTCAGTTGTCATGTCAGTTGCATCTTTTCTGTTCATAGGAAATGTAGGTCTCACCACCAAAGCTCCTTCAGGTTTAGGCAACAGAACTAAGGGATCATGACTTCGGTTTAAATAATATGTTTGGAATTTAAAAGCTCTGACACACCAAGCCGACGGTCGGCTGTTGGTCAACGGTCAAGAATGGATTTGACAATCCTTTCTGTGTAAAAAGAGAGACAGACTGCATGTACATACAGTATGTGTGAGGGTCGTCCATGTTTGCAGACTGACAGATGAAGTAGAACATGGACTTAGACAGAATTTCACTGTGTTCTCATTGGTTTAAATACCACAGAAGAAGAGGTATCATAGATGATGCATTACACTGTGATTGTCTTACATAAAGTTTGTTTAGTCTTGTTTTCAAAATCAAAAGGGCATAAAAATATATTTAATATTGTGAAAACTTCATTAACAATGAGCAGCTGATATTTAACTCCACCGGACGTCAGACTGGTCAAACTGGAGGGAAATTTTCAGGAAGGAGGAGCTCGAGCCAGTGTTTCTGTTTCTTCTTCTTTGGTTGTTTAAATGGCAACATCTTCGTCACAATCGTTTTCCTGTGTCTACCTCACACTGAAACAAAAATTTACTTAGTAATTGTGTTGTTTGACTTTTGTATGGATGAAAACTGCACATCAGAGCAGTTCAGGATCTATAACATGACACTCTACACAAATATTTACTGTATTGCTCCCACAGTAGGTGATCATGGGAAAACTTATCTGCAACAATCTTTCATCTGATTTAATTTTTTCCATTTCTGACCATTAAGCACATCCTGCCTAAACTCTCCTGCTGTCACTGGTAGTCAATCTACAAAAGCAAAACACTGTAAAAAAAAAAAAAAAGTTTCTTTACGAATTCAGAATCAGAAAGACATTTAAAAATTTTGATTCCTCTAATCCAATATTCAAATCACAGTCTTTTTAAATCTTGAATTCCTCTATAAATGCCCTCCATGTGCTCCCAGCCACCACAGGCTTCCTGTTCATTCACTGTAGCACCAAAACACTGTCAACTCTTCAAGGGATTGTAATAGCAGGAAGATTTCTAAAACTTAGTGATGTTTCTGTTGTATTTTCTAAAACATGACAGCTTGGAAACAACTTAACATTTTAATCAAAGCTCAGAGAGCAAAGCTGCACTCAGAAACCAAACCAAATTTTGGTTTATGCAGCAGGGTAGTCAACAAGCTTTTGATTTCCACTTTGTTTATCTAGGCGAGAGTGAAGGTTTAAATCCTAAACACTGAGCAGGTCAGAGGTTTCTTACCTTCTCACACTGTCTGACGGCCTTTTCTCAGATCAGATCAATAATTAGCAAATCAGCGACAAAAAATGTTTCTCAAATGCGATAACAAAGTCAGAAAGTAAAAGTTTGTCTGCTCCTAGTTTCTCTGTCCACGGCTACAAACACACTGCTGCTACCATGTGGGAAATGGTGACGGACTGACGCGCCAGCAGTGTGTGTGTCTGTGTGTGTTTGTGTGTGTGAGTGTGTGTGTGCTGACCTGCTTCTTGAGTGGGGGTGTTGGTGTTGGGGAGAGGAGGGGTGACAACAGTTGGAGAGGTTATTTTAGGACCAACCTCACCCACCCCCGAAACATATACACACACACACTGTTGCTGTAGATTCAGTGTCATTCTTAACACTTAAAACACACACACACACACACACACACACACACACACACACACACACACACACACACACACACCCTATCATACTTTCCTTCTCACATTTTACACATACTGTATTTCACAGACAGGAGTTGCAGCAATATATCGATGCACCATGACATAAAAGTGGACGGTTATCCCACCCTGTACTGGACGGAGAATCTGCCCTTTATTTTAGTTATTTTCAAAGGCTACACATACTGTAAAACTTGTATTAGAAGTTTGGTCCCTGTTAAACACCCAGTCTCATTTACTAGCTCTGTGTGGATACACATTTTGACAAAGAAACGCCTGTCTCATTTAGACGCCTGGTCTGGTGGCCAAGGTTCATTCTTTTAATAGAAGTTCTACTGATGTATAAAACCGGGTTGTTGGCTACCTCAAATTATGTTTCAATTGTGTTCTTCTTATATTGTGTTCTCAAAAATGAGACAGATGCAAGGTCACAGCGACCTTGACCTCCGACCATTGAGCACCAAAATTAAATAAGTTCATCCTCAAGTCCAAGTCATTCTTTGTGCCAATTCTGAAGAAATTCCCTCAAGGCGATATTGCGTTCACAAGAATGAGACAGGCAAGGTTACAGTGATCTTGACCTTTGACCCATGACCACCACAACCTTATCAGTCCATCCATGAGTCCAAGTGGGCAAGTATTCTAGAGATATCACATTCACGAGAATGAGATGGACAAACAGCCAGCCAGCGGGATAGATATACAGACAGAGGGACAGATGAACAACCCAAAAACAAAATGCCTCCTGCCATGACTGTCATCGCCGCAGTAGCATAGTAAGTGCCTATAATACTCCAATTTCATTATTTGAACTACAATAGTTAGTCACCAAACTGGTATAGAAGTGATTCTTCACTTTTAATAAACATAACTTTGAGATAATGACCTTGACCTACGACCACCAAAAACTAAACAATTCATTGTTGAGTCCAAGTGGACGTTTGTGCCAAACTGGAAGAAATTTCCGTGAGGTGTCCTGAGAGAAGGTGTTCACAAGGATGGGATGGACAGACGACCTGAAAACATGATGCCTCCGGCCACAGCTATCGCCAGCACAGAGGCATAAAAACTTGTAAAACCAAAATTATAGCCTGAACAACACCCTCACAGTCCATCCATCCATCCATCCATCCATCTTCTTCATCCTTTTGAGGGTCACGGGGCTGGAGTCTATCCCAGCTGACACTGGGTGAGAGGCAGGGGTCACCCTGGACAGGTCACCAGACTATCACAGGGCTGACACATAGAGACACACAACCATTCACACTCACATTCACACCTACGGACAATTTAGATTCACCAGTTAACCTGCATGTCTTTGGACTGTGGGAGGAAGCTGGAGCACCTGGAGGAAACCCACGCTGACACAGGGAGAACATGCAAACTCCGCACAGAAGGGCTCCCACACCCGGGATCAAACTGGGAACCCTCTCACTGCCCTCACAGTCCATAGTTTTCATTTTTATTCACCTCTGTGAATAAACAAATATCCAGTAAAAAGATTCACACACAGCATGTGAGCAAACAGGAACTTAACGTCCCTGAGTTCGTGTAAAATCTTTCTCTAAATGTCCTGTCTGAATGCATGTCTGAATGAGGCCGTGAGAAACAACAAAGTATAAGAAGATAACACTGGTACATGTCCAATGTCTGATTTGTCTGTTTCATGCTGGTGCAGTCGTCATGGCAACATCATGCTACGTTAGACTAAAAGACGAGCAGGTTTTGAGGATTCAGTGTGGCTGGTAAAGTTTAAGATGATCCTCTTAAAATGCTGATATGAAAACTGACACAAGGATGGGATGGACAGACGGACAGTAAATGTACTGCATCACTGTGAATACTGACAAAGTTCTGAAAACACACACACGTATTCGTACTTATACTGTAAACTCCTGAGGAAGCTCATGGACATCACAGATCCCCTGGCTTTGCTCTAACCTGAGCCAAAACAACAAATAACAACCTTTCCACACAGAGGAATCCACTTTCTCATCTCTGTCTCTCTCTAACACACACACACACACACACACACACACACACACACACTTCGTCTGCAATGCAACAGCTGGTAATTGTGACAGTTCTGAGGAAGGGCAAACAGACAGAGAAGTGAAGGTTAAGGCTATTTCCTGGAAGGAAAAACTGTTTCATCATTAAAATAATAATAAAAGTCCAATTTTTAAGAGTCAAAGCCTGAAAATACAGAAACTCGCTCCTTTAAGTTCAGCTGCTTTATTCCTTCTGTTAAAAATACAACATGTGACAAGACAAAACAGCCTGAGGCTACAAGCAGCTCCGAACTGGCTGAGTTAGGAGGAACTCCTGAAAGGGACGTCCTTACGTAAAGAGTCCTAGTGTTTTTAATCTGCATGATATTTGAGCTCTGACAGTAACAACCTCAGTTGGTGGGCCGTGAAGTCAGAGCCAGTTGTTTCTGAGTCTGAGTCTCAGGTCACCAGTCTTCAGAAGTAAATCATCTATAGGCCTCATGATTAAATATTCAAGAAGTGTGAAAGCCCTGTCATAGTTATTATGATTCATTTTATTAATTTTAGCAGATTGAAACTTGAGATAAAAGATGAAAGTTTTGCTTTCAAGTCTAAGTTTTAAGTGTCAAGTTCATGGCTTGATACTTGCCTCAGTTTCACAAATGCAAATCTTAGAGAGGATCTTTGATGCTTTTCTTTATTTTCTGTCATATGTGTAACATTACAATGTCCAACGTTCATATTAAACGTGGCCGAAGATTTGAATAATGAGGCAAAGATTAGGGGCAAGGGAACAATTATTATTTTTTTGCAAATACACATTTGAATCCAACTTTTGGTACTAGAATATAAAATCAGTTGTTTTTTCTGGCCACTAGATGGTGCTGAGGGTTTTTTTTTTCCTGGTGAGGTCAGCGGCATTTGGCAGTAAGTAGGGCTGCTCGATTATGGAAAAAATAATTATCACGATTATTTTGATCAAAATTAAAATCACGATTATGCGGCGCACGTGATGACTTATATTGTTTACACGACAACATGTCATTTCTGTCTCTACATGCGCGTTTAAAATTCTCCTCTGCTCTCTGTATCACGCACGGCGGAATTCGGCCCCGATGCGAACACAAATACACTAACACACACAGACACGTTCACACGCGCACACACACACACAGACCAACCTCTCTAGCTCTCCCTCTGCCATTTTCTGCGCGCTGTTTTTGAAATCTTCCGCGATCACCTGCCCCTCGCATTACTCATAGTTCACCTACTTGACTGGCTCGTGGAGTAAAAAAGAGGAGAGGAGGGGAGGGGAAGGTATTGCGCATGCACGGCTTGCATTTGATTTGCAACACAGGACAACAAGAGTAAACTGCCAAGAAGCGCAAAATCATTTTATGTCGATTATTTTGTTTTCATAACCGATGAAAGCCCAAATCGTAATCTAGATTAAAATTCGATTAATCAAGCAGCCCTAGCAGGAAGTTAATCAAAACAAAGATGGAGGCACCTGAGAAAGGAATCAGAAATGTGCTGTCAGCGTTTAAATCAAATGTGAGGACTTATTTTGGATTCTCTTAAACGTAAAGAAAGGAGAACTTGGATATGACACACGTGATTTTCTTTTTGTCTCATTTAAAATTTGGCCAAAAGTAAACCCTTCGCACAAAGTAACCAACATCCACAATGTCAAATCAAGGCTTTTTTTTTTTCAACTCCAGGATTTCGTCTTTAACTTGTAACTTTCAAACATCAAAAAGTACGTTTTAAAAATCTTATTACTAATTTGTGTGCATGTTCCCTAAGTCGATCCAGGAAGTCTCTAGGAGGAGTATCTGTCGCTTCGGAGAGGGTAAAAAAATAAAAATAAAAATCTAATCCCAGCTACCCCTCCTAAGAAAAGTAATGAATAGTCCCTAAGCCAATATAAAGAACATATGCTCCTCCTCAGTCTTAAACGAAGTCAAACCACAGCCACCCCCCTTCTGATAAATAAAGAACAGTCCCTAATTTAAGTTCAAACAGCGCTTTACAACCGAGTCACAGCCCTCCTCTGATAAATATACAGGTGCTCCAGTACAGACAGTATGAGGGAAATAAAGTGGACATGAAAACATGATCTGGTAGAAAACTAAAATCCAAGTATGGACCTGCAAAAGAGTGTTACAGGTCCCCTTTAAAGACTCGACAATTCACTACCTGGTTTTGATCTTAGCTGACAGTGTTGATATTTGACTGTGAGTGAGTTGAAAAGGTCAAATGAACTTCATGAACCACCCACTCTCTCTTCCTACTTTCCTCACCTCCTCCTTCCTCCTTTCTTTCTTTCTCTTTTCCCTTCCCTTCCTTCCCCCCTCCTCTCCTTCACATGAATATCTATCGCTCCATGTTGAGAGCAGTTCCCAGAATTCCTGGCGTGGCTGCGACAGTGACATAAGGAGACAGAAATATCCTGACAGCTGGGAGACGGCAGGCTGCTCCTGGACTGTGTTTAAATAATCAGGGACACACATACAAGTCGACTGACTCGATCACGTTCTCTCTGTAACAGTTTCATTTTCAGGAGTTTTCTTTAAAGCTGCAGGACGATGATGATGATGATGATGATGCATAATTTTATCCTACAGTCACATTTATAAACAATAACAGTGGCTTAAGATGGCGATAACAATCATTTACCGTCTCCGTTATATGGCGGCTGATCTGGTTCTCTGCATAACCTCATTGTTTTCCCAGATTGCGGACATTTACGGCTGCTATTCTTGTTCTTCCTTGAGTTTGAGCAATCTTCTACTTGTAGCAGAGTATTTTTACATGTCGTTAAAGTATTTTTACTTCAGTATAATATCTGACTACTTCCTCCACCCCTGCTGGATGGTGAGTATGAGCAGTAACAGCACACATTAATTGAGAGAGTTGACTGTGACACCACGAGTTAACCGCAGAGCGTCCCGGTGCTCGACTGAAGTACTGGAACAAAAAACTCCCCCGTGGGCTGAAAAGCATTTTCACATAAATGGATGTCATGAGAGGGACATCAGTTAAAACACTTCAAACTGCAGAGCTTTTATTAAGTTACTGTGTGTGTGACATTATCTCAGAGTGAAGTCTACGGGGCAAAGAGGGGAGAGCGGTCAAGTGACTCAACAGCAACAAACTCTGCAGTGGAGATTAGACAGTGGAGGAAGAAGTACTCAGAGCTTAAGTAAAGCAGAAATACTACTGTGTAAAAATACTCTATTACAAGCAAAAGTCCTGCATAAAAATTCATTAGGTAAAAACATATATTTTATTACTGGATAATAATTATTGACGCATTAATGTATTCATCACTTTAAAAAACCCCTTTCACTCAGTTTTATTTCCTGTTTAACATTCTTTCTTAAACAGAGAACGAAGGTGTGTTTGACAGTCAGATGTAACGTCCTCACAGCAAGAAGGTTCCTGGTTCGAGCCTGGGGTGGAAGGTTTGAACCCCCAGTTGGGGGAGCCACCAGCGTGGGTTTCCTCCAGGTGCTCCAGCTTCCTCCCACAGTCCAAAGACATGCAGGTTAACTGGTGACTCTAAATTGTCCGTAGGTGTGGATGTGAGCTGCCTCTCATCCAGTGTCAGCTGAGATAGGCTCCAGCCCCTGCGACCCTCAGCAGGATAAGTGGTTATGGAAAATGAATGAATGAAGGTACCGTTAGTCCATGACCATGGCAACCAGACTGCAGCTGCAGTAGTTTGGCAAACAGCAATATGGTTCTTACTTCAATGAATTTAATGATGAGTCAATAATTAAAACACTCGTTCCCTTCTTTACCGTCTCCTCCTGCTGCAGCTGCCAGTCATGCAGTGACGCAGCGCCGGCTGCAGTCCCTCAAAGGAAGGGCAGATATGTTGCCAAAGTCCCATGTTTGAACTGGAGTTATGGAGCATTTCAAAGGTGCACCGTCCACCAGCACCGGCCACTCTTGCCTCAGCTCACAGCTCAGAAACCACCCTGGGCAGCACTTTTATTTATTTATTTTTTTCTAACGGGATTTTTTGACTTAAAGTTGTGTACTTCCCAGTGTCCAGTACAAACTTTCAAAACATTCTGAAACTGCATTTGTTCCTTGGTAACATGTCTATACACCCTGCAGTGAAGGAGAGACGGTAAAGAAGAGAGCGAAAGACAGACAGTCAGTGTGTTGTGCTCTCTTTGCCGGTGGGATTTAGTTTCATTCACTGTGTTGATTGCAGCCATTATGAAAATAAACAACACACTACAGTAAGATGGAGAGCAACACAGAGAGATATAAATAAGGCTATCATGTTACAACTGGGGTAAAATACAAGATAAGCTGACTGAGTCGCTCACAACAATGTTTACGTGTTTATAACAGGACATCTGCGCAGGCTTGGGGGAGGACTAATTACAGATTCTACAGTAGTCATACATTATCTTCACGTTTTAGCAACAACCTTCTTCTTTTAATTTTGAGCACAAAATAGAGTAATTGGTGAAAAAATATTCGGTGAAGAGTGTGGCTACTCAACATCTCCAACCAATCACTAACCAAAATACACTGGAGGAGTCATTTACTTTATCTTGTCTAAAAAGTATACTTTTGTTTTAATAGTATTATTAAGTATTATCAATATTAATCTGCAAAGCAACAAAAGGTACATTTTTCATATTATATGACTCTAAGTTGTAGTGGACGTATTATTCATTCATTTTTCGTAACAGCTTCTCGTGTTGGGAGTCGCAGGGGCTGGAGCATATCGCAGCTCACACAGGGAGAACATGCAGACTCCGCACAGAAGGGCTCCCTCCTGGAAAATGGAAATACTTGAGTAACAAACAAGTACTTCAAAATTATACTGGTGCAAGTACACGCATGAGTAACATACGTAGTTGCTCTCGAACACTGATGTTAGACTGTACATTTATATATTTATCGTCTTCATGAAAATCTCCTGTGCACCTTTTAGATGACATTATTAAGTTGGTGACTGAACCTGACAGATAAGATTACTGCTGCATCTGTGACATGTGAGTGAGCGCGTAACATGCACTAGTGTGTGTGTGTGTGTGTGTGTGTGTGTGTGTTAGAGGGCACATGTACCGTGTGTGTGCAGCCTCTCCCTCTCTGAGCAGCACAGGACATTCTCCATGCAGCTGTTACACACCGCCGGCAGCCGGATGCCAAGAATGGCTGAGAGACTATGGGATACCAGCACACACACACAGGCACACACACACACACACAGGCACACACGCACACACACACAGGCACACAGGCACACGCACACACACACACACACACACAGGCACACACAGGCACACACACACACCCACATACACACACACACACACACACACACAGTAACAGTGGTTGCATCACTATAATCATGTCCAACAGTTGCTCCGTGGCAAGGTCAGGTTATAGAAAAATGCCCTGCAGGCAAACGCATTATAAATATGACAGAGGGAGGAAGAGAGAGACACGGAGAGAGAAGAAAAGGAGGAGAGGATAAAAGAAAAAGAAAAGAGCGGCGAGGAGAGAATACAATTTCAAACAGCGGTCTGCCCGTCTGTCCGCTTCCATCTCTCTCTCTTTGTCACTGAGCTCGACGCCCCGCCAACCGCCACGCCGACCGCCACGCCCGCAATTAAGTCAAATAAAGCTTGGGCCCACTTCAGCCTGGATGCTACCTTTCGAAGGAACAACCCATCAGACGCTCAGTGTGCAGCTACGAGTTGTGACAGGGTGAACCCAGGTCAGATGAGCCTGAAGGAGCTCGTTATCTAAACACAGACGATACTAAAGAACTTCATCCCAAACACAGTCACTTCCAGTGTTCCCAACAAACTGCTCAGCTGAGGCATCTGCCGCCACGCTACACAGCTCCATGTGAGTATGCTGTAACCATAGCAACATACGAAGATCAGCTCAGACTGGTCTCCAGCAACAAAATAAAACTTTATTTCACAACATACAATAAAATATTAACAGAAATACACTAAAGAAATCTGTCAGAGTGAGATAAGAGGATGGGGATCAGTCTCATGTCTGTGTTGAGCACAGTACTGGAGGCAGGACGTGGTTAGCTTAGCTTAGCATAAAGAGTGTGACCAGGGGAAACAGGTAGACTGGCTCTGTCCAAAGTTTAAAAATACACCTACCAACACCTAAAAGCTCACTGATACATATGTCACATCTGGTTCGACTGATCCTGGTTTTAGAGGGAAACATACACTGACATTACTGAACAGCTGAAAACAGAGACTTTCAGAGTCTTGTTTCCAGGTTTAGTCGAGGCCAAAATAAAAACCTGTGCTCACCAACCAGCTCTGGCTACGGCCTGCGAAGCTCCTCTGTAGTACTCGGTGGCTGAATACACTGTTTTATTTCCCCCTGAAAGTCAAGTCAACGTCATTTATACAGTACTTCAAACCAGACTGTTCAGAACTCAGCTGCCAGGTTTTTAACCAAAACCAAGAGACATGATGACATGACTCCAGGTTCAGCCTCTTTACACCGGCTCCAAGTATGTTTTAGAATAGATTTTAAGATTTTACTGATCACTTTTAAAGCTCTTCATGGTCTCTCTCCCAGCTGTTTCTCTGACCTCTTAGCACCGTACACGCCAGGATGTACTTTTGTCTGTTCCAGAGGCTGAAAATGAGAGGGCACAGAGCGTTTGCTGTCAGGGCCTCGAGGCTCTGGAATGACCTGCACAAGAAAACTGGCTAATATAATGTAATATGCTCTGTCTTTTCTGACCTTGTTAAAACTCTTGCTGCCGTGTTTTGGACCAGCTGAAGACAAGATAAACAAGACTGACAAATACCAAAATATGATGAGTTGTAATAATCAAGGTGTGAGGAAATTAAGGTGTGGATGACTTTCTCCAGGTCAGAAGTACAGAGAGTTTGGAGACGCAGCTGCATGAAACTTTATTTTACTACTTGATTGATTTGTTTGTCAAACTTCCCTAGGCAAGAAATTTTAGCCAATCAGTAGCAAGCATTTTTTCTGGCCATGGTAAAGATTTGTGAACACCAGTGCGTGCTGTGTAGTGGGGTGAATATTTCTTACTGGAAAACTATGAACCAATTGGCTGAATTAAAAAACATCTCATCACAGACGATTAATTGTAATTATGGATATTATGATACTTGTGTATTTCCTGCTGCAATCTTTTAGCTAGAGTTCATTTTTAACATCGTTCTGATGCATACTTTGAAATCACCTACAGTATATATATATACATAAAAAAAAATTAAACACGGTGCATATGTGTTCAAAGGGCTTTTCTTTATAGGTTTATAAGTACACCTTCTGATTTAACACTTTAATAGAGAATGCTTAGAAAACAGATCAGTGACTGTTCAGTATTTCTGACAGTGAGTGTTCTTCTGCTTTGCTGTAATAACAAATATCCACCACTAGATGGAGCCATCAAACTCAGAATGAGTCCTCTGACGCTCAGACAGCATCCACCTGTTCTCTTCTTCACTGCTGTTATACAGGTGAACTAAAATACAAAAGCTCAATAACAACAACACATAAAATTGTAAGACAATCCTGGTGACAATAAAAAGTTAATTGTCAACACTACTAATCAAATCTTGAATATGTGAACACATTAGAATCTGTTAAAAGTCTCATTCTTCTTGTCAACAACAGAACATGACCCATAAATTCAAGGCACGCTGCTTTATTGTGGAACAACATTTACCAGTTGTGTTCAGAGGTGAAAGAAGCACTCATGTCTTTTACTTAAGTAGAAGTAGCAATACTACCGTGTGCATATACTCTGTTACAACTACATGTCCTGCATTCAAACTCCTACTGAAATTAAAGTGCTTGGTGTTTTTTATATTGTTTGCTAATTATACTGCTCTTTGTATTTGTGCAGTTTAATTATTTTACATTCTATATATTGCTTTGTATTTTCTACTGATGCTTCCTGTTTGCACTCTGTCACTTTGCTGCTGTGGGACGAATAAAGTATTATCTTATCTTATCAAACTATACTTTGAAGTACGAAAATGTAAAAGAACTCAGTATTCAGAAAGGTCATAGATTGAAATTACGGATGCATTAAAGGGTTAGTTCAGCATTTTTTTAAGTGGGGCTGTTTCAGGCACTTGTCTATAGTCTGGTATCACCTTCATCAGATGACAGTAGGGGCACCTCCAGTGTGAAACAGCAGGCATGAGTCCCACCAGGGAAGCTCAGCGGTACATTACTGTGCACAGGGGTTGATGTCAAAACGTATTTAAGCCACCTTAAAAGAGATCCAACTAGAAAAATCAGCATCAGTCTAAGTGGACGCTATATTGATGCTATTTACTTCACCATCAAACAGCTCTTTTCTTTAGTGCTACATTTTCTCAAATAACCGTAAACCTTCCATATTACTGCGCCGCCACTGCCACACACTGTACCACTGTATTGCTTCTCTCCCAGCCTGTTTAATCTCCCTCTGCAAAAGTCCTTCTGTATACTCTGGTTTATAAAAGTATCCTCTTGCCTCTGCAGTTAACAGCATCTAGTTGTCATAATCCCTCATTTTAATTGTTTTTGTCATCTCTTCCATCAACCACTGTCAGTCTGACCCAAACAGCTGAACTGAAGAATAATGCAGTGCACAGCAGCAGTGTCGGCACAGTAACACAAAAGTTTTATGGTTGAGAGACTGTAGTGCTAAAGAAAATAGCTGCCTGATGGTGAGATAAAGCAGTGAAAAAATCCTTCATAAAGCCTCCACTCGGACTGATATAGATTTTCTTAGCTGAGCCTCTTACAAAGTGGTTAAAGTATATTTTTATATCACCCCCTGCAGACCATCATCTACTAAAGATAATACACTGACTATAGATAAGCTCCTCATACAGCCCCACTTCAAATATCTCAAACTAATAACCCTTTAATGTGTTCATTACTTTAATGTTGCAGCTGGTTACAGTGGAGCTTTTTTTAACTCCTTTATATACTGCTTTGTAATTTCATCTACAATAAAAGTACGACTAAAAAGTAGTAAATAGTAAAACATTTATTTAAGCATTAAACAAAAGTTAAATTCCACCTCTGGTTGTGTCTAGCTATTAAAGGTTTTCATCCCTCATCGATATCTTTGAAACACTGCTAAAGATTAAAATATCGACTTGTTTAAGTGACACCGTTCAGATGTTTGATTCACAGAAAGCTGCTCCCTGATCGGTCCTGACTGAACTGTGTGAGTGTTTCCTGCAGCTCAGATCTGACTCCAACATGAAGTGACAGAGGTGTCAGGATACACACAGAGGGAACAAAAACAGAAGGCGTCACATCTGTTTGTGTTTCTCCTTCCAGCTGTGACTGGACGAAAGCGTCTCCACTTATTTTCATCACGCTTTTGTTTGTCCTGTCGCTGTTGCTGTTGTCCTCTTTGTGCCTGCTGACGCTGCTCTGACAAGCTGCCACATCTCAAACTGATGACAGGTAGATGGTTTGATTATTGTCATGACGACACCAGCAGTAAAGAGCCGGCGATTGGATAAAGTTTCATGTCATTTAAAATGTCAATGAATCCAATTTTATTCCAGGGTTAAAAAGATGTGACTAAATGCAGCTGTCACAGTTCAGACTGAGAGTGAAGACAGCGTCACTGAAGTAAGATAATAGATCTTTATTATAGTTTTTCAGATGTGAAAAATGGGAAACTGGTTGGCATTTCTTTTGAATATAAAACACATGATAATGGTGGTTTGTAAAAAATATGATTTGCAGGACTAACAATGCTATTGTTTTATTGTGCAACATTTCTTTTACTTTCTAGTAGTTGCACCATATTCATATCTCTTATATTTTTTTATTGTAAAAATTTTATATCATGTCTCTTAATATCTGCACTGTCTTCATGTTATGCGCCAAATCACCCAGACAAATCCCTTGTATGTGCAAACTTGCTTGACAATGAAACAGTTTCTGATTTCTGAATCAGAGGTGTTGTCACCACCAGAGGGTGCAGCCAGGTGATCCTCCACATAAAGAGGAACTTTAAAATCTTGTCTTTGCTGACCTCCAGTGGTTTAACTTGTCACCCTGCAGCAGAGATGTTCAGGACTGCAGCAAATGACTGTTTTCAGCCTGGTTTCACTCTTAAAAAAGAGAAATCTGAGTGTATTTTTGTTAAATCCAGTAAAAACAAAGTGGAATTAGATTCAGATTCTGGTGAGGGATAAGAAGAAGCATCAGTAGCTGATAAATGGATTAAACACACACACAGTAAGGACACATGCACAGACAGAATGACATCACTCGCACACAAAACAAAGATGTAATTGTTTCTCACACACACGTACACACACACACACACACACACACACACACACACACACACACACACACACACACACACACACACTCTGCTGTCATTTTAAGTCTGACATAGTCACTTCTCAGAACCAGGCTCTGGTCCAACACATCACATGACTACTATAACACACACACTTCATGCACACACACACACACACATACATAATAAAGCAAAGTTATGTAATCTGAAAACAAACAGATACTGAAGCTGTCACACTGACAGTGTTTGTGTGTGTGTGGTCGTTAACTTCCTATCTCTGTGAGGACCAAATAAAGAGGTTAAAGTCTGGTTCTGACTTTCTGAATGTGCTGTTTGAGGTAAATACTCAATTTCACTTTAGATTAAGGTTTAAGTAGTGGTACCAACAATCCCATGATCCTAAAATGCATCAATGACCTACAGCTTCAAACAACTTACAGTAAGAAAAAACTAAAGTCACTACCTCTTGTATGCTTCCACAAACCAGTCAAAGAGCAGTTAGAGTTTATATCCATGTCTGTATCCATATCATTATTCCTCTGTCCATGTCTATTACCAGCACAGAGTCATAAAAACATATCAGTGCTTCAATGACCAGAATAGTTGGTAGGTAACATGAAAATTATTTTAGCCATTAGACCAAATGTCTTTTACTTGGAACCAGTCTGTCATAACTCTCTCACTGACACATTACGAAGCTTTTCAATCAAACTTTCAAGTCTGCACAAGGTGAATGTCTTGTGGCTGATATAAATCTGAGGTATTTTTAAAAGACAACTAAGTTTTCAAAAGACCAAGAATCACACGATGTATGTGCTGACAAACAAACAAACATTCTTGACCTAATCCAGGTTCCATGTACAAAGACGACCAAGAACTGAACTCAGAAATTAAAAGACCCTTTTTCACATTCATTTGTGTCTCCACTGCAGCTGACAATCAAACAGACGAGGCATATGAGACAAACTACGGATTTATAAAGTCTACACAATTTAAAACACCAAAGTCACACAATAACACAAACAGGCTGAGGCAATGGCAGACCTGCAGCTCCTGTGCTCTGCGTGGTATGACTGATTTTGTCAGTGGAGTCTGGTGGCTTTGAAGAGATATAGCAGCTTAGGTTTCCTGTTAGAAAGGGCTGATGCCAAGGTAAAGCAATGAAAATATTCTAAATATAACGTACACTTAAACTGATATTGAATATTTTAGGTGGTTAAAATACGACTGACTGCTGCCCCTGTTCACAGCCGTACATTGCTTAGCTTCTATGGCAGTACTTCTGCCTAAAGTGACACCCAGGGCTTCTCTCTGTGCGGGTGAAGCTGTAAACAAGTTGTCGCAGCCTAAAATTTGTGTTGGACCATTTAGCAATATTCAGGACTGTAACTCTGCCGGCACGGAGCAGGGACTTTATGACAGAGAGAATAAATACTGGTTCCTCCAGATGGTGCACAGGTAAGGTTTCAGCTTTGTGACTTCCTAAGAAGCTTTCTGGATTCATGGAGAGAGACTGTGCAGGGAAACATGGATGGAATTTTGTGCATGGTCATGGCAGCAAGTGACTCAGCTACAGACAGGAAATAAAAAAACATCCTCACACACACACACACACACACACACACACACACACACACACATGGTACTCTCTCGTCACTTTCACATCAGTGTGTTGAGCATCAGTGAGACTCCACCTCTGAGTGTCTGGAACCGTTACTGGATACATGACTGCTGCTGCCATGTTTTATTCACACGCAGAGGAGAGGAGAGCTAAAAGCAAGAAGGAGGAGGAAGAAGGGCAAATGAGGAGAGGAGAGGAGAGGAGAGGAGAGGAGAGGAGAGAAATAAAGTCAGAGGAAACAAGAGGAAAAGAAAGACTGAACACAAAAGAGGAGAGAAAACCAAGGAGAAAAAGAGAGTGGAGGAAAGGAAAGGAAAGGAAAGGAAAGGAAAGGAAACAAGAGAGGAAACAAGAGAGGAAACAAAGACAAAAGTAAAGAGGAGCAGAGAGGACATAAGGAGACGTAAGGAGAGAATACAGGAGGAAAGGAAAGAAACAAATCAGGGACAGAAATCTGTCAAAACGAGTCCTACAGGACCTCACCAATAGTTTGCTTTATTTCTAGGACATCGCTCCCTCAGAGCTACAGCAAACAAAAGATGCTCAGTTTATAAGAGATTTAACTTCTTCACCACAGACACAGTGAATCAAACATGAAGAGCTCCGACTATGAAACAGACTAATCGCAGAGTTTTTTCTTGTCTTACATAAAATTCACTGGAGATGAAGAGAAGGAGTGAAAGTTTGATGACTGCTCACTGGAAACGGTGCACGCTGAGACTTGAGTTACATAAATAAATCAACGGTCAACTGCGTGACTTGTGGAAGCCAGTCATTACATAACACCAAGGCTGTGGAGAGAGGCAGGGCATTATGGGTAATATACTGCCTGAGGTCAGACAGTTGAATCGACTGATACCCTGCTGTCTGCATGAGTTCAACACTGAGACGCATCGATACATGTGTGTATTTGTGTTAATAGCCGCTCTACTGACTCTGGATACACGAAGGTTACAAAGGGTTCAATCACACTCTACTTCAGACCATATCAAGTCATTCTAAGTCCATTTAAGTCTTTGGATCTTAAAAAAGGTTGAGAGGCTTTTCACTGGCATCTTTTTGTGTGTTTGGAGATTCACAAAGATCCAAACTGAGACATTTTTGTGTCTTTTCTCCACCTGAGCGCTGCAGTGTTGCACCTACAATAACAGACACTCTAATCTCAGCTCTGTGACTGTGTCTGATGCTTTTTGGCTCTTTTGTGTACTGAGGCGACAAGCTTTACAAGCTTTTAAAGTCATTTAAGCAGGACACAGTTCAATAATCTCAACAACAAAGCATCCAGTAATTAGACAGTAAAATCCAACTATGAAGACAGCAGGGACACACAGGACACTCAGCACTACACACTGTGAGCGCCAAGGTTTAACCTGCCTCAAGGCTATGAGCTTACTGCTAATGCTTCAATAAAATTAAACTAGATTTACCGCTTTGCAGTTCTACACCTCTGCGAACAAGTCAAGTTGCAGTTTCAGTCTCCATCATGTCAGTGAAAACATGGATGCTTCACACACAGATCTATACAATCAGCACAGTTTCAAGATTAGAGTCACCAATTCAGTATCTGACCAAATGTCTCCCCTTCTGTTCCTGAGATATGACGTTAAAACATGATGATGTCACAGTCAAGCTGAGATTATTCTTGAGATATCGTGTTCAATACAATTGGACGGACAACCTGAAAGCGTAACGCCTCCGGCTACGGCTATCACTGATGGCCTAATACGGTCATATACAGTATTCATCAGTTAATTATGGGAAAAGATTAAAAGTCCTCGACTAATGGCAACAACAATTTTCGAAACTGGTTCAGTGTTGAACGAGACTGCTACATCCGACGGTGGTCAGACAGGCTGCAAAGTAACCACTCAGGCAGTTGGTGGTGGTGTCAATTTATGTCCACTTAAAGTGTTGTTCTTGTCACTGACAGGCTCAGATATTATTAGTGTCTGAAAACATTATGGAAAGAACCCTACAGAAAAATCAAACGTATTTCCCTAACTGTCCCTGTTCTGGTCTGTTTGTTAGTGTGTGTCAAGGCAGGACTTTTCCACATTGTCGCAATCAGGTAAATATTCAGCCATGACGATGAAAATCTTTGAGATAACACTTAGCTAAGCTTTCTGTACTCCAACACAACACACTCTGACTGTGAGATTTCAAAACGAGACTTCTCCTTGAGTGAGACTTGTATCTTATAGCACACACAATCTAGATGCTTGCCTTGTTGGCAGTGATCAAGGTGAAGGAGCTGGACTTTAAAGGTAGAGGCAGCAATCACTATGAATGGACCAACTCTCACACACATGTACACACTCTGAGGGGAGGAGGGAGAGATCTGACACATCACAACACACAGATCAAGGCACATTAATACAAACGACCCAGGGTCATAACACTCACGATAACAAACCAGAGAAAGGTGATGAAAAATGTTTCATCTCACTGCAGGGTCTTTTCCTTAATGTGGCCAGACACTTTTAATAACAATCTGAGCCTGTCAGTGGCAACACTTCTAACAATCATGTACTGAAAGTGCCAAATGCCCTGAACAATTACAATGAGCCTGTTTCACAGCTCTCTGCCTCAATACTCAACCTTCACTGGGCACTTAGATACAAACACATGGACAAAAAGGGTCCAGGTTTAAAGTTTCCACCTGTGGTGCAGTCTCCAGACTCACAGTGAGGTGTTAGTTAACTGACCTGACAGTGACAGTGACTGTTCAATTAGAAACTCTTTGCTGTTTGGGTTAAATGTGTGTAAAAAGAAGCAGTCCTGTCGTCAGAAAGCATTTCAATAACAGCTGCCTGAACAACAATGAAGACAAAGTGTCCATGTTTACCTTGAGCTGCACCAGGTGGACGTCCACGTGTCTGTTGTCGCTGTCTTGTCCCACAGAGTGTGTGAGCTGTGTGACTCTGTCGCTGGTCGATCTCAGCCACGTCTCGATCTCCGGTAGGTGGAGGACGACCTTCCAGTCGGCTCCAGTGTGGAGAGGCGGAGGTTTCTTTGACCTGAAACAACACATGTGGAGCATGAGACTAATGTAAAGACTTAAAGCTGCACTAATAAGTATTTATTAATAATAATAGCTCTGATGACTACAAGTAATGTTAAAGGGGTCGCTCATAGTGACAAACAAACAAAACATTATCAGGTGACCCTGCAGAGAGCGTCAGCCCTACTGACTGAGCTGTTTTGGTGTTACTGCCCACATGTTCTATGTTTGGGTTCAGTCTCAAAGCCTTCATCAACACGACAACTGTTTGCATCAAACAAGCTCTAATAAACCCACCAACCAGCAGTCAGACACAGTCAGAGAGTAACTAATGAAGAGAGTGAAACATTAAGCAGCTGCAGAGACAGAGATTTTTCTCAGGTGTTGCTGAATGATGATCATGTTGCTCTGTGTCTGTTGGATGTGTACATTTAGCTAACAATGTAAGAACATGAGCCATGACAGGATTCTGAGGTGATCATATCTCAGGTGTGTGTGTGTGTGTGTGTGTGTGTGTGTGTGTGTGTGTGTGTGTGTGTGTGTGTGTGTGTCAGCTCGTGGTGGCAAAAAATATCCATCAATGAAGCTTTCAGTGGATGTTAAAGTAGAGAAAGTAGAGTTCTCACTACTTTTCAAAGCTGTTCTCTTTTACTGCCTATTTTTAGTGTTACAAGTCCAAAAAAGCAACAACAAAGAAAACAGAATTTGATCTAATGTGTTAGACCAGTAATCTTAATGCAAGTGACTAATTCCTTAGTCCCGCCCCTTTTTGCTCTGAGCTCCAATAATAGTTGAGCATGCTTGGAAACTGGGAAGAACTCCGGTCAGCCCTCCTCTTTCCTGTTTTTCTCAGATAATTTATGTGCTTGGCTCCTCTGTGATGTAGAGACATTCAAGTTTTGCAGATGGTTAAAATATGTAGCTGTGATATACAGTATCATCTTACCTTAGCTAAAGTTAGTAAAAAACTACCAAACTAGCTCGCTAACATATATCTACTGTTGTAATGTAAAGAAGTAATAATACACGCTACCAGTTTTGTTTTTTGTTTTTTGAGTATCTGTGCTTTCAACTTTAACTTCTAGCCCGCTTCATTCCCGAAATAAAATGTTTACTTTTCCTTCAATAAACTTCCCCTCAGCATCTTCGGTACTTACTACAAAAGAGGGAAGGAAGCAGGGAGGACGGCACGAACAGGCAGATTAATAACAGAATGGGAGTGGAGGAAAAAACAGATGCTGTTCTTTATATCTTTTAAGTTGTCAAATACCTTGTTTTTCTCCTAGTGTAATGTACACTCCATTTTTAAGGTGCTGTTCATGTTGAGAAATTATTTTTTTTCCAATACTCAGAATTCTGTCCACTCACTGTTTATTACCAACATGTACTTGTACTTTCACTGTCAAAACTTAAGTGCATCTAATATTATAAAATTACTTTTGATACTTAAGTACAGTAAATATCAGATACTTCAAGACTTTTACTCGAGTAATGTTCTAATAGGTGACTTTAACTTCTACCAGAGTCATTTTCTGGTGAGAAATCTGTCCTTTTACTCAAGTGTAGCTTTCAGGTACTTCATCCACCAATCTTATTAATCATCATCAATGACCCCTCATATTAACTTAAAAAAAACACATGGCACTCAAAGGATAAACAGTCGTCATCATCACGGCTGATCTGTTACCTCTGGGAGGGGTCTCTGCCCAGGTGAGGTCCTCCCCCGGTGAGGCTGCCCCTGCTGGGGCCCGGGCCGGGCGAGGAGGCCCCGTCCTGGGACTGATGCTCCTGGTCCAGACTGAGAGGAACAGTGGAAACAGTAGCGGAGGGGGTGGGAGTGTCAGGGTCCAGAGTCGGGGTGACGGAGGTGATCATCGGAGAGAGCGGCTCAGGGGCCACAGGTGAGAGAGCTGCGATGCTCATGGTGAGAGACTGAGAGGTACAGGATTCCTACTGTGGGCTGACGAACCTCATCGGAGAAAACTGGAGAGAGACAGAGAGAGAAATATGTAGAGGTCAATGAAATACTGAGATGCAGAGGGAACAAAGTAGGAAAGAAAACAAAACTGTTTCACATAAAAACACAGAAATGTAAAATGCAACATGCATTATTATTGTTGTTTTAACAATCCAAACATAACTACAGTCCTTTCAGTTTCAGTATATTATTATTATATATAAACGCAGCTGACCGAGTCTCATTTAAAATCTTTGAGATATTTTTCCACTTCACGTAGCGTCCTGGCCAATAGGAGGTCAGCAGGAGTGAGTGATGAGCCAATTAGAGAGCTAGATTACTGTCTGACCTTTCAGTCCATTATCTGACGTCTGACCGTGGAAATACACAAACACACACGGATACATAAATCTCACTGTGACCTTCACATGCAGCAGGTGGAGAAATGAAACAGCTGCTCAGCACCACACACACACACACAGATAAAGAAACATAATGAGTCACATGAACAGAGAAACAGAAAGTAGCCTTCACAGACAAAAAGCTTGCATATAAAACAGAGTATTATAATGACATGAGCATTCTTCTGTTAAACACACGTTCAGCTATCTGCTTTGTATCCTCTAATTATGAAGCTTAGCACAATCATTTCATCCACAAAAGCATAATCAACAAAATGAATAAATAAGAGGAATAGAAGCAAACACACTCCGCTGATCTTCTTTCTCCTCCTCAGAAGTTTAAGATCATTATTTCCCCTCTGTAATTTCCTTCCTCTGCTATCCTTCTGCCTTTTTTCATTCTCCATCGGCAACAAAGACTTTCCTTCACATTTTATCCTTAATCTCTCTTTCTACCTCCACTTCAGCCATCTATGTATTTCACAGACACCTTCTTGTATGAGCCACCTAAAACTGGCTTTGCTCACCTGTGTGATATTTTAGTGCAGAGTGCACGATGCACAGGTGAGACAAGAGTCGCAAATGGGAGGGAGGTTCATTTGAATCAGGAGTGCAAAGTAAGTTATTGTTATCTTGGTGGACAATCGGAAGCACATCTGATTCTGACATGACGTCAGTTTGCTGCTAATCAGATGGTTTTATCAGCAAGAGAAAATAAAGTACTTCTGCCGCATTCACAATGTACAACTTGAATATACTGAAAAAACATCAATTTAAATCAACATAGCAATAGTTAGTGAAACACAGTTCAGCCCAGACTTCTGGTTTAGCCCTCTGCTAACTTGAATGGGGACAGAATAATCTTGTGGCTCTTCTAGATATTTCAAATGTTATCAGACCAAATAAATTAAATCCTGAGAGTGAAACAAGTCATTTTGCAATTGTGACACGCAAAAAAAATGTAACTACTGATTTACAGACCTCTCTTTACAATGTAAGTCAACAGGCAAAAGTCTTTTTGGGGTCTGGCCACCACGTATGTCACACTGGCTTCAAAGCTCGGCACTGATCTAAGGGGACTTTGGATTAAGGTATGTGGAGGCTACAATAGCTGCTACTAGCATAACACAATCAAATATTGGACCTAACTGACAGATGTTATGTTGTGTTTTGGTTAAGTAGGTGCCAACTTTTGACAAAGAAGAATACAATTGACTTTGATCATCCCAAAACTATCCATCATGACAATGTTAAGGGATCGTGATGCTACATCTATGTAAATGATTAAATATGACTGAATACTTCAGAGGACATGGATGCAGAGTGGCAGAACAGGTGCTAGTTAGATAAATGTTAAACTACTTGTACAAAGGTGAATTTTATTGCTCAGAAACAATGTTGACTGTGATCATTTGGCATTAAGTTTATGCAACTTCTCAGAAACATTATCTCTATGTAATTAGCCTCTTGGCTCGTTATGGTGTCATTTAAACAGATAAGATGTCATAATTCACCAGAGGAGCAATAAACACAGTGATGGCATGGACGAAAAACAACGTAATGGTCAATTCTGTGTTGCTGAAATTTACGCCCACTTTAGAAGACAGCTCTGTGATTACTGGTACAGATGAACATTTAAATGATCTGCATGTTACTGGTCTACAGTTCAAATGTCCTGCAATGAAACACACCCCAGCTCTATGACAGTTTATGGTTCAGTGCTTATGGCTCAGCAGTGATCACTTACCAGAACTGCTTGAGCCAAACAAGGAAACAGTTTTGTTTTTTTCCCCTTTTAAAGGACGCCCAGACATACAAGAGCCACAAAGACAGAACAGCTGCAGATGGAACAGTGGAGATACTGGGAATACTGGGATACTGCAACTCTTCAATGCATTAAAGACTTTCAGAAAACTTTCTGGAGGTCAAGCGTGACTGACTGGTTGTAACAGTTTGCAATTCTGCTGTTTGTAGCTCCCTCGTAGAGAGAAAATGGCGCGTTGGTCAGAGGAGAATCTCCTCTGTCCCATCTGCTTTGAAATCTTTAAAGATCCTGTGCTCCTGTCATGCAGCCACAGTTTCTGTAAAGCCTGTTGGGAGCGGTGGTGGACGGGGAGGCCAGGTCAAGGGTGCCCAGTCTGTAAGAGGATAAGTTTATTTTATGTTCCTCCTCGAAACTTGGCGCTGAAGAACGTATGTGAAGCTTTTTCAGTGGAGAGACATCAGAGACGTTCTGAGGTGCTCTGCAGTCTGCACTCAGAGGATCTCAAACTCTTCTGTCTGGATCACCAGCAGCCAGTGTGCGTCATCTGTCTGCATTCAAGCTCACACACCAACCACAGCTTCAGACCCATCGATGAAGCTGCTCGGGATTACAGAGCGGGGCTGCAGGAGCTCCTGAAGCCTTTACAGGAGAAACTGGAGGTCTTTAAAGACATTAAGGGAAACTTTGATCGAACAGCTGAAGACATTGAAGCTCAGGCTCAAGACACAGAGAGGCAGATAAAGTCCGAGTTCTTGATGCTTCAGGAGTTTCTCCGAAAGGAAGAGCAGGCAAGACTTGTTGCAGTGAGGGAGGAAAAGAAGCAGAAGAGTCGGATGATGAAGAGGAAGACTGAGGCTGTGAGCAAAGAGATAGCAGCTCTTTCAGACACAGTCAGAGCTACAGAGGAGGTGCTGAGAGCTGAAAATCTCTCATTCCTGAAGAACTACAACACTGCAGCTGAAGTGGTCGACTGTTTCCAGTTGAAAGATCCACAGCCGGTCCAGGGAGGTCTCATAGACATGACCAAACACCTGAACAACCTGCCTTTTGCCATCTTGGACAGTATTAAGAAAATGATCCCAACTTCAAAGGTTGTGGAACCAAAAACTACCCCTGACCCACTGCGGTACTGTCCGCAAAAGCTAGAGGCATGTACCTAGTACTGGAGTGTACTGCGGGGTGAATGTGTGTCCATGGGGCCGATTACTGCACTGCCAATGAAGAATGACACTCGAGGACTTGACCTTACAGGTCTCAAGCGAAATTTCCAACCACCCAAGGCTCCTTCAAAATGGCTGGAAAAAACAGACAGCGTACATTATGTTCAATGATCTGTTGGGTACAGATTTATAGATTGCAAGGAAATGGATGGTGGAGCTGCTGAATGGATTTGTGGAGTTTGTTAGTTGCAGCGGTGGCTGTTAGCAGCTAGCTCCGCTCGCACCCAGCGGCTGGCGCTTCACATCTATTGATCCCATCAGGACTCCACCCAGATCCACACTATCTCGTGAAGGTTTGTGGGTGGATGGTGTTTGACAGGCAGGTTCAGTTATCTGTGAGTGTAGCTGTGCTGTAAGTAAACAGTCTGAACTCAGATCAGTTTTCTCTGACAGAGATGAAAGTTTAGTTTGAATCAGCAACTCTGTGAGAGGACACCAGTTTAAACCTCCAGACTAACATGTTGCACATGAAGAAACAAGTTATGTTTCTGCTTCTTAACAGTCACATGGATAAGTCAGAGTTTACAATGAACCTGGGGACAAATCCTAGTTGTCTCACATTAGTTATTTGTTGAGAGCATAAATTGAGAGAAGTTGAGCTTTTCAGATGATGATCAGTAAGTGTGTGCTGGTTGATCAGCCATTTAACCTGTCACACACTGGGGCAGAGGGTACGAGCTAACTGAGCGTGAGCTGAACATGCAGCTGGACTCTCAGCCCGGATTACAACACACACACACAGGCAGCATGACATCATTCTCTGCTCAGGACACTGTTACTCCACCATATATTTAAATAGCATATAGAGGTTTGCTGCTGTATTAATGTTCTGAATGCCATATCCACTTCCTTTACGGTTTATTTTTGTTGGAAAGCGAATTTGATTTTATCTTCACTAATTCTACATTTTTTATTTTCTGAATTAATCCACACAGGGTTGAATCTCAATAAGCCCATCACCTAATTAACTCTGCTGGAGAGTTTAGAGTGTTTTTTTAGATTAGTTTCTGATGATGTAGATCAAATAATTAGGATTTCTTTCCGAAGGAATATTACATTCATTCTGCTTTGTTAGTCATTTCAACTCTGTAACTAGTTTTTGGATTCAGACTTCAGATATGTTGAGTGATGAGAAAACTAAATCTTTATGTATTGTACAATGTTCCCTGTAACACATATATAAAAGAAGTGGACAACATAAAAAACAGGTGATAATAAAATATCAAATTCAATGAAGTGATTTGTAAAATTATTTTGGATTCACTGACTGAAATGTTGTCAACATTATCATCTTCATCATGGGGTGAAGCTTGTGTGACATGCACAGAAGTTAAGATACTGAACTCATATACATGGTATAGACCTTGTCTTGGAAGAAATGTAATAACCAACTAACTAATAACTCTGACTTTATGTTTCTTGCTAATGAACAAGTATTATAATGTTGACACACAAAAGTAAGAGGGTGAACATGGTCGACTTTATACCTGTTGAAAATAGGCGTGTTAGCATTGTGAGCATGTAGACAAAGCTTTGATGTGCCTAAGAACAGCCTCACAGAGCCACTAGCATGTCCACATGGCTGTGGACATTTAGAGTGAAGTCCTTATTTTGCAGGTCTTATATTCAAACTGGTTCTCCCAAAATACAAATGCAAAAAAAAAAAAAAAATAATAATAATAAAGAGGACACATATTGACACCGTACCTCTCCATCTGCCTTGGCGTTTAAAGACATATTAATCCCATATTTTAAAACCAGATGGAGTAATCCAGCCTGTTGTGGAGGCAGATGATCAAAAATGTGGTCGGATGATAAACTCTTTTTCTGTATCCTCTGTCTTACTGCATGGAGGAGACAAAACCTCAGTAACTACTTTGTTTTCTCACACTTCCTCTGTCTCTCCCTCCACTCTTAACCTCTCTGTCTCTGTCTCTCAGACATGGCTGACACAGCATGGCACTGCACACACACACGGTCAATGTGTGTGTGTTCCCCTTCATCTCAGCTGTAGCTTTAAATCCTTTTAAACACCGCCCGACGCAGCGAACAGACAAATAAAATGTTTTATTCATAGTCTTTTTTTAAACTCTTTTCTCTGAATAAAATATGCATCCAGTTCCCAGATCAGCTCGTCTGCAGCTTTCAGCGTAAATTTCATAAAAATGTAGCAGGAAGACGTTCCAGGGAAAAATTATATTAAAAAAGTTTCTTATTGATTTGCTAAAATAAAAGATAAACATAAACTGTGCAAAAAAGCTGCAGTTGTTAACTGACTATTTAACTAAAATAAAACAAAAAGTTTTGCCATTTCACAACATAAATAGAGATTAAATAGGAAAACTAGAATCATTGCTTCACAGTTATAGGTCTCTACGAACCAGTCAAGCTGCAGTTACAGTCTCCATCATGTCAGTGAAAACATGGAGGCTTCACACACAGAAGATCTATACAATCAGCACAGTTTCAAGATTAGAGTCACCAATTCAGTATCTGACCAAATGTCTCCCCTTCTGTTCCTGAGATATGACGTTAAAACATGATGATGTCACAGTCAAGATGACCTTTAACTTTTGGATATAAGATGTCATGACTTCATCATATAATCCTGTTAGACATTTGTGTGAAGTTTTGTCAGAATTAGTGCGTGAATGCTTGAGTTATAACCAAAAATGTAGATTGGTCTCATTGATCTCCAAAGTAAAACACAGTTTTAACATTCACCCCAAAAAAATGGTGGTTGTTACTGATTCAAAGCTGTGAGTATGACAGTCTGTCCTCCTTTGAATTAATATGCAGTTCGATGACAAAACAATTGAAGACAAATGATGCCCACACCTTTAAAAATGTGTTGGCTGCAGCCAAACACGATTTTACAATCTGGTATCAGAGTGTGAAATCACTCACACACACACACACACGGTGACCCAGTGAGCATCAGCAGTCAGTGTGTTGCAGTGCGGGGGTGACTCAGGCTCTGTATCGATCAGCATCAGCAGCAGTGAAGCAGAGAAACGATGTCAGTGGAGCAGCAGAACAAAAAGCTGTCAGTGATCAACTCAACCTGCCTGACAGGATTAATGATGGTGACCCAGTTCAGACCAGTTCAGCTGAGGACAGCAGGTCGCTTTGTTTCATTGGTTTGATTGAGTGAAGTGCGAACATGCTGTCGACGAGCAAGACGATAAAGATCAAGAGTCCGGTCACATCCAGTGCCAGAGTTTCAATTCAGCCCCACATACGACTTTCCATACTAACATCACTTCATGACACCTGAACCAACTCCTGTAACTGATACAGACAGTGAAAGCTTGTAAACAGTGGGCCCCAATCATTGGAGCTTTCCTAGCGAGTTTCAGGAGCAGGACCACACCTCAAACACACCTCTTCCGTTCCCTATAAATGCCAACTTAACCTGCTCTTCCCTTTCGCTCCCGTCTTCTGCGCTACCGGAACCGAGAGCACAATACGGCCCGAGAGCCTTCTACTATATTCGCTCATTCACTGAGTAATATTCCTACTCACCGATCCTGCCATGGATGTCGTGTCCTTGTCTCCATCTGACGACGACTTTTTCGCTCACGATCCGGAGGATCAAGCACCAAGTTTCCTTTCGCTCCCACCAGCGGATCCAGCTTCGGAGGCTGAGGACTTCCCCGCAGATGCCGTGCCCGACACGCTGCCTCGCCGGGTCCTTCGGCCGTCCAAGAAGCACGTGAGTCCGACCAGCTGCATCTCCTCCGCCGTCCACATCCCGCCCGGCTCGTCTCTCCACAACTTACGCACCGAGTACAGTTCACCTGCGGCTTCCACCGCCTCTCCCAGCTCACTCCTAAGGTCAGACAGAAGAGGACGTGGCGACTTCAGAACAACCCACCGCCGCCGCCGCCGCAACTCCCCGACGCCCTCACCTGCCAGAGTTCTTCAGCCCCCCCGCCATCACGGTGAAAACACCGGCCGCTCTTCCCGACGGCAGTCCCAGCGTCACCACGCTCCGGCGAGGTCTCCCGAAGGCCAGCCCTCTTCCAAAATTACTGACTGGACCGTGGCAACTCTCCAGAAAACACTCCGTGACAAAAGCATCCCCTTCCATCGCACCGACAACAAAGCAAAACTTTTCAACATCCTCATGGCCGCCTGTCTTGGCCGCCGCTCCGCCGGCTCCAGCCCGCTTCCGCATGACGTCACCACGCACACTCCGACGACGCTCACTCCAGCTAAAGGGACAGTCCGCCTGCATCCTCAGCTCATGGAGCCAAAATCCCAGCAACAACGGCAGGGACGTCGACCTTCGAGACCAAAAATCACCACAGTTCCTGGCACATCTCCTACATCGGACGAAGCACGTGGTGTTGAAATTCCTGGACCTCTCACATCATGTCCGGGTTTGCCCCAGCACCAGCTGTCCATTCCCACATGGGCCGATGGCCCCTTTAACCCCACCCTCCAGCACCAGCAGCTTCTTCAGCAACCAGCCTTAGCTGGGAATTCTAGCACCGGGATGCTAGCACCCCCCCCTACTGCATCACAGTACACCCATCAGCTGGGTTTCTCCGGGGTTTCTGGCACCGGGATGCCAGCACCCCCTGCCACTGCACCACAGTACACCCAGCAGCCAGTTTTCTCTGGGGTTCCTGGCACCGGGATGCCAGCACCCCCTGCCACTGCACCACAGTACACCCAGCAGCCAGTTTTCTCTGGGGTTTCTGGCACCGGGATGCCAGCACCCCCCGCCACTGCACCACAATACACCCAGCAGCCAGTTTTCTCCGGGGTTTCTGGCACCGGGATGCCAGCACCCCCCGCGGAGTACTACCAACAAGCTGCACTTCATCACAGCCTTCTCCCTCAACTCATCCCAGGCCAGCGGGCAACCACCCATTTTACTCTGTCCACAGCCATTCCTCCCACCCGTCATCTTGGCGCTCCAGTTTCCCGTCCTTCTCCGGTCCCAGCACAACTATGCAAACAAATCATTGACGGTAATTATATTGATCTGGCTCTTCTCCTTTTGCCATCCTTGCACCAACCACCCAGCGACAGGTGTCTTGAAGACCTTGGTGGTTGCCTCCACCCGAAGAGGAAGCAGTCCAACCGTTCCAGAGAACTCACACCAACTGAATTCGCATATGCCTTCTCTCTTTATAGAGATGTCCTGTGCTCACACTTTCCTGGCCGTCGCCAAGAACTGGACGACTACATGTCTAACATCCTTAACCTGGCCCTCCGTTTCGGTGGCAACGGTTTTTATCAATACCACATTCACTTCGCTTCCGAAGCCGCAGCTCGTCTCCATCAATTCAACGAAGCTACTTACTGGGGCACTCTTGACACAGAACTGTATTGCCGCATCTTCGCTGCCCGTGCAGCCGTGACTTGCTCCCTGTGTGGTGCCCCGTCTCATCCAGCTTCCTCCTGCTCCCTTCCAACCCGTGCAGAAACCTCGTCCAGCCAGCCAAGAGTGTCTGCTCTCTCCCGCTTGTCATCAGCAGCCCCGCCGCCACCCCTTCTTCCGACACCTGCATCATCCACCCTTTCCGCCACCCTCCCGGTCACCAAGGGCATTGACACCAAGGGCAGACCCATCATGCATCAAAATGGTCGTTCCATCTGCAACAACTTCAACGACACAGGTTGCAACATGTCGCAGTGCCGCTACCTCCATGTTTGCTCCTACTGCGGAGGCGGACACGCCCGTCCAGCATGCCCTCACAACCCAACTTCACTTAAACCAGGTGAGCACCTATCGACACCTATAAACATCCCTGCCTTAGCCATGGCACTTCGCAATCACTCAGATCCAGCCTTCGTGAACTTCCTTGTAAATGGTTTCAGAAATGGTTTTCACCCTGGTCTATCCGTACTACCATCCTCGTCATTCGAATGCAAGAACCTGCAGTCCGCCACAAACGAACCAGAGACAGTCGACCGCTTGCTCGCCAAGGAAGTCAGCGACGGTTTCATGATAGGCCCATTCGCGCATCCTCCTTTTCCAGATTTCCGTATCAGCCCCCTCGGTATCGCAACCAGAAAGTATTCAGGGAAGAAACGTATAATCGTCGATCTTTCGGCTCCCCATGGCAGCACCATTCCCAGCATCAATAGCTTAATTCCGAGCGAAGACTTCTCCCTCCACTACACCACCATCAACCACGCCATTGCCCTCATCAAAATCGCTGGCAGGGGATCATGGCTTTCAAAGGCAGACATCACAAGTGCCTTAAAAGTTCTTCCCATTCACCCAGAGTTCTGGCGATTCTTCGGCGTCCGCTGGCGCGGTGCATACTACTTCGCAGTCAGACTCACCTTTGGTTGCAAAAGCAGCCCCAAAATCTTTGACATCTTTTCAGAAGCCCTCTGCTGGATCCTGTCCAACAACCACGGAATTCCATTCCTCGTCCATCTCTTAGATGATTTCCTCATCATTACCCCCTCTTCATCACCACCAGCTTCTGGCCTGGTCACCCTGACCTCAGTCTTTTCCGACCTAGGGGTTCCACTGTCAGTGGAGAAAACTGAAGGCCCCTCTACTTCCCTCGAGTTCCTCGGAATCACGCTGGACACCAATTTGTTTCAGGCCTCTCTTCCCGTTGAGAAGCTAAACCGCATTAGTCTCCTGATATCCAATTTCCTCCTTGCTCCTCGCTGCACCAAACGCCAACTGCTCTCCCTTTTGGGCCACCTCAACTTCGCCATGCGCATCATTCCCCAGGGGCGGGCATTCATCTCTCACCTGTTGTCGATTGCTTCTTCCGTCCCATCTCTCCTGGCCTTCATTTCCCTGGACGATTCAAGCCGTGCTGAGCTCCGCCTTTGGCTTCACCTGCTTGCAAACTGGAATGGGATCACCTTCTTTTATGACGATCATCTGACCCATCCGCAGGACATCCATCTCTTCACGGATGCTACTCCCTCAACTGGTTTTGGGGGCTTCTACAATGGAAAGTGGTTTGCAGCAAAATGGCCCCTGGAGGTCTCCAACGAATGCCAGATCGCTTCCTCAGCGCTATTCGAAATTTACCCCATCATAGCTGCTGCCGTTCTGTGGGGCCACGAATGGTCTCGCAAGTCCATCCTCATACATTCAGACAACCTCGCCGTCGTCGACATCATAAACAAAGGTCGTTCTAACTCTCCATCCATCATGCCGTTCATGCGCCGCCTAGTCTGGCACTCCGTTACCCATCAATACATTCTCCGTGCAGCCCATGTTCCCGGTCACTCCAATGCCATCGCTGACTCTCTCTCTCGTTTCTCGTTTCAGAAGTTCAGAAGCTTGGCTCCTCATGCAGATGCCCATCCAACACCAGTTCCTCCATATTCAGCATTGACATTCAATCTGTAAATCCTGGCCTAATACCTCTGATAGTTGAAGCACAGAACTCCATAATCAACAGCCTATCACCCGCAACCTTATCATCATACTTGACAGCTTGGAAACAATTCCGTCACTTCCACAACCTGTATCACATTGCCTTCCCATCTTTCAGTCTCGTCACCTTGACTAGCTTCATCACCCATGCTCATTCCGCCATGGCCATTACTACTCACACCATCAAGGTGTATCTTAGCGGCATCAGCTTCTTTCTGTAAGCTCATAACAGGCAGTCCAAGCCTAGCCTCCAACCACCCGCAAATTACTGCTCTCCTCAAAGGACTCATACGCCAAGAACCAGCTAAGATCCCTCGCCGTCTCCCACTTACATCTGACTTGCTGTTAGCTTGCATCCATACCATCCGCTCAGGATACTGCACTTACCACATCGCACGCACCTTAGAAGCCATGTTTCTGCTTGCCTTCTTCGGTTTCCTCCGATGCTCAGAATTCACCTCCTCGACCATCCGCTTTGACCCACGCCGCCATGCCTGCATTTCAGATCTGTCCCAATTCTCCAACGTCGCCATGGTCTTCTACATCAAGCAAAGTAAAACCAACCAATCCGGTCATCCTACACCAGTCTTCTACTTCAACATACCATCGCTGCTGAATCCATTCGAGACCCTGACTAGTTATTTGTCATTCCGAAAGTCTCAAAGCACTTCATCCACAGATCCACTTTTCGTCTCAGAAGTCGGACAAGTCGTCACTCGATTCTGGTTCCAACATCACCTCCGCCACGTACTCTCCTTATCCGGTGTTTCCCCTTTGCAGTACTCAGGTCATTCATTCAGGATCGGAGCTGCCACTTCAGCCTCCCGCAATGGCGTCCCCGAACACCTCATAAAAATCATGGGTCGTTGGTCCTCGCAAACGTATCATCGTTACATCCGTTCAGACCTCAAAGATCTCAGATCTGCTCAAACCCTTCTCAATAAGTAACTGGAGGTTTTTGGGGGTCCGTCGTTGCCCGGGCGCTGCGGCGGATTCCCTAAGCCTCCCCACAACGCTTCACCGGCCAAAAAACAATATTTCACAGTTTTGTGTTATTCAATTTAGTTTAGTTTCATTTTGTTATTCAATAAATCATTCTATGCATTACTTTGACGGTGTGGTCCTTGCTAGTGAATTGTCCATTAAACACAGAGTGGGTATCTTCTATGAAAATAACTGTCATAGTTGCTGAAACTGTCACTCGGGATGTTTCGGTTCATTTTGATTTTGATAGGCCAACAACCATTAACTGACAACTGACTGGTTAATTCAACTGACTGGTCAACCTTCTAGCTGTGTTAAATGCAGTAATGTAGTTCCACCGCCCATCCTGAGGTTAAGCACTCTGCACTGTGTACTACCCTGATCAGGTAACAACACCACTCATTCTGCGATTACCACTGGTAACACCATTTCAGTGGTGGGATACATTGCTGTGGAAACTCAGTGACCACTGTCAGGTTTGCAGTGCAGTAAACTGAGTATCATTCATAGTACAGTGATACTACTAGTAGTAGTAGTGGTAGTGGTTAACAAATTAAAGTGCCATCCACATGCCGTGTTTTTGTGCCCTCTAATGGATTGTTTTTAATGTAGACATGCAGCAGGGACACTCAAACGCCAAAGCAACGCCATGAGGCGCATGAGCTTCCGAGCCCATATTTTTCAGCCCAACTTCTGGAACGCAGCAGAGCACAACGCATGTCATGTGACAAGAAACATCCAATCACACCCGACAGCTATCTTTCCCTTCCTCCGTAAATATGAGTCTGAGATAAATAGAGACAAGAAGTTGATGATTTTATTTCAGAGCTGTCAGAGCTTTACATCTGACTCATGGGCAATATTTTAGGCCTCCACACTTTAAAGACAACGCCTGGAAGAAGATCAGCTCTGCACTCAGGATTATGTCTATGTTGGCTGTGATACAGTTCCTGTTATGGTTGCTTAGCAACTTCGGACGCTACCTGCCTCTGCAGAATAGGCACAAGAGTCACACACAGTGCCTGACCTCGCGTCTTCCAGAGGGTTAAAGATGCAGCACGTGTGCAGCCCCTAACAGTTGCCTAGTCCGACAGTTTGACTGCAGTCCACAAGCCCTAAATGAAAAAAATCAACCATCCACAACTTCTGACAAAGGAAACGCAAAAATAACGTTCAAATGTGTAACAAACTGAACTGAACTGACCTTTGAGTTTCATATGATATATTCTCAATCCTGAATGTGAACCTCACCTGTGTGTATATAATGTCAGCGTCCTGTCACACTGATGATGGATCTTCAGCTTAAATGTGTCCATGTCTGTGCATCTTCTTGCCCATAATAATGAGTAAAGTTTAATATGAGAGCCTGTGTTCTGACCACTGAGTTTCAAAAAAGTCCAAAAGCACTTAGATGACCCCTCCAGTTTCCTAAAGTCTCTCTCTGCTGTTCAGACACCAACATTAATGTTCATAAACTCTGCACTGAGCTCATCATTGATGTTCAATGTCTGCAAACTGCTCAGGCTTAAAACATCATTAATCTAAATGAAGAACAGCTGATTCACACTCGTTCAGTCAAAGTTTCACATTTCATAGAAAAACTTCAGTTGGCTAATACAATGTCTGTAATTGAACTGGAGAGTAAAACTATCCCATATAGGAAAAATGCGACGATATAGGGAAATGAACAAAAATTTGTTTAACAGAATTTTTTCTCTGTATTGTCTATTTAATCATGTTGTGACCCGTTAGATTTGTCTTTTGGACATCAGGAGGGTCCCGACCCACAAGTTGGAAGCAACTGGTTTACTTCATTCATTTTGTCTTAATCAAAATCTAATCTAATTCATGAAATGTACTTTTTTTCATTTCTTAAATTGCTTGTGTAACTGATTTATTTACTTTAATTACTCAACATCCTTTAAAAAGTACTTTTCTCTTTTCAGACATAAACTCCAAACAACAGAGTATAATATACATGAGGTATATTATACTCTGTGTGAGAGAAGCACTTCCTGTCTGTGAGGCGTGTCAGGATGAGGTCAGCCACTATAAACAGAGATGAAATCATCATCAGCATCATCATTACATCATCAGCCACATGACCACAGAGAGGGAGGGGAGAGGGGTGGAGGAAGAAAGAGAGATGAACAGGACAATGTGATGATACACTGATGATCATCATGATAACTGAGAACTACGACAGCACTTATGATGATCTCATGACTCTGATCAATAACTGTCATCAGCTCATCGAGGCTGAAGAGGAGGATTATTGATCTGCTTATAATCTCTGTCAAACACCTGCCTATATTGTCCCAGGATCATTACGTAATGTAACTGTAGTTTTCAGTCCCAGTGAGACACACAGCATTTAATAAATCCTGTCTTAAAACTTAATTATATAAAAACATTCTCATAGTTTTATGTTCACTTATTTCACTTCAAACTTTTTATAACCACTGCTTCTGTTCTGCAATATTTTATTCATGTTGTATTTTAAAGTGCTCTTAAAGCTTGTTTTAAATAAATAACATCTTTCATCAACTGAGAATTATTTTTTCTGCAGATATGACACATCTGCATGATTTGCAGTGCTGTGCACATGGCTGTGCATCGATTCAGGGACGTAATCTGAGTTAGTTAAGAGGACGTGTACCAACTAACAATGTGTCCATCACTCCTATAATTAGGAGAAAGTCCTACTTACAGTTAAATAACAAATCTTTGCTCCAACAAAGCTGCTCTCTTCTTTCTCCAGAAGATGTGTTTTCTTGAAATTGATCAGAAGCAAAGACAGCAGCGAGCAGTAAAACCGCACAGGTTTCAAAGTTTTAGTTCCAGCCCCCTTTTTAGTTTACATTTAGTGGCCGTACACATGCATCATCCTTAACCGCCTGGAAAATGCGAGGTTGGGTGCAGTGTGCAACTATTGTGCCTATTCTGTGCCTTTTAGTAAGAGTGCAGAGGCAGGTTGAGTCTTAAGTTTCTAAGCAACCATAACCAGCACTGTGTCATAGCCTACTTAGATATAATCCTGAGTGCAGATCTTCTTCCAGGTGTTGTTTTTTAAGTGTGCATTAGGCCTAAAATATTGTCCGTGGGACAGATGTAAAGCTCTGACAGCTCTGCACTAACATGATCCACTTCTCTGCCATATTTATCACAAATGGATATTTACAGATGACGGGACAGATATCTGTTGGCTGTGATTGGTTGTTTCCCATCACATGACATGCGGTGCGCGCTGCTACGTTCCAAAAGCTGAACTCAGTTTATCTGAGGATGCAGTCGCCCTAAAAAACAGGCGCTCAGGACGCTTGTGCGTTGCAACAGTGTCGCTCTGGTGTTTGAGCAAGCCTGCCGCACCTCTATATCAAAAACAATGGCATGGAGGGCGCAAAAAGCGCAGCATGTTAAACATTCAATGTATGGGTAATTTGAGTCCATGGATCAAACAAAAATCTGGTTGATAAATAATTATAAAACACTTTTTATTATTACTCTAAATGGCGACGGGAGACAGAAAAGCAAGAGTATGACACTGACTCCCACTCTTGCCTTCATACTGGTACAACAGAGCTGTGTGTTCATGACTTAATTAAAAAGTAAATAGGTCATTTTCCTGCAGAGATGCCGACAGGGATGCAGGCTGGACACGTGAGTGCACTATTACACACATACACAAAGTATACACACACACACACTCTCACACACAGAGTAAACAATTCTCTGTGTTTGATGTCTTTCACAAAGCACTGGACACAATTAAACTCACACTGAGGTGCCAAAAATCAGATGATTCAGATCACAAAACAAACTGAGCAAACTTCCACTGACTATGTGTGACAGCAAAATGTATTATGGCACACACAGTTATTATGTAATGCATCTCATACTGTTATAATTAAATTAAAAAAACATCACTGCACCAGTGTTAACTGATGTGGAAACACAACCTGATCAGACCAGTCACTTCACAGAATGAATCTAAAGACAATAAACTGCTGTTGAAGCTGTTTGTGGTAAAGTCAGTTCCTGATTTTAATTTCACCAATTTGAAATTATTTTAATTCAAAAAACACACTAAAACACCCACTTACTTGCAAATTATAATTTACGTATTTAGAGTTTACAGTACACTCCGTGGGGAGGGAAATTCTCCTCTCTGAAGAAGTGACAGACTTGGTGTAAAGAGTCAAGTCTCTTTTTATATTTAAATATTATATGCATAAATCCCTGTTATTATTTTTATTTGTATGTCTGTTTCTGTCTAAATCATTCTGTGTGTAAGTACACTGAGAGCAACAAAAAACTGGAGACAAATTCCTTGTATGTAATATAAAGCAGATTCTGAAAAGCTGTCGTTTGACTGAGTTCAGACTTTTAACCTAAGAGTATGGTTATTTTGTTAAATGAGGAACAAAGTTATCTAGAAAACTAGAGGACTGTTCTGGTGTCAAAAACCAAAGGTCAGACACTGTATATGGAACAGATATCCAGCCCCACGTCCTCAGGGAAGACTCTTAATGTCTGAGTGTGCTCTGCTCCTCTGAGCTTCAGTCTGCCACAAACAGACACACACATCAGTACATACATACAGTCCTTTAATCTGTGTGAGCTCAGCTGAGCGTTTTAGATCATCTCTCCGTTTCGCAGCATGCACATGTTACAGAAATCATCTTGTTTAACATCCTCTCTGACGTCTAATCCTCTCTGATCTCATGATTCAAAGCTCGGCCGGCTGTTTGTGAATCAGCAGTCTGGAGTCAGACAGGAGACGTTTACACGGGATCTGATTCATCTGTCTTTTGTGAGATTAAAGCTCAGATTAAAGCCACACTGGGAGAGATTTTTATGTAACACAGCAGCTGTTTTATCAGCTGAAATCAGAGTGACACTGAGGCAGAGGGAAAAAAGGGGTTTCTTCCACTTTAATCATGATGCTGCAGATTCTACAAATGTTCCTATGCTGAAGCTTAAATGTGTGATTTTCTTTTTCTTTCAAGAGCTCTGCCTTTCTTCAGCTGGTGTCCACAGCCTCGTGCCCAATTCATAATTTAATAAAGTTTGTAGCTCACATCAACTGGGATGGCTTTCGATAACATTAGGGTGGGCCAAATTTAAAGGGCTACAGCTCTTATTTCAACCTGAAACCATTAAAATACTCACAGATATATTTATATATTCCAGAGATGACTTTGTTATGACAGCTATTTTGTGACTGTTGATTTTTTTAAGTTCACTGCTGACCACACCTAAACCACACCAATCAACTTTCAAATCTACTTATACCTGGTCAACCCACCCTGTCCTGTTTAGCTCAGTTTTCTTGACCCAGCCTCCCGCCCTCTCCTGATCTGTATTCTCATACCTCTCCCATCTCTCCTTTTCCAGGAACATCTCTGGGGCCTGTAATTGGCTCTAGTGACTCCAGAACATCCGGCTTTAAACAGACGACTTCCACATCCATCCCTCCATCACATCCACTCATCCATTCTCTGTGTCCAATACTTCCTGCTTCCTGATCTCTCTTCCCTCTCATCCAATACTTCACATTACATTAACGCACATCTCTACCATCTCCCCACACGCACATACTCTTTATTCTTTGTTCTTCATACTTCATGCTGTGAACGTTTGCACATCCCCTGGTCAATGTTTTGCACATTCCTGCACACACTTTACCGTTCTACCACTTTAAAAACTGACTTTTATACACATTTCTTTTTTTTATATTTTCTGTCTATATTTACATCAAGTCTCTAGTCTGTATGCACCGAATCACCAAGACAAATTCACGGTATGTGCAAATCTACTTGGCAATAAAAACATTTTTCATTCGGATTTCCCCTTTAAAATCACACAGTTGTGCTGTGGTCCTTACTAGTGAACTTTCTAAGTGTAAATGTACTGTGTACGGTGTATTTTTACTTTTGTGCACTAATAACAAAGGTTGTTAATAATTTAACAAATAACAAATGCTTTCTTTAAAACAACAAATTGTTAGGGGGGAATAAAAACAATTTTCCCTAACGTTCATCTGCACTTTCTCCATGACAACATACAACACCCTCCTGTGATGATGCTGCAAGCCTCACCTCACAACCACAGCTAGCTCTCCACTTAGCCACACCCACAGCACATGGCTCCCCCACAGACAGAATTCAGGGTGAACTGAGCTCGTGCAGCCAAGTTAATGTTATAAATAATTTACAGAAAACCAAACGCTGTGTGTTCCTGGTAAAGTCAGAGGGAGAGGGTGATGCTGGGACTTAAAATAAACGGAGGGGAGGTCGATAAGGAGAAAGAAAATACAGCCATGAGACACGCCGCAGTCACAGAGGGATAACTGTGTGTGTGTGTGTGTGTGTGTGTGTGTGTGTGTGTGTGTGTGTGTGTGTGTGGTTCCCAGGGGTCCTCCAGCCCAGCCCCAGTATGAATAATGTATCACAGAGGAGGAAGATGTGTTGAAGGATCCTGTGTTCCTGGTCGTTAATCCTTCCCTCTCTGTCTCTGCATCATGTTTCTGATTCAGGAGCAGCACAAGTGAAAAAGAAAAATCAAACTGAAAAAAAGGAACAGAGAAAATTAGCTGCTATTTTGTACTTTGTGATATTATTATTATTATTATTATTATTATAAATTATATTATACCAATCTATAGTTTAGATTAAACTATACTGCATTACATTTGATATTATATTAAACTGCTATATTATGTTATACTATATCATTACGTGCCTTATATGTTATTTTAATACAGACAAAACAAATTATTATTACTTAATTACATTATATATTATCCTCATGTCACAAGCACATTGTATTATTTTAGATACGCAGATATTACCTGCTACTGGCTCGTTTTAAGTCCTCGCGCACCAATTCAACAACTGAGAATTGAACAGGCAGCTGTAAAAAAAGACACGAAATACAGGGAGAGGCAAAGAATAGCACCTGCCTGTGTAGAACTCAGCAGCACGCACACAGCCGCCATGTGCACAAGACTGTCTACTTGAGTGCTGGAGTGCATCTACACTCTCACAGGTTCACTGTGCTCTCAAAGCTGTACTCTGCTCGCACAAATTGACTTGACTTTTTGGGGACAGAAAACAAGGGAGAAACTGGGCTTCTTATGACTGGTCACTTTTAGTGTGGTCACACCCACACGTGGATCTACTTGTACTTAAAGATAACCACAGAAGAAGAGGGACAAGTGTTTTAGTCTTTGCTGACAATTTAGTGGTCTGTTCTGTTGTTGGAATACGTGCGATGCTTTTAATGTGACAGTAAAGTAGTTTAATATGGGAGAAACTCTGAGGGCGAAGCTAAAGCTAACACTGAGACCTGTGAGAGCATAGATGTGCTCTGGTGCTCACACACGTGGTGGCAGCTCTGTGTGCGTTCTGCTGAGTTGTACACATGCAGGTACTGTTCTTTGCCTCTCTATATGGTTTGTGTCTTGCTCGTAGATGCCTGTACAGCATTCAGTTGTTGAACTGGTGCACAAGAACTTGAAACACACAAGTAGCGGGTAATATGTTCTTGTGGAGCATGTTTTATCACGCTAGCGAGATTTGACGTAAATATGGTGCCATAAGCTGTGTTATTGTTTATGTAGAGGTTTTGATAACTTTCAGACTGAATAGTTCCCTACAAGGCCTTTACATGTATTGATTAGTTAATTGATTACAACAGCATGTATGTGTATAACATCGCTGACACACCTTTATATAATTACCAACACAGTATCCATTCCTCTGCAGTGGTTTGTTTGTTCATTACATTACATTATATTATATTACCATACTTCACTTTCCAGCCTGGATTCCCGGTGGGACTAAACCAAGCCATTAGGGTGTGTGTGGAGGCCATGTTTTTTTCCTCCCAGGTAATTATGGGTAATATTACAGCACAGACTGCTGACGTTATCAGAAACCAAGTTAAATTCAGAGCTGCACAAGTTCTGCAGAACAATTCCAATCAGCTGATTCGCTCAATGATGAGAAATGTTCCAGGTCGTTCTATCAGAGCTGATAACTGTTTGACTGCTTCACTGTGTGTGATTCATGATTTCTGCAGAAACTGGCTGAGCTGATAAAATGTCTCACTGCAGACAAAGACAGAGACAGAGAGAATAAAAGGATGTTTTCCCATTCAGATTATTTTGTCTGGTAAATGTGTTTAATCTTAACTTGTGTCTGTGTTTGTGCTCCAGTAACAAATACAAAAGTGTGATATAAACAGTCGACTAACAACAGCTACAATCCTCCATTTGATCAGTTTGATTCACATTAGTGATGTCAGTTTTGGTTCATTTTGCTGTCAACAGCCCGACACCCAATAACCAGCGACTAACAGATTTCAAAGCACTATCCATTTAGAGGTGGTGAAATTTTAATGTTTTGTGATGTAAATGTCCTTTCATTTTATTTTCTGTTAGCTTTGCTGATAGACAGCCTGCTAACCAGAGTTTCCACACAATTTCATGGGAAAAAAATTTCAAAACATTTCTTGAAATTACTTTTACTTAATTTTCAAAAATACTGGGGGAAATGGTGTGACACTGTATGCCAAGATGTAAGTGAAAAAAATGTACTGTGATTTGACTCTGTAACACCCATGATGACCTCATGATCTTTGTTTCTTAAATTAAAAAAAAGAGTTACAAAATAATAAATCATTTGCACTAACCAGACTGTTAAAAAAAAACCTGGAAAGCCATGAATGACCCAGCTAAGACAAACAGTAACATGATAAAAACCCAAACTAAATGCTGTTTCAACAGAGCAGAGAACAAGAGAGGTTTTATGGAGAGATTTTAAAAATGTAAAAAAGTATTTGTAAATTTCAAAAGAGCAAAATAAAAGTTTGGAAAATGTGGAGGTGTGTTGTATCAAGTGTAAACACATAATAAGAATAATAGCGTCCAATAATGGTAACGTCCAACACTGGCCCTTAACTTCCTGAAAATATGGCCCCATGAAAAACTTAATTGAAGAGACGTTCACTGAAACTAAATAAATTAAATCAACTGCTCATCTGCTCTTTTCAAGCTAAACAAAGACACAACATACTGTATGCAAAGTGTTTAAACATATACCGCATAAACAACAGCAACAAAGCACATCAAACACAGACTGCACTAGCGAACACTGCAGTGTTTTCCTATTTCATCATGTTTCAGACATCAGAGCATCTTTGAACGCACCAAGAACAAGAGTTTTCAAAGTAGCTCCTGTTTAAAAGTCCCTCTACTGTGCAATTAATAATGCTTTTATGTGAGAATTAAATGTTTACATGATATCTTACTGTGTGGATTCTAATAACAGAATTTCCCTTTGACACTGCCGAAATCATCTCCACTATTATCTCAGACAAAAAACACAACAGACTGGTAGAAAGCAGGGAATATAAAAGCTGTAACACACAAACACAAACACACACACACACACACACACACACACACACACACAGCATGTTGGAGGAGATGAAGGTCGTTTTTTAACCTTGACAACTGTGATATGATTTTCATTCATTTGAGTGGATTTCTGTGGGCAACGCTGCTGAATGCACTTTAAAACTAACAAAGAAAACAAAGGTCCCCACTGCTCATAACCAGCAGGGTTATTATTTCCCCAGCGCTAATTAGGATCCCTGTTTCCTAACAGAGGTTCCAAACTATCCAACCACCTCACATTCACTCTGTGTTTACACCACAACATCACAAGCGTCATTTTTGTAAGTTTACGTCCTAAAAGAAGATGAGTAGTTTCCTTTATAACTGCTGGGGGCTGATGTATTCGGCAGAGGCGAAACATACTCACTGTCACATGTCGTTGTATCAGCTGTGTATATCTTTGTGTTGTGTGTGTTTTTTTGTTTTTTACTTCTGCAAGACACATTTCCCCTCAAAGACAACAAAATTAAAGTTGAAGTAAATACTTCAATTTAAATGAGATTTAACTGCATCTTAGGTGTGAAATTTTGTTAATTATTCACCAACTGATAAGATTTGAGTTGATTTTATCTCTTCTTGTAATTAAATGAACATTTATTAAAAATGGCAGCCTGACAGAGCTTTAAAAAAAATCCCTATTAATAGAGACTTGGCCGACGTTTCAGACTGCAGATTACACCCAGACAGACGACAGAGAGGTTACATGAACTTTGAAATAAAGCAGAGAAAAGAGAGAAAGAGAAGGAGTGGAGGGTCGATGAGACGTTAAACTGCAGATTTGGAAAATTAGCACCAATTTATCATTGCACTTCAAATAATTAGGGTTTTTATTATTCTTGAAGCAATCAGATATGTTCTGGTATTCAGCCTATCTGCTGGATATTAATAACCTCTTTCTCCAGATAATCATGAAACTATGTTTTTAAGTCTGCAGGGAAAAATGTCTGATTGAATGATAAAAATTATGTAAATCAGTTCCTTTAGTATATATTAAAATATTAGAAGAAATATATTATTAATATATAAATGTATTACAATTTGTGAGAATAAAAATATTAAAATGCAAAATGCAATTTTTGAAAATCCTACCAACAAGTATTTGAATGAATATTTAAAGATTTTGGCATTGTACATTTCTGCAAACCTTTGGGGCATTACATTTGTACATTATCATCATGTAAAGGAAACAAACATTACCTTTCTTAATTATGTTTCAACAACACTGTGATTTATGTGTGGTTATATTCAGGCACAAAGACCACTTGGTCATGATTACGACAAGATCATCTTCTGGTGTAAACATGCCTGGTTTTTGAGGCCATTATCCCTTCAGGAAACACAGCGACAGGTTACTAAAAAGACCCACTTCTTAGTGGGTACAAAGCTGCTGGGAACTCAGTGATGACTCACTAAAAAACAACAGGCGTCTTACGTAGCTGTCACACCATCCACCTCCAGATGACAAAGTCAGCTCTTATACTACGTCAGTTTAGAAACATTGATATGATAAGCATGAAATATAAAAATGTAATGTACTCTTGGTTTGCAGAGATGTACAATGTCAACATTTTGTTCTAGTGACTGGGCTGTCACAGGAGAGAAAACATGATTTCACCAACTACAATAACAAATCAATAAAAAGGCAATATGGAGTAAAGTCACAACTCTTAATCCTATTCAATATACAATCAGTTTGACACCTATTTGACTATGGATTCATCACCCTCCTTAAATCATACCATCTGTACGGGGTCTAAACGCCAAAGACTTTCCAGCAAAGAGCTGGCTGAGTGGCCTGCTGCATTTTGTCAGATAACTGGTCGATTTGTGTGTGTGTGTGTGTGTGTGTGTGTGTGTGTGTGTGTGTGTGTGTGTCAATAATTTATTTTCCACAGATAATGGCCTGGCTGCCTCTCTGTCACAGAAACCGGCTGACTAAACCAACTTGCTACATGAAGTGTTGCTGGGTGTAAAAACGACAGTTTCATTTTCGACTTCACAGATTTTATGAACACTCAGCTCAAAACTGCTGAATCAACCACATAAATTAGAGATAAACTTAGGATCTCTCTCTCCTACAGATCCTCCTGTATCACAGACAATCATGCCATTACATTTGGGTTGGTCTAGGGTCAGATTACCCAGCACCCAGTTGAAGTTTGATCACCTGCTCACCTCAACCTGTGTCACTACTGGAGCTAGAAAATCCTAATTTGAGTAAACACTGAGCAGCCTGAGCGGAGCTGAGGAGGAACAAACATGCAGCTACAGCCGAGCGTGGAAGACTCAGGCAGAGAGAGAATTCAGGGATATTCCTGACTTCAATGCAGCCTTTTCAAGTATCAAGGTTTCCTTTATTCCCCAGAATGCCTTTCAATAATCCAAAGGAAACAGGGCGACAATATTCATTTGTATTCACCAGATAAGCAGGCAGACACAGTGAGCGTGACAGTGAGTATTTCCTCACTGGAAAGCCAAGCTGCCTTGTTGCTGTGCTCTTTAAACAGGTGTCTTTTCATTTGTAATTTAATTCAACTGATTTACTAATAAAAAAAAACAAATGTTTAATTTAATTCATTCAATCAACCCCCAAGTTTATCTCGGTGCTGTTGAATAAACGGCTTGTCTGTTGCTGTGGTTCTATTTGTCACTGAGTGATGGTTGTAAACAGAAAGCCAGGCCGAGTGTTCAGTGCCACACCCCGAGGTCTCAGCAGATGTTACTGATACTGAGAGGAGGATGAGGACGGAGGAGAAATGGCAAGCTGAAACAAAGGAGGTTGCCAGGAAAGAAAAGGCAGAATGATAAGAGTAGAAAAAGGAGAAGAGACAAGGCAGGAAAGTATAAGTTTAAAGAGAGGAAAAGAAGAAATATGGATTTACAAGAAAGGAGATGAGAAGAGGAAAAGAAAGGGAAGATGCAAGGTGAGAAGAGAGGAGAGTAGGATGCTAGAGGAAAGGAGACAGTAGAGGACAGTCAAGTAGAAGGACGGAGATTATGAAGGGAGAAGTAAGGAGGATGAAATATAAAAGGAGAGGGAGAACAAAGATGGAGTCCAGTTGAAGGAGAGGATAGTGAGCAAAAAAGAGAAGAGGGTGCATCTGAAAGGAGAGAGGCAAAAAATTTAGAAAAAGAAAGAAATGCCACAGTAATTGAAGCAGACTTGTTTTATCTCCCAGATTATCTAGAGATGCACAGACTGTGAAATTCTGGGCTGTTATCAGTGTTGGGCAGTAACAGATTATTAGTAATAATATTACTTTTTCCAGTAACATGTAGTGTAACTGATAACTAATAACATTTTGTTAATAATGTCGTTGTGCTGCGCAGGCACGTCGTAAAGCACCAAGCTAGCTGGGAAGGTGGAAACAGTTACCATAGCAGCTGGAAATATTCCCATTACTTTGATTTTGCTGGGAGAAAAGATGACAAGAACACTGCTGCTGCAGGGAGTCGTACTAAAACTCTTTCCACTGTGAAAAACACGTCCTCAAAGCCTTCAGTCTGAAACACCTACTATGACCGACAGCACAACAACATGAAGCTCCAGGAAATACACCCCACCAAAGGCAAGCCCTCCTCAGCCGCAGAGGTCAGCTGCAGCCCTGCACTGGCTAAACAGCCAAAACTGGGTTTTACTCGTGGGCGGCTGCAGATACAAAGACTTACAAGCTATCAACACAGTTTACTAACACACAAGGTGGACCAACATCGAGCTAGGCTAACAAACAGACAGGGTCAGACATGATGCTTGCAACAATTCTGCTAAGCTACCAACAATTCAGGTCAAGTCACGAGTCATTGCTGCAGAGTACCAAGACACTGCAGAGAGCATCTTTTTTAGCAACACAGAACAATGACCACAGTATTTTTTCAGGTAACCTTGAGGTCTTTAAACCCAGTGGCAGCACAGAAGCTTTGATGTGATAGTTTTATTTTGTGTGTGGGTAATTAATGTTTGTACTTTTAGTTCACTGTCTGCTTCATTAATTCAGTCATGTAGAATTTATCTAAGTCAGTAAGTTCATGTCCAATCAACAGTCCCAGTCACTACACTGAGTGATCAGCCCTCTGTGAAACCATGTTTATATCAGAGTCACCGATAAAAATGAAATATTATTCAAGTCAGCAGAAAGTTGAGACTAATTTATTATTTTCAAATTGAGTCACCGACTACAGATTTGAGAGAAAATGAACTCAAATGCAACAGCCAGCACCATCCCCCATATTCAAGTGTGTGTGTGTGTGTGTGTGTGTGTGTGTGTGTGTGTGTGTGTGTGTGTGTGTTCGGGGTTACATCTATTCTCCAGAGAGGCACTGAATAACCCTGAACCCTGAACCTCATCATGTGCCACCCATTCCAATCTCTCTCACACACACAGCAAGTGATTTGCTCAATTTTAAACATGGGGGGGATGGTGGGTGATCTCACACACACACACACACACACACACACACACACACACACACACACAGCTGACTGAGTTCCCAGCACCACTGTGTGATGGAGAAGGATGGGGGCCCTCTAGTCTCTTGTTGAATCTCTGAGTGTTCATACAGAAAGCTTCATTGACACGTCACACTGGCTTTGAATGGAGTGAGCGGAGAACGTTATGTATTAAATGTGTGTCTCTATGAGCTGCTCACATCAAACTCAAACAGTCGTAAAACAAAACACATGTTCTATCCAGTGCTTCGTAAATTTTAATCTTTAGAGAGGAATACTTCCTTATCAACAAGCATGATGTCAGAGGGTTTTGGTCACATTTATAGGAACAGAGTTTCAGACTTAGGGGGATATAGTGGAATCTAGCGAACACATCCCCTGATTTAAACCAGTAAAAACATTGAACAAAGCTGTTTCATGTTTAAAAATCAGTGTTTTTCCCGATGTTGCTCGCCACAGAGGGGCTGCTCACTACAGTGGCCGACACAAGAGCGTGAATGGCTCTGTCAAAAGCCGCTATTTGGTTCTGTTCTGGGCTAATGTGGAAACGTGGCAGTGCAACCTGGTGATCTCGGTAGACGAGGACCCACTCCCCATGTAGATTTAAAAATCTAATTATAAGGTGACAAAAACACGTTACTTATTTTCAGGTGAATATACACTAAAGACAACATCCTTATTATCTTATAATATATTCTATTTCTGCCAAATATCCCCCTGAAACCAACACACAGGAGCTTTAACTCAATGTTTAAGTGATTTTGAGCGGACACTTAAGGGTGTTCACTGAATTCAAGAATTATTTTTATTTCCCTAGGTCATATTTAGAAACCACAATTCATCATCAGCCAAAGCTTTATGTTGTGTTCAATGATGCTCCCCTTAATAATAAAGTCAAGTCCATTTTATTTATATATAGTGCCAAATCACAAGTTCATACACAGCAGGTCTTGACTGTAATCTATAAACTGAGTATCTCCTGCAATGACTTTTGGAAGTAATAGATTTAAAGTCCTTTTTAAAATGTGTCTGCTGATGTCAGGCTGAACATTCTTATTACCAGCAGTAGAAATGGTTGTAGTAGTGATTTGGGCAGTAGCAGCTGCATACTAACACTAAAACAGCAGGAGAACTGGCAGTAGTAAGAGAGACAGACCAACGTTGAGCTTCTGCGTCCTGGCAGAGGAGGAAGTACGTTCATTCCATTTGATTATTGCAATTAAAAGCATTTATATTGATTATTGATGTCAGAGTGATTCGATTCCATTATTGTTTCATAGAGACTGAGTCTGTGTAATTCATGATCAAAGAGTCAAAGCAACTAAACTAAAACATATTACGGAGTTCAATTTAAAGATGTTTGAGTGTAAAATGAGTCTGGCTAACAGATGTTGAAACAGGAGGGTGTGATGACCGTGCTGCTGTAACCTCCTGCTGTATCATCCTGATACTACAGCACATCACGAGCCTCTCTCCTCACTGTACTGTCCCTGCTGGGGATGCAGGGCGTCGGCTCTGCAGGGAGACACTGAGGAGACTCTCAGGCTGCAGATCAGACCAGCATGCACTTCACCGCGACGGCTGTAAAAGAATGATTGCTGGTTTCAGACAGTGCACGCTCCTGCCAGCAATATACTTCTGTCACTGCGAGTATAGAGCGCGCTCTCCTTCCTACATCACCATCATTAGAGCCAGGGATGGGTATGGAGAGCTGGTACTAAATTGGAACCAGCTCCTGACTGGTCAGTACGAAATTATTAATAAGTTCCTGGACACATGCTGCTGCTATCAGTATCTAAGCAACATTATTTTATTTCAACCTAGCTGGTATTTCCAGATTCCTAACCATCTCCTAATGATGACAAATCGGCCCTTCTCAGGTGAATATGTCTGACATTGTTTAAATGCATGTTTACATTCTGTGTAGTCACGGGTGATGGGCTCACTTTATGAACACTGTTTGTAACTGTTGACTTCTGACAAACTCAAAGACTATAGTTCTTTGGAAACTTGTGATATTGTTTGAGATTAAGCTCTGACAGAAGCAGCATTAAGGCACATACCCACCAGACATTTGTGGCAATAGCTTGCAATTACATGACTATTACGACACATGATATTCAGATGCAGTACAGAAAGAGACAAATCCATATACTGTGTGAACTGGTAATAGAGGAAAGTGACTACATTACTGCAGGCAGCAGGTATCGACAGAAAATTGAAACTTAATCCATATTAAACAAAGAAAAGTGATTTTTCCCACTTGACCGATGTGCTTTCTGTGGACTTGATCGTTACAAATGACCTCGTCCTCCAGAGCTCCTAATATTATTAACGTTACACAACGAACGTACAAGTCTAGTGAAGTATGATCATTTTGTGCGTGGTTGGATCCTCGACTAACACATCTGTTGTCTTGGTTTTGGCCAGATAAATAAATGTGCTTAAGTATAACTTTCTTTTATATTTCAACTCTGCATGGATGCACCTCTGTCAGGCTAACATTATTAGTTAAACTTAGCTAAATTTAGCTACTGTTTTCTAATGTTTCCTACAAGATCAGCTGATCCCTGATGTCTTGGGAAACGCTGCTAAAAATCTGGGTCATGGCTAAAAATATGAATAAGTTGTCGCATTGTAATATCATCCAACTGGAGGCATGATTAACACAACATTTTAACTTTAATGTTTACGTTTGACATTAGTTGACCCCGGCTCCGGAGGTGGGTGTTTTTTTTACGTCTCCCCTTTGCATCCTACTTGTGGCTTTTATTTTATTTTTTTCCCATTTCATTGATTTAAACAGCTGTAAACAGTGCAAATCATAGGCATTTGTGCACTGTTGATAGTCTTTGCCTCCAGCTGCCTAACCTCCATCTAGACAGTGCATCGATGTATGATGTAATTTGCAAAGAGTCTGTTGCTCCTCCATAGCTGTATATACACAGGGAACTCAGGAAACAATTTAACTTGATATTTATGCAAACACTGTACATCTTCTCATGTCATGCCTTTATTTTTGCACCACATTATGTGGAGTGCTATCAATTAGATTATTAAGAAGTACTGATAAGCAGTATCAGTATCAAAATAGGTATCAATAAAATCCTAACGTTACCCAACAAACAAAGAGGGCTGATCACAAATCTGTCGACACAACACAGACTATGAGCTCTGTCAGAAGATGGCTGTGATGCACATAACGCTGCATCACCCAAAAACAAAAGAATAAGTAAAAACCTGCTAAAGAAAATATACTTGTTCATATATTAAGTGAATTATTAATCAGTCTAATCTATGAGACATTTACTGGCTACAAAAAAAGCAAATATATAAACAGCTTCTCGGCACAAAGTAACAAATACTGATCATCTGGCAGAAAAATTTTAATTATGAAGCATTTGAGTCTTTAAACATTTCCAGATGTGTTTACTAAGTGCTCTGCAAATAGACTTGACCTGAACTGACTTGAGTAAACACAATTCGCTCCTGGCTAATTGCAGATGATCCTGAGGGAGTCTCTCCTTCTGTATTGGGAGATCCAGCACGGTCTCACTCATTAGCAGCCTCTAAGATATGAAACTGCCTGCAGGAGACCAGGAAATAACTGCTGGAGGTTACAGATTAAGGTCAGGGCTGATGGCTGGAGGGTGGCTAAAGGTAAGACAGCAAGAGAGCAGCGTTCTTTACAAAAATAAACAGCTAAAATGCATAAAAATAGTGCACCAAAAATACTAAACTTAGAATAAAAAATGCAAATCTAACCAGCTGCTTCTTCCAGGTGTCTGCAGCAGAAGTAACAGCTTTAGGGAAACCAGCGTGAGGTGACGAGGCTACAAGCTGAGGGCTTATGACTGTTTCTAACCAAGAGATGTACAAGAGCGTCGGGGGAATCTGCTGCATTAATGCCAGTCATTCTGTCCTGAACAAAGCAGTGCGTCAACAAACAGCAGGAAGAGACGTGTCACTCCTCTGCATTTGTCCACAGTCGGACTGTTTCACTGGCTGAAATAACACCTGGTCAAACTGCCTTCAGATCCGTTTCTACATCAACATGCAGGAGGTCGTCTCATCGGAGCAGACAGACTGTCTGACACACAGCAGACTTCCTCCTGTCCCTGGTGTCACAGTCATGCCACACTGTTGCTAACAATACCAAAGCAATGACCTACACAAACCTGAGACTTAATGTACATTAATTTACTCAAAGCCACATACATGCACCTCTATTAGCCAGATAATATAGAACAGCCCAGTCACCAGAAGAAAATGTTGGCAATAATGTTTCTTTAAACCACAGATTTACAGGTTATATTTGCACGTTTCATACACATCATATTAACATTTCTTAGGTGACGTAGTGTATGAGTTCACATCTGGAGGTGGAGGTGACAGAGGATGGTGTGAGACCTTCGATCACTGTTTCAGACCAACAAACATCAAAACCATTTGCTGTGTTTCCAGCTGGGATAGTGCCACAAAAAGCAGTTCTTATAGAGACATGGCTGCGTTTCTTGCCCAGACAGCACCATCACAAGCTGGTATTTTAAGCTGAAACGTAATCTTTTCCTAGTTCTAACATTTCTGCAACATAATAAACACACAAATGTTAACTTATCAGTGGTTTGAAGAAACATATAAACATACAATGCCAACATTTATTCTGGCAACTGGGTTGTGTGTAGAACAGTTAATAAAAGTGAATCCATCTCTATATACCTGCCTTGACCTTTAAATCTGCCACTCCACTAAGTTCGAGATGACCAAATTGTCTGGCGTCGTGACATTAACAGGTTAAAATAAAAAACAAACAATGAGCACTGTGGTGAAACTCATTTAGCCAATCAGTGCCACAGGCAGGACTAACGATGTTTCTCAATACTGTTGTCAAGTGATGCACCAGAACCAATGAGGAGTAATAACAATAATGGTGAGCACCATTCTCAATATCACCCACCACTGTAGTTTGTTTTCCCTTTGCTTGGCTCCTCTCTTACAAGCTTGGCAAAACAGGTGCACTGGCATAGCTACGCATCAGTGTGGACTTATGGTTATGTCTGGGTCTGCTCCATTTCAGTGCACCGCTAAACACGTAATGACGAAGGCCAGAAGACTGTGTAAGGCGAGTGTGATCTGTCAGCCAGCAGCGACCACAACACTGTCAGCTGACAAAACAAACATCAATGTCAGCTTAAAGGGCAAAAGCCACGGTAGCTTTTCTAGTTGACACATAATTGCCTGCATGGACAGCGATGTTTACAATATGATTTTATTTAAGCCTGAATAACATTCATCATCTGGTTTACTAATCTCACTTGACTTGTTTGTCTTTGTTTGGGCCATGTGGTCATTGTGAGGTATACGCTGCTCTCACAGCTGAAATCTAGCAGCAGATCTGGCATAACTGCCGGCTACAACATGAGTCAAATGGTGTGCACAGTCAGCCTCTGGGCGCACCACAGGCTCCCTCCCTGACAGAAACTGGTAAGAGTGGAGAGAATGTCAGACTGAAGATGGAAACTGAGTGAAACAAGTTGACAGTTCTGTCCGGTATCAGGTAATCTTTTTCCTGCTCTAGAATCAAATATGGGTGGAAACTTCAGTCAACAAGGTGTTGGCAAAGTTAGTAACCACACAAACAAAAATACACCAGAAACAGGAAAATTAAATTAAAAGAAGAAGCCAAATAATTTCATGCAATTTGTGTTTAAATAGGTCAGCCAGCTGCCCGTCACCTAGCCAGATACTAAAGCTAGAAACAGATCTGGGGTCTCATTTATAAACACTGCACACGCACTAAGGCCTGAAAGAGGCGTACACCACTGCCCACTCAAAAGTTGTGGATATAAAACAGGTTTGATGGGAGAAACTTTGACCCATGCTTACAAACATATTGGAGACGGGACATTGGCGATGCAGATGGTGAGTTGGAAGCCTGATTGTAGAAACTGTCTAATAATTTTTGGCCACACCATTTGCAGCTTTTGTTTGTACGCACATTGAAGGGGCTGAAACTTACAAACCGCACATTTTACCAGAAACATTTTGCTCTAATTAGCTAGAGAGACACAGTGAATAACAAATGGAGCTGTCGTTAAAGTATCATTGCTCGTCGAATTATAAAATGATATCTCGTCATGAACAGCACTCGTTTGCTCATCATTTTTCCTGCTCACACACGTCAACAATATCGGTTTCGCTTGTAAATATCAAACATGTAAAAACAATCGTTAAGTGAACGACAGGCAGAGACTGAATCCTTCATCACCACACTACATGAATTTATCTCTGAACTGTCACGACCAACAGAAACAAGTTGGGAAAGACTCAACCCAAACATCCAAATCAGATTCAAAATGACCTCAAAGAAGAAACATGAATGATTTCATATTAAGTGCTCACGAGGTGTAGTTGCATTATTTACTGTAAACTTAGAATATGGACAGAAAATTCCAGTATCACGTTTCATCTATTCAAAATGACTGATGGAAGACACATTATGAAGCTGAGGCTGGAGGAGCAGAGGTCAGCTCAGATTTTAACTGCCTATCTATCATCCACTGAACCAGCGTAAACTCTTGTCTTCTTCCCAGAGTTCTTCCTCCTTTGTTTCAGTATGGATTTAATCCCATGCACCATCTGTAAGAGGAGAAGTCTACACCCAGTTTAACCTTCCTCGCCTTTCCCCTGACATCTACGCCTCTGTGCTCCTCTGCAGCCACTCAGCCCAGTTTAACAGCCCCGGAGGTAGTTACATCATATCCTGTCGAGTGGAAAATGCAGACAGTGAGCTGGGCTGTACTGACCACTCATACTGTAATCTAACAACTTCCTGACCTTCAGAAGCAAAATGAAAATCATGTCAACATATTCCCTTTAAAACCTCCTTCCTTACATCCTAACTTATCCTTCACTACATCCTTCTTACCTTACTGATGTCCATCTTTCCTTCCCTACATCTGTCTTTCCTTTTCTACATGCTTCTGTCCCTCCCTAAGTGCTCATTTTCTTCCCTGCTGCCATCTTTCCCTCCCTACATCCTTCTTTCCTTCCCTACATTTGTCTTTCCTTCCCTATGTCCTTCTTTCTCTCATGCTGACTTTGCACTTGATTTCTCTGGGTAAATGAGGACAACATATATCGAGCATACACGTGCAAGCCTCCTACAACTGTCCTTCTTTCCTTCCTCGAAATCACTGTTTTCTCTCTCTGTCCTTCTACCCTTGCTCTACATCTTTCTTTCTTTTCTCTACGTCTGTCTTTCCCTCCCTACATTCTTCTTCTCTTTCCAATATTGTTCTTTTCTTCCCGTGTCCTATTTTCCTTCCCCTAAGTCCTTCTTTCTTTCCCTAAATCCTTCTTTTCTTCCCAGAGTCCTTCCCTCCACCCTTCTTTCTACAACGACATCCACTTTTTGTATGCCTACATCCGTCTTTACTCCCCTATGTCCTTCTTTCTTTCCACTGTCTTTCCTTTCCTAAAACCTTTTCTTCCTTGGGTTCTTCTTTCCTTCATCCATCCTTCTTTCTATACCTACAAGTACTTCTTTCCCTCCTCACATCATCCATTCCTTCCCTACATCCTTCTCTCTGTACCCTATGTCCTTCTTTCCTTCCTCTGTCTTTCTTTCCTTCCCATAGGTCCTTTATTTCCTTCCCTACACCCTTCTTTTTAATGCCTACATCCTTCTTTACTTCCCTATAGGTGCTTCTTTCCCTCCCCACATCCTTCATTCCTTCTTCCCTTCCCCTACCCTTCTTCTATGTTCTTTCCATCCTCTGGGTCTCTTTCCTTCTCCTAGGTCCTTTATTTCTTCGACTAGGTCCTCCTTTCTTTTCCTTTGTCCTTCTTTTCTTCCTTTAGGTCCTTTTTTCTTTCTCCTGGGCTCTTCTCTCCTTTCCTAAAACCTTCTTTTCTTCCCTACATCCCTACATCCTTCTTTCCCTCCATATGTCTTTCTTTGCTTCCCTATGTTCATCTTTCCTTCCCTACATTCTTCTTTCTTTGCCCACATTCTTTGTTCCTTCCCTACATCCCTTTTTCCTCACCTACATTCCCCTTTCCTTATCCACATCCTTCTTTCCTTCCCTTCATCCCTCCCTCTATGGTGTCTGTCTGGGGTCATGTTGACTTTGCACTTGCCTTCTTTGGGTAAACGAGGACGTGAGGACAACATTTATCGGTCAGAGCTGAGCGAGCCTCCTACAGGTTTCCACACAAACATCGTTTTCGTATGAATCATTTCAAACACTCGTCTCTGACTCTGACTGAAAGTAAACACAGAAAGTAGTCACATAAAACAGCCATTATCTCAAACTGCAAAGGGCTTAACATCTGAGGCAACGTGAATGACTTCCTTTCTCACTTCCTTTCCTTGCCTCCTCCAAGTTACTTCCTGGAGGAGTGGGAACAAGGAGGGAGGAAAGACAAACCCTCTTAGTCATAAAATGGGACAATGCATGTAGGACACTATATGAGAAATATAATGTAAGACAAAGTGTCTCACTGTTTAGTCAAGAACTTGGGTTCAGAGAAACAACAATAAGAAACAGTCACATGTAAACATGTAAACACTGAGCAGCAACACAGAGCTTTCAAACAGAAGGAGATAAACTTATTTCAGTGTGATGCAGTGAACTTCAGGGAATAAGAGCAGATGTGTGATGTCACTCAGTAATGGCAACTTGTTCCATGAGTAAGGCAAATGTTCATGCCGTCATACAGTGACTAAAACTAAATAAATTAATAGATGAGATGCGTAACGACCTGAGCTCAGAGAGATCTTATCGATCACATCATAGTTACAGTCATTAATCAGAGCAGCATCTTAACACTGGGGGGAAAAAACCTTCTGAGTTGTTGGTAAAATCTGGATGAAAACATAAGGCCTAACTCGCCCTACATGAACCACCTGAGGAAACCCTGTTATCACCAACATTTTGGGAGCACTAACATTCAGTTTTACTTCCAAATAAAGTGGTTTAATCTGGATAAAGATTTGTTTCCAATCTGTCTGATCCTCTGACTGCTCGTGCTTCTTTTAGTGACGTCACTGTGTTCCCAGAACTCAGCAGCTATCAGCTCACTTTGTCTAACCTGAAGTCCTCATCACATCATCAAACAGCGTCACCTCATCCCACACCACTTTCCTGAGATCACAATCTGGAGGCAACTACACCTGACAATTCAACAAACACACCTGATTTACACTGCACTGCTGTTTACCACACCTGAACAATATACCTTTTTCACTGCAGACATTTTGACTTGTCATAGAAGGAAATCCACAGGTGACACAACATTCTTTAACGATGTCTCAGTGCCATGAAGTGTCCCGTTAAGACAAGCCAGGGAGCCAGAATACACAACACCAGACACTGGAAACAGCTCGCCTAAATAGTTTTTAATGTTAACCATTACAACTCTACTTCTCTTGCTATGACACTGCAAAAATGTCGGCCATGGAAAAGCTGTAATGAGAACTTCTCTCTGGAGCTCACTTTGTTCACACAACTACTTCGGTCACTTTTTGCATGTACCAACAAGTACAACAACATCAATGCCTTAAATTAAACTTAAATGGTGCATCTTAATCCCCATATGCATAATAACTGCATCTCATCCTTTCCTACAACAGCAAATGTTGCGCCCCACATCTATAAACACTTTTACCTTTAGACACGGTTGAACGACACATCAGAGAACTAGTTTGCTTTAAGAATATAACAAGTTAAAACTTCACTCATTATTTCCACAAAGTCAAAACTTTGAGACCAAACAACGCTGAGATGAGGTCAGATGTACTCGCTGGTAAACACCACATCAGAAAGCAGGATTCCCCCTTACATGTGCGAAGGCTTTTAACCCAGTGAAAGACAGTTAAAGCAGCCCAGTATGAAGCCAGGCAGCAGACTGGGAACAGACAGGAGAGAGGTGTTGGCCTCTTTCTGTATGCAGCAGGCAGCGAGCTCTTCTGCAGAGCAGGCCTCCATAACAAAAGCTCAGAGAGGCAGAGACACTGGGAGTCACCTCCCTCTGCTTCTGTCTCTCTCTTCATCTAATTCTCCTCCTCTCCTTCCTTGCATCATTCTGGTGGCGTTAGCATCAGACAGCTCATTAAAGCAGCATTCCATTAAGGATTAGGCTTAACACACACACACACACACACACACACACACACACACACACACACACTTTCCTCTTTCATGTATACAAAACAGGAGGGAGGTGACACAGAGCAGCAGAGAGCAGCTTCAGCAGTACATACCACATCTCCTCTTCTCCTTTAGTCCATCTCGTTCCCTTCTTCTCTTCCTGAGTGTCGGATGGTGGAGGATGCAGAGAGGGGGGGGGAGAGAGGGAGGGAGGTGCCTTTGATGTTGTGGCAATCCCACTGCAGAGACAGAGAGAGAGGAAGAGATGGTGCTAACAGACAGGGAGCTAAAGCTAAAGTAGCCACCAGCTCAGTGTGGGACGGTGGGATGTACGGATGGGAGGGATGATGATGATGATGCGGCACCTTTCGGTATGGAAACAGAGAGGGAGAGAGAGAGACAGAGAGGGGTGCCCTGTTACCTTGGAAACTGAGATGATGTGATGGGGAAGGTGGAGCTGAGCTCTGATTGGCTCGCAGGGTGTGGTGCTCCCCTTCCTGAGGGAGGAGGAGGAGGGGGGGAGGAGGGGGATGACAGAGCAAAGGCTGCGATGTGAGAAGCAGCTGCTCGCTCTTTTTCTGTGCCGAAGGAGAAAACACTGCACAGGGACGACAGGAAGCCATCGACGCCCTCGGCTGGTGACTGTTGGAAGTGCAGAAGAAGAGAAAGAAAACCTGCAGGAGAGCAAAGAGACAACAATGTGGTGTGTTCCCAAGACAGTGAGTTACTTATATTTAAATCAATCGATTCAATACAATCAATCAATACACACACATCTACACTAAACCTATAATTTCCTCAAAAATAATTAACATACAACTTTAAATTTAATAAAGGTTCCTGGAAAAAATGTCATTTGTGAGCAAATACACATTTAAAATTATGATTTTCATGCAAATATACCCACCCACAATGCGATGTAACAGCCAATTATAATCAACATTTGAAATATCAGTTTAGTTCAACCTAAATTGAATTTGACACCACAAACAAATTTATAAAAAAATAAACTTCAAATTTTTAACATTTGATTTGTGTGAAATTAAAATAAAACATAGATATTAAATGGCCATTTAAGGAACAAGGAATTTACAAACAGCCACTGCTTCAATACACAAGTAAAACCAGCAATTAAGTAAACATACACAAAATAAGTAGATATATAAATGAATAACTGATATGCTGTCTTTTGAGAGCATTTATAAGTTACACAACATCATAAGACTCTCTAAGATGCTCTAACAAAGTGCATCTGCTTAACATTCACAACCATTAACCACAAATTAATTCAGTAAATTAAATTTCTAATTTGGTATAAATTATAGGGAACTTGGAGACAGTGTTCAATTAGTACACTTTCAATTAAGTCCATTTAACTCTGCTGTTCATATTGAGGTTTTTTCACCTCAATTCCATTTAAAATATAATTATAAACGGTATTGACTTCCTGTTGGGTATAATTTCTTTAACAAATGATTTGTTCATCCTCCTAATTTCACTTTTATGTGGATGTATTAACAGTTAAATTCTCGATTTAAATCTGAAGGGGTTTTTTGTATGTTGATGACTGAATAAGCAACAATCAAAATAAAATAACATGTCTTCAGCTATTACTTGACAATCAAACAGCTGATCTGCTTCATCGTGACAGTGTGGTTGTAGTTTGATCAGATTTGATTGGAAGAGAGACCAAACAATGCAACAATAGCAACCAATTTCTGATTAAAGTAAATGTGAAACCCTGATTGATTCATTGCACTTCAGTGTCAAACTTGCTTTCTTTCTAAACTAAACCACAGCGCCATCTGGTGACAGACTACAGACAGCTCAACATAAAACAAAGTTGACATAATGCAGCTGTGTGAAACACGCACATGACGTTTCTGACATTTCTGTCTGTAGCAGCAGACAGACCTTTCTCACAGTGAGCACAGGTGAAAACAATCACATTGATGCCAACTGATTCCCATAATGTGTCTCAGTGGGTACAACACACACACCTGAGTCAAATTCAACCATCATTAAGGTGATTAGCTTCACCTTCAGCGTCCTCAGAGTGAAGGGGATATTTAACGAGGCTGTTTCAAGCATCATCACACATAAAGATTTATGGTGTATCGCCATGTTTTTTTAATGACTGATCTTTATTGTTAATTATTTCCAGTGGTGGAGTCTAACTATAAATGCTGCCCTCAGGTAAAAAAATTGAGATACTTGTACTTTAGAGTCTTTTCTTATATTATCTAAAATTATATAATTACAGAATTAAATTATTAGTCAAATGAGCGGTACAGGAATGAAAATGGGGGATTGAACAAACAACTTATTACTATCAATGCAACTTGAAACCATTGCTTTAAAATAGAAGTTTGTGTAAAAAGTCTCCCTTTGAAAAATAACTAAAAATTGACATTCTCCTTCCAGTTGCTTTTTTTTCCTCAATATTGGAGATAAGCAAACATACACGATATGATAACCGTCAGTTTTAATATCATGGTATACCTTAAACACTATTCTTAATTAATAATGAAAGTCATCATTAGTGAATCAAAACAACTTCCATCTCAACCAACTACAACAGTAAAATCCTGCTTTCACGTTAATACTGGAGCAAGCTAACAAATCTCATGATGTAATAGTTTAACAGTTAAAGTATTATTTTTCTGAATACATTTATATACTTTTACTTAAGTGATACTTCACGGAATATTTTTACAGTGTGGTATTAGTACTTGTATTTAAGTAACAGATCTGAAATATTCAGGGGCTGACATGTGAAAAATGGTTCAAACTAGGTGTGAAATGTTTGGTTGACTGTGTTTAATAGCAGGCAAATTGGGTGCAGCATCTTTTGTCAGGTTAACTCCAGGGTGTCCACACATTTTATGCACAAAATTTTGAAAAAATTCCAATGACCTTTGCAGGATCCATACTTTTTTTCTTGCCCCACAAACATCAGATTCAAACTCTATGGACTTTTTCCGCAGCAGACATTTTGACATGTCAGGTTAGAAAACACAAGTGAAATTAATAACTTAAACATGGCTCAGTACCATTAGGTGTCCCAGGAAGCTATTTCAGTGAGCCAGAATACACAGTGTCTGTGCCTCCGCTAAGTGGAATGTGGCCACTATTAACGTTATCAAATAGACCTGCGCTTTAATGTTGGCATGTCAAAATGTCTGCCGTAGTGTTGTCATGATACCAAAATCTTTGTTTCGGTACCAATACCAATATGAATTTTGATGCTTTTTGATACTTTTCCTGAGGAAAAGTCCTTTTGGCTACAAACCTTTAGAACAATAAACAGTAGGGGTGTAACGGTACCAAAAAATCGTGATTTGAAAGTTCCTCGGTACGGACTTCACGGTTTGGTTGCTCAAATGTTTCACCCAGTTGTTGTTGTCTCGTGTTGTCTCCCTTTGTGAGGCAGACTTCTCTTGTCTTTTTTCCACGTGCGCCAGCTGCAAATGTTGATACAGGTGTTGTCATACACACCACTTGTGCAATCTGTGCTCCAATAGGAACAAGAAAGGTGTTTTTGTGCATAAATGAGTAAAATAAATTAACTAAATTAATGAATTGAATCAAATTCAAAGTACCAATATTTTCCAAATGCAGTATAGTACCGTTTGGAATACTCTAGTACCGCCATACTATTTTAGTACCCGTACCGTGCAACACTAGTCTGCCGTTAAAAGGCGAAAATATATTTTGTAATGTTACATTACATGGAAGTTTATCCATGGAAGGTAACTGCAACAATTACATTACACACAACAAAATTCCAAGACTTTTCAAAACATTCAATAATTTTCACTTAATTCAAGACTTTGACAGGCCTGGAGAACGTGCTGGTGACAGTTAATGACCTTCACACGTTTTCCATGACCGTTAAAACCCTGTAAACTGTTAGCAAGGCATTGGGGATTGTGTTTCATGTTTTATTTGGACAATTATTACATTAAAATTAAACGACGAGAACATTTAAACTAATATAGAATACTGGGAGATTGTTTATCTCGAAGCAGAAAGTAATGAAAAGGCAAAAAGTATTATACGCAAAAACCGTTAGCTAACCTAGCTAATGCTAATGACATCGGTTGAAAAACCGTTAGCTAGCATACGAGACCTTAGATGAAACATGCTAGTTAAATGTTAAATTGCCCGATTAAAAGTAAGTATTAAATAATGATTAAGTAATTTAAGTTGTGATACTGTGTTTTTTATCTTCTCCTCCAACTCCGTTGCTAAAGAAATGATGTTTTCTGCGCTGCTAAGCTAGCTCTCCTGTCAAAGCGCCTGTATTCTGACCTTTACGGTAAAGTTATTCAAACTGTCCTGGACGGTTATATCGAATAAAAATCGATTTTATCGGCTTTATTGTGTCAGTTTTCTCACTTTCTGTCCTCGTCACTGCAGCACCGTGAGGACAGGTGTGGCAGTGTCAGTCTTACCTGAGGACACGCTCCTACAGCTCCACTTCTACCTGAACACGCCGCAGACAATTAGTCAAGTTACGTCGCACTTGGCAACGTTAACGTTCGGACACACCTGTGACTACATCCGGTTTTCAAAGCACAGGTTATTAACGACAAGAAATAAAAGGGAAAATTCAATTAAAAAATAATAAAACATCTTGAAATCATCCCAACTTCTTTCTTTTCTTATCTTTAAAACTGCTAAAAAGAAAAAAACACAGAAGTTATATAATATATTTAAAACATTTCCCACTGTATCAGATAACTGACTTAAATTTGTATTTTGCCTTGTATTTTATTTATTTCGGTTTATTTTATTTCTATCATTTACTTTTTCTCCTTTTGTTGCTTAATATTACATTTCCATTTAAAATTTACAATTAAAAGCATTTCTTTCTTTTTTTTTTTTATCAATTTTCTTGTATTGTAAGATGTTTACATGTGTTTTTACACTCTTGTTCACTTTGGCAATTCTTTGTACTTCCCTGTGCTAAATAAATGTGAATGGTGCCATACTTGCTCTGTACATTTTCAAGACAAATAATTAAGAAAATTAATAAATCATTGCACTCTGAGAATACCTGAGAATGACTGATACATTTAATGTTCAAAGGACAAATCTGATTAGATACAGATACAAGCATTTTTTACAGTTAAAATATCTAAAATAATTTTTATTTTTTTTGTTTCAGCTTGGAAAATTTGAAATAAAAGTTCCACATTTGTATCTTGAAATGACAAGAAATTTCACAAAGCCAAATGACATTCAGAAATCAAAAATCACACTCGTTTACTGAACTGAGATATTTTAAGATAGTATAGAAAATTCAGCATCACAGATTCTTGCAAGAATATTGAATCCAGCATTATTTCAAACAGTATAAACAGTATCAAAACAAAGTGAAAACTTAAATCAAAACGGCAAGGCTATATTTACAAAAAAATGGACACATATATAAATAAAAGTAGAAATTAAATCAATTAAATTTAATAAATGTATTCAAGGCATTACATTTTGAGGCCTCTTTAGCAAATCACAGAGTGAACCCACTTTGTGCCAACCCCTTGAATATATAATACCAAACAAACCATCCATCTTGATCAAAGTACCAGAAATTGTGACATATCAAATATTTTTGTTAAGCACTGGGGAGGGAGCTCTGGCTTTTTTATTTTGGTCTGGGAGAGGAGCACACAACTTTAAATGGTTATATTCTGTGTATATTTTACCTTAAATTTGTTTTCTTAAAAAAACAAATAAGCAAAATTACTTATTTCTCACAGACATAAGCTGTGAAATAAATAAATGAATAAAATGTATTTTTTTTAAAAAATAAATAAATAAACTACTGTTGGATTTTCACATTTCTGACAGTTCTTAATTTGGCCAAAAATAAGATTGTTTGCACAAGCTAATCAGCAATCAACTTAGTCTTCAAACATCAAAGGATAAATTTAAAAAAAAAAAAAAAAAAAAAATCTAATAGCTCATCTATGGTGGGGAGGGTCCAGGGGAAATAACTGGAGCTTCAGGGAAGGTTAAAAAAAAGTTAAGTTAAAAAAAATAAGTAATGAACAGTCCCTTATCTTTGTAAATAAGAAATAATTAAATCAAGACATGTTAACAGATAAATAGTGAACAGTCCCTTATCTTTGTAAATAAGAAATAATTAAATCAAGACATGTTAACAGATAAATAGTGAACAGTCCCTTATCTTTGTAAATAAGAAATAATTAAATCAAGACATGTTAACAGATAAATAGTGAACAGTCCCTTATCTTTGTAAATTAAAATGTGGTAACCAGAAACAATTTAAAAGAAAAGGCAGAAATAATTCGGTGGGAAGATTTAATTTGAAATTCACACCGGAAGTGGTGTATTAGCACATTTCCTGTGTGTGTGTGTGTTCGCTGCTGTCCGTGCTGTCGGTGTCAGGAAGACTTCACACTCAAGTTTACAGACAAAAATAATGTCGTGAAAAACCAGAAGAGCTCAACGACTGTTACCGGCTGCTGTTTCCTGCCTGTCTGTGTGTCTGTGTGTGTGTGTCTGCTCGACATGGCGGAAGTGAGCCAACCTGTCGTCAGGTATAAACACCGACCTGTTTTCTGACACTGTGCACAAGTGACAGCTCCCGTTAGTGGCCTCTGGCTCAGTCATGTGGAGGCTGTGTCATGTATTCAGGTGCCCTGACGGGCTCAGCGTCACACACTGTGTTGTGGGAACATGCAGGAGCTTTGAAGTTCTTATGTACTTGAATTTAAATTTAAATAGTTTGTATTAAAGTCGCTGTGGACAGGCGTGGAAAAAAGCTTGTTTCCCACCCTGTGCCCAGTGGTTTATGATGCAAACATTTAGTTTTCTCTCTGTTTGTTCCTCAGTGTTGTTCCTGAAGATGAAGGCAAAGAAAAGTTCAAGAGGAGTGACCAGGTGGCTTTTTACAGGTATGTTGGACATTTAATATCAGTGTTAGAATTAACAAATCAGAAGTGCTGCCTCACAGTTGTATGACTCCGCCCACCAGTCCAGTGTCTCTGACAGTCTCCATCATGTCAGTGAAAACATGGATGATTCACACACACAAGATCTATACAATCAGCACAGCTTCAAGATTAGAGTCACCAGTTCAGTATCTGACCAAATGTCTCCCCTTCTGTTCCTGAGATATGACGTTAAAACATGATGATGTCACAGTCAAGATGACCTTTGACCTTTTGACACAAACAATTATTATATCCTGTTAGACATTTGTGTGAAATTTTGTCAGAATTAGCACATGGATTTCTGAGTTATGGCCAAAAACATGTTTCGTCATCACAGTGACCTTTGATCTTCAATCACTAAGTTCTAATCAGTTCATTTGTGAGTCTAAGTGCACGTTTTTGCCATTTAAGGAAATTCCTTAAGGGTTTCTCGATGTGCGTTCACAAAATGAGACGGACGCACGGTCACAGTGACCTTTGACCCCCAAGTGCTAATCAGATCATCCTTGACTCAAAGTCGATGTTTGTGCCAAATTTGAAGAAATTCCCACAAGGTGTTCTTGAGATTCCACCATAATGAGAATGCAACAGAAGAGGTCACAGTGACCTTAACCTTTGACCTTTGAGCCCAGTTTGCTCATTTCATGCTTGTCACCGTTTCATCACTACTGCGAATACAACTGTAGCCAGTACCTCACTATCACTATGCTCACTATCTCTTTTAACACTCAAAGTGGGTGTTTGTGCCAAATATGTAGAAATTCATTGAAGGTATTCCTAAGATATTCCATTCACGGTGATCTTAACCTTTGGCCTGTGACCACCAAAATCTAATTTTTTAAAAAAAAAATCTAATAATCAAAATCTAATAATTAAATTTAATGCCTTTGGCTGCGGCTATCGCTGGCACGGACGCATAAAAACTGATCCACAATTCAGTGCATTTTGCTTTTATTTTATTGTGTTGTTTGTTGTATTTTATTTTGCATCTTGCTTTGTGTGTGTCGAGTAAGATTTAAGTCACAGATCTCATCAGGTCATCGCTGAATAGAACAACATTGAAACACTGATGTTTTATTTTTATTGTCCCTTTCGAGGCGACAGATTCGAGGCCCAAACCTGCAGCATCGAGCCCTTTTGGACACCTTGGTGCTCACAGAGAAGGGGGCACGACTTGAGCTGTTGGAGCCTGACACACAGGTCTGAACACACACGACCATCTTTACATGTGACACCGTTTCATCATTAAGTTGCTCGTACCTTTCTGCTGTGTGAGTGCTCGTCTGCAGGATTAAAATCACACTGTACATTGTATTTTCATTAAGAATTAGTAGGACTAAAAATCGACATGAACATCTTCAAACAGAGATACCTTTAGATTCAGGCCACATTAAAAGATTGAACGTCCCTTTTTAACTCTACACTTAAAAAACTCTGTCTTTGCTCTTTCCACAGACCAAACTGCTTCTGTCTGTGTCACCTTGTAAAAACAACACTGTGAGGGTCTTGATAGACGAGCTGCAGCCCATTAAACCACGCTACAGAGTTCCAGATGTGATAACGGAGGAGCCGCGGTGTGAACAGTAAGAACTGCATCAGCATCATCAGCCATTATGATCTCCAGTTGCACGAGCAATGTAGTTAAAGAAATCCACTCCTCCTCTCTGAGGCCTTCCTCCGACACACTGACACTGACACACTTCTATTAGGAGCAGAGCTGCATCAATTAATCAATTAATTGATTAGCTGTCACTGATTAACATTTTGTGCTAACTAATTTTGTTGATTTTTTAGATCAAAATTCTGATTCCAGCTTCTTAAACATGAATGTTTTTCTAGTTTCTTTACTCCACTATGACAGTAAGCTGAATATCTTTGACAAAGTAAGGCATTTGATGACATCATCTCGGGCATCACGGTTACATTTTTCACCATTTTCTGCGTTTCATAGACCAAACAACTAAGCGATTAATTAAAGAAAATAATCAACAGATAGTCCAAAGAAGATAATGGTTAGTTGCAGCCTTAATTAGGAGAAAAGTGCTGCAGCTTCAGAAAATACAAATACAGCAAGTACAGACACAGTGCCAAGTCAAAAACACTCAGATCGTGCAAACACATGCAACAGAAAAAGACTCCATATCCATCCGACCCAGCAGAAGCACTCTAGGGTGAGAAAACTGGCATCGTTTCATCGCTGCATTTGCCTTTTGTCTGCCTCTGCACATCTGGGAGATTCTCATATTGTGTTGCCGCTTGGAAAAAAAGACTGAGAAATAATGTATGGTTAAAATTGTCTGGGAGGGGCGAGTCTCTCAGTTTTGTTTATAAGTCAAAAAATCAACATGTAAAATCATAAAATAACTTCTAAGTTAAAGTTTAAGAATAAAGTTTTCAGCTCCAGGTTGCCTCAGACAGTGGTTGACTGTTTCTGTCGTCGTCCTGCAGGTTGAGAGTGGAGAGACAGTCGAAGGACTCTGTCACCCTCTCTTGGTCCTCAGGACGTCACCAGGTGTGTGTGTGGCACTTCCCTTTCCGACTGGAGATCCTGTGTGAAGACAAAGTGATGGTTACGTTTAACTCCAGAGGCAAACTGTGGTTTGAGACGCTGCAGGATCCACTCAGGTGAGAACTTGAGGGAGGGGTCGAGGAACAAATCAACAGCACGTAAATGTGAATTAAAATAGATTGTCTTTGCTTGTTGTTCCTCAGAGCTTCATCTCATGGCAGTGAGGTAAGATGATACCAGCGCTGTTCAAACTGTGGTGTAACATGACTCGTACTTAAAGCCTAATCTTTTTATATTTGTTCTCTGACAGGTTCAGGAGGACGACACAGGTTTATTATGGAAAGAGACCTTCAAGGAGTTTGTGGATGTCAAAGCTAACGGTGTGTTTCTGCCATTTTACTGCTTTAATAAGTCAGAATTAAAACTGATTATTATTGTTCTTATTAGAAATTCTGCCAGTGCTCTAATACAGTGAACAGCAGGGGAATATTGTTTGTGTTTCTCCTACAAAACACAAAAAAACTTTTTATGAATTATATATATTATATATTTTATTAATTGCATTATTATTATTATTGTTTTATATTTATTGTAGCCATTATCATCATCATTATTATTATTATTATTATTGTTCTTGTTGTTTTTGTTATCATCATTATTATATATTTTTAAAAAGGTATTTTTTACATATTATTATTATTATTATTATCATTATCATCATTGTTATGTATATTTATATATATTTGTATATTTATAATTACTATTACTATAAGTAGCAGTAGTAATAGTTGTATGTTTTTATTATTATCATCATTAATATTATATATTTAAAATGTTTCTATTTTTACTATAATCATTAAAGGAATGATTATTTTTTTATTTAGTTTTATTTATAGATTTATTTAAAAGAAATGGTATTATTATTAGTATTATTATTATTAGCATTATTTTATATATAGATTTTTAAAATTGTTGTATATTTTATTAGCATTCTAACTATTATTGTATTTTTCATTATTGTCATCATCATCAGGGTTAGGGGAAAATGATCATGTCAAAACTTAGAACTTAAATTCTAAATATAATTCGATTCTTGATAACTATAAATATACCACATGATAACCGTATTTACAAAGCATCTCTTCTAACAAATTTATAGAGAGGAATTTACAAAAGAAAACAAAACTGCAGCCATTTAATATCTTACTGTGTAGGAAATGTCGGTTAATGTTTGTAAACAGCTTCACCAGAGAAAGTGGAAGCCGACCCAAAAACACTCTCGTGTTTTTAAGGAAAATCCTGCAGAGTTCATCCGTTAGGCTCAAGAAAAGATCAAAACATCAACACATACAGAAATGCATGAATAAAAACAAAAATATGCATGTTCCTTTCCTCCAGGTCCCAGCAGCATCGGGTCCGACCTCTGTCTCCACGGGTTCAGTCATGTGTACGGTCTGCCAGAGCACGCTGACGGCCTTCAGCTCAGAGACACCAGGTACACACACGTATTTTGACTACAGTACATGCAAGCAGCAGGAAAAAGGAAGTTCATGCTGTAAAGACATTTATTTAATCATGTCTGTCATTGATTCCTCAGAGATGGTGAACCTTATCGGCTGTATAACCTGGACGTCTTCGCGTATGACTTGTACAGCCGCCTCGGCCTGTACGGGTCTGTGCCACTGCTGGTGGCCCACAAGCCTGACAGGACTCTGGGAGTGTTTTGGCTCAATGCATCCGAGACGTTTGTGAACGTGCAGTACAGCCCAGCTGACCATCAGGTAACCTTTGCTCCAGTGCTGTTCTTATCAGTCTGTCAAAAGCTTTTTCAGTTGCTGCTTATTGATGCCCAGAAGTTAGAGAGACAGAATTGTGACCAGAAATGTTTGGATCAAACCCCAAGGCCCCAGAAAATTTAAACCACCGTGTTACCGCCTGGTGTAGCAGGAGTAGGAAGTTCAGTCCTGCAGACTTTTGGTGTCACCCGTCCTCCTGGTTGCAAACACAATCAAAATCAAAGTCAGGATGATTCTAAAAATAAACCTGCATAACAGCAGAAACAATTTCCTGTGTCACGCATTTTAGAAAACATGCAGTTGTCTTCATTCATGACCACATAATCCCCCTGCGTCACTCAGGATGGCGACACCCCTCCAGTGAAGAGGAGGCGTACGGAGCCACAGACGGACGTCCACTGGCTGTCAGAGAGCGGAGTGATTGACTGTGTGGTTCTGCTCGGGCCCAGTCCGCAGCAGCTGTTCACCCAGTACGCTCAGCTGACAGGTGTGTGTGTGTGTGCTGCACATTGTGTTTATATGCACATGAAAACAAAGCATGACCTGAAAAATGCCAAATTTAAGATCTTGGAAAGGATCATTTTGGAGGTTTTCACCCTACAGTGTCAGATTTATGTGTCACTCACACCGTTACTTCTCCCTCCTCCATCAGGATATCAAGCCCTCCCTCCTTTGTTTGCACTCGGGTACCACCAGTGTCGCTGGAACTACGACGATGAAGCCGACGTGAAGGCTGTGGACGCTGGATTTGATCACCACAACATCCCGTACGACGTCATCTGGCTGGATATTGAGCACACAGATGAGAAGCGTTACTTCACCTGGGACTCTGCTCTTTTCCCCGACCCAGCCGGCCTGCAGCGCCACCTAGAGAAGAAGAAGAGGAAGGTCAGTTGTAGGGTGCACCATATATATTCACTGCCTTTTTCAAGTGGTCATATGTCACAGCTGTAGATTATTCACTGTGCATTTTCTTCTCGTGTTTCAGTTGGTTGTTATCAGTGATCCTCACATCAAGGTCGACCCTGATTGGTCGCTGTACCGTGAGGCCAGAGACAGAGGCTACTTTGTCAAACACAGAGACGGACGCATCTTTCAGGGCACGTGCTGGCCTGGTAATGTTTTATTAGACCTAATTTCAAAATAACATAATGGAAACTCTCAACAAATAAACCTAGTTTATGAATATTGAATTAGTTATTAGTTGTATTGTGTATATTTTACTTCTGAGATATTTATTTCAGGTCATTTTTTGAACATGACTTTAGCTCCTTTCACACATGCACGGAAAACCTGAGATTATCTAGACCAGTGGTTCCCAACTGGTGGGTCACGGTCCTGATCGAGGCAGCAGTAGACTGTTCAGCTTCTGTGTTCAGTGGGTTAAAATTACTGTTTTTGTCAACAGAGTCTGGCTCTAAATAGAGCATGGATAAAGTTAAGTTAAGGTTAAGTTAGGTTTGTAAATCCTATGACTTCAGTTCATCAAGAATTTTTCCTGTTCACCTTAGAGGCATGTAAGAAAAATATAGTTAACATAAGACGGGGTGAGTAACTGACATACAAATGATCATTTGGGGGTGAACTGTCCCTTTAACCTCTCTCACAGGTGAGTCTTCTTATCTTGACTTCAGCAGCCCAGACACTCGAGCCTGGTACTCCAGATGCTTCGGCCTGGATAAATACAAGGTGAGTGTAAAAATAATCCATTAATCGATGCCACTGTTCACATGCAACACAACTTATCCACAAGAAATTATAATAATATTGCTGAAGTTCAGTTTTGGTGGCTGTGACATCCGACAGAAAGGCTAAATATTCCAATATAATCTTGTTTAATTCTGTTTTTATATCATATTCTCACTCGCTGAGTCGTCATAAACTGGCTGAAGTGTTGATGTGTGACGCAGGGATCGACGCCATCGTTATTTGTGTGGAATGATATGAATGAGCCGTCTGTGTTCGGCGGGCCGGAGCAGACCATGCCAAAGGACGCAGTGCATCATGGGGGCTGGGAACACCGGGAGTTACACAACCTGTACGGCTTCCACCAGGTGAGCAGCTCATTTAACTCTGATACACTTTTTGAAGATTGAAGCTGTTGAACGTGCAGCATTAATGTCGTTATTCCACCTTTGTCTCTGCAGAAACATCTGTGGTTTCAATATAACTAAATGACAGATATTCATAAAGTCTATGATGTGAGTAACAACCTAACGGTTTCTTTTGTTTTATCGCAGCACATGGCCACAGCAGAGGGGCTGATAACTCGCTCAGGTGGCTCAGAGAGACCCTTTGTCCTCACACGCTCCTTCTTCGCCGGGTCACAGAGGTTCGGTATGTGTTAGAGATGATAAAATAAAGTCAGACCTCTGTGATGTCATCATGGTTGTTTCCTTAACTGCACTGACTTTGTTGTGGGTGCAGGAGCAGTGTGGACAGGTGACAACGTCGCCAGTTGGGAACATCTGAAGATCTCTATTCCGATGCTTTTGTCTCTGAGTGTGGCCGGCATCGTATTTTGTGGAGGTGAGAATGTTTGAGTTCTGTGACGTGCTGCTTGTCTGCTGTTTATTCTCATAGTCTCACACTCCAGGTCACGGCCTCTTGTGTCCTTTTCCCTCTGTGCTTCAGCCGATGTCGGTGGGTTTATTCAGGATCCAGAGCCGGAGCTGCTGGTGCGTTGGTACCAGGCAGCCGCCCTGCAGCCGTTTTTCAGAGGTCACTCTGCAAATATTACAAAGCGCCGGGAGCCCTGGTTGTTTGGAGAGGAAGTCACTGCTGCGATCCGCACTGTCATCCAACAGAGGTACTTACACTGATTATGATTTATTTTTTGTCACGTAAGATGTCCTTGAGTGCTCTGAAAGGCGCCTATAAATAAAATGTATTGTTAGTAAGACTCCTGATCTGAGCCAGTTCAGGAACCAGGTGTAACAGTCTTGTCTCTTGCGTCCTCAGGTACTGTCTGCTGCCGTACTGGTACACTCTGTTCCACCAGGCTCACACCTGTGGTCTGCCTCCACTCAGGTCAGTGCTGCTGCCACCTGCTGCTCAGCCGCAGCACTGCAGGCCTCTTCTGCAGCTTTACCTTTCAGTTTCATCAGTAGACACTAGAGGTCAATGTCTCTCATGTTAAGACGATGTAATGGCATGAATTTAACACTCACATAAATAGATAGACTTTTAAAGACAGTGGAAAACACTCCTTTTATTTAAACCTGCACAGACCTCTGTGGGCGCAGTTCCCGACAGAAGACAACAGCTTCACTGTGGACAACCAGTACATGATTGGTGACAAATCCCTTTTTTTTAATTTTGCATTTTTACTCAGTGTAACCTGGAATTATTTCACTTCTGTTTCTGTCAGTTTAACCGTCTTCGGTGTCTCACAGGAGGAGCGCTGCTGGCCTGTCCTGTGGCCGACGCCGGTGTCCAAGAAGTCAAAGTCATACTCCCTGGATGTGGTGAGGTAAATCAGCCAGCAGGTAACACATTCATATGTTCTGATGTGTTCATGATACACCTCGGCGTGGGTGTTTTATTGAAGGTTGTGTCTGTCTCAGGTTTGGTTTGACGTCCACTCTGCGAAGGCGTATAAAGGAGGCCGGACTCTGAGTTTCCCTGTCACCCTGGACACAGTCAGTTTGTCTCCATTCACACAGCAGCAGTTTCTTCATATATGATATTATATTATTACCTGGTGTTTCCTCTGCAGGTTCCTGTGTTCCAGCGCGGCGGCTCGGTGGTCTGCAGGGCAACAGGAAGTGGCTCCTGTACAGCTGAACTCCAACAGCTCCCCCTCTCCATCACTGTGGCCCTCAACTCTCAGGTGAGCGTCTCAAAAATCTGGGGACTTGGCTGCTGTTGGTGTGAAAGGTTTCATAAGGCAAATAAAACCTCCATGACTTAAAGAAACACAGTGATACAAACTGGTATATATTCTTTTTTCCATTTTTGCTGTGAACCAACTGAATGTTTCACTTCAGTTGGTTTAACCCTTTAAAGAAAAATCAAAATGATGCCTTTTTAAGACAGACACAAAGTTCATTCATCCCTTGTCAAGTTATTTTAGACATTTGCCTAATTTAATTAGTGCAATCCTGACTGCCGTCCCGTCTCTCTGCAGGGCGTCGCTGATGGTGAGGTGTACCTGGACGACGGCCACTCCTTCAGCTACAGGGACAGAAAGGCCTTCTGCCTGCGCAGGTTCAACATGCTGTCAGGCCGTCTGCTCTGCCGGTGAGTCACAGCTCACACCTCCATTTTTAGACCACACGTGAAAGGAGCTAAAAAAAATAATGTTTCCTTTTGTACCAGTGACTGACGTGAACGCTGAGGACTGAAGTGACCTTCAAATAGACTGAAGTGAAAACATGATGGTTTGATATCTGTTGTTGCGTCTCAGTCCTGCAGGTGAAGAAGGAGCATTCGACTGTGATACTGTGGTGCAGTCAGTCACTGTCCTGGGGCTGAAGAACAAACCGTCCACGGTGGTCGTGCATGTGTCAGGTGAGGAGCTCTGTCATTATAGTTCTATATATGTTCACACAAATATAGCAACATCTCACATGGACCTGCACGTGACCTTACTACGAGCAAAGCCGCCTTAGCATCCATCACAGCCACCGTAACACGAGAGACACTGGTGGGGTCAAACTGAAATAAACCAAGTCTGCAACTTAAATTTGGACATTTTTATTTAGAGGCAGACTTGTTTAACCAGGTGAGTTGTGTTGTTGTCACAAAGCGGCTGTACTATCTCTCAAAATTAAAAATCAGAAACATCTTTCTTGACTCAGCTGCTCAACTGCATCCTGTAAACTGAGGCATTTTTTGATTTAATTATTAAAAAGAAAAGCTCATTATATCTTCCATGTGTCACCAGGTACAGAGACATCCGCTGCGTTTGAGTACACGGAGACCTGCTGCACGCTGACAGTGAGCGGCCTGACGCTCAGAGTGGCGACGGACTGGGACATACAGATAGGTTAACTGTTAGTGTGTTCACTCCTGTGGGTTTCTTCTTCACGTCAGGTTATCAGAATTATTTTTATCAGCAAAGTGTGCTTTGATTATATCTGACATATCTTGACTTGTTTAATGCTGCTGACACTGAAGAGTTCAGAGCTCAGACTGACACGTGCAGCTAACAAATAAGTCTAACAGAGACTAAATGCACTTTTAATGCAGGTTTCAATGATTTTAATTGTATTAAACTTCAGATTTACTTTTTGAAACCTCAAAAGACGAACACGTCGACACATCCCTCCACTGAGTGCTGCTTTATCCGGGACTGTACTTCTTTTATATCTGGGTCAGAAACATGAAGAAAAGAACAGAAACATGTTTTTATCTGTGAAGAATATGATTTTTATTCCCTCCTGATTTATGAAGATTCATGCAACGACCTGTTGGGGCGATTGCAGGTCAAAATAAATAAATAAATAAAACAAATACAGAGCTCGGAGGGAGGTTTAATTCAGGTAGATTAAAGTTGTAATGTATGAGGAAAAAATTTCAGATATTCTTTAAGGTTAAAGGAGGAACTGGGAATATTCTCTGAGATTAAAGTTGCAAATTTAGGAGACTAAAATGTGGATATTCTGCAATGTACTTGTTAAATTTACAAGATAAAACTTGGAAATTCTCTGAGTTTAATCTAGTTCATGAGTTTTTCCCATTAATTCATAACGTAAACATTGAAAAAAAAATATATTTTCTATCTGAATATTTCCCCCCTTCCCTCAGTTCTGTATTTATTTTTTTTTTATTTACACATAACTGCCTAAAAATTCTGTCGTAAAGATATGAGATTGATTCTTACTAACAATCAATGAGAACTAACCTGTGGTTTAAAAGTTGTGGAGTGAAAGTTTACTGAATAAAGTGCACTGATCTGCAGCTTCAAGCTATAACAGACTTTTTTATTTTATTCTTATATAATATGTTGTCATGTTAAACACCTGCTGACAAAGCGTTCATTTTACTCAACATTGTGTTTTTGTTGTGTGTGTTGGTGTGATGTGACCTGACCTCTGCCTAACCCAGCTGTTTCTTTACTTCAGAGTCACACACACACAAAAAAAAAACACAAAAAAGAAAGTGCTGGAATGCGATAAAGTCCAACATGAGACCAAGAAACAGCAGCTAGTTAAAGATCCAGAGACAAAACATCCTGATATAGTAAAAAAAATCCCTATGACATGCTTTTATTTTAAAGGTGAATGCTATGAAAGTTATTATAAAACAGAGCATATCTGGTTTTAAGCCTTATTAGTCTGTCAAATGAGAACGCTTTAATCATTAAACATGTTTAAATACGAAAGGTTAAAGCTGATTTATATAAAAACGAACGTTGCTTAAGATGTACTGATTTATATTCTCAGAGACTTCGTAGGAGGTTGAATTGCAACAACAGGACTGGGACTAGATACGAGGAGGATTGCAGCGCTATAGCGGTTTTAAGGTCTACTGTGATATAAAAGTTGATGGTTATGATACCGTATTATATAATTTGCTTACTTACAATATCGGAAAAAAAGATGCAACTGGACGGAGAGTCGCTTCTTTATTTTAGTTATTTTCTAAGGGGAGAGTTTTTACACAAACTTCCATTAATAAAATGTTTGTTAAACCAGAAATAACCCCTGTTTTCATTACATTAATGGTCATTCTGACTGATAATAATATAATATTCTGAGATGGTTATCATATCGTGAAAATCTCACACTGTTGCAGCCCGAGATACGAGTGAGACTGCTGCAAATATTCTGTATTTTTCATGTTTTTTTCCTCCACAAATATCTTTTTTATATATATTTTATCCTGAAAATTGTTATTGTTACTGCATTTTTCTGTCAGAATGTCTGAGACGAAAACTAGAAAAGAGGCAACATGCATAGTACACCGTCACGTCACACTGAACATTATATGATAAACTTAATTTCTATAGCGCTTCACAAAACAAGTGTTTTACAATAATATGAATAGAATAGAATTTTTTTTAAAAATAGTTTAAAATTCATACAAAATGAAGCAAAAGGAGCTGCAAATGAGATAAAATCAAAGGTAACAGAACACCTTTGTGTATAAAATGATTTCAGGTGAGTTCAGGCCACAAAGTCTGTGAAAGCTCACTTATAGAAATGTGTTTTCAGGAAGGATTTAAAAGCGTAAAAGCAGGTCGCTGGTCTGATCTCCTCAGGGAGGTGTTTCCAGGGAGCGGGGGCTCTGACCACCTTTAATCTCCAGTCTGAGTTATCTCTCTGTTACTGTTAAACACCCACTAAGACTGGGCCGCACACATGCAGTGCACCTCACCAGTCTGTCACTGACCATCTGTGCTGTTTAACAATCCCCAAACATCAGATTGAGTTTGTAGTTTGCTAAAAATGGATGAAGCTCCTCTCCATAGCGTTAGCTGCTCTGGTTATGCTGAGACTGCTCAATGCTGAGCTCCATTGAGAATAGGTTTAAAGGGGTTGAATGCCTTCTGCTGAGGCAGGGCATCTACCGACCACTCTTTACATGCCCTCTGGCGCGGCCCACTGGCCTTTGTGTCACCCAACAATGATGGCACCGGAGCACCACAGCCAGGGACGGATCATTGTCCGGCTCAGCCAATGGGAGAGCAACGAATAGACGTTTATGTCATGTGTGAGTTTCTGTGCATACGTGTGTGTATGTGCATGGTAATGCAAAGGTGAATGCATGTGGAGTCTTTCACTGCGAGCTTTTGCATCTGCTCTGTGACGAAGGGGAGGGGGACGTCACACAAAGAAAGAGCCAATCAGACATTAGCTGTTTGGATTTATGCCAGGGTTTTTAGGCTTGTAAGACTTTAGTACAAGTGGCAAAAGCCAGTTTAAAAAAAAAAAAAAAAAGAGTCAGCTGAGACGAGATGCCCTATACACCGTCTGGCTTTTTCTGTGACCGGTTGATCCGGGAACGAGAGAGGAGAGACGGGGAAGGGTCTCTGAACAAGCCCCTCCGCTTCAACGGCCAGGACTTCACCTCCCTGAGACAGGAGTGTCTCCAGAGGAAGAACCTGTTCGAGGATGAATCTTTCCCGGCCACCGTGGAGTCTTTGGGCTTCAAGGAGCTCGGACACAAGTCCAACAAGGTCAAGAACATCGTCTGGAAGAGGCCCAAGGTAGGAGGGGGTTAGAGCGGGGTTGGGTGCACAGGAGAGGCACGCTGAGGGGATGGAGCACATGCGGGAGGTTATTTTTGATACACGGGAACATCAAACCTGAGTGGAAATCTTAACTGCTGTCATGGGATTTTACCTGGAGACGCCCCAGTGTTCCTACGTGGATGGATTGGAATTAAGTTAGTGTGTCGCTGCACAACCTTAAAGAGTCATTGTGCAAGTGATTTCTGTTTTTTCCTCTGATATAACGGATGTTTTCTGACTTATCTCTGCTCCCTGTCTGTAAAGACAACTGTGGTCTAGTCAGTAAAAGAGACATCCAATCCTTAGACTCACAAAATCTGAGAAACAGCTGACACGACATCAGTTACTGGTTAACTCTTTCTTTATTACTGTCAACAGGAAATCTGTGAGAATCCTCAGTTCATTGTTGGCGGAGCCAGTAGGACAGACATCTGCCAGGGAGACCTCGGTAAATTATGCCTCTTTATGCACAGTAATAACATCAGAGTATGAACTGACATTCATGGTTTTGTCATTTTGTGAAGCTCAAGTGGATTTTTTTTGCACCAAACTATAATGAGAGAGGAGTTTCAGTGATGTTTAAACCCCAGCCTCGTGTTAATGAGTTAAAACAAGAATGAAACATGTCTGTGTGAGGACAAAAGGAGGAAATCCACTTGAAAAAATAACTTCAACTCGTTTCTGTCATTGTTTGTGGTGCGTTAACTGTTTCTAGTATTGTTGAAAGTCACTGACCGAAGCAAAAACGCACACACAGTGTGACAGGACTGTACATTCTCTCAGTGTGTGTATCATTCAGTGACAGTCTGTATTCAGGCGGCTTTGAGCGCTAACAGGGGAGCAAATATCCCAACGATCCCCCCGCACACGGCCTCTCCGCCTGCAGCGGCCTCCCTATATTGTGCTTACTCTTTTGGAAGGGAATCCAACCAGCAGCACTTCTCATTGTTGTTGAGTTCAGACTGCAAATAAAGGGGGACCAGAGGGACAAAGGTCCTGGCAGACACTGTTAACCGTTGCCTGTTGAAAAACTTACATTGTTTGCAGTAACACCCTGTCACACACCTGGACAATCGCAAAACACGGAGGTCAGCACTCAGCGGAGGTCGTTTCCTCCTGCAAAACAAAAAAATGTAAAGCAGAAGAGTTCAGTCTTCGTTGCTGTTGTGAGTGAGAGGTGTGTGTTCTTTAACGTGGCAGCTATTTATTGTTGAAGGCAGGAAATCCATGCAGTGAGAATTTTGGAAATCACACCATCTTAAAAGTTCACACCAGGGATGTCCCGATCTGATCTCGAAGATCAGCATCAGGGCCGATTCAGGCATTTTTTAACTGATCGGTATCGGCTATATTGAGCTACATAGAGCCTGACGTAATATTAATATTTTACGTCAGCAAGCGTTTTTCCTCTCGTGATGCTTTAACGCACATTAACTCCATGAGAGCAGCCGCCATCAACTCCCCAACTCCACCCTTTCTGTCTCCACTCCTTCACTCTGCTGAGCTCCAGTGCGTGAGCGAGGGCTAAGCCACACCCGCAGCGAAACACTACACGCTATAAATGACAGCAAAATGCAGAATGAGACTGTTTATTTATGTTATTTACCAAAGTTATAAGCTCTTATTTAATTTCAGCTCATTTGCGTATCATGTGTGGCACATGGTGTTTCACCGCCCTGCTCGCAGGAGAGACACAGCGACAACAGCCACACAGTCAAGACGATGAAAATAAACGCTACAGCTGCTTCAGGCGGCAAAGGCAGCATGGAGAATAGTCTCTCAAAGGGACAGAGACATCAGAGACATTCCCTTCAGACAGCGACAAGGCGGAAAAGATTATAGAGAGGCTTTTTATATATTTCATTTTGTTTATCAAAAAACTTTTTTTTTTTTCATTGCAGAGCCATTCAGCTGTAAAGCAAACAGGCCGACACTGGATTGAGTTAAATAACTGTCAAGTACCTGAAGTGTGTACTGTGCAGCTCTAATATTGAGACTCTGGATCGGCAGACTCAATATTAATTGACTTCAGGAGCAAAAAAAACTTTACCCGGACTTTCCTAGTTCCATCGGCTTCCATTCTTGTTATGTGTGCATGAAAATGGCTCTGCTGTAATAAAAGGCCTGCATGTAAGAGTTTTATTTAAGTGAGTTAAATAAAAGTATTTTCTGTGTTAATGCTCGTTTGGGTTCAAAGTTCATTTCGACAGCATCCTGTCCTTCAAAAAACATGCAACAAGTCACTAGTACTGCCTTCTTCTACCTAAAAAACACACCTCGTCTTCACCCATCACTGCTGCTGAAACTCTTAATCATGCCGTCATCACATCCAGAACTGACTGTAATAGCATTCTTTGTAGTACACTGTTCAAAGTCATAAATAAACTCCCAATACATCCAGAACTTCGCTGCCCGTCTGCTCACTCACCTCCACTCCTGCAATCACATCACCCCAAAGAGCCTCCACTGGCTCCCTGTCCCGCAACGTATTAAAGTCTTCACTCACAAAGCCCTCCATAACCAGGCCTCCTCTCATCTCACTGACCTGCTCCTCCACCACACTCCTGCCCACAGTCTCAACCCCTCTGATGCCAACCTTTTGACTCCACCGCTCAGGACAGAGCCTTCTCCATCTCTGGAACACTCTCCCCAAACACACTAAACACTGCACAGACCTCTCCCACTTCAAATCAAAAGCCGTCTTTTCAAAATGGCTTCTAATGTGTGAATGATGTCGTGTATTTTACTGTATTCTGTTTAATAATGTAAAGTGTCTTTGGGTACCATGAAGAGCATTCTGTGAATAAAATGTTTTATCATTATTAGGTGACTGCTGGTTGCTGGCCGCCATCGCCTGTCTGACCTTGAATGAGAAGCTTCTGTACCGTGTGGTTCCCCAGGAGCAGAGCTTCTCTGAGGGCTATGGAGGCATCTTCCACTTCCAGGTCAGAAACAAACATAGATTCAGTCCTTGTTAAAGGAATACGTCACCCACAAATGATCAATTACTCACCCTTTATGATATTATCATTATGAAGAAAACTTTGTTTTTCGAATGAAGAATTAAAAAGTAACTTTAGGCGAACAGAGAAATCATCCTGCTCAAGGTTTTTCTGATCCAAGTGTTTAAAGTTTGTAGAAGTTTGAGTGTCAGTATTTTCTCATGCTTGATCCTCTGTGTTGTTTCTCCTTCTGTCCTTCAGTTCTGGCGTTACGGTGACTGGGTGGATGTCGTCATTGACGACCGCATCCCAACCTTCAACAACCAGCTGGTCTTCACCAAGTCTGCCGAGAGGAACGAGTTCTGGAGCGCCCTGCTGGAGAAGGCCTACGCCAAGTGAGTACTGAGCTGTTTCATTCTGCAGTGGAAGAAAAGAAGAGTTTTGTCTTTCAGTTTTGTTTTCTGGTGCTGTATTCTCTGAATGTTCATCTTCGACTGAGTGCGCATGGAAGAACAGTTGGCTACGACACACAGAAAGAACTTTTTTTTGTTTTATTTGGTTGGAGATTTGCGATTTTTTTTGTAGCTACACACAGAATATCAACAGTTTTTGAATTTGAATATCTGGGCTGCAGCCTTTGCTCATTTAATACGTCCTATTTGGAAACACAAACACACTACTGCTCTCGTTAGGGCAACAATAATACAGGGGGAAAGCGAAAACAACTGAATTTGACCAGGAAGGTGTCTCACTAACATTAAAAATCAAGATAAAGCTAATAGCAGCACATATAACAGAGTAAATGTGACATCTGTGCCCGTCCTCTGTCCAGGCTGCACGGCTCCTACGAGGCCCTGAAGGGTGGAAACACCACCGAGGCCATGGAGGATTTCACCGGTGGAGTCACTGAGTTCTACGAGATGAAGGAAGCTCCCAAAGAGCTCTACAAGATCATGAAGAAAGCTCTGGAGAGAGGCTCCCTCATGGGCTGCTCCATCGATGTGAGTCACACACATATGTGACTGTGATACAGACGACGAGGACTATTATCTGCAGATTAAAGGAATACATCACCTACAGAGTGACTATTTGTGTATCAGTTACTCACCTTGTGTTACAATGAATTTGTGAAGAAAACTTTGTTTTTCTGGCATACCTCCAGGAGGAATGAAGAATCCAAAAACTGAAAACATTCTTGATGAATTGAAGTCATAGGGGTCCATGTTTAACAGACTCTCACACAACTCATGCAGTGTATCCAAGTGTCATTTATCCAGTTGTATGTTCAGTACTTCCCAAATACATGCATTTTCACTAAAACCTTACTATTTAAAACAGTTTCTTCAAAGTGTGTCATCTGCATATAGTTTTTATTAGTTAATTAAGAGCATTACTTGAAATAAAAACCTGGCTGTGTTACAATATTTCTACAATATGAATGGAGACATGTTTTATTTTGTGTGTCTGCAGTCCCTGGTTCCTGCTCGCTTTGAGACTCGTACTGTGACAGGACTCGTGAAGGGTCACGCCTACTCTGTGACGGCCGTGGAGGAGGTAAAGCTGGTGGCTGATGGGAAAACTGTGTAATGTGATTGTTGAACTCTGAGGTCCTGCAGAGCTTCACACACACAGGAATAATGTCACTGTCAGTCTGGGGTCATTAATAAATACGGTTTCAGGGCACATGAGTTCAAATGTGACTGTTCTTGTGTTTCCCTGCAGTGCAAACCGTCTCAGCACAAGGAGTCTAAGGTTCGTCTGGTGCGTCTCAGGAACCCGTGGGGTCAAGTGGAGTGGAACGGTCCCTGGAGTGACAAGTAACCACCTTTACTCATAGTTAAATCTTAAACTGTTTTGTTACGGAGGGGCTAGAGTTTGATGAAGGTACAATCATGATGTCTTAATTCCTACAATAATTAAAGTGATAGTCTGGGTTTTTTGAAGTGGGCTTGTATGAGGTTCTTATTTACAGTCACTCAGTATGGGCCCATGCACAGTTAAGAGGAGCTACAGTTAACTCAACTACAAATTATATTCAGCCACAGAATAAACCTGAAGAGCTGCAAAACAGAAGCACAGAGTTGTTGACTAGAGATGAAACACCGTCTCATCTAGTTGAGTTGGTGTGAACCGGCAGGTTTTTACAACATTGCAGGACAATGCGTCAGTAGGTGCATATTTCAACTTGTTTCGTCCCGGATCTTTGGTCTAAACTGGGCTTAACTAGTAAATGTGATGTGTAGTTTGGTGGCGTCTGTTATGGGAGGCAAGACTGTCCGGTGTGTGTGCGTGTGTGGAAAAGTACTGTAACTTACTGTATTTGAAAACTCATGTAAATGTGTGGGAACCATATAAGGTAAAGCTGTGAAAATACTCTCAGTATAGCACCCACTTAAACTGATATTGGCTCTTTTCGGTGCAACTTTTTTTAGGTGGCTAAATTGCATTTTGCTCCTGACCCCCATCCACAGCAGCAGATTGCTTAGCTTCCATGATGGACGTCAACTTGCTTCTCCAAACTGTAGACATGCTGACTGACATTTACTCTATGTAATAAACTATCTATGGATAAATACCTCATACAAGCCTACTTAAAAAAAAATCTGAACTCTCCCTTTAAGCTCAACTCTGTAGTTAAATGTGTCATAACTTTGGGTAATGTCACTGCTTTCCACCTCCTCTCCGACAGCTCCAAGGAGTGGGTCACTCTGTCTAAGACTGAAAAAGAGAAGCTGCAGCACCAGAGCGCCGAGGACGGAGAGTTCTGGTGAGAGATTTCCACAGTTTAACTGCAACTGTGAAATGTTGATTCAATGGACAGAATCTCGTGTTTTTCAGCCAACAGAAGTGAATTTTGTTTAGTTTATAGGGTGATTAAAAGGAACAGGAGGCAAATTACAAATACAAATAATCTCTGTAATGAAACAGGCATGTATTTCAACGCAGCTCTGAGTTTTGTTCAGCTGGTATCATCCATTTTTTAAATTTCATTGGTGTCTAGAGGGAGTCAGGAGCTCCACTGTGCTGAGCCGTGATGCCGGATATTAATCTTAATCATGTCCCGCTCTCCTCTAGGATGTCATTCGAGGACTTCAAGAAGAATTACACTAAGATTGAGATCTGTAACCTCACTCCTGACGCCCTGGAGGACGATAAGATTCACAAGTGGACGGTTTCTGTGAACGAGGGTCGCTGGGTGAGAGGCTGCTCCGCTGGTGGCTGCAGGAACTACCCAGGTACGTCAGTCTGTAGGATAACACAACAAATTTTAACCCCACAAACAGAAGATGACTTTTTCTTTAATTACTGCATTTATTAGTTTAACCTTTGAGTCTTTGTCTCAGTATTCAGGGGCGAAAGATTTATTCACATCCAAGTAAAAGTAGTTATACCAGACTGTGGAAATACTCCATTACATGTCCTGTATTGAAAATATTACTTAAGCACAGATACAAGAGTGTTATCAGCAAAGAAAAGAAGTAAAGGTTAAAGATCTCATAATTCAGAAAGAATCTACCTGTGAGTGTTGGTTATTATGGTTCTCATGTTTAATAATGCTTCCTAAATGTTGTGCAGACACTTTCTGGACCAACCCTCAGTACCGCCTCCGTCTGCTGGAGGAGGACGACGACCCCGAGGACAACGAAGTGGGCTGCACCTTCGTGGTGGCTCTGATGCAGAAGAACAGGCGGAAAGAGCGCAAGATGGGAGCCAACCTCTTCACCATCGGATTTGCCATTTATGAGGTGACCTGTCCTTCTTCACCACCAAGAGACTGTGTGACAGACTTTTGGTCAAGTGATTATTTAAATGCAGTCTGGTGGGTTTGGTGACAGTGATCTCGTGGCTGTTTCTGGTTAAACTAAAGGATCTCACTCTTTAACACAAAGCTCTATCTCTGCAGGGATCCTTTCATAATGTTGGCAGACACTTAGAATAACAATCTGAGCCTGTCAGTGACAAAAACAAACACTGCTAGTGAACACAAGTTGCAGCTCTCTCATGCGATACTGGACTAGTGTGTAAAAGTACGGTTGAGGTTGGAGAATGCTGATCTTACCTTTTACTTAAATTAAGTTAGCTTTTGGTTTAAATTTTGCATCCTGAAATGACACAAACACATGTTCTCTCTGTCTCTCTGCAGGTGCCGAAGGAGGTAAGGAAGCTGTGAACAAACCGTCACAGTGGAGCAGCAGTTTGCAAGTTAATTACACCCTACACTGTTTTCATATCTCATATGTTTCCAACTTTTATATATACGAGTGTAAGAGCTGTTTCCCTTCAACGCTTCTATCCTTCACTGTTGCGACTCCCCCCTCCAGATGCACGGGAACAAGCAGCACATGCAGAAGGACTTCTTCCTGTTCAACTCCTCCAAAGCCCGCTGCAAGTCCTACATCAACCTGCGCGAGGTGACCCAGCGTTTCCGCCTGACCCCCGGGGAATACGTCATCGTCCCCTCCACGTACGAGCCGCACCAGGAGGGAGAGTTCATCCTGCGAGTCTTCTCTGAAAAGAAGAACACCTCAGAGTGAGTGGGTGAGGGCGGTCAGGGTGGCCTGCAGGGGGCGAGCTGGGTGAGAGGAGGGGACGGGCACGCAGTTTAACGCTGTTAGAAGAACAGTTACAGTTAGATATGTTTGGTAGATGCTTAATGTATGTATGATGTTTCTTCTTTCTAGTAGGGCTGGGTACTGGAATACAACATTTACCACAACCATATTAGCTATTGGCTCATTTTTAGAGGATAAAAAACAATGTTTAAGATTTTGGCCTTTTCCTCAGGATTATGTTTGAAAAACCCAGTTGTGATTTCCACCTCACAAAAAGGCTGCATCATTGGTTCAGGCAGCAACTAACTATTATTATTATAGATTAATCCAGCAGTTATTTTCTCAATTAATACATTTTTGTAGCAGATAATGAAAAATGAGAATGAGGTTCAAAACCATAAAAGTAGCAAAAACTTTGCGTGGTCGTCTGTTTACGAGTTGCAGCGGTTGCGTTAACGTAGTGTATTTACATTCTATGGTTAATTGTGATGATGCTAATTTTCACGAACAAAAAACAGGTTTAAATAATAGAAACAAAATAGAGGGTCTATTAGTGCACTCAACACAACAGCGCCCTAAAATATGCAGAAGTTTAAGCCTTACTAACTGTTAAACAGGTGAGTTATATGAAAATTCAGCCCCCATGCAGTTGTCTTTAATATTGAAATGAGCTACAGAGACCAAAACCTTTATTGTACCAGGCTGTAAACATGTTTATTTCTGCTGTAAAGTTGGACATTTAAACACGGAGGTCTGTGGGGATTGACTCGCTCTCGGAGTCAGCCTCAAGTGGACATTAGAGGAACTGCAGTTTTTGGCATTTTTACACATTCACTTCATTTTTCAGCTCCGGTTGTTGCCGCTTGTCTGTAACTGATGTAAAGTCAGTTTGGGCTCAAAAGTTCTTTGAATATGCTAAAACTGAAACTTTGTGAGAAATCACAACTGGAGTTTTTTACATTCAGAAAAGACAGACGTCTGTGTTTGTTTCAGACACTGAAAAAGTCGTAAATGTTACTTTTATCGATAGTAAAATGTGCATTTGTTTTAGCACGATAAATATCCCAAATGTAACGTGACAATAGAAACAAAAACTTTAGACACTTTAAACAATGTCCGACATTACCCAGCCCTACCTGTAGATATTTAAAGTAGCAGCAGCAGGTGATTTATCCACCCTCCATGTGCATGTTACAGTGCGGGTTTGTGTGTATGTTGATGCGGGTGGGGCTTTGTCTGGGTGCATGGCGGGTGGGACACAAACCACCAAGAACAAACAATTTTAACGGCGATTTGATTTGTAGAACTGGAAGAAATCGGCCCCAGTTCGAAGCTGTTATGGAATCTTTTTTAGGACAAGCGACTTCAGATTTGGGCACGCTCCGGTAAACTTTCAAAGTATTCAATACTGCATATTCAAGCCTCAACAAACATCCACCCCAACCCCCGCCTCCACCCCCACTGCCCTGGAGGACCAGACAGCACGCAGAGCTGGCCTGCACTCTGATGGACCGGGACCGGCTGTGAATCAGGCTGTGGGATGGATGTGCAAATACCATTAGTTAGTTAGACGGGTGTGGGTTATAACATAGTAACTAACAAACTATCTTAACTCCCATCATATACAAAATCAAGAAGAGGACGATTTCTACAAACAAGAGTCCCCAAAATCAGAGAAATCAAGAGAAAACTCTCTTGACGGGAGGAAGCAGCAGGTGGTACTGAACTAACACATTTTATTCACAGCCTCTGTCACTGTTTGTGGAAACATATTGTCTCTGTAGTCCAGTGTGAGTATTTAGAGATGCTGCAATGAGTCAGTGATGTTTCAGACTTTAATAACATGATTGTAGTAAACAGATGAGTGCACAGGCTTGTGGTCCAGATGAGATGTTGTTGTCACCATGATGACTGCTGTTTGTTCGTCTTCACCCAGGGAGATAGAGAACAGGATCGAGGCCGATCATCCAGTGGTAAGTTTCCTTTGGTTCCCGTCATGACTCCAAGAGACGCTGACTTTTCCTCATCTGTTACAGGTTGAAAAATACCAAAGTCGCCCTTTAAGAGCTGCAGCATGACAAAACTCTCTCCCTCTGCAGCTTTAGTTTCTGTTCCATATTTGTATCCGAGAAATTCAAACCACAGTAAAAAGTGCAGTATTGTTCTGCAATGTAGTCACATTTATACATATATTAAAAATATTCCCTCACCATCCATCATTGATTATTAAAGGGACAGTTCACCAAATCAAATGTCCATATTTTACTGAACTACACCCACCAATTGTATCACTGCACAGACAGAAGTGTGCATCTACTCATGGACGGGAGGCTCGTGCTCGTGACAGTGTGAAATGTAAACGATAAAGCTGAGCTGTAATATTAGCTAGCTCAGCGATGCTAAGTGAGCTAGCAGTAGATGCACTCTTCCTTCTGCGCAGTGATACAGTTGGCGGGAGTCATTCAGTACAAAGAAAATAGTTCCTGTGGATTATCTTGAGCCGAGTGACAACAACTGTAGCTCAGTTATACTGGAGAGAAGGCAGACATCTCTACAGCCGATATCTCCGACACGTGACAGCTCACACCAACCTAGATTAATAAATAATACCTAGATTGATAAACAGCTCTACAAGTGAGGGTTGAACTGTCCCTTTAAAGATGCTAAATAATATGAACCCAAACCCATGAGGGCAGTTCTGTTCTGTATAAGGAGAGTTATTCACAAACATGTTTTCCTTTCACATCCTCTCCCTCTCGTCTCTTTATCTCTTTCTTCTTTGTGGCTCCATGTCGCCTCAGCCGGCGCCGGCCTCAGCGGGGGAAGAGAGCGAGGAGGACCAGCAGTTCAGGACTATTTTTCAGGAGATAGCCGGTGATGTGAGTACAAGAAGTACAGCAAGACATCAAACATACAGATAAAAAATAACTAGTTTATGTTTTTCAAATGGTCCTTATTAACAGTGTAGCTCTCCTGTGTTTTCAGTCTTTGTAACTAACATTTGAAGACATTAACATTGAGATCAAAGTCAAATTTTAATGGTCGTCTCTTCTCTTCGTTCTACTGTCTCCTCCTCTTGTCTGGCCGCTCTCGCAGGACATGGAAATCACAGCCAACGAACTGAAGAACGTTCTCAACAGAGTGATCACCAAACGTGAGTCCAGTTAGATCAGAAGTGCTGTTGTAATGAGGGGTGTATATGGACCAAAGGTATCTTAGCATAACACTGGATTGTAACAAAATGATCAGTCCACTTCACCTGTCAGTGGCTTAATGTTGAGGCTGATCAGTGTGTGACTAAAACCAACTCCAACAACACATATTAGATGTTTAAAACATATTTGTGTGCAGAGATTTGGTCCTGTAAGAATCTATATGTTGGGTAGTAAGTTCTGTCAGCATAAATCTCTGCAGTCAGCTCACTACAGACATGATGAAGTACTGTTGTCTTTATCGTTTGTCCTCTAAGTCTTGCACTTGGTTGTATTCCCTCCAGACAAGGACCTGAACACAGAGGGCTTCAGCCTGGAGAGCTGCAGGAGCATGATTGCTCTGATGGACGTATCCTTTGTATCGAGTGCTTCGGGCTGGCTGTGTTGTCTGTAGGAGGCACAACCTGCCGAGACCCATGGCAGGGTCTGTGATGATGCCCACAGGGCCTCGGCCTCAAGTCACCACACTAACACAGCGATAACTCACTTCAAGGATGAAAATACTTTTGTACATTTAATATCATCCAACAAGTTTTACCAGGTAAGTCCTGGTGAGATCAACGATCTCTCTTTCAAGGGAGACCTGGCCAAGACAGCAGCATAAGAAAAAGTTAACAACTATAACCAGACCCAGAACACACTGGAGGGATTATGCATCTCATCTGGCCTGGGAACACCTCAGGGTCCTCCAGGAGGAGCTGGAAAGAGTTGCTGGGGAGAGGGACGTCTGGGGTATTTGCTCAGCCTGCTGCCCACATGATCTGGCTTTGGATCGGCAGCTGAAAATGTACGTATGGATGGATGGTTTAAAAGTAAGGGAGTCGGCGAGCCAAATACCGAGATGTTTGTTACAACCGACATCTTCTAACATCTTTCCCTGAGCAGTAATAACATCAGGAGTGTTCACAGCCTTCGTTCTAGCATTTGAAACATACGTTACCTTATTTTAATTGGCATTTAAAACCACCTTTAGTTGGGAAAGCTGAGTCTGGACAAAATTAAAGACAACCTGTGAACCTGCACAATACATCACTGTATCGTCCACGTAGAAATGAGAGTTGGTACCATCCACGTTTTGATTTAAACTACGGATATAGATCGAAAATAACAGGTGACCTAAAACACAACCTTGGGGTACACCGTCACAAGGTAAGCTCATCAAACTGGACACATTAGGACCTTTGTGAGAGATAATTCACAAACCAGCCCACTGCCTGATGGCATATACCGATACCAGTCAGCCTCTGAATCAAAATATGATGTCTGGGCGTCTGGTGGCTTATAAGGTAGTGCAGGCATCCCATATACAAAGACACTGTATCACCTGAGCGGACTGTACAATAATTTAGTAAGTTAGTGATTATTTAAACACACCAGTCGTGGAAGTATTCAGATTTTTTACTGAAGTAAAAATACTTACCTTACCTTGTATAAGTTCGTAAGTTTTATCAGCTCAATGTACTTAAATGATTTAAAGTAAAGTATTGATTGTTTAGTAAAATTTGGATGGTCAGCTCCAGGCTCAACACTGCAACATGAAGCCGGTTGTTTTTGGTTTTTGGTCTTAACTGCTTGTGTTCAGATGGACGGGACAGGTAGACTCAACCTCCAGGAGTTCAGGCATCTGTGGAATAAGATCAAACAGTGGCAGGTGAGAACTCAGGTTTCTTTCTCTCTATATATGACAGGAGTAATACTCTGGTAATTCCCATCAGATTAACACAGATTCGATGTCTTTCAGGGAATCTTTAAGCACTATAACGCTGATCAGTCCGGCAGCATCAACAGTTACGAGATGAGGAATGCTGTCAATGACGCAGGTAATGACTCTTCTTATTCTGTTCTCTCAGTTCAGCCACATTACAGAAAGACAGATTTTTTTTTCCACCTATTAAAAACATCCATGCAGATTTTGGGGGATTTCAGATTTCTGTTAACTCTGGAAGGAGAAGTTTTAGAGGCAGACATCTCAAAATGTCAGTAAATAAAACAACCTGAGTGACCAGACATCACCAGGGATGTTTGTAATGTTCTTGAACTGATCCTTTAAGATTGTTGTTTACAATACTCGTGCATTTAACACTTTGAAAAGTACTTCAGAGTGGTTTTTCAGATTCTACAAATGTGATCAAAGCTGCTGAAGGAATACTTCACCCTCCAAGTCATCGTGTGTATGAATTACTCACCCTGTGTTTCGTTGATTTCATGGAGAAAAATTAGTATTTCTCACCTGGCCTCATAGTGAACGAAGAATCCAAAAACTGAGAGAATACCTGATGAATTTAAGTCATGGGGCAGGTTTAACACCAGCAAAACTACATCAAAACATTTGTTTACAAACTGACACTACTTGTGCAGTATAAGCCGAGTCTCATTTATTTAGTCGTGGATGTGGAGTTGAGGACTTTTGTCTGTTTTTTGGAGATTTCATTGGACGGGACTTGGGGCGCAGTGGCCCAGATTCTGTTCCAACCTGTGGCACTTTGCTGTGTGTCTTCTTATTCTGCACGAGTTGTATGACTGTAAACAGATGTTTCGATGTAGCTTTGCTGATGTTAAATGCATCAAGGATTTCCTCCAGTTTTGGATTCTTTGTTCACCGTGGAGACATGCGAGAAAAAGAGTTTTCATCACTAACTTATTGTAAGACGGGGTGAGTAACTGATATACAGATGATCATGTGATGAGTTAAGTGTTCCTTTAATGCTCTTTTTTCAGTTTGAACTATTTGTGTTTTAGCAAACCAGCAAATCAGTCTGAACCTGAACCCTAAAATATAAAAAATGATCTGAGTTTAGAGGATGTTTATCAGTCATGGACTTATGTTACCTCACAACCCCTAAATGGTCATTGTCAGCTCATGATATTGAATCATATTTTATACGTAAACATGCGTGTTTAAAGACATTTAATGAAAGTGTGTGCTGCGGATGAACTTACAGCTTGAACTCACCCTCTAAATGTTGTCGTCACTGTACAGTCATGTGTCTTGTGTCCCGCTCAGGCTTCCGTCTCAACAACCAGCTGTACGACATCATCACCATGCGCTACGCAAACGAGAACATGAACATCGACTTCGACAGCTTCATCAGCTGTCTGGTCCGGCTCGAAGCCATGTTCAGTAAGTCGCTGCCTCACAAACAAACAAACAAACAAACACAATCACTGACACAAGATTCTCTGTGGAGGAAGCCTTTGTGTTTATTAAAAAATAAAAAAGAAAGTACTGAGGCAACTTTCCTGTCATTAAAGGCAAAAGCCAAGAGACAGTGAGTTACTGCCCCAAGCGATGGAGTCTAAGTATGTGGGGGTCTTGTTCATGAGTGAGGGTAGAGTGGAGAGTGAGATGGATCAGCGGTGAAGAGGGAGTTTTGGGAAAAAGCTGAGAAAGGAGCCTTTATTTTCTATTTCTGAACAATTATACTTTGACTATCAGCGCTGCACAAGAGACGAAAACAAGTTCACCTGTGTCTAGTATCATAAAATATCACTCATTAGGTGGCTAATCATGACTTTGTTGTCATTCTGAGCCCCTACACTGTGTGTCTGTGTATGTTAAAGTAGTTTAAAGAGCTTTTGGATGAAGTGAGTCTCACTCATGCTGATGCTTGTGTCTCTCCAGGGGCGTTCCAGGCCTTCGATCAGGATGGAGATGGTACGATCAGACTCAGTGTCCTGGAGGTGAGCGTTACGATGACATGCTACCTATAAACTGTACTCAGATATATAGTACATGACTTCCTTTGGGCAGCTGATGTGTGCTGTTACTGCTGAAGCATCAGCCTGAAGCAAAGGTTTTTCTAAACTAGCTCAGTAACTGGATATAACACAATACTCTGTTGGGTTTAATGTAACATCAGAACTTTTTTATTTAAAGAATATGAACCAAAATCTATCAGTAGAACCACTCAGGATGATCACCAGGAGAGGAAATAAGAAAAAACAACCTTAAACAACACAAAATTAATTTGAAATAATCAGACTTTTTTTCTCATCTTTGCAATTTTCTTTGTATATACTGTAAACTTTACCTCTTCTGACTATTTTTGATTTAAAAAATGAAGCTTTTGCCTCAGGGAAATTTATTAAACTCTTACTCAGATATTTATAATCAATCTATCACTCTGTGCATCTGAGCTCACAAAATTTGCCCTTCTCACATGCATTTTTCATCCCAAGTGTAAGTTAAATATAAAATGTCCAGCGGGGGTTTTAAGCTGACTCACTGACTCTTGTCCGTCTCTCCGTCCTCAGTGGCTCCAGTTGACCATGTACGCCTAGACAGGCCCATCTTCCTCCAGGTGAGCTCCACTCCACACGAGGACCAGACCTGCCAGCCTTTACCTCAACATTCAGTGTGCCCGATCGTCGTTAGCTCTCATCCACCTCACCTCCAGCCTCCCCTCCCTCCTCAGCTCTGCTCTTTCCACTCTGAGATGTTCAACATGCTTCTTCAACTTCATCTTTTCTTCCTCTTTCTGGGTCTCAGGCTTTCTGCATTTCTTTCTCTGCTCTCGTCTTTTCATTATCATCGAAATATCAGTCTCTCCTTTCAGCCATTAGCCTGTTTTTTTTTTTTTTTTTTTTTTTTTAAAAGTCACTTGTCCCGTACTTTTTCTCAGGCATCAAACACACACAACCTCCTTTTTTCTGTCACAATACCTCACAGAGCTCCTTCTACAGTACCACCCTCCCACGTCATCTTCTTCTACTGTTATCAAACTGAGCAGCAAGGCCGTTTTTCCTGTGTTCACCCCAGTGAACTAGGCTCTCTGGTGGACAGTGAATAAACTTGTGAATCACTCCTTCACCTGTTATATTTCTGATAACCCCCCTCCCCCACCCCAGTTTCTTTCCAGGCACCACCCTGTTTTTAATCACTTATTTTTGTCAATAAAACTCCTGCTGGACTTTTTGTGGACCTCACCAATCAGTCACACTTCACCCTCCCTGGTGACTGTGCTGGGTACGAGCCATCTAGCGCTCCCTGGTGGACAAACTCAGGCTTCTCCACGACGACTGTCCCGTCTTTCAGCTCTTCATGTGGATGGAGAAGATTCAAGAACAAAACTGAGGAGCCGACGAGTTTTTACTTTAACGCCGACGTTCGAGGTTATAAAATATATGGATTTGAAAGAATATGGCTAATGGGTTGGATGGGTTTTTGTGATTTTTTTTCCAACTAAGGCTTTGGTCAATGAGTGTACTGCATTTTTAACCATTTTAACCAAATAAATAAATAAATGTGTAGTTATTGGTTTGAGTGCGTTACCAGTAGACCTGATGTGAAAATTGTGGCGTTTTCTTGAACCTTTTAAATGTGATTTGAGACATGGGATTCATTTAAAGGAACTGTGTGTGGGATTTAGTGGCATCTAGTGGTGAAGACTGCAGATTGCAACCAGCTAAAACTTCTCCCCTGTGCCGCTCGTTCAGTGTTCACTGTTCAGGAGGTTTTTCCTGGGAGCAAAATTATGCACAGAGGTCTCTTCTGTTACAAAACAAACAGACCAGCTGATTTAAACTGGCAGAAACACTGAATAAAGCAGTTTTATGTTACAAATCAGTGTTTCTCTAATGCTGTTTGGCATGTCGGAGAATGGCCCTAAAACCTGCTACTGTGTGCTCACCTTTTTTCTCCAGTAACTTACAGGGTTTTTACAGGGAGCCAAATTATTTACAGAGGTCTCTTCCTCTCCAGTATTAACTGACCAGGTGATTTAAACCAGTAAAAACACTGACTGAAGCAGTTTTATGTTAAAAATAGAATTACAGACACGCAGTTGAACACCTGAGCACCAGTCAAGTTGCAGTTACAGTCTCCATCCATGTCAGTGAAAACATGGACGCTTTGAACAGAGAAGATCTGTTTAGTCACCAATTCAGTATCTGACCAAATGTCTCCCCTTCTGTTCCTGAGATATGACGTTAAAACGTGATGATGTCACAGTCAAGCTGACCTTTGACCTTTTGAGCTTCATTATTTTGTCCTGTTAGACATTTGTGTGAAATGTTGTCATAATTAGTGTATGAATTCTTGAGTTATGGCCAAAATATATTTTTGATATACATATTTTGATATACATATTTTGTGAGGTCACAGTGACCTTTGACCACAAAATTCTTTTCAGTTTATTCTTAAGTTCAAGTGGACGTTTGTGTTAAATTTGAGGAAATTCCATCAAGGCCTTCATGAGTTATCAAGTTCATGAAATGAGACTAATGCAAGGTCGCAGTGACCCTTGATCTCTGATATCAACCTTTGAGATCATGTCGACAAGAAAGCGACAGGCGAGGTCACGGTAACCTTGCATTCTGATCAGTCCGCTTAAGTCTAATCACTTCATCGTTAAGTCCAAGTGGATGTTTGTGCCAAATTTAAATAAATTTTCTCAAAGTGTTCTTGAGATATGTTCACAAGAAAGAGACGGATGAACCTTGACCTATGACCACCAAATTCTGATCAGTTCATTATTGAGTCCAAGAGTATATTTGTGCCAAAGTTGAATAAATTCCCTCAAGGCATTCTTAAGATATCGTGTCTACAAGAATCAGACGGAGAGACAACTAAAAACATAACACGGCTATCGCTGGCAAGGAGGCAGAAAAATCAGTGTTTTCTGATGCCGCTCATTGCAGAGGGGCTGCTAGCTGCAGCAGTTCATGCCAAAATGCAAATGTCACCATCTAGAGTCAGTGTTTGGTTTGTGCTTTCTGGGCTACTGTACAAACATGGCTGTGCAACATGGTGATCTCCACAGACGAGGACCTGCTCCCTATGTAGATATAAACAGCGATTTTTCATTTTCAGGTGATTATACACTAAAGAAAATATATTTATTATATTATATTCCATTTCTAGCAACATATCTGGAGCTTTAAAATCAAAAGCACTATAAAAAAGAAAAACACAGACAACTGTTTAATGATGTTGCACCATTTTTTTTAATTATTATTAATAACAATGTTTTAGATTGCACTTTCTTAAAAAATATCTCTTCATAACTTTGACAACAACTGAAAAACTTGAAGAAACTCAGGAATGCCAGGTAAGAGGTGAGCTGCACGCTTTTCTCAGACATAAATAACGAGCACATGAGGCGAGTTTGGAAGATGGCGGCTGCGAGAACGTCACATTAACCCCTCAGCTACCACGAGAGCTGTAACCACACACCAAAGTCTGCCGAAGAGAGCGTCGGCTGGGCTTTCACACTGCTTAAAACGGGCTGAATATGCCTTTTTAAAAAAGTGGTATTGAGTTACAAACTTGAGGTTATGGCATGGGAGATGAATCCTAATTCTTCCCTTCACGCTCCTCCATCGAACACCTCCTCAAAACATCCTTCGCCTCCACACTTCTTTAGAAAACGATCTGCACTGTGGAAAATACCTCTGCCTTCTGCTCGATGCTCCAAATATTAAATAAATTCCCCCCAAAAAAACAACATCACTGTGTCATAAAAACATTATGTCACTCATGGAAAACAGGGTTAAACCACTCTTGACTCTCAGGAAGAATAAACCCACACAGATAAACACATGTAGGAACGAACACACCACCGTCACCACCACGTCTTGGATCTGTTAACACTGCAAATGTAAATTCTTAAATGGCAACTTCAGGCCGAGTCACACACACTGCACCAAAGTCCCTCAACGCCTTAATATCACTGAGCAACAACCACAAAAACAAAAAAAGAAAAAAAAAAGAAAATCCTAATCTCAAAACAAAACAAAACAAAAAAAAAAATGTTAAAATTTGTTTTTACTGAAACAAAGAAAAAAAATTAAACTGAAAATAAATGAATTTGTGTCACTTCAATGTCTTAAAAACAAATAACCACACCGTCGAACTAAAACGCGGCCGGGAGACTTTAAATCACTCGTCACCATCAGAAACAAAAAGTTAACTTTGACTGAATAATGAATAAACAGGTTGCTCAACATGACACATCACAACTGCACAACAACAATAAAAACATCTCTGAGCCCATGCCATACTGTCGCCGACCAGTCTGGAAGACGATTATCGGGATCTGTTGCAGTTTGGACAGAAAAGCGGAACAAAGCCCTCTGATACCGGCAACGCTGAAGCTTCTTCAATTAACAAAAAGTCACGTGTGTGTCGTACTTTGGTCAGTGAAAAGAGGAACTGCGGTGGTCAGACGGACAGACAGAGAGAGAGGAAGGCGTGTTTCTGTAGAGCGTAAAAAAGAAATGACAGCACAACCAACCCTCCATTAATGATTGTATTATGGTTGGATTCCAACACGGAACATAAAGGATGGAGTCGTCAGACGCCACTCGTCAGGCTCGACAGGAGCGCTGCTAAAAGAAGTGGGTCCCAAGAACATCCCCCCCAATATGGGAGGTTAACGGTGGGGAGGGGGGTTAAAGGAAGCAGGAGAGGGAGGAGGGCTCGGGGAGAAACGGCGTTCCCACCACCAGCCCTTAAGGCTCCAGTTCAGTCTCCTCCTCAGTGTGTTTCCTCATGTGCACCAGCATCCCCTGAAACACACAAACATGATAATGATTTTCCGACTGTCCAGTTGGATAAAACAATTTAATGCATTAATATCTGGGGAAGACAATTAGCCCACATTTTTACTGATGGGGGTCTCTGGCCCGGAGAAGGTGGAGAAGCACTGATGTACAAACTAAAAACACATTCAACTGTGTGTGTGTATGTTTTTAATATACCTGCTTGGAGCTGTTGCGTGCACAGAAAAACTCTTCACAGTTTTTCCAGCGGCATTTAAGCGTCTGGGAGTTAGTACTGGTGTGGTCGCTGATCAGGTGCTGCTGCAGGTGCTCCATCATCCCGAACACCAGCGAACAGCCGTGCCACTGTCGACACAACAACACCGTTAATCACTAATGACCAGAGAGCCTCACAGCTGCAGGAACGTTTTTACCGACACAGTATAAAGAGAGTAAAGTGGAGTCAAATGCTCCCTATTACATGATTAACAGAGTCTGAAGGAGGAAGTCTGGGATAACAAAGAGTTGATAACACATTCAGGGTGCTTGTTAGCTCTGACTCTCTCAAGCTGTGTGATGAGTTTGGAGGCAGAAAAAATGTTTTACAATCTGAAACATGAACGTGAACATCAAGATTTGATGTTGAGTCCCTCAGAAAGAAACAGACGTCTCCTGAATCTTCTTGTGTTTTGTTGCCTAAATACATCACAGTCTCACATCGTCTGAATAAACTCATCTCTCCGCTTCTCTGCTTCGCTCCCCGTCCCTCATCTTACCCAGCAGCGGTAGTTCTGCATCAGGTTCAGCTTGACGGCCTCCACGCTGCCGTCGTAACAACCAGTGTAGATCTGAAACACAAAATGAATATTAATAATCTGTTAAGATCTAAACTTTAGGCTCATGTTTTCCAAATACCAAAAACTATGCATGTATCATATGTTAAAGACATATCAGCTGATTAAAATCTAATTTAAACAGGTGACATGAAACATGACTGTGACCATCCTCATCCTGTTTGAGAGCCAATCAAATCAGTTTATTCTCCAGCATGTTACAGTCGGGATCAATGAAATCAGTGTTTTTAATATAGTTTCCTTGTTACGTTTCAATCAGCAGAACTCTCACCATGTTCTTGTGGATAGTCATACACATCACCATGTCCTTGTGTCCCCCATAAACCTGCAGCTGGTCGTGAGACTGTGGAGACAAAACAGGTTTGTTTTTATTATTATTATTTATTATTATTATTGATTATTTTTTGGGCATTTTCCCTTCATTGAGAGTGCAGCCTAACAGACGGTGTGGGAGAGAGAGAGAGAGGAGATGATGCAGCAAAAGGCCTCGTGTGCACCTTTAGTTTCGTGTAGACAGGTGCTTATGAGGAAAAGTCCACAGACAGGAGGAGAGAGAATTCGTGCACACTGTCCTTTTACTTGCAGTAAACTTTATTTAGAAATCCTCAGTCTTTACCTCGGCATCACAAAAACATGCAGAAGTGGCGTTCACACCTGAACGTGACTAAGCAGTGTGTTTAGAAGGCAGAGTGGATAAAAGACAGAGATGGTAAAAGGATGCAGACCTGTAGATCGTAGACGCGGACCAGTTTGTCCAGACAAGCGGTCACCATCACCTTCCCCAGGACGGACACGACAGTGACAGCGTGATTGTGGCCTTTATAGACCCGCACCAGCTCTCCGGTCTGTACGAGAGGCACAGGAGATAAAGTGTGATGTACATTTATTAGACATTATAAGTTGTGATTTCACTGCACTATGGAGAAGGCTTTTACAATCAAGAAGAAGGAAGAGATAAACAGGAGGACTCACATGGATGTTGTGTGCGTAGACACACTGATCACTGGAACCACTGAACACCAGGTCATTGACCACCTGACACACACACACACACACACAACCACAAATTAAAGTCACTCTAACAGAAAAGTTTAAAACTCCCTGCAAGATGTACATTTTTTAAATTCCTGTTTTTTCTGTGCATTCCGCTGCTGAAACAGACTCCAACAGTTACGTAGTCTCAGTGTTGAAGCTCAGTTACCTTCATGCAGAGGACAGTTTTGGTGTGTCCCTCCAGCGTGCGCAGCAGCAGGCCGCTCTTGGCGTCTCTCACACTGATGGTGCTGTCGTAGGAGCCGACCAGCAGGATCCTCCGGGCTCCCTCCTGCGACGAGGCCAGACAGCTCACGGCTCGCGGCCCGTGACACTCGAACACGTCCATCTGCTTGTTTGTCTAAACAAAGAATGCAAAATAGAAATGAAAGCCTTTTAATAGAGAACGTCACGTGTTTCCACCTTTTCTCCCCAAAGCTGTTAAATACATTCTCAGACATGATGCATTTGAGTTTTTTTCCCAGTTCCTGCAAAAACTAAATGTGTGAAAATATTACCTTCAGATGGTTATATTAGGTAACAAGCACATACTGCAGCAAACTGTTGCTGCTCATGTGACACCTGGTCTGTGATGGTTCATATTAGGTCTGCAACTAACGCATGATTTCATTACTGATTAATTTTCTGGCAACAGCAAGGCTGCTTAAGGACATGAGAATTCGACGCCAGGCCCAACGTCAGGCTGTCAAAGCCCTCAGTAACGCTGCCGAACAGACAGGCGGGTGTCTCTGGATTAAAATGAGAGACACCACTTGGCCCCAAAATAACAAAAACAACAGCTGGGACAGAGGGATTTTAAGCAGAGCGGACCTTTTTAACTACTTAATGTATATTCTGTGCACACCACATGTCTCACCTTGAGGTTAAAGGTCACCACTGTGCCGTTTGCAAGACCAGCATACAAAATCTTCCACCGACTGTGGAGGCAGAGGACTCGGTCTGACAGAGAGAACTGCTGCTCCAGCTCTCGTGTCTGTGGACGATGAAGCAAAATCAGCTGAACGTCAGAATCCAGAAAGAAATAGTCACTGAATAGAAGATGCTTTCAGGTGAATACTGTACAAAATATGGTCCTAATTATACATTTTAATACATGCAGAGAGAAGAATAAAACCTCCTGGCACTCCTCTAATGTTGCCCAAAATGTTGACAGTAAAAAAATGAGCTTCACAAATATGGTCATACAATTCAAGGTCAATAGAAGAGTCGAAAACAACGAGCACAATAAAGACAAAAGCATAATTAACGCATTACTTAACAAACCTATAATGTGAATCCGACCAGTAAATGACTAAATATTGATTGAGTGCTGCAAAGATAATCAATTCCTAATGTGATTAATGAGTAAAAGAAGATGTGTGTCTTCACCTTGAGGCTGTAGCAGCAGATGGTTTGGTCACTGGAACCAGAGTAAAGGCGATGATGCAGACTGGGAGCTGTGGACACCAGCAGGCAGCTCACTTTGGAGCTGTGACCCTCAAACACACCGACACATTTATGACTCTGCAACGACAAGGAAATACAAGTTCACTCTCTTTTTGTGTTCACAGAAAATAAGAATTTTACAAAAATCCCAACATCCTGACAAACAGCAGCAGAAATTCGACACGCACCACCAGGTCGAAGGCTCTGACGGTGCGGTCTCCTGAACACGTGTACAGCAGCCCGTTGTAGATCTGCATGGCGTTCACTGCCTCCTGATGGCCCTCGAACACACCCTCGGTGGGTAAATCATCCTCACCGTGGTCAGAGCACGCATCTGGGAAACACAAGGATGAAGAGCAGTTTGTAGAAATGCCATTAACTTAAAATAAAGGCTGTTTATTGGCAAGAATATGACGATACGTATCACGATACTGAGGTTACTATTGAATATACTGCGATACTGTAAGCAAGGTCACATACTGCGATTGTTTTAATCTAATTTAAATAATTTAATCTAATCTAATAAATGTCCTCCGATCATTTCCTAAGTGTGGGTTTTGTATGTTTTTCTCTGAATGATCCTTTTAAGCATCGCTCAGTGTACCTCAGGTTAAATATACACATTCTGAGAAAGCTGTTCATCACCCAATCATCAGGCTCACACAGCGTCACAACTAACAGCTCTATGAATATCGTGCCCATACAAAGTAATTTGGGCACTCAGAGAGTCTATTTTAACCTGCTCCAGGAGGAAGGCATGTCTAATTCTGGCGGCTCAGAGGCTGGTGTGATTTTATAGTTAGGATATGTATTCAAACATCGAGGCTCACAGCAGGGAGCGTGTTGATTGAGTTGGGTTTTAACTTCTCCTCCAGCTCTATTTTTCATTTTCCCATAATTATTTCTGTCACTATTAATGTGAACAAACAAGTGCAAAACTACGAATGTCTTCCAGGAGAGACTGTCTAAAATGCGTGCCATTATTCACATAATTAAACAATTTCCAACATGGACGAACACCATGTCGTACGCGCTGGTTCTGTTTAAGTATAACCCGACCTTTATAACACGGACAGCTCTCCAGAGGTGAACTTACCTGATGAGGTTTTCACTGTCTTGGGCAATGTGATGGGGAACGGCATGTCACTGTGGGGAGAGAGGGAGGAAATGATGAGGGATTTTAGTTTGGGTCTGAGCCAATCACACAATCCTGATCAGGAGATTGAGTTCGCACAGTGACCATCAAACTGTAGATGTTCAGACTTAAAGATTATGAGTGATTCGGTTGAAAGCTCCAGAATAGGCAAATAAGTGGACTGTGAGCTGAAATTGTTTCCAAGGTAAAGAGTCTGACCTCTCTGAGGACCGACACACGTCCATGTCACTGGTGGAAGTGACCTCGTTGCAGGCCAGGCTCTGTGGTTCGGGTCTGGAGGAGTCGGGGACCTGAGCCGGAGGGGAAGCTGGAACCAGGGCGTCTGTGTGGGGCTGCTGACAGGGTGCAGTGACCTCCATGCTTTCCTCTGAATCCAAGTTCAGTGTAGGTTCAGCAGGGGCCACCTGGGGGAGCTCCACCATGTGTTTAGGGGACTTGGAATCCTCTGTCTCAGGTTTGATGTCTGCAAACAGCCTCTCAGTGGCCTCCTCGCCGCCCTCCATGTTCACGTCACCTCTCTTTCCTCTAAGGGCGGAGTGGACGTGCTGACCTGAGAGCTTCCACTGGGTCTCCTGCGAGGTCGAAGCCACCTCGGCCTCAAGGCCTCTCCGTCTATCTCGGTGTCGCTGCTCTCAGGCTGCTCCGTCCCCTGGGCCTTCTTCAGCACCTTCCTCTTCTTCAGCTTCCTCACGCGCTTCCCACGTTCAGATGGAGAGGTGGGCGCATTGAGGAGCGACGGAGGCTCAAAGGCTGCACAGTCACCAACACTGCCCACCTCAGAGCCCCCCCTGCTGGGTGAGAGAAGCTTCACAGGAGGTTTGAAGTCGGGCAGGGAGGCGAGGCAGCTCCTTGTTGCCTGTATGGCCTTTTCTGTCGACTCGACCAGTCCTGACAAACTCTCTTTGCTGTCTGCAGGCTCAGTAAAGTTCTCCCAGTTATGTTCTGTGTTAGTTTGGTACGGCTCCGGCTTTCTGTCAGGAGACGGCTGGAAATTAAGGACAGGATCTGCAAGAGTTTGAAAAACACGTGGATAATCAGAACACTGCAAATTCAACTGACATAGCAGAAACTGAGAGGACACTTTAAAGCACTTTCTCTATTTTCCCTTGAGTTGCTTGTTTAACTAAGTAAATCTGGCAGGTAAAATACATGGTTGTCTATTACTATGTGCCATAAAGTCAGATTTCTGAACACTTTCCCTGATTTAGGACCAGGGTCTAAACGTTCCTCATGAACCTTTTTTTTTTTGGATATTTCTAAGTCAGCAACGTTTACATCCACATTTTCTAGATAGCAATCATCTTTTTTTACTGCATTTTACCGGCACATCATTATGTTTCTTGTCAGACAACTGTATTGCATGAAAACATTTGCAGAAACGTCCTGTATGATGTTACCTGGGGGAGAGGCTGCGGCAGCAGCAGCAGGCAGCTCTGGAGTGGTGCTGTGAGCACAGTGGGTTATACTGTCCACAGGATCCATCTCTGAGCTGACGTGGACAGGAGACTGAGGCTCCTGCTTGATGACTATGGGCATGAAGGGAAGGCTGGAGGAGGGAGGGGAGGGAGGAGAGGCGCGCTCTGCAGGAAGACCTGGACTCAGGGCGGCAGCAACAGGAGGAGCAGGAACAGGGGAGAGCAGAACGGAGGAGGGCATGTACGACTCAGCTTCTACCGTGTCCATCTTTTCTTCTTTCAGTTTGAACGGAGGTGCTTCGTCCACACTACCTGCTGTAAAAACAACACAACACAAACTTAATTACACTGTTTATTTCAGTATTTTGCGAACCTAAAATCTAACAATCAGTCTAAGTGCTATGACAACTACAATACCAACTAACTGGTTCTAATATGAATTAGTTTCTATAGCTTGTTTAAATTGTAATAGCTCTGACCTGCAATATAGTCACTGGTAGTAAGTTTTTCTACATTTAATGCTCAAAAATATCCTTTCATGTATTTTACACCAACGGCCCAGAAACACCAGGCTAACAGTCGGCTGCTGGTCAATGTTGTGCCATCTGTCGGCTTAGTTTTGAGGTGCACTCTGCAGCACTGGCACAAGTCGGAACCATAGACTGTATATAAAGATGGACGACATGACAGCTCCCAAAAAGTGAAGCTGAACCATCTTAATCGGCCCCTGGTGGCTGGCTGCAGTAAAGGTTATAAAGCTTGCGCTCTACGTGTTCGCAGATGGGACCTGGGACCGAAACTAAAAACTCAAAGTACACGTCAAATCATTTTTCACAAAGATGGTTTCTGTCATTTAAGTTTTTATCACACTGCTGATTGTTCAGTTGTTCTTCTGATAAGTTTGGTTTTAATTACTTATTTAAAGCTGTAAAACTGGGATTTTACAACATGATCAAGTTGTGTTGTTGATGTGCTAACTGGCTAACTAGCGACCTGTTGCTTTGTCCTGTCAATCCTCCAGTTACCCTTTCTGAATGACAAACACAGACTATCACCGCCTGCTGATATGGAGAGTTGTTTCCTGTCACCCAGGTGCAGGATGTTGGCTGGTGTCTTCCTAGTGTGTTCAAGTGCAACATTCTGGGCTGAGACAAAGGTGACGTCAGGTGACACAACAGTCAGCCTTTGTCGTCACTAGTTCTTTGATGTCAGTTTGGTTTGTCTGGGCCTCAAGACCAGTAAGACCAGTGAGAGTCCTTACCTTGCATCCCTTTTAGTAACTCGATGCGCTTGTTTCTCAGCGTGCTCATCTCTCCAGTCATCTGAGACAAAGAAGATGAAATCATACAAGAGCCATCAGACAGTGAACACTTCTGCTTGTAAGGGCTAATATATAATACTGACTTAGGAACATGACATGAAAAGCACTGTCATGTGGTCTGACACACACATACACACTAATAACAGGTTACGTATGTACTCTGAGTGAAGAGGCTCAGTCCACACAGTTTATACAGGCGCCCTTCAAGACTGTTTGTCTGTTGTTTGCCAACAGCAAAAGTTAAGAGACACATTTTTTGGACAGCCTTTACAACCTCAGCAGCAGAAGTAATGAAGTGGCTGGCAAGACAAAAAATACTCATTAAACTGTGGACATCTGCTTCAACTGCACCGTCACCAAAACTGGGAAACTCTCCAGGAGAGAATCACTCAGAGGGTTAACGCTAACACTCTGTCTCACACTCAGAAACACAAGTGCATACAAACACACACACCAACCTGCTCTCATGGTGACAAAATACAAATTAAAGGTAGGTGCTTCTATGATTTTCTTTTTACCTGCTGTTTGAGCACCATGAGACGCTGCACCTCCAGGTAGGCGGCCTCCAGCGCAGCACGGGCCTGGATCAGGCTGCTGTCCACAGTCTGCAGGGAGCGACTCAGCTCTTCCTCCCGCAGAGACACAGCCAGCAGCTGGTCGATCTGTAAACGCTCTGCACAGAGGCACCAAAAGATACTCATAACCACCAGAAGCACAAGTCAGAGTTTCATGCTGTCAGTATAGCACAGAAAAAATAGGACATTTCAGTCTTAAACTGGAAGTAATACAATTTACTTGTTTACATGTAATTAATGCAACAGAACTCGTGGATACGAACCCTTTTTGGATTTGACTTTCCTCCTTTTGTTATTGTGTTCCAAACAAGACGTCTCTGCACTTGGAACGTCCTACAGGAAGAAAGAGAAGAGTTATGATCTGATCTTTGTATTTACGTAGCATTGCACCACTATAACACCGGTTATGGACTTTTTTAAGTATAAAAATCAATGCAGCACTGATGGTTTGGTAGGAGATTTAGATAATATGCTAGAAATGTAGCCTTGAGCTGCTAGCCTCAAGCAGAGGAGTGAGAAAAAATGTATCCATTGATTTATAGATCAAGTCAATGGGAAAAGTCTTTTTGGCCCAATGGCATCAGGTGACGGACCCCAGAAACTGTAGTACTACGTTTGGCCACAATGAAAATTGGCTTCAAAGCTTGGCGCACTTCCTGAGGGAGTTCCCTTACACTTCCTTTACTCACCCCGGCAGCTCTTCGCCTCTTTCCTGTCCCCTGGCCGTCGTACATCTCCGTCCCCGAACTGCTGTCCCCGAGCACTGAGTCAGACCGCTGCAGGGCCTTCACTGTCGCTGACGTTAACTTCTCTGGCTGCTTCTGTGCTTTAGTCTCAAGCTGACCGAGCATCTGCTCCACCTCTTGCTGACGCTGACTGTCTTTGCTCCCTTGAGTGGACATGGTGTCGGGAGAAACAGAGGATCCCTGCTGCTCCGAGCTGAGGGCTTCCCTCTGCGGCGTCTGCTTCGACATGAAGGATGTAAACAGGGAGTGAGAGGATGCAGGGGCGACGCTGCTCTCTGATAAGGAGCGTTTTCGGGAGGCGGAGATGTCCGTCAACGACTCCCACTGGAAACCCTCAAGGAGGGGAATGTCATCCTCCTCCTGGCTCTGGTCCTCCTGGTCGATCGGGACCATCTCTATCCCAAACCTGGAGCACACAGGACACAACATGAGCTTAAAGTAACAAGAAATCAGAGATAATGTTAAAAGAATGCATCAAACTCTAAATGTGCGATCAAGAACTCACCTTGGCATGCCTTTCCCTTTGTCTTGCTTCTTCCTGACCTCCTGATACACCTGCTCCCAGTTCACATTGCGGCGAGACCCAGATGAGCTGATGAGCTGACGCACAGTCGGTTTGAGCCCCGAGTCCTTTTCTGAGTCACTCCTTCGCGACTCGCTCAGGTTTCGCACCCGTCTGGCAATGTTCAGGTTGGGCTCGTGGCCACCTGTTTTGCTCTTGGAGCTGATGTGTTTGGTCAGGTCACGTTTAAGGACGGGAGGCAGATCAAGTTTAGACAGACTTGATGTGTTTGAACCCGAGACCGTCTGAGCTTCACCACTTCTGGAGGTGTCGCTCTCTGAGCTCTGCCCTGCTTCTACAGCCTGCATGGCTTCATCGGCGGCCACGGGGCACGTTTCCTTCTCCGCTCTCCTCTGACCCTCTTCGTCTTCCCGGCTCAAGGCTGCAGGCTCTGAGCTCTCCATTGTAGAGGTGCTCACTTGCAATGATTGGAGAAACTGGCTGCTGTCTGATGATTGCTTTTCTGGTCTGACTAAATCAGGCAGATTTGGTTTAGCTGCGTTCTGCCTGTTTTCTTTGTTCACTCCAACCTGACTCTGATCCCTCTGCTGCTCCTCCACGATGTGCAGCGTCATCTCCATACTTTTGTTTCTCAAACTATCCAACGAGCTCCTCTTCTCTAACACAGCCTGTCGGGCTTTCCTGAACGTTTCTTGGAGCTGCCGTTCTTGCCTCGACTGAAGTGGCCCAGCCAACGCCTGGGAACTGAGTCCACTCTGCTTTGGAGCTGATTTTGATTGTGCTTGACTGGAGGCCTTGCTGAGTTGAGCACTGCTGAGACCAGGAAGTGAGGACATCTTCCAGTCTTTATGTAGTGATGGCTTATTTGCCTTTTGATTGGAGGGACCAGATGCGGCGTTCTGGTGGCCATCTCTCTGAGCACTGCTGCTTCTACTGCTGCTGCTGCTCCGATCTCTGGGTTTGGTTTTGGGGTTTGTTTTATGTCTCCCTTTCTCTTCAACACTTTGTCCACTCGCTGTGAGCTGCCCTTGTTTCTGTTCAGGTCTGGACTGTCTGTTAACAGCACTGGTTTCCTGCCTTGTCTTGACCTTTGGGGACTTTGGGGTACTTCTCTGATGGGTTTGGGTTGAGATCTTTATGGGGAACAGATTCAAACCCCTTTGTGACCGGATAGGGCGACCAGCGACAGGCTTTGTCCAGCTTTGGATTACTACCAAACGGCTTGGTGCACTTACTACTGTTGTGATCAGGTTCTGCTGTTTGTCCCTCCCCATTCTGAAGCCCATCACCCTGCTGACCACCCTGGTCACTGCCTGGATTCTGAAACTGGTTCAGAGCCCGGGCAAAAAAACTAGGTGGAGGCGGATACGACCCCAAAAGGCTCAAGGGTCGGCCCCTTTGCGGGCTCTGGGAGATATTGTTCCGACCATAGACTCCATTACTGCTGCCTCCATTGCTGAGCCAAGGCAGTCGACTTCGCTGATTGCCAGAAAACGCACCCTGATCCCACTGCTTGTTGCCCAAACCTTCCTGGCTGTGCAAGCTTCCACCAGCGATCTCTCCAGATGCCCATTTCTGGAGGTTGGGAGGCTCCTGAGCGTGCCATGTGGCGCTCTTTCCCTGTCTACCGTGCTGCCAGGGTTGTGCCTCCTCTGCATTGGTATTATACTGGTTGCTCCTGTACCAAGTTCTGTGGTGACTGAATCCACCGAACCCCTGCGACTGCTGCTTCCAGGCACACTCCAGCCGGTAACGCTCCTTAGCGTCCTTTAACCTCTGCTGAAACTCCTCCTTTCTCCGACGATCCTCTTCTTCTTTTGCCAGCTTTGCAGCAGCGGCCTCCTTCTCTTTTCTACAAACAAAAGACAGATATCAACATAGCTCTTCAATCTGATTTATATCGTATAGTTTTTCCCCCAAACCACGTCACTGCACAAAACGAAGCGCACATCTACTCATGGACGAAAGGCTTGTGCACATGACAGTGTGAGATGTAAACACTAATGGCATCCTCTTTAGCTGAGCTGTAACGTTAACTTGCTCAGTGGTGCTAGCAGTAGATGCACACTTCCTTCTGCACAGTGATACAGTTGGCGGGTGTAGTTTGGTACAAAGAAAAGTGTTCCTAAATCAATCTGTTCACAACAAGCTGTGTGAATTATTTTGCGTAACCAGGTCATGATTTCTGGAGACATTGATGTTGAGTTTTTCAAATGTATTTTTTGGCGTTTTGAGCTCCACAAGCTCAAAACGCAAAAGTAGTGACATCTACTTCCATTATTTTGAAGAGAAGGCAGACATCTCTACAGCTGATTTCTCCACTTGGCAACTCACTCCAAAACTATCTAGATTGATATATAGCACTACAGGTAAGATGAGAAATACGTAGTTTTGATTTTGACTCCGACCACTCTCGACAGTATTGTTTCCAGCTGCAACCGCCAGCTGCTTTCATGAATCAATGGACAGATGCTGAAACGGATAATTACCACATTCAAAGTGGATATAAAATGTCAAAGCTGTGTATCCTGTTTGTTTCTGCTGCCCCCAAATGGGCAAAAATATTCAGGTTTAAGGCTCATTTGCTGCAATGCTTGAGGCAAATCTATTTCAGATTAACTGGAATCTGTTTCAAAAAACAATTCTCTGGCAACTGCATCTCTTGACCCACTGCTGTCTGGCGTCAGGGATCGGATCACAGTGTGACCTTCAGCACTGAGCTGCAGAGAGAAAAGATCTGACACGTGACGAGCAGACAGCTGAATGTGTTTGCCTGGACACATATCCAACTTTCTCAACTGCTGCAGTCAAACATTTTTCCAAGGTTTACAGTGAGACAGTGAGGTCAATACAAAAGACATTTTGAGGTATTACAGCATGAGTCACTGTGTTTTACAATCCTAAAAGCATAGTTACATATCAAAGGAAAAGCAACATAATATAGTCCAGATTTCAGAGCATCACAGGGCTGCAGTGAAGGTTTCTGGTCGTGTTTTATAATTTGTAGGAGGGCAGCAAACTCGTGTCTGAACTTTGTGTGGCGGTCATGCTTTTATTTTCAGCTACAGTCCTGACATACGACTCCAGCCGCAGCTATAACAGGCCTGTGAGCAGCACTGAGCGAAATGTGACTATACAAGGCGTACGTACACACAAACGACAAACTCATGAGCTGCATTTATATTTGTGGACAAATCATAACAACATAATAAACACAGAATAGTGCTAAACAGTTAATCAGAGAAATATCTTAACAGAAATAATGACTGCTGAATTTTGAAACTGCAATCTCGTGCAGCCTGCTCCAGTGATCAAATGTCATGTTGACAAATGACAAATAGAAAAGGTCCAAAAACTTGGCATTTCTTTCATTTGCAACACAAACAATTCCCTAAAAAAATTATTTTAAGTACTGAAAAGAAAATCTGTTTGGCACAATTTATGTTTTCACCTATAAATACGCATTACAGAAAATGGCTTTTTGTGAGAACAACTTTATTATCTAACTTATTACCCCCACAGTTTAATTAATTTAAACCAGTGTTCAGCAGCACAACAGTCTCACCTGATCTGCTCTTTTCTCTTCTCGATCAGGTCCACCAAAGCCTGGTCGAAGTAGTCCTCGTCCCGGTCGTTCCCAGCATTCTTCTGCTCCACAGCCTCCACATTCTGCTTGTGCGTGGGACTGGAAATGTGGCTGGCATAATCAGTCAGGCTCACCACCGTCACCTTGCACACTCTGCACTCGTGTCCGCAGTCCCTGGGGAGGGAAGGAGACAGCGGGCGTTCAATGGTTCCTTCCGGCATCGTTCTGATCTAGTCTGGTTTTGTTTGTGCCTGCAGAGCCCTCAGCGACGTGCTCTGGCTCTACTTTCTGTTGCTTCAAAGTCAAAATAAAATAAGGAGAGGAGAATACTCAACAATCCTTAAAAAGAAAACTTCCGAATTCTCTATCAGTCACAGATCAGGAGGTAGCTACTTGTAATTTTTCTCGTTAAAAAAAAAAGTTAAAATCTTTATCATCCTGATCTTGTTTTCCGTTTCTTCAGCAGGCCATAAGTGGCAGAGCGATGACAGGAGGAGCAGCCAGGCCGGACCCAGGCAGCATCCAGCCACAACCAGCCATGCAGCACAGCACCGGAGGGGAGAGAGGCACAGCGCCCTCAGCCTAGTGCCCTTTCATGATGGTGACCGCTGCGCTCTGAGACTCTACACAAGGCGATGTGTGTATTTCACTTCACACTCCTCTCACAGAGCCCAGGAGCCAGCCCCCCTCCGAGCCAGCATGTGTTATTAGGACAGGCCTGAGCGTCCTGCCGACCAATCCCAAGCAAAGCCTGTGTAACCGGAGCCGTGTGCAGCTGCTCAAAGCCTCCACTTCAAAACCTCTCCCAAGTATGTCATCCTGTGGTTCTGATCGGGGCGGTGACTCTGCTGGCTCCTTCTCAACTTCTCTATCATATCTGTGTCATGGCATGCTGCCATTTTCTGACCTCTCGTGCAGTTGGCAAACTCTTTATCAGTACGATAGTGTTACTTTCATTTATTTGACACGTTATTTCTCAGCTGCAGAGGTGGGAGCAATGCAACCTGAATAAGCACCTCACACAGAGCTGCATCAAGCTGGAGCTAAAGTTACGCTGCAGCCATCCTGTTCCTGCATTCCTGGACACTGTTTCTAAATCACCAAGCACTCTTGTGAAACTTTTCTTTAATAACTCCTCTCCCTTGCTGCTTTTCCCTCCCTTTTTATTTTTACAAATGTACTCGACCATCCCAGTTTAAAACGATGCCATCTTTGCACATCAGTGTTTGTACGAAATCCCAGTAACTTAGCAACAACTCCAGCCCTTGATCAGCATTTGCTCCTCTCCAGATTCTTCCCTCTCAGCGACAGGCCACATACTTTAACTAATCTACAGGAGAGTCACAGGATAGCCAGTTGCTTTCTATCGGTCACGCCTGTTGTTCCGGAGAGATTGTGTCTAAATATATTTGCCACAGTTGAGACAGCTGCCCACATATCCACTTGCCCAATAACTGTGAACACGTGCCCGTGTGCACACGTGCATCGTGACCCAAATACATTTGGACAAAACTCTTGATACAAAGTCAAACATTTTGCCTTGACATCACTGACTGATTTAAAACATAGCGTGTGCAATGAGATGCATTATAGACCAGATTTTGATACTAAAAATCTTCCAGAGCTTGTGCTATATATGATTATCTGTGAAACTAAATGTGTCTTTGAAACGTATTTCTGCAAAAATCAGTGAAATTTAAAGTCATGACATGGAATTACATGATGTCTCTGCATGCGGCTTGTTTTTGGAGAAACAACTCACCGGCCTTTGAGCTTCTCCAGCTCGCGGTGGTGCAGCATACTCCTCATGTGCTCATCCATCTCCTGCAGATACACATTGAAAAATAAAGCTGTTCTTTTATGCATCCACACACCTGTCAATGTCCTGTAGGTTTCCTTGTTTAGTTAGGTGTTAGATTACATTGAACTGATCCCCAACAGAGGGAATTTACTTGTGGCTGCACTGGCTTTGGGGGGATTTAAGTCTCCATCATGTCAGTGAAAACATGGATGCTTCACACACAGAAGATCTATACAATCAGCACAGTTTCAAGATTAGAGTCGCCAATTCAGTATCTGACCAAATGTCTCCCCTTCTGTTCCTGAGATATGATGTTAAAACATGATGATGTCACAGTCAAGCTGACCTTTGACCTTCTGACCTTCATTATTTTATCCTGTTAGACATTTGTGTCAAGTTTGGTCTGAATTAGTGCATGAATTTTTCAGTTATGGCCAAAAATATGCTTCGTGAGGCCACACTGACCTTGACCTTTAACCTTCCACCACAAAATTCTAATCGGTTTATTCTTCTGTCCAAATCAACCTTCGTGCCAAATTTGAGGAAATTCCCTTGAGGCGTTCTTGAGGTATCGTGTTCACAAGGATGTAGCAGATGTACATACAGACGGAAAACCCGAAAACAAACTGCTTCCAGCCACGACTGTCGCAGCTCAGAGGCATGAAAATAAGGCTTTCTTTTAAGCTCATGAAAAAGTGGAAATGAAATAATTTCCTTTGTAGAGTGACTGATGTATGCAAGAGGTTATTAAAAATCATAAGAACAAAGCTACATTTAAGAACATAAACACGTAGAAATCCCAACAAATTGTAAATCAAGGGTGTAACGATACATCGATCTGGATCTGCACACTGATTCAATGAATAAGGATCCAATGATATCGATGCAAAGTGAAAACAATTATACAGTTTTTATCATCTTTAAGATGCTGGGTTATTTTAAAAGTGCCATGGCACGTCTGCGTCAACACTTCAATCTAAGCACACCTTTCTAAACATTCAAACAGATCTAGCGGCCTTGTGCCAGGTAGATAATGGTAACTGAGCAGCCAAGAGAAAGACAATGAGGACTTTTATTGATATCATCTCACAGAGTCCTGCAGGTAAAAATACATATACATATAAATCCACGGACACAGGTAAAAAAGGATCCTTTGGAGGTTTGATGGTGGTGGAAAGAGCATGCTAAATGTTTCCTAACCTGGCAGTGGTTGAATGTTTGCACCATCCAGTCAAAGAGACGTCAAATTCAAGAACGGAGAACCCATCGCTAACGTAGCCTGAGCTCCTCAATCCATCACATGACATCATAGTGTGTTTACACATTCATCATGTTAATTGTGTTTGAGGGTAAATTACCTGTTTGGAGGTGTGGACTGTTTCACAGAGGATGCACTTTCTGTCTTTCGCCATCTTGAACACAAGTGGAAATCAGCCCATTACTGTTGATAAAAGAGAATTTAATAAAGAGAAAGGAGTCATTAATCAAAGCTTAAAAAGGACAAAACAACAAAGTTCTGTTAAATCACACGGAAATATAAATAAATGTGTTGTGAGTTTGTTTCAACCTTTGCTGGACATCAGAAACGGTTCAGTGAGCTGTGCTCATCAAACCGACACAGATCAGGGAGCTCAAGTCTCATCAAACAACCACACCTAACTATTCAGCAACATGCCTCAGTACCACACAGACCACATGTCAGAGCAGGGTTTAACCTGGACACTGGTCTAATTCCAGTCTGCTGATGGAGCAACTCTGTGGCCAGGAGGCAGCATCAGAGCTATGTCTGGACTTGTTGAACATTCACAAACGGGGTGGGAGAGTAACGCCAGCTACGCCTCAGAGGCTGGTGAGGACAGTCCTGTGGGGCTGTTGGGTTTATCCACACTGAAACTGCCTTCTCAAGATGCATCTGACCATGACCTCCTTCTGTTCTAACGGCAGTTTGGAAGAAGTTGGTTTCAGTTTGCCGTCGTAAGAGCTTTAGTGGCGTCTAAAACAAACTATTAAAACAAAAACTCAAATGAGACAAACAGGAAACATCTCTCCATCTCTCGTGTTGAAGTTTGAAGAACTGAACTGCAAAACTTAACATTAGAAAAAGATAATATCAGTGTGAACATTTGGCAAAGTTTTGGTTCAAGACAAAGTAAAATGAATGAATGAGGTGGAAAGACAGCTGCACCCTGAGAGTTATTTATCTGTCTACACTACACACACTTTTTGCCAAACAGAGCCGCTTCAAGCTACAAGCTCGTTGGCAGTGAGAGAACATAAAGTCATTTAACTGTTCTGTTTCTCTCTCAGATCTGTCTGGAAGCAAAGACAAATGCAATCACAAAACAGAAAAGCTGGCACGCTAACCTTCCTACAGTCGACATCCGGCACGGCACTTATGTGATATTGATTTGCAATGAACAAGAAAGGAGGTGCAACACTTTGCCTGCTGGAAAATGATTAGTCTTTAAAAGACTGAGATTTCTGCAAGGTTGGCCTTCACTGAGTAAAAATAGTTTCTTCTTACTTTTATCTTTACCATATCGGGTGATTAATCGGTCAAACAGCGAAGTTTAATATAGTTTAAGTCCAATAAAGACCTGGGTAAAGTCTGGAGATCCCATCGTCCTCATTAGTTGGGCCTATATTCATGACATTATGACGCACCTCACAATACCTCTATCACCATTTCTCTTCACTCCCAAAGCACCAGAGGGGCGGCTATTTATAAAATCAGTGTGATCTGTGGGTCATGTTCTCTCGCAGCCTCTGCATCTCTAGGGGGCAGCAGGCAGGGCAGTGAGAGACACCAACTTAATCTGATATCAGCGACTGGTGGTAGAACACCAGCAGGCAGAGGGCAGGGGAGATGTCTGTTGTAGGGCTGCACAAGTAACAGAATATTAATCACAATCTGACTGACTGATATTAACGTATAAAATGTATGCGCGCTCATAAACACGGTTTTCATTAGGGATGCACAACATTGAATTTTTTGCCGATATCCAACAGGACAATATATTACAACTTATTTGGCCGATAACAAATACTGATACTGATTTATCCACTTCTTCCTCACCTAGATTTAGTGCTCATAAGGTTTCTCCTGGAGTGGAATTAACATCATATTACATGCATACTTTTATCGTGACGGTCCACCAGCAGATGGAGACATGAAATACAGTTCAGTGTCTGTAATATTCATTCATTAGTGCAAATACGAAAACACATGCTAGCTGATTCTAATAGTTCATTTTAAAGCCAACATCAGCTGATACCGATGACGTGCCGAATATTAGCCTGCATCCCTAGTTTTCATTTGGTTGCATTCTGTGATGCCGTGTATTTATCTTTAGTTAACCGACATTTTGGGCAAATTTTCAATTATATTTTGGCTCTAGTAGACGCCCTGAATTCAGGTGAAGATGTATGTAGGAGTTATATAGGTATGACTCCTCCCCTTCCTGTAGCGAGAAGAGCTGAAACAACAATATTCACCTACATTATGTGCACTGCTACTTCTCATGATGTACGTCACTACTCTTCAATATCTTCAGAACATTATGTCCAATATTATTCTGCAATATAACGGTCACATATCAGTGTAGTGCAATATCATTTTCTCAGTCATGTGCAGTGTTACGTCTCATTGATTATGAAGTGCAGTCTGCTTTTAACACCACTTTAGCTCATTTTTAGTAACTCTTGTGCTTATCGTACTCCTACTGTTACTCTATTAGGCACTGGGTTTTGCTTTTGCTCCTTGAAAACACTTCTAAACTTATATATTTGTATTTGATTTAATCGGCCGATTATAGCCATTACAGAATAATCGCAATAGGCCGAAGTTGTCCAATTGACGCCGATGTTAACACTTATATTTTCATCACTAATAAAATGCAGGGAATATGGTGTTTTACTTAGAAATGATGTCCTTGTATTATTTTTGCACTATAACCTACCTCTGTTAAACTGGCAATAATAAACGAACTCTGTTACTGTGAACATACATGTGAATGTCTTAATTAATATAGACTTTGCATGATTATTTTATTTCCCAGAGGTTTGCCTTTTTGCACATCATATTTTTGTTCATATGCTGCTTGTTCCACACAATTTTTGATCATAAAAGTATTTGAAAATAGTAAAATGTTCTTCCTTCAATTTATATCTTTGTAACGAGTGCTTGAACTATATTTAAGCCATCAAAAGCAGGTATTTCAGGGGGTTTAAATTGAAAAACCTAAAAATTTAATTGGCCGATATATGGGCCCAGTGTGTGACCCTGACCTGAGGAACCTACTGGTTGTTCGTGGTTGTGAATCGTTGAAATTGTAGTTACTGTACTTAGTGTTACTGTAATTTGAATCGTTCTCTGGCACAAGAATTTCCTTCAGGATAAATGACGTTCAACTGAATTTAACTGACTTGAAGAACCTTATTATAAGTCTTATAAAGATTTCTGAATGTAGGACAAGATGGAAGTTTGTCCCTAAAATCAATAAATAATCATGATAAATCATCTTGGTCTCAATACTGATGAAAACAATCGCGATTATCAGTTTGTCCATCATCTTCGTGCAGCTCCACTTTGATGTGTGAGTATTTAGTGAATCTTAGATCAGCACATCTTCAGCAAACCTCGTGTAACCTGTGAACAGGACAAGTTGTCTTTGCAGTTTTACAGAGTTGAGATATTTGCCTCGAGGCTCAGAGCTCAGCAGCAGACACAGACAACAGCAGCATGTCTCCAACAGCACAGGTAAGTTAGCATGCTAGCCGCTGGCTAGCCTGTGCAGGAGCCGATCATCACATCTAAACATCTGGAGTCTCTTTAACAATCACATCTACCGTTATAAAGCAGGTAAAGTCAATCAGCTGCAACAACAGCTGTTACTTTACACTTAAACACCAGGTAAAACGACCTTATAACCAACTCTGTGAGCGAACACAGGCTCAATCACTGTTTGTTGTTAGCATAGCTGAAGCTAGCTGCTCTGTGCTAATCTATAAAAGCAATAATATTCGTGACTCAGTAGTAAAAACCGGATCCAAAAGCAAACACAGAGCTCAACAGATCTACAAACTGTGACTTGTAACAGCATAAACTTTAAGTGTTAACTCTGAGCTGAGGTTAGCCTGCAGGTTAGCAAGCTAGCAACAGCATGCTAACTAGCGACACCAGCGTTACCTCACTGATGCATTTAGTGTCTGACCGCGACATCAAAGCGTGAGTGAGATCAGCGAACACATCGTGGTTAATAACGTTTAAATAGTGAGGCAGGACTGATGGATACCTTCATAACATCCAACTGTGTGCAGCTACTGCATGTTCTCCTCCATCGCTGAGGCTAACAACAACATCCTCCTCCTCATCCTCACCCTCCTCCTCCTCACCCCGACCTGACGCGTTCAAGAACAACAACGTTCAGGAAAACAACACCGCGTGTTCAGTGTTGGCTCAAAGTTTTTGTTTCAAGAGTTTTGGAATAGTTATAATATTAAATTAAAGTAAATATTTACAGTCAAAAAGGCACATTATATACTAATAATAATAATAACTTTATATTGCACAATTCATGTATACAGTGCAACATGAAAGACAATATTCAACATTCGTGATAGAGACAAATAAAGTGATAAATAAAATAAAAATAAAATTAATTTAAAAGTACAGGCTAAGACGAGACAAAACAACCACCAGTTGAATTTATGTCCTGCTGAGTTATTTATTTTATTATTATTTGTTTTTATCCTTGTGTTTAAAGCATCAGAGTGTCTGAAGCTCAGTTTCTTTTTTGTCTTGGTTTTTCTATGTTCACATCTATATTTACATCCATTTTGGCGTCTGTATTACACATTTACACACTGAAACACACTTTTATGTTACTTTCTGGTGTAACGGTGTCCTGCAGAAGACCTGGAAAGATGGAGCTATAAGCTTTGAGTATGATGAAGCTGTCTGACTGGAGCCTGAAATAACTAAATAAAAAGAGAATAAAAAACCCCCAAAACATTAGTTAAAAAGACATGTCATTTAAACAAGATATGACATTTGATTACAGGTTATACTATTTCCAAAACTGAGCTAAACTGCAAAGCATAAATAAATAATAACGAGGGATAAAAAATGAAAAAAAATACAAGTGTCATTCAGGAATTAAGGTACATTGATTCATACAGTGTAGGCCTTTCCAGTTTTCTGTAAAACACTGACTGTGGATAAGTACCTCACACAGCCTCACTCAAAAAAAATCCTAATTATCTCTTTAAGATTTCCACAGGACTGCTTCCCTGTACAGTAGCTGTTTTGCATATGAATGATAAATAATTTGAACTTGGAAAAGAGATAAAAGTCAACGTTTAACGTCACTGTACTGCAGTGAGTAAAAGTATCAAATTATTTGCAAACAATTATAAAGTACCAAAAGTTAAAGTAATCATTATGCAGCATTTCAGACAGTGTAGTTCTATTATTGTATTATGATTATTGATGCATTAATATTGCAGCACATAAAGGTGGAGCTCATTTTACTAATTAAACATAGTGCTGGGTAGTTACCAGGGGCGTTAATATAGATAGTGCAGGCAGGGCGGTTGCACTGGGGCCCATAAAGAGATTGGGCCCTCTCACTGTGTGCTGGGTGGAGAATGGGCTACTGTTGTAAAATAAACGTAATGGAGTAAAAAGTGGCATAAAAATGGAAATGGCAAAGAACAAATATGACAAATTGTACTAGAACTTAGAGTAAAAGTACTTACTGGTGGTTACTTCCCCTCCAAATCTCCTCCGTGTCTCCGTGATCCTGTGAGCTGTGTTGTCAGAGACATCGCCCAGTATGGGGACACCAGGGCCCTGTGGGCCCACCACCTGCAGGGACTGGCATCGGGGCCCTGATGCACTGTGTGCTGGGCGGCAGGCAGGGGCAAGGACCTGGGTGTGCTGACCCCTGGTGTCGCAGACTGTCACTTTCCGCGCAGCATAAATTTAACTCATGTCTATTTCCCTGGCTGCATGTTAGTCGTATGTTGGATAACAGAGTAAGATAATAATGATAAAAACAAAGCTGTTAAACCTCAATTAACAAAGTTGATTCTACATTTTTTATCTATGCTTTGTAAATTAAGACAACTTCAGACAGACCGTGAGTAAATCACATACTCTTCACCACGAGCTGTAACATTTAGGCATAAAAATAGATTTTTATTTTTAAGAATTTCCAGCAACACAGCATTTGAGATGCCACACACAACAATGACACTTGAGACATTAATTCAAGTAAATTTGAACAGTGAACACGTGGATACATTTCTACATTATGTTCAAATCAAAACGACATGACACAAAGACAAAGTTCAGCCGGGACAGAAATAAAACAGCAGATCACTATGATGGAGGAAAAGTGTCTCACAATAATCCCTTTAGCGTCATCAAATATAATCATCATGCTCCGTGACATAAGAGTGATATTTTCTTGAAAAAAAGTCAGACATAAACATAAAATACAATATTCCCTTAAGAATAAGATCATAAAATCCAGCAATGTTTGGACCAAAATTCACATTTTTTCAGTTTGATACCTGAAACAACCTCTTGAGCATTTCAGCTTCCAGCAACAAGCTCTTTTACACGTGTACAAAACATTTATCAAATACTTCTCATTCTGAAATCCAACGACTAACAATTCTTGATGAACTGGACGTTTTTAGGAAATGGTTAATCTCGCACAACACATCACTGTATCTGTATAAACATTTCATAGTGTTGATAATCTTCGCCAGTGATTACAGAATGATGTGAGTAGTGACCTAAAAAAACACAATCGTGTAAAAATAAAACTCACTTGGATAATTTGGATTTTGTCCGATTGTGACGTCAGTGCTTTTCAGCTGACTTGGTTCAGTTCCCGAGCTTTATGCCTCAGATGTCTCTTACGCATCCTGATAATCCACTGAATCGTGAGCTTGGCAAAGTTAGCAGCCTTGAACAGAGCCATGAAGACGCCACAGAGAATGGCGACAGAGTTCCAGGGATTTGCAGTCACGAGCTGTTTGGAGAGAAAGCCGTGTCAGAAGCTGATACACTGATGTGGACAGAGGATGAAACGTGCGGGGGAACTCACCAGTTTGATTTCTTGTATAAAAGGATCTCGCCATTCAAAGACGGCAAAGAAGAGCTGATTGGTTTGTTCTGCCTCAGGCCTTTTGTCGTTGAATTTCACCACAGCAGACTGGAGGATCAAACATATACGATTAAATTACCGCTCCTAAAACCATCAAGTATGTACGTGTGTGTAGCTATATAGTTCGTAGATAAATACCTCTTGCCGAAACTCAACAGATTCATCGGTTTTGCCAGACGTCCTCACTAAAGACATCTTGACCCAGGTCCTGAATCCTCCAGAGAAAGTCCACGTGGAGTAGTTCCTCTCACATTCCCTCATAAAGTCTGATTGATTTTTACTACAGAGCCAGAAAACACACGTTACTGTCAGACTGGATCAATCACTCTTTGTTTCACGAGCAGATAAGCGGTCAGTCACATAATGGTTTATTTGACTGATGTTCATCAATCACACCAGTCACAGGGTCTAAACATGTCTGTTTGCAGTTACCTCTCATTGAAGTCACTGAACTTGGCAAACAGCATGTAAGTGATGGCGCTGAAGTCCTCCTCTGTCTCGTTGTGGCTGAACTGCATGAAGATCAGCTCCTTCTCTTGACGTCAGACGGGCCGCGCACCACCACAGCTCTTCTCTGTGAGAACGAATTCAGAATTAGTTTAATATTTCTCTCTCGAAGCAGCTCGCTCTCACAGAGTTCAAGATCTATGTTGTGTCTCACAGCTCTGTGGCGCATGGCTTGTGTGTTAGCGACCCAATGACCGGAGAAAATGCTGGCAATGTACGTTTCTGCAAACAACAGATACGTTACACATTTTTCTGACTGACCTCTGTTAGATTGGAAAATGGTCCGAAGTACGTCACGTATTTAATAACACAGTCTCCTTCCTGAGGCTTGCCTGGGTCTACCAAAGGCGGGATGTCGTCGTGGAAGTGATGTCTGCAGCTCAACAGCCGAGCTTTGCCGGGGTACAGAGCGATACCTGCGTAAAGATTAGAAGAAGAAACCCAGTGAATAATGAATCATCATGTAATAAGATTTAAGTACAGCAGCATGCCGTTGGCTGTCTAATATGTGCAACCACTTTCGATTTATATGACACAAATGTTCAGTGTCAACTCAGACTTTTGCTGCTTGATGCGCTGGACCGTCGCAGTGAGGATGAAGCTGAGCCAGAAGGCATAGCTTTCACTTTACTGGTCCATCTACGTCCCAACCCTCACCTACGGTCATGAGCTCTGGGTAGTGACCCAGAACACGCTGGAGGGATTATATATCCCATATGACCTCCCCCTGGGTTGGAGCTGGAAAGTGTCTCTGGGGAGAGGGACATCTAGGGTGCTTTGCTCAGTCTGCCGCGACCCGGGTCGGATAAGTGGATGAAAATGGATGGATGGATTGTTTGTTATGGAGTTGCATACATTATTTTTTGTTTTTGACTTTTTGTTCTATGTTGTCTGTCTGTAACTTGATGTTGCCAGGACACTCTTGAAAAAGAGATTCTTAATGTCAAGAGGTTTTTCTGGTTAAATAAAGATTAAATTAAAAAAAAGCTGCATAAGACGCTGACATTAGCCTTACGCTGTAAGATGATTTTCATGTTAATATTTCCACATATTTACTTCAACTTTGAATGCAGGAACTTTCCTGATCGTGGCGTTTTTTTACATCGTATTGTTGGTACTATGTTTACGTAAAGAAAACATCAGAATATTTTTCCGCTTCTCTTCTTCACTACTGTTCCTGTCCTGATCCCAAATGACTGTGCATTTTTTAAACAAACCTGGGTGTGAAAACTTCTCAACCTCTTTGTACGTCACTGACATCACAGGGTGGTTGAGTTTGTCCAAAAAGTCTGAGATGGTCTGGTAGACCAGGAACGCCGCCACCCCGGTCAGCAGCAGGTAGATGAAGATGAGCACCACCGTGAAGAAATTCTTGAGGCAGGTTTTACTGAACCTCCTCGCTGGACCGTTGGACCTGAGGTCGTCCTCTGCAATCACAGTGTGCAGACTCACTGTCAAGGCTCAGGACGTTTCTTTAATGGGGTCAAATTACTTAATTAAAGTGTAATAACCAAATTATATTCAGCAGTTGGACACTTAAATTCTGCAGCTCATTAAAGCAGCAGATTAAAAGTGTATGAAGTCGTGATACTGAGATGTTTAAGATCACGCTGTGCTCATCACCTTGTGAGATGATGTCGTTCGGCTCCTCAGGCTCCAGGCCTTCAATGGCATCGTCAAAGAAGCCTGCAGGCAGCATGTAACCTTCATCATCATCATCATTGAACTGTGAGGTCAAGAAAGAGACATTAAAGGGTGACTTCAGTATTTTCTAACCTGGACCCTATTTTCCACTGTTTTTGTGTCTATATGACTGGTGGAAACAACAGTTATATAATAGTAATAATAATAAATATATCTACTTCTTAAAATAAGCTGAGGCTTCAGTCTGCACCGTTTCGGTCCACCTGTTTTGTTTTCCTTTGTTTTTTCATTTTAAGTAAATGCCTTGATGTCATTTATTCTTTATTACATGCATTCCTCTTGGACAATTGTTAAAAAGGACCAAAATAAACGACCACTACTCCTATGTTTTGATAAAGAGAAACATCCTTTTTGTTTAAACCAGAAAAAGCCCAAAATTCACCAGACACCATTTAATTGTTTGCCTTAGATGCATGTTTCCAAACTGTAAAAACAGAACTTATTGTTGGATTGTCAAATTAGCAACGAGCCTCGGATACAATGTGTGAGATTTCCATCAGAAAAAAAATACATAACCAAATCTGATCTTAAAATAGTGACATGTCATCAAAATCACTTAAAATTTCTCACTTTAAATTTGGACAAAAATTAACCGTTTGCAAGATAAGAGTGAAAAACTGAGACTTTTTTCAGCCCCAGGATTTTTTACTTTCAAACATCAAAGGGTACGTTTGAAAATCTTATCTAATTTATGGTGGAGGGAGGGCTGTAGATTTTTCACTCAATAATGTGTTGTCTTCACAAACACAGACTTGACATCGGACAATATCAACTTGCATATTACCCAGCAATCATCACTGAATATCTGACAAATATACTTAAGAACTTAAGAACAGTTTTGGTTGATTTTGGCGGCGCCAGTGGACCAAAGCGGTAGTGTTTTGCCTGAAGGAAGACCACATTTCCCATGAGGACCAGCGCATGGTGTCGTAAAATCCCAGATCTCCCAGTCGCCTGTAGTTAGTGGATACTACTACATTTCTGTTTCCAGTGTCTGTGTGAAGGATGAATAGCAATGAGGTAATGAATCTAATTGTGGCTAAACAATATCATATGACGATGCTGAAAATAAGAAACGTTTAACTTTGGTTTAGTACCTTATCCAGGGGGCAGGGGCAGAGGGGGGAGGGGAGTAGGTGCAGGCAGAGGTAGAGGGAGAGGAAGAAGTAGGACACCAGAGGACTTGAACCCCGAGACTCAGACAGACCCAGACAAACTTTTATTTATACACCCTCTTTCACAGTTTTCAAAATTCAAGTACTTTGTCACATTCAACACATTCAAATTGTTATTTTGCCACTTGTCCCTTCACAGTAAAGGAAGTAACAAGTAAAACATACGACCTCGAGAAAAAAGAAAAACATTTCCAGGCACATGCACAGTGTTACGCAAGAAATATCATGAAAAAAAAGAGTGGCATAAATGCAATGTACATTTTTGCAATGACGGGATATGTGTATGATTTGAATAAATAAATGGCACAACAACACTGTATTACAGTGGTAGTAAATGAACGACAATGACAGTTGAAAAAAATTACTGTGAATAAAAAAACAAAACAAAAGGGGAGTGTGATGCATGTACATGGATAAATAGAGCAGGATAAAAATAAACTATGACAGTTAAAATAAGAAACATTGAATAATCTGTGTGACAATGTTAGAAGTTATCTGGAGTCATCTGGAGAGTCATGCCGCTCTTCTTCCTCCACAACACTCAGAGAATGCATGCTGCAGATAGAGTAGATTGTAAGATTCTGCCCTAGCGCCTCCTTCCAGGTTCTGCGGTTCTCCCCTGAGTCAAAACAGAAAATAGGACATGTTGAAAAATACTAAACGTTGCCCAAAACAAACAAATGCAGGCCCTGGGAAACACAAAGTACCTAACATGGTCCGACTCTTCTGTAAAGCTGGAAACTATTGGCTGTAGCAGTTGGAGGTGTTGCTTGTGGGGAGTAGACGTTACTTGCTTCTTTTGATAGCTGTAAGAAATAACGTAAGAAATTTATATGGATCAAGAGTAATGCAAGAGAAACACAAAAGTATACACACTGGAAATAAAGGCACTATATAAACATCACACAATGTAATAAAATGCATCATCTATGTTATACTAGAGAATTATAAGATAAGAATAACAATAATTAGCAATTCAACATCAAATATAAAAAGACAATAACATGAAAAAAATAAATATGGAACAACACCGTACACCTTACACAACATAATGTCCAGTAGACACATAACAATAACAAAAATATCTTGTTATCAGACTGACTTGAAGATGTCAAGTTTACTGGCTAACTGAGATTGTAACCTTCAAAGTTAGGTGCTTGGTGCTACTGAAGTGAGCTACACACAGACCCTTCAGGACTGACTAAATAAACGTTACATGTAGAATTTTAAACATGCAACAATCCCTGTAGTTTTAGCTACACTCAGCACAAGGTGCTATTGATAAGCAGGACTATGAAAAGTCATAACTCAATGCACATTGCACACAGGTTTTGTTTTACTGATTAGTTATAGCAAGCAACACGGGTTGACTTCTTTTGCAATCACTGTAGTCAACTCAACAAAAACACGACAAGAATCCCGTTTTTCTCTGAAACTATAACATAACAATCATCAGAAACTACTGTCACGTACATACAAACTGACATGATGACACCACAATGATTCAGTATGACTGATCTTTCCACAACAGGAACCTACATATTTTACTCAAACTCTATATTTGCGGTTTGTCATCGCGTTGCTTTTTCTTTATACAGTACTTTTGAGCTTGTTGCATGGCTGGTCGTGTCAGTGTGGAACTATTTATTGCTACCACGCATATTTCCGATAGCTAGCATCAGCATTATCATTTTGATTTGAGCATCGAAAGCTACTTACTAGTCCAGCAGGAACAGAGCCAGGCAGCATCGGTCGGAAATCCCTCCTCGTCTTTGAGCTCACGCCAGCGAGTGAAAGCCGGGCCAATGTTGATCCTTCACTGTCCTTTTATCCGGGTAGCCTCCATTTTTCTTTTTTTGTCTCCTCAGACAAAACTTTTCATTTCCTTGGTTGTTTTGCAGCTTCTGCCATGATAGCAGTAATTGCGCATTGTAACGAATGGGGAAAGGGGGAAGTGACGTATGCCGTAAAGCAGTCAACAATTTGTAGTTTTTTTGTGTGGCAGGGTTCCTGCCACCCTCCTCGAAGTTGCTTAGTGCCAGTGAAAGCGATACAGACCCCCTCAGGCCATGACAGAGGTGTCATTCAACTAGTTGTAAGTCAATGTATCATCACAAAAGTTATGAAAATATTTTATGAAGGTTGAAAAGTTACTTAGTGTTGGTTTAAAATAGTGACATGTCATCAAAATCACTTAAAATTTCTCACTTTAAATTTGGACAAAAATTAACCGTTTGCAAGATAAGAGTGAAAAACTGAGACTTTTTTCAGCTCCAGGATTTTTTACTTTCAAACATCAAAGGGTACGTTTAAAAATCTAATTTATTAGATTAAATTATGGTGGAGGGAGGGCTGTAGATTTTTCACTCAAACATGTGTTGTCTTTACAAACACAGACTTGACATTGGACAATATCAACTTACATATTACCCAGCAATCATCACTGCATATCTGACAAATGTACTGAATTTAATTATAGTAATTTATACATTTAAAGCTCATGAAGAAAAATCATTTATTTTTGTTTTAGAGAGCTACTGGCTATCTAAAACAAAAACAAAAAATAAAGCAATGACGCATATTTTTCTAAGGACATAAATAGCAAATGGCACCATTTTAAATCAACAGAATTCTTTTTTATCATTACTTTAAACACAGGTATTTTTTCAAGTTGGCAATCTGAATCACTTGCAAGGCCCCGCTCTCTCTATGGGCGCCCTGTCTATATTAACAGCCCTGGACAACATGATAATAATAATAAAATACAATAAAAACGCAGTTCCGACACCTCCTCCTCTGATAATGTAGGAACAGTCCCTTCAGTGCTTTAGTAAAAGAGCTGAGTCGGCTTATTTACATCCTCCACTGCTGAGTGTCGTAAAACTCTCAATCTCACTTATAAAGTGTCAATTACAGTGTTATAAAATACATGACATAACTTATCTACATCACAGCAATAATCCTCCATAATGACACAGCTCCTACAGTGACGTCAAGTTATGCTTGAGCACATGGTGACATTTTAATTCCCATATATATATTGGAGCAGACATCCTGTAGCCGTTAGGAGAGGAAGGTGTCACCTCCAGTAAATGAGCAGACGCGCAGAAAACAAAGAGTCAGCTGGATTCACACACACTGTGTGAAACAGTCACATGATGTCAGGGAGCTGCTGCTGCAGCGCGTCTGGCCCTCGTGTCGGGAGGAAGTTACAGGGAACAAACCTGTTGTCCTCAGGTTATCTCACACACACACACACACACACACACACACACACACACACACACACACACACACACACACACACAGTTAACAGACCGGAAGTTGTCCTACCTCTTCGTAAGACCGGGACTTCTCCTTCCCGAACATCCCTCTGCACTTCCTTCACCTCCTCACTCTGTCTCTGCTCCCTAAAGGCTCCGCGGACTATTTGTCTGAAGTCAGTGAACTAGTTTTAATAAGTAACAGGTTCATTTTAAAGGAAACGGAAAGTCCCTCTTGTGCTGAGGCCCCGGCGGTTCACCGCTCCACAGAGACACACACCGCACACACACCGCACACACACTCCCATGGGTGTCTGTCGCCGTTAGAGGCCCACCCCAAGATAATGGGCCACCTACTGTCTGCCTACCAATAGTAAACCATGTGTCCTTGACGCTTCCTCGCTCCCTCCCTCCTAAGACCTAGTGCTGCCTTAAAGTGCACCTCGTAAATGTCTCCGTTGCAAACAGATCTAAAAACTTCTGTAAGGAACAGGTAACACACCTGCTGAGTGATGCGTTCATTACAGCTGACTAAAGCAGTCAGAGGTGTTTTTGCCATTCAGTTCCACATTCACCTAAAAGCCCATTTAACTTTTCATATTAGACTAATGTTATTATTCATATAGGCCATTTCACACACATACAGTTCACATTGTGTTAGGTCTACATAAAACAATAAAAACCATCCTATCTATCTATCTATCTATACATACATACATATATGTTAAACCCAACTTAAATGACAAAGCCATCAGTCAGTGTGGGTCAAAATACCAAATAAGGCTTTTATTAAACTCAGTGTCACTGACAGCAGTTTTATAAAAGCAGCTAAAAGTCAGGGATGTGACACACTAACCTACAGGCCGATGCACTGGAAGATTATTACACTACACTATACATTCATTCATTTTCCATAACTACTTATCCTGTCAGGGGTCGCGGGGTGGAGCTTATCCCATCTGATACTGAGGTGAGGTACACCTGCAGGGTGCACAGGCCACCAGACTGTCACAGGACTGACACACAGAGACACACAACCATTCACGCTCACATTCACACCTACGGACAGTTTAGAGTCACCAGTTAACCTGCATGTCTTTGGACTGTGGGAGGAAGCTGGAGCACCTGGAGGAAACCAGCGCTGACACAGGGAGAACATGCAGACTCTGCACAGAAGGGCTCCCTGCTCCTTGGGTTCTACCCAGGAACCCTCGTGCTGTTAGGCAACAATGCTAACTACTGCACCATCGTGCCACATAAATATATATATAATATATATTATATATTATATATACACACACGTATTATAGCATATGTAAAGGTGCATTAAGTATATTAATAGTGATATTAATAATAATAATCTACCAGTGCATTTGTGTTTTATAAGTTATAAACTAACCTAAACTAAACTTAACTTAACGGAATTAGTTTATCTAATTTTAAAAGCTTCTGCAGGTAATTCCACATACATGTGGTGTAAAGTATTTAAGAGGTCTCAGTGTGAACATGATGATTATCTCTTGAATAACCTGCAGCAGTGTGAACATCTTGTGTAGTTTAAAATACGTCACTCGGGTGTTTTTCCAGGAGCCGCTTTGTAAATAAGTCAAACTCAGCACATGGACCTGAAACCTTCCGCATGACAAACCGCCATTTTACTAAGGGTCACCTGCTGCACGGACCACTTCCGGGCGGGAGTAACCATAGTAACCCCCCCCCCCCCGGAGTCTCCACTGGTTGCCTAGCAACTGCCCCCTCGACACAAAATGGTGGATTGTCATATTAATGCAGATTAAATTAATATAACCATAAAACACGTTAAGAAGTGAACGTTAGAGATGCTGGTAGGTGGATATATTTTGTTACTAACTAAAATACAAGCCTCCATGTTTTAAGACAGACTAACTAATGTCTCTGTGCGAAGGTGGTATAAATGTCCTCGTGTAATGTTAGCCGCTAGCTAGGCTAACGTTACATAATGCTAACATTAGCTAGCTCAGTAACTAACTTATCTACAAGAGAGCCAAAAAAACATAATTCCAAAAATGTCAAACTTTGTTTAAAAGTGAAGCAAGTATTTTTCACATTACAAAACAATCTTGTTTCTAAATTCACTGGTTTAATAGAAAGTAGCCGTTTTTAAAGATAACTTTAGCATTAATGCTAACTTAACTCAATAATCACTGTACTTTGATGTGCTTGTACTTTACTGGAGTGTTTCCACATTCTGGAGGCCGCTGTCAGACTTTTAATCCACTTAAATTGAATTTAATTGACAACACAACTTTCTACTTATGCTTTACATTGAGATTATATTAAGTGATGTGTTCTTATACATTTAGCCACCCAGCAGAATAAAACGCAATTCAAATTAGATCCGCCTTTACTTACTGCAAAATTAGGGAGGTTTACACTTCTTCATACTCTTATTCCTACTTCTTACATATAATTCATGATTCTTTTCATGGGAGTGTCTGTAATAAGTCACAATTTTACATGCAGGATCAAGTAAGTTAAGTATATTCTGCTTCTGACACACAGGTTTACTCAGGTACGATTTTGAATGTAGGAGTTGAATTTGTGAGTATTTTATCACTGTGGTATTACCTCTTTTACTTCCACTGCTTTCTTTTAAGCTTTTAACCGTATTACATGGTTTTAGTGGCTGAAAAATGAGGGAGACCTTTATGTTTTCACGAGGTTGACTGTAATTGTCAAAAACTGGTATAAACTGCCCGACCATGACGTATCGCTAACATGTCCGATGGCATTGAATGCAGCACCAGCTCCACAGAGCAGCTACAGGGAAGTGGATGATAGATGACAGTTTCCGTGTCAGACCCGTCCAAACAGCGGTCCTACCATGGCAACAGCGAGAATTTGTGTCCTGTTTGTTGTCCTGTCTTCGACTTTAGCAGAAGACGTAAAATTAAAATACAAAACTGCCACTAAACCTGTCCGATTGTTCACTGAGGAGGAGCTGAAGAGATACGACGGCAGCGAGGTAAACTTTATTGTAACTCTGAATCCAGGGTGAGTTTCTGCTCCTGTTTTAGTCTGTGCATCCACACACACGTGTACTGATAAAGACTTATCTGTCTCTTTCCGTTGTTTCTCTCCTCCCTGCTGTAGGAGGGACAGCCAATTTACATGGCAGTAAAAGGAGTTGTGTTTGATGTCACCAAGGGAAAAGGTAGATATAAAACCCAACTTAATCCCTGGAAATTAAACTGTAATGATTTATAAGATAAAACATGACTGTCATGGTGTCTGCAATTCCTGAGAAGTCAGTAAATCGTCTTAAATTAGAATATGTGAGGTCTGAACTACTTTAAACATTTTATTCAATTGTGTTTATCCATTTTGAAATTTCTTTCTTGCCTTTTTATATAAAGGTCCACATTTCTAATGTTACAAATAAAAAAAACTACAGTACTCTTATTTTACTTCATACTTGCACTTACCTGTTGGCAAAATGTAGATTGACGCAACTCACTCTAATGACCGTATTCTTACGTAACACTTACCTTGCACAAGACCACATTCATACTGCTTGCCTGCAGTGCTTACCTGTGATGCTTACACAAGTAAAACTTGATTTGTCCAAAAATCTGTCCTAAATTTGGTTAAAGGTGTCTTGAACAGCTTTTAAAAAACATTAAATTTAACTGTCTGATACCTGTAGACACACTGAGAAAACTGTGAAACTGTGAAAACTTATTCTTATGTTGCAGTTGTTTTGAGTTGGTTTAATTTTACCGATTGCATATTGCAGAGTTTTATGGAAAAGATGCACCATACAACGCCCTGGTTGGTAAGGATTCCACTCGGGCTGTGGCTAAGATGTCCCTGGACCCAGCAGACCTGACATCAGATACTGTAAGTTCAGTCTCAAAGGCTGAGATTGTGATTGTTGTGGTTGACAACCATAGGTGGGGAGGTATTCTTGTATGAAATTGTATGATGATACGACTGTCATCCTGGGAACCCCAACCCACCCATGTCTGCATGTTGAAATTTTATTGTCTTGCTTCACAAAGCAGTCGCCCTTCTGGGACAAATAAGAGTGGAGAGAAACAAAGAACAGACATCTGACACCTGAGTGTTGGCTTCAAAACAGCATAGCATTCATGAGCTATATAATTATAGATTTAACAGTTTCGTCTGAATGCACCATACTCGCAGGTTTTTCAATCATTCTGCACTTCCGGGAGTATTTTTGCACAATGTAGACTTTTTAAAGCGATAAATAATATTTTTCAATAAAATGAATTGTGTGGGGACCCAAAACTAAACTTTCCATATGGGAGACACTGGGACTGGACCACAGACTGTTAAAGTAATGGATGTAGCTACAGTGACGTCACACATTGCAGACTCCTGTTTTGAAGCCTCGAGTTCGGCACTTCGGCTGTCACCATTTTGTTTTTTTGGAGCCAGAAATTACCATATTTGAGTGAGATGCTGGAGGAGCGAGGGGTGGACCTGACTGAGAAGCTGAGGACACTATCAGCAGACAGCCGCTCTCTCAAAGTGTCCTGCTCTTAATTATGTGTAACTTTAATCCTTAATGAAATATAAACAGGTTGAGTTATATGAAAAACAATTTCAAAGAACTAGTGACAGCAGAAGTTGACCGTTGCATTGCCTCATGTCTATCGTGTCTTGGCCAAAAAGTTGCACACGAGTACACTGTAAAGCCAATGGCCAAACAGCACGTACTTTCTGTCCCTGTGCGGCAGGAAACAACTCTCCACGCCAGCAGATGTAGGTCGTCTGTTGCCTTTTTATAGCCGATTCAGCATGTTGAAGCAGCGTTGATGTCAGCGGAGCTCGTTGGTGAACAAAATCACTCTTATTGGCAGTTCAGCTTTGGTCACAAGAAGAAAAACAGAAGTGAAGAGAGTAAACTAAGAGCTAAAGTCAAGACAGAGTGAGACCAGAACAAACTTTCATCTTTGACTACCTTAATGTACTTTTGCAGACTTGCTGTAAATATAAATATAATTACCTCAAATGGCTTCACAGTCTGTACATCATGTGACAAGTGCCACATAAAGTTCTTGTTTTCCATCTTTACATTTACAGACGGGCCTCAGTGAAGAGCAGCTGGAGTCTCTGGACAGTATATTTGAAGGCACGTACAAAACAAAGTATCCCATTGTGGGTTACACGGCATCACGCATCCTCAACGAGGACGGAAGTCCCAACAAAGCCTTCAAACCCGAGGACCAGCCTCATTTTCAAATCAAAGATGAGTTCTAAATCTCATTTTACCTCTTTGTAAAATACAGTGGTGAAAAAGTATTTTCGTGTTTTAATAAGCTTTGTTGGTTGTTGTTTTTTTCATCTTTTGATTTTCTCTTGTGAGAATCAGAGCTGAATATGCCAGGGGGCAATACATGTACAAGGGAAGAATAAAATACTCACTAGAAACTTTTATTCATATTCATAACCTGAACTGAAGGTTTACATGATCTGTTGAAAGCTGCAGAATTACTTTGAAATCTTTTCAACACGTATGGTATATTTTTTTAAAATACATTTCATCAAAATTAGTGATGGTACAATATCAGATTTTCACCACGATTATAATGGCCGTAAAAGTTCATGATAACAATATTATCGTTACTGTCAAACTGAATATGTGTTATTCTGCACTGTGAAGCTCAAACTTCAAAAATAAAAATAAGTAAAACACATTTTTAAATGAGGGGGACTTAAATTATATGTGTGGTCACAGTGATCCTCTTCTACCCATCTCAGAGTAATTACAACACATAAACATACAGAAACATTTTATTGGCTTCACAGAAAGACATCTAAAGGTCAAATTAAACTACGCGTGTAATGGATTCAGAGTTATGGCAATCAAAAAAAAAAAAAATCAACTGTTTCATACGAATATTCTACGATTCAAGTTTTCTTCCATGTGAAGTTTAAAGTTTGAACAGGACTGAGCAGGTTGTACATTATGGCAGCAGCATTCATGCAATACAGTAAACAAGCTAACGGTGCAGATGATGGATCGGAAATGTGCAATATGATTTTTTGTGTCACTTGAGATCAAACAAAAGCCAGAGACTTTGTCATATTAAATAACTGTGAGCTGTAAATTCACCACTTCCATGCAGAAGAGAGAAGATAATGTTATCTCAGTGCCTTATGGTGCAGAGTCTCTCCTCCTCTGTGCTGCTGCATCACGTTCACAACTGTCTGCACCAAAGAGCATCGTGAAGTCAAGAGTGCTCCCTGTGCTGCAAAACCTTGGGCCAAAATATCCCCAGAAGTTCACTGCACAGCACACTGACTAGCCGAAAAAAGCCACAAAAAAACCCCACAAGCTCGACTTGAAGCATTCTCAGTCGACTGAGTGGTTTCCAACTGATGAGTCGCATCTCAGACTTTGAAGGGGCGGCTCTAGATTAAATATTATCTATGTATTTAGACAGAGGGAGTGAGCTGACAGACCAGATGAGATAAACTAAGAAAACATCAGATTTTAATATGGCTGTCACTAGCAACCATTGTTATCACTGATAGGAAGGATTTTTTAAATTGTTTAGTTTATTTGCAAAGGTAGTGAAAAATGCCCAGCTCCGACTCCCAGACCTCACAGTAACGCCTTCACATTTTATCCAAACCCCCAAATATTAAATTAACATTGCTTTAGGGACTGTTCTTTATTTATTAGAGGATGAGGTTGCAGTAACTTTTTTTAGCCTCCCTGAGTGACTGACAGAAAATCCATGACTCTCCCTCCACCATAAATTGGTTATTAGAATTTGATGTTTGAGATTTAAAAGTTGAAGATGAAATTCTGCAGTTAAAAAAAAGCCTCATTTTTTCACAGCTGTCGTGTAAATGGTTAATTTTGGGGCAAATTTTAAATGAGTAGACTGAAGAGATATTGATTAACTAACACTATTTTAAGCTCAGATAATGTATGTAATATATTTTTTTTTTCTGATGGAAATGTTGGTCAAAGGGGATGTGTCCAAGGACCACTGGAAATTTAAAGATCCAACAATAATTTCAGTTTTTACAGTTTCTGGCTGTGATAAATGCTGTAATTTTGGTGATTTTTTTCTCCAAACTTAAAGTTGCATGCCCCTCCCCAAGCCAAAATAAAACGTCCCTCCCCAGTGCTTAAAATATTATTTGACATGCCTGCCTCTTTTTGCACCTCCCCCTCCTGCCTCATAAATACCGAACAGTCTCTTAGTGTGGAAAAAAAGATGAAAGATGAGAAGCTGAAGCCAAAAAATATTTGGATTTGTTGTTTGCTTGATAAATCATGAATTATTATCAGAATTGTTGCAGATTAGTTTTCTGTCTATTAACTATTCCGTTAGTTGCTACAGCTCTAGATTTTAGTATGAAATATTGTTATTAAATGCACTGATTTTTAGAGTATTTGATTAAAAACTACTGAATCTGCAGCTCTGTGAATGTTTACATGATCAGAATCAGTCCATTTTCTTTCTGCCTGATTTTGTTTTTGTACGATTATTATTAAAGTCTGTAAAACTTCTTAAGAGTGTGTTTCACTTGAGATTTACCACAAGCTTCGTGGAGATGTTATCTTGATGTGCTCTGTTTATGACAGCTCATGACTCACTCATGTCACCTCCAAACAGGCAGCATAAATAGTACGTGCGGGCCTATATCGCCTCACACACTCCGATCAAAGGTCGTCAGTTCCGGTACTGAGACAGGTGATTGTCTTTAGGTGGAGCTGTGCTTCTCGCCCTGCCGGGTGGTCACACTGGAGGTGAGTCTTTGTGATAGTAATCACCGTTAGGCTCCCACGTCACTGTGGGCGATCCAAAGCCGAGTTCAAAGGACACAAGCCCTGCCCTTGAGTCAACCAGCGCGAGCCGAGCGGCGTTCTTTATCAGGTGGAGATTCTGCTGAGAGTCGGCCACTGCAGCCTCGCTCAGCCTGGGAAACACTTTCTTCTGCTGGAGCTCGTCCACCAACCAGAGCCAAGATGCCCAAAACAGTAAGACTCACCTAATTTTGTTACCAAGATGCGTCTCTGAAATGTCTCTTCCTGGTCCAAGTTTGAGAGGGCGGTGGTGGGTTTATAGATTCATCTGTTGGTATGTTTATCTGTGGAGAAATCCCACTGAGCATAAAACAAATTTAAGCATGAGTCATGTTTATTTTAATAGTTTTAGTCACATCTTTTTATCTGAGCTGAGGCTTGTGAGTTGTTTCCAAGAGCCACCTTTCCTTCTTGGCATTTACTCATTAACCAAATGTAGAGTTTGACCCATGCTGCACACATTCCTGGCTGAAACAATGCCACTAAAATGCAAATGCATTTCATGGCCAGAACAATGCCGTATGTTTTCTGTGTGGTCGTGCATACTTGATAATAGTCATACCGTTTATGACACTGGAGTGATTTTGTAAATGACAGGAGTGACTTTCACCCACAGCTCATAAATGTATGATTTAACTGCTTCATTCTCCCTGTCTTGATTTTGTAACACATTTAGCAATAATCTGTTTTCCATCCATAACAAGAGGAACCTGTGTGCATTTAATTGCTGTAAGATCTAAATGCCCTCAGTTAGAGTTACTTAAGTGTTCAGCATCAGTCTGTAGGAGAACTGATAAGAAAGGCCGGCAGTTGTATTACGACTGCAGCTCTTTGCTTATATTGACTCTCCCAAGGAGAAAGCCTCTTATAAGAGGTCACGCTGACGTCTGCCTCCATTTGACTGACGATAACTTCAAATCAGATTTATGAGTCATGGTAGCAGGCACTGCTTAGGTTGCTCTGTAAAATGCTGAAAATGTGATTCATGAGTTAAATTCTGAACATTTAAATAGGAAAGTGGAAGTTCTGTGGATACTAAAGAGTACAATTCCGGTAAAAAAAAATAAAAAAATCAACAACAACATGCTGATTGGTTGTTGGATTGCTGCTTCCATGATGGTGATTTCAGTGATCTGAGAAAAGGTCAGAGTGGCAGGAGTGCATCAGCGGGACTAGAGGGCGTTGCAAAGTGATCATAGTGATCATGGAAAATGGAAACAGTTGAGAAACACAGCGGAGGTTTCATAAATGGATGTTCTAGTTTTTGTTGCCCAAGTTTCAGTGGGTTTATCTTTATGACACCTGGGGTGTGCACTAGTGTAACTTCATAAAATGATTGTGTAACTGCTACAAGCCCAATTTGGCCTGCAGGCCAGGGTCACGCAGCCGTCGTGTGTTTGTGGTGCTGTCTTTGGAAAAATATGAGAATAAGTTTATTTCTCTTCAGGGAAATTCATTCTTGAAAGACCGACTTGTTCCAGTTTAATCACTATTGTTATAAATGTGGTTGATTTCACTAACAATGGTAAAGTCTAAAGGCAACTTGGCAGGCAGTGAGTATTTTGATATTTTAATCTGCGTATGTTCAACCTTGTGGCACCTCGCAAGGGTAGTCCAAAGTCTAATGAGATAGTGAGCAATTATGGTTTATGAACAATCCACTTCACAGCTCCACATTAAAACCATTCTGCACACAACTGATTTCATTATTTCTGTCTTTTACTATGAAAAAAGTTGTTCCATAAATTGACTGTCAAAAGCAAATGTGCAGGAAAAAGAAGCTATATTTTTGCAGAATTACAGATGTGTGTGTGCAGGGAAAGAATGAAAAATTCAGGACTGATGTATTCAGATTTAAATCAAATAAAAACAGTTTAAGGATTGAGTGGAAATAAGAGGTTTATGTGATCGAGACTGAAAAATTCATGTGACTAAATTACTTTTTTTTGTTGTTGCTTTAGGTCAACGTGCGCGTCACCACAATGGACGCAGAGCTGGAGTTTTCCTTCCACCCCAACACCACAGGGAAGCAGCTCTTTGACCAGGTCTGTATGTGACCCTCAAATAAAAAAGTCCTCAGATAAAGTTTAAAGGGACAGTTGACCCCAAAACCAAAAATACATATTTCTTCTCTTACCTGTTGAGCTGTTTATAAGGAAAGATAGTTTTGGTGTGAGTTGTTGAGTGTTGGAGATATCAGCTGACAGCAGTAGAGATGTCTGCCTTCTCTCCAGTATAATGGAACTAGATGGCACTCAGCTTGTTGTGCTGAAAGTGCCAAAAAATAAATTTGAAAAACTCAACAGCAACGTCTTTTTACAAATATCATGACCTAGTTACTCAAGATAATCCACAGACCCTGGATACATCCCAAGTCTCTCATTTGTCATCTCCTCACTCCTCAATTCTTGATTGAACCGGGAGACGTTTTGTTGCGCCATCTTGAAGGCCGTCCCATAGCTCTTATTTCTGCTCTGAGGAGCGAGGATGCACAAGAGCTGCCATCATGGAAGTCTTTTATCATCTAACACACCCCCATATTGGATTAACTGGACGCTGCAGCTGATTGGACTGATCTGATACATCACATTATACCAGTTTTATACTGGAGTGAAGACGAGAGATTAAACTGAAGTGTATCACATATCATATATATGTATGTATATATAACTTGATGCGTGTGCAGACACAAACACAACCGTTGACTCAGCTGTGATCAGCTGTCACTGTGCTCAGAAACAGACATTGTTTCAGGTGACACTTCTGAGGAAACAATCTCTCCCGCATAGTTTCCTCGCGACTGTGGTAGGAAGGACTAAGCTGCATGGAAAAGACGCAAGTGAGGGACACATGGATTTGGGATGCAACCTTTGTTGTAAGCAGTTTCATGTAGGAACTGTTCTCTTTCTACCAAACTACACCCAAAAACCGTATCACCGTACAGAAGGGAGTGTGCATCTGCTCATGGACGAGAGGCTAACGACAGCGCAAGATACAGCATTAATGTTGCCTTCCTCGGCTGAGCTGTAACGTTAGCTAGCTCAGTGGTGCAAAGCAAGCTAGCAGTAGATACATACTTCTTTCTGCACAGTGATACAGTTTGCAGGTTTAGTTGGATAGAAAAATATGTATTTTTGATTTTGGGGTGAGTTATTCTTTCAAGTACCTCAGCACTTACAGGTCCAGTGTGTAAGATTTAGGGGCTTTGGTGAGTTGCACACATTGGCACGTTTCCAGACACTTCTATTACTTAAATTATTTATTGCTTTCTTTACTTAAATGTGTCCTGGTGATTAAAAAAATCATATTGTATCTAATCATAGCTGAAAGAAGATAATTAAAAACTCTAATTATGTTAGGTTTCTGTCAAAGTTATTTTTAAATCAGGACGGTTGTTTGCATGTCTCTTAATACACCTCCTGTCTCATTAAAACTGCACAATGAGGCGTCCCTGTCAGTGCCCGAATAGTTTACTTATTAAATCGTTCAACCAAAAGCTAAATTATCAGTAACTTGTGCTGAAAGGTGACATCACCACTCTCGTTACCCTGGAGCTCAGTGTGTAATTGTCTAAACCTTTAGACTTGACAGGGAGGCTCTGTGATAAAGGGGTCTCTGAGGCGGTGAAGTGTATTCCCCACCTCAGCTACTGTTGTTTACAGTGACATCATCATCAGTGAGACTGATGTACAGTCTGTGCATGATCCTGCTTTGTGCTGTAAATAACTTGTCCAAACGTTTCTTCAGGGTCAGAATATTAGAGGTGTGATGAATAAAGAAAATAACAACAACATGTTTCGTTTTATCATATTATCATATCTGTGTTTGTCGCTCTGTGCGTCAGGTTGCCAGGACCATCGGACTGCGTGAGGTTTGGTACTTCGGGCTGCAGTTTGTCGACTCCAAAGGATTCCTCACCTGGCTGAACTTTGAGAAGAAGGTTCTGTTCTGTTAACCTGCCATGATTCTCGGCTCTCTGCTCTTCTGAACTGTGGCATATTAAACTTAATCTGATCTTGATCCTTTTATCTTCCTTAGTGTAATTCATCCTGTTTTACAGAACTACTGATGTAGGTTAATGAACTTAATCTTACTTGTTACATCTCTCCAATTATATCTCTGTGAATTGCTTATACTGTTTTATACTACTATTATACATATATTATAATCCAACAACACCAAAGCAAATATATCTTAAAACCTACTTGAAAATAAACCTGAATCTTGTTATTTTAACTACACTCTATTCATTTTAGTCCCTCAAAACCTTCGTCAACCGTGAAATACTTTTGACGAAGATCCAGAGGGACTGAAATGTTAGTGTGACCAATAAATGGTGAAGCTGAGTAAGAGCAGTGTGTGTAATCTTCTCTTCAAGTGATACTTTTCAACACACCTGCATCTGAGACAGTTGGATGCACGAATATCTCTCTTTGAACAAGTTAAAAAAAATATCTTAAGCATTTCTGATAACCTGTGGACACCCTGTGATATGTGCTCTGCTCTGCTCTGCTCAGGTGATGGCCCAGGAAGTGAGGAAGGAGACTCCCCTGCAGTTCAAGCTGAAGGCCAAGTTTTACCCAGAGGACGTGGCCGAAGAGCTGATCCAGGACGTCACCCGGAGGCTCTTCTTCCTGCAGGTGAAGGAGGACATTCTGGGAGAGGAGATCTACTGCCCTCCAGAGTCCGCCGTGCTGCTGGCCTCTTACGCCGTGCAGGCCAAGTACGGAGAGAAGGACAAGTCAACACACCACCCAGGTTACCTGTCCTCCGAGCGCCTGCTGCCCAGGAGGTGAGTGTCGGAGAAAGAATAAACTGATGGTCATTTCTCTGGTAATTTAACCCTTTGAATCCTGAGCAAATTGGCTGGATTTCAAAAACATGGGGAGAAGGCAGTGAGCAATGAAAGAAGAAATGGCCCCAAAAAATTGCAAGAAATTAGTAAAAAGAGAAAATTAAAAACAAGAAAATTAGTTTAACAAACAAACGAGGAAATGACCTGGACAAAAAATGCTTAAAAATGATAATAATTCTGTACCATAATTTTAAATATTTAATAATAATAAATCTAAATATAGTTTTCCCCTAGATTTTTTCTTTTATTTCTTAGTTTTTTCAGTTGGGGGTTTAAATACTTGCAAAAGGCACCTGAAAGCAGCAGAAGAAAAGTGATGTTGCCCCAGGTTTCGACAGGTGAATGCATTTGCCTGAGATCACCTGTACACACAAAAACAACAACAACAAAAAAACACTTTAATCCCTGAAAGTGAAATAAATGTATGCTGCGGCATGGAGTAGAAAGAAGAGACTGTTAATCACACAGATAAAAACAATGAAAGGCTGTAAGCTTAAAAACTGTGTGTGGAATTGATAACAAATATACTGATAAATTAATATAGATACTCAACAAACACACAAAAGTAATGAAGCTCTTATAAAGCATGAAGAATGTCCCATGAAGAGATGAGAGGATGGATAGCAGAGGGGATAACAAGACAGTTCAAAGACCTCTAAATAAAAGATAGACACAGATTATCAAGAATATTTGTACCCAGGAGAAAAAGAATAATGTGGTTGCACAAAAAGACGGCTTGCACTGTTTTGGAAATGCCCCAAGATTTAAACAATGGGCGAGGCAGATGCTGTTTGGTCTTCTGTTATAAAAGGTTTTATTGAAAGGCAAACAGGATGTTCCCCCCTGCACAGCTGTTCCTTCCTCCTGGGTGCCAGCCAGTGAAAGATAAACCACGTGAGCCAAAAAGGCCATTTAGCTCCCAGTGCACACCAGAACACTTATTTTATTGACAGCTTATGTTAAAAACAAAATAACTATGTGTTTCACTTCAACAGATTCGCTATGTTTTATCACCATCGGGTGTTTCTTTTAAATGGTCACATACTAGCTGAGAATAAAACAGGTGCACTACAAAACATCAACATTAGAGGGAACAGCAACTTAAACTCTACAATACAGAGCAGGATATGTTTGACATGTTTATAGCTCTTGTGATATATGATGATGAAGAGGAGGAATGAATGCTCCATGAGCTCTCCAGACAGTAACTATATGAAATTAATTTATAAAATATCATTTGATAATTTATTTGTAACTGAGATTTGTTGTATGAGGGAATAATAATGTAGTTTATGTGTGAGAAACAACTTGTTTTATGAGTTTTAAGAGCCTAAATGTGTGCTTTGCTTTCCGTTTTTCCATGAGGGCAAAGAATATAAATATATCATTCAAACTGACTTAAACCAACACGGAAGAATAACCTTACCAGTCACTGACCTCTCTGAAGACAGAACTGTTACATATTCACAATCACCAACAAGACATACATTAATAAAGACACAGTAATGCGGCATGTGTGTTGACTGAGCTCTGTAGGTATACACAGACTGTTTACATGTCCACCAGTGGGCTGCTGATAACGGGTCTCTCCCCTCAGAGTGCTGGAGCAACACAAGCTGTCCAAGGAGCAGTGGGAGGAGAGGATCCAGACTTGGCACGAGGAGCACAGATCGATGCTGAAGTAAGTGATGAACACTCTGATCTGAATCTGATCCTGGAAAATGGCTCTACTGTGTATTTATTTTCATTTTAAACCACCTGACTAAAGATAAAAAAAATAACAGTCTTCCTCTCACAAATGAAAAGTTCTACGTAAGTATTAAAACATGCTCACTCAAGTCAGTTCACTCTAAAAGTAATTCATTGGACAGACATTGTTGTATGTCTGATATTACTGAGTGTTTGCTGCCTGTTTGGTTGCTTTCTAATTGTCCTAATATTACACCGTGGCTTTGTTTGTCACAGGTAAACTTTATTTGATTAAATCAAAACAAAAGTAAACACATAATTCAATGTGCCATTCTGTAATTGCCACTTGTAGCCTCGAGGCCTCTGGTGCACAGACGTTAAATCATCTGGCTAAGGCACCTCAACATTTTTTGGTCGATAACATTTTTTTAATTTTATTTTGATTATTTTTTAAAGGACGAGTCCAGCTATATTCTCTTCTGGGTTTTTCACTTAGCCGTTAGCAAAATAATAAGCTGTTAATAATGTGAACAGAATGGTTCAGTTTGGATTTTTTGGAGTGAGGTTGTATGAGATATTTATCCTGCACTGAAGCCGTTATATCACTCTCTTCAACGCCGCCAGACTCTTTTGACAAAAACAGTCCTTTTACATCGCAGAACACAAGTTTCTGTGCAAGCCTGAACTAAGCCTGAACCATGGCAGCCAGAACCTGATTAAAAACCCAGCTTTGTACTGTAAAAGAAATATATTTCATATTATAGATTTTTTATATTAAAGCATTTATTAAAAGCTAAGGGCTGACGTGTCTCCTCGTCTCCTTCTATTATTTCAGTAATAAATGGTAAATGAACCTGCATTTGTATACTCAGTTTTAAACACACACACGATGATGAGTATCATCAGGAGCAATTTGGGGTTCAGTATCTTGCTCAAGGACACTTTGACATGCAGACTGGAGGAGCCGGGGATCAAACTGCTGATCTTCCAATAGTGGACAATCTACTCTACCTCTGAGCCACAGTCACCCCAGTAGTCTGTTGTCTCATGCACAACAGGTTTGGCAGAGTGAGCTGCGCCCCTCGAATGCATGATTACTTTTCTACATTCAATTTTTTGCCATCTACATACAAGAACTGCCTGTTTTGTTTAAAAACAAACCAACAAAAAACTAAATTGGCGAGAACCGGACCTGATTCAAGCCCGGGGAAATAATGAGAAATTACAGTCCGACCTGGCCCCGTCTGAACCTGGCAGGTCAGGTCTAATTGAGCTCAGGCAGAGAATCAGAGCTCTCATCTAACTGGAGCTGGTTATTGAAAGCCCACCTCAATCTCACCTGTTTCAGTAACAGATAAATAAATTAACTGAATACGCAATAATGTCATAAACTAAAGAAAACTGTGTGTGTTCTTCATGTTCCAACTGTGTGTTTAACCTGAACAGGGAAGATGCCATGATTGAGTATCTGAAGATCGCTCAGGATCTGGAAATGTACGGTGTCAACTACTTTGAGATCAAGAACAAGAAAGGCTCAGACCTGTGGCTGGGAGTCGACGCTCTGGGACTGAACATCTATGAGAAGGACGACAAGTAGGTCAATAAATCACTGAATTCATTCACTGCTGGTACTTATTTCTTATGTCTTTTCTAACATTGCGAGTGTAGGGTTTATTGATTTGATGACATACAGTTGTAGACAGGAGGGCAACACACGAGCAGTCACTGACCTCCGCTACCTTTCCTCTGCAGTCGGTCAGGTTTTAAAATAACACATCTGACAGCATGGCTGTTGTTTTTAAGAGGCCATCGACCTAATTCACTCGATTCTACTACGACATGAACAAGCTCTCACTGGCCTGTTGCTCTGATACCACATGTCAGAATGGAAAAAAATTTGCCTGTGAATATTCTATAAAACAAAAGTGTGCTGTTGTTTGTCTCCTTCTTGCAGACTGACTCCAAAGATCGGATTCCCCTGGAGTGAAATTAGAAACATTTCTTTCAACGATAAGAAATTCATCATCAAGCCCATAGACAAGAAATCTCCTGTGAGTCCTAAAATCCTCAGTAGCATCTCAAGTGTATGCAAATGTGTAAGACTGTTTAATGTCTTAGAGGCATTAATATGGTGCAGGTTTACGGAAGAACAGTGGGATTAACGTTGTTCTAGTCCTGCAGATATGCAGCTTTTTTAGTTGAATTTTTGGTAGTTTTTTTAGGTTGACTAGTTTGTCACATCTCTGCAAAGACAACAGACTTTGTCACACTTAAAATTTATTAATGTGGATAAAAAAACAAAACTGTTAACAAAGAATTACTTTTGCATTTTGGAAGATGATGTAGGAGAGTTTTTAAGCATGAAAGGGGGAGAGAGAGATGATGCAAAGGGCCGCAGGAGGAATTATATATCTCACCTGGCCTGTGAACGCCTCAGGATCGCCCAAGAGGAGCTAGAAAAAGTTACTGGGCAGAGGGATGTCTGGAGTACTTCTCTTTCATGATCATACCCTTGATATAAAGGATATTAAACCTAAAACTTGAGGATGTTTTTTTTTTTAAAGTTTGGTTTAAAAATTTTGGTTTGAGTTTAAAAGAGACCAGTTTAATGCTTTTTTGGAAACATATAAAAGCAAACTGCCCCTGACGCGATTTTTTCTTCCTCTCAAGGATTTCATATTCTACGCTCCACGACTGCGAGTCAACAAGCGCATCCTGCAGCTGTGCATGGGCAACCACGAGCTGTACATGCGCCGCCGCAAGACCGACACCATCGAGGTTCAGCAGATGAAGGCTCAGGCCAAAGAGGAGAGGCTGCAGAAGAAGTTGGAGAGGTAAGGGGAAGTTTAAAGGTGTCACTGTCATGGTCTCTGAGCATGAGGATCAGATTCCAGGCTGTGATTAATATGTATGATCATCAGTCTTTTGTTCATGTGTTCTGCAGAGATCAGCTGGAGAGTGAGAAGAGGAGGAGGGAGGCCATCGAGAAAGAGAAGGAGCAGATGGAGAGAGAAAAGCAGGATCTGATGATGAAGCTCTACCAGTACGAAGAGACGACCAAGAGGGCAGAGAGGGGTGAGACAGAGACACAGAGACACTGCTTATATTATCCTACTGAAAAATACAACATAAATAAGTCAACAGCATCATTTATGTTTCAAACTTAAACACACAGCGAGGCTTTACTGCCCTCTTTTGTTTATTTGCTTGAAGTACATCTCAGTTTTTACACTAAGTTCGGAGAGTAACAGAGCTGTGAAGTCTTTGAAAGTCACTGAAATTTGCATGAAATCGCTTTTAAACTTTTTAAGAATGATTGTAGCAGATTTCTAGGCAAGATATAAGAGATATTCCCACACTGGAAAATGATGGCAGCAGACACAGAAAACACTCTTTCTGCAAAGAAATAATAGTCACGGGCTGTAAGATTTGGGAAACACTTTTGATAATACATTAAATCAGAGGCTCCCAACCTATGTGTTCCAACAGACCCTAAAAATCTCAAATGGTCCCCAGATGATTAAAATATCTAAGTTTTCACCCAACTCCCTAAACTTTAACCATTTTTTTCTCATTAAATATAACATACCTTATACCTTATTGATTAAAAAGGTCCAGATTCGATTCAGTATCAATTCAATTGGGGATATTTAAGATAAGATGAAACTTTATCAATCCCACACCGGGAAAATTCACATTACAGCAGCTCAAATAGCTCAGATAGAAAAACAAGTTGAATGGCAACAGAATACATATAGAATAGCGATAAAATACAAAAAGATATATATCAGAATTAGAAATATATTTACATAATATACATCTTTCACTTATGTACATATGGAAAAAAGAATATTCATGTATGTATGATATATATTGACAGCTGTACAGGATAATTACTCATTGGATGTGACACACGGTGTGTGGTATTAAAATTTAAAACAGAGTAGAACAATTTAAACAGTGTCTCCTTGCAAAGGCATAGAGAGGCATACTGCAAAGAATATTAGTAGCAGTGAGGTTCACATTGGGGTATTAATAGATATTTCACAGAGTAGATATTGTACAGAATATCAGTTAAAATATAAATTTTTGCTATAATGTGAAAGACAGTCTTCGAGAACTAATACTTTAACTTTTACAAGGAAAACACTGTCAGAAATATTCAAAATAATTCACACATGTTATTTAATGATCATATTTGCACCAGAACGCAGCAAAAATCAGAGCAGTGGATTTTTCGTCCGGTGCAGACCATGATAGATATTTCTCGTGTCTCACCGACTTTGTCCTGCAGAGCTTCAGGAGCAGCTGGACAGGGCCATGAGGCTGGAGGAGGAGAGGAGGAGGGTGGAGCAGGAGGCGGCCCGGCTGGAGGCTGAGAGGATGGAGGCCATTATAGCCAAGGAGGAGCTGGCCAGGCAAGCTGAGGACCAGATGAAGAGCCAGGAGCAGCTGGTGAGTACGCGGTGCAAGAAGTACTCAGATCCTTCACGTGAGAAAAAGTCGTGACAGAAAAAAACAGTCATTACACATAAAGCTCGTACATTCAGGATAAACACATATTAACTGCTGTGAGTGCTGTGTGAATGAGTGAATGAATGATGTGGAGGATTTTGTGGGATTAAAGAGTTTGTTTTACAACATGAGAAAATTCTCTTACTTTAAAACTGATGATGTCACTGAGCTCAAACAGACTACTTTTATGTTTTTATGAGCTTATCTGCAGTTTAATGTAAAGTCTGAATTTGTAAAGTCAGCTTAAAGGTAAATGCACCAGAATTAAAAGTACTCCCTCAGTTTTTTGTCCATCCAGCGTGTCCAGGTAACCGAGGTTGCCGAGGTAATCAGGTGTCTGTTACTGGGCTGTTTTTTCATACCGCGGTCGGTTTGTGCCTCCTCCCTCAGGCCGCAGAGCTGGCCGAGTACAGCGCCAAGATTGCTGTGCTGGAAGAGATCAAGAAAGAGAAGGAGGAAGAGGCTGAGTCATGGCACAGCAAGGTGAGTATCCAGCACGCCATCAAAGAATGCACCTATAGGGAAGTCTCAGGATTACCTGCGAAATGTCAAAACAAACCACTTCCTGCTCGTCACCTTTTTGTTTGTTTTCTGGTTTTGTGAACCTCTTTTTGTGTCACTTGCACAATCTGAAACGATTTTCGTTGTTTTGTGTGTTTATTACTTTTGTTAGTACAAATTGGGAAACACTTTATTTCAAGTCCCCCTGTATGGCATCTGTACGCAGTATATAAATACTTATTGTTTTACAACACACTATAATGCTTTTTTAAATGCAGATATAAGTGCTAATGTGACGTGTTGATTGCATAAGTTGGACAAATAAAAGTTCAATAATCAGCAGACATCAGCTGTGACAGCTTATCATCAGGCTTATTAATTTATTGCTGACCCATAAATTAAGTTTTTCAGGCCCATCACACTCACAGTTTCTAAAGGGAACAGCCTTTAAATTGCTTGTAGTAATGGAAGCATGTATAAAATATACATTTACATGAATTACCGATATCAAAATCCGTGGCAGTGCCCTGAACATTTTATATTTGCATGTATAAAATATGTAGGTGCATGTTTTTACAACTACATTTTTATACCTTACATCTCTTTTTCTCTAACCCCACACTAGTCGTCACTCGTGTGTATGTGACCAATAAAGCTTTAAAATCCTTGAGAGAAAAAGACTTGTCCAAGTCGCCATAAAACTGTTTTTAAAAAGCAAAGACCCGACCTGAGATCAGAGTCCAGCTCTGCCAGCTGGTTTCATTTGTTCATAAACTGATCACAGTCAAACTGAAACTTAAAAAAGAGTCAACACTTCACAGCCTGCGTTTAGATCAAATGATAAAGTACAACACTGGTTCCCAACCTGGGGCTGTCAGCGTTAACACGTTACTCATAATACGATTCAGGTCCAAACATAACGCGTTAAACATTAATCGTGTGCTGCTGTTACGTCTCTTTAACACACCGTCACTTGTGGTCAAGCCGTACAAGTGAGGCAGACAATTACACAACTGTGCTTTTGAACGGCTCCCTCCACTTTAAAAAACTCCCAGATGGCTCAGTTGACAAGTCAAAAGTAATCTGCACCTTGTGTCAAACAGAACTGAAATATAAGTAATAGATAAATAAGAACTTTGAGTTTGAGCTCCAACCTACGAGCTGAGCACACAGGTGCAGCTAATTGGACTGATGTCAGCGAGCAGCTGCATCACCAAAGCTGGCAAAGCACTATTTTAGAGTGTGTGAGTCACCAGCATTGTCCTCTACTCATATGAGTAGAGGACAATGCTGCTAGCTGCTAGGCTAATTTACCCAATGTAAAATGTCATAGACTTATGCTAATGAAGTTAGCATGTTGTATTTGTGGGGAAAACTTACATATAAAAAATTAATTTGTCAGTGAGCATTCATTGTGAGTTGCAATTTAGAAACGTTACCTTTGTTAAATTTTGATTCCCAATCAAGACACAAGAATTGTGTTACTTTGTTAATGTGGACTTCAAAACTGTTTTGAAATGCAAAATAATGGAATTTTAAACATGCAATTAAAAATGTGATTAATCAGAATAAACTACACATTTTCAACGATTAATTGTGATTTAAAAAATCAATCATTTGACAGCAGTAGTTTGGACAATTATTTAAGGTATACATTTAAAGAAATCCCAGAGGATAAAGGTGCGATAAAAACCTGAACACAAGATATATTCACAGATCCTTCACTCTCTGCTGAACAGCCTCGTCCTGCTTTATGATTGTACACAGTTCAAACAACAAAAGAGCAAACAGAACAATGGCCAACTGTCAGGGAAAAGAAAACACTGAATCTGTCAAAAAGAAGCCTTTTAAGATTGTATGACTGTTAAAGAAATGTAAAACAGACTGAGTTGCAAAAAGAAAACTCATCTCTGATTAAATATTCAAAGGAAACAATTTAATCAAACTTCATCCAAATCACTCATTTTATACAAACTTCCTGCAGCTATTGCATTTTGGGTTAATTTCACAGTTTATCAGTTGTGACGCACAGAATATAATATGAAATGTTGAATGATATGTGAGTCATCAGTTTACTGGATGACAAAGAACAGGTTCCTGAAGGAAAAAGTTTGGGAACCACTGAATTACAGCTAAATTTTTATTTTATTTTATTAGTATTTTATTTTTCATCTGATCAGGGACGACAGATTGAAATTATCTTTTTCGGCCGCCTCTGGTTCATTAACAGTTTTTTGATCTGCCTCTGTCAAAACTAAACTCGACTCACCCTCCTCTTTGTTTCAGGCTATAGAAGTGGAGGAGAGTCTGATTAAAACCAAGGAGGAGCTGCACAGCGTGATGAGCTCTACTAACTCAGCTCCCATCCAGGCTCCTTCTTCCTCCTCCTCCTCTTCAGACAGCGAGAGTGACCACGAGGAGAGCACAGCGAGGAGAACAGCACCTACAGTGCTGAGCTGCAGTCGCAGGACATCAACGACCATCGTCATGAGGAGGAGCGACTCACCGAGGCCGAGAAGAACGAGCGCCTGCAGAAACAGCTGATGGTGAGTTCAGGGTCTCCAGGATATGACCCATAGAAAACAAGCTAATTTCAACGGAACCTTTTACTTGACATTTTCTTGTAGTTTTCCTTCATACTCAATAAAATGTGTTGAATATGCACTTGAAAAACAAAGAGATAAAACGTTAACCGCTTTAGCCCCAAAATCTGTTCATATTCATGATAAAACATCTGACATTGATCATTAATAGAAAAAATGAAGAACTCTCTGTACAGTAAGTAGTGAGTAAGTGAATGATTTCGATCACAGCCACAGAGAAATGCATCGAAAAGCCAACTGTTAAGTACTTAAATGTTTTCAGTTATCGTAAGTCTGAAGGAAACTTCTGGACGTCTATCGTCCTCAGCATGTAGCGCTGATACTCAACAGTCATACACAGAGACTGTGTCAACCAGAAAGTGTTGCAACAGCAGACAGGTTGTGTTTCGACTGTTAAAGCTCACATGTGAGCTGCAGCTGAGCTACACGTGACAAGTGACGAGCTACAAGTTACAACAGGAAGATTCTTCTCTGAAAAACTGAGGGAGTCATTCTGACATGTTCATTCTGAGACATGTGAGGAGAGATGCTATTAAATGACAGCAGACATAACGTCTTGTAATGCAGAGAACATCTCGACTGAAGGAAATGCACTGATGTAAGATGATCTAACAATGAACACAGTGTCTTTCCATGTGATTCAATGACTTGAATCTCTTCCTCCTCAGGACCTGAGGTCAGAGCTGGCAGAAGCCCGTGACGAGAACAAGAAGACCCACAACGACAGGCTCCACCAAGAGAACATCGGAGCCGGCCGCGACAAGTACAAGACCCTGCGTCAGATCCGTCAGGGCAACACCAAGCAGAGGATTGATGAGTTTGAGGCCTTGTAGGAAACCTCAGAGACCTGCAGATCTCTCTCAGATACCTCACGTAGGCCTCGTTCAGTGATGTTTTTAACTGACATGTGATGTAATTACAGCCACACCTGATTTTAAAAGACCCAGAATAGCATGATGCTGATGTGTGTAAAAGTACCTCCATGAAGTTTTGTTTTATCAGTTTAACTTTTGCTTTAAAAAGCGCTGTTTCGTTTTGTTTTCTTTGTAGCACTCAAACATCTCCAACGTGCTGTTTAGTCCCATTAAAAGTATGAAATATGGCAGGAAGCTGCCGTGTTCTCGAGACACCGTGTGAACAAATTAACCATCATGACGATCAAAAACATTATTGTTATGTGCAGTTTTGTTTTTACACCAAACTGAAGTGATTAAATTTGGATTTATCTCGTAGAGCTGCTACTGACAACTATTTTTCTTATTGGCTCATTTATTTTGTTTTTATTACATCATGTCTATTTTTCCACACATAAAAGTGCTGAAAATCCAGAAGAGAAATGTGTCAGGAGAAGTCGTACAGACAGACCTCCTCTCAACTGGAGGAGAAAGAACAAAAACTAACAAAAAAAAGGAGAAGAAGTAAAAAAAAAAAATATTTAAAAAAAAGCAAATGACAAAAAGCAAAATGAGTTTATAACTCACTAACTCATCAGTGGGCAATAATCCAGTAAAAACAGAAATACATAAAACACAAAGCAAAGAGAAGAAGAAGAAATATATATGTACACACATCAAGAAATATTCAGACAACATATATTAAAGGACGGTGAAGCTGATCAACCTGTCAGGTATATGACTGAATTTGGGGATTCAATTTAAATTTAAATTGCTTAACAATGAGTCTTTATGTTGCTTGTTTTGTTCAAAACTCAAACCTATTAAATGTATTATAATATGAAACTGAGACAAACTTTGAGAAGCTGATAAATGATTTAGGTCTCTCTCCTGTCTCCCTCGCCCTGGTTCTGGTTCCTCACCAAAATGGCCCCAGACTACTATTGCACCACCTCTGTGTACAAAGGGTTCATGACATTATTTCTTTTTCCTTTTTTTCCAAAATAAGAGACAGCGCAGACAGTGTAGATACAAACAACATTTTAGACATTTTACAATCCGGTTATAAAGCCTTTCATAGCACCGAATCTGCACATTTAAAGGTTTTTATTGACCTGTTTAATGACTGATTCTGGTGATTCAGCCATTTTGGTGCTTTCAGATCTCACTGCCGCGTTTGACACAGTTGACCACACAATTCTTTTATCCTGTTTGGAAAACTGCGTGGGTGTCAGGGGTACAGCCTTAGAACGGTTTAAGTCATACCTGTCCGAGAGATGCTTCCCTGTTAAACTGGGCGACTTCACCTCATCCATTGCCCCTTTAGTTTGAGGAGTCCCCCAGGGATCAATTCTTGGGCCCGTTCTTTTTTTTTATACCTCCTTCCTCTTGGGCAAATTTTTAGAAAACATGGCATCGCTTACCACTTTTATGCAGATGACACACAGATTTACATATCATTGAAAAAGACCCAGTGTGGCTCCCTGACACCCCTGCTCGAGTGCCTGAATGACATCAAGGCTCGGTTGGCCCCAAATTTTTTTAATTTAAATGAAAGCAAAACTGAGGTAATTGTGTTTGGACCCAGTGGAGCTTCTGTTGACCCTTCCTTAGCTCTGGGCTCCCTCAGTCACTGTCTTAGAACAACAGTCACCAACCTTGGCGTCAAAATGGACACAGATTTTAAACTCGACAGACAAATAAACGCTGTCGTCAAATCCAGTTTTTATCATCTCCGGCTTTTAGCAAAAGTTAAATCTTATTTTGAGCGTGTGATACATGCTTTTATCACGTCACGTTTAGACGACTGTAATGCTCTTTATGCAGGAATTATTCAAAATGCCCTGTTACGCTTACAGTTAGTCCAGAACTCTGCGGCTCGTCTTTTAACAGGAAGCAAGAAACACGAGCACATAACCCCCATTCTGGCCTCGCTGCACTGGCTTCCTCATTGTTTTAGGATTGATTTTAAAATTTTATTGTTTGTTTTTAAATCTTTGAATGGACTCATACAAATCTACACACCCCCGAGATCACTGAGGTCTGCTGGTCAGCTCAGCTCGTGGTCCCTAAGACCAGACTTAAAACAGGGGCACCGAGCTTTCTCTGTGGTCGCCCCTAAACTGTGCAGCTCTTCACACTCTCAGGTTAAAATAGCCAACACAGCTGAAACTTTTAAGTCTCGTCCTAAGACTCACTTTTATTCTCTGGCTTTTAACGTAGCATGAGAGTTGTGTGGTCTTCTGTTGTCTTTTATTGAGTTTCTTAATGATTTTATTTGTTTTTATTTATCGTTTTTAATTTATTGCTCTTATTTGATTATATTACTGTTTTAGTATTTTATAAATTTTTCTGTGCAGCACTTTGGAAACCGCCGTTTGTAAAATGTCAGCACTGATTGGTTCCTTTCACTCTTTGTTCACTCATTCACCTGATTGAGTTCATCTGCTCACCTCTATTTAAACCATCAACACCTTCACTCGTGGAGCAGTGCAGGACGCAGTTTCTTTCTCTTTAGTTAAATTGAACATTATTTGTTCTTATTAATATTTGTTTAATTTGACTAAAGTTCTAATTTTGTATTTGTTTCTTTCACGTTCAAACCCGTGTGTGTGTTTGCTCCCCACCTGTTGCGTTTAACTACAAGTTGCTCAGTTTTAAAATGAATCTTTGTGTGCAAGAGGAAAGTTTCAGTGGCTGATGCTGCTGATCGATGCACATGATAACAGACTTCCTCCTCCTGAACAGACAGTGCAGCTACAACTTCATGTGTAAAATTCGTGAAGTGACCCTTTAATGCAGCATTTTATTTTCAGGCAGCAGAGAAATGAAAGACTCAGATAATATATTCTCCTCTGACATGCTTTAAAACAAAAAACAATATTCTTTAAAAGACAAATCGTACTTCATGTTGTGTGTGTGACAAACAGTAGCTGCAGTCTCGTGCAGTCTGATAGAAGGATGTGTCTTTTTAAATATTTGCTCAGAAAACGATGGTTATCATCAGGTTGCCTGACAACTTGTGAAGCCGGTGGAGCCAGTCTGTTTGAACAACCACTAGGCAAATATTTTATCTGTAAAAGAAAAGAACACATGGGTCATGCAGCAGGTCGGACTGGAGGACAGAGTCAGCTCTTGAGGAAACGTGTTTATTTTGGCCTCAGGTGGGAAAGACAAGGAGCGTAAAGGTGAGCGCGTGAGGCGCGCCGCTTCCTGTGACAGCCTGCGGGATTGCCCTGCGTTTCTTTTCTGCACAGTCTAAATATAAGTCGGTGACAAACAGTCCAAATACAGTAGCAACCCAACTGTGATGTGGGGGTGGTGCTGAGAGAACAGCTCCGTCTCCAAAAGTCCCCCCACCTCCCCACCTCCTCCCTCCTCCCTCCATCCTCACCCCCCACCCTCTGTTGGATCCGTCAGGAGGAGAAGGACGCACACGGAGAGTGTCAGCTCCGCCGCTCCTCTGCCTGTTTTATCATGAAGAGACAAAACGCCCGGACTCTCGCCCTCATCATCAGCATCCTCACCTACCTGGTGGTCGGAGCGGCCGTGTTCGAGACCCTGGAGTCGAAGCAGGAGAAGAGTCACAAGAGGAAGCTCGACGCCAGAAAGTACGAACTCATGCGCAAATACAACTTGACCAAAGAGAACTTCGAGGAGCTGGAGCACGTCGTGTTGCAGCTCAAACCTCACAAAGCGGGAGTGCAGTGGAAATTTGCGGGCTCCTTCTACTTCGCCATCACTGTGATAACGACCATAGGTGAGCAGGAGTTGCTTCTTTCACATGTTCAAAGCATGTTAGAGCGTGTGTCACTGAGAGGAGCTCGGTGCAGGGCCGCAGACAGGATCCAGAGGGACTGAGCCCCCTGCGTTACAGTCTGTGCAGCTTTGCATCACATGAGCTGTGGTGAGCTGCAGTTTGAGGTACTTGTACTGGCACTGATCTTTACTCAGAGGGGGGGCCTGGAGTGTTTGTTTGTTTGTTTGTTTATTTTGACCCTCCTCAAGCTACAGAGTGACTGGAGGAAAATCCTCGATCCTCCCTCCACTGTAAATGAGCTATTACATTTTTAACACTTACCATTTGGTGTTTGAAAGTTAAAAGTTAAACACGATTGAATCTTGGAGTTGAGAAAAGCCTCAGTTTTTTTGCTCTCGTCATGCATGTGGGTTAGTTGGTGCAGACGGTTTATTTTCGGCCAAATTTAAAATGAGACGTAGAATGAAGTGATTTTGACGAAATGTCACAACTTTAAACTCAGATTCGCTCATGTTTTCTTGAATTTTGTTTTTATTTTTTTACACTGATGGAAGCATTCGTCACACAGTGTGTCCAGGGGAAACTGCAACGATAATTTCTGTTCTCACAGTTTCTGTCTAAATGTGTAAACCCTGGAAATAGTTTTCGGACACATCATGTGTGACGAACTGTCAGTTAAAAAAACACAAACAAGCTTAAAATTGTGAGCTATTTATTCAAAATCACTTAATTGTCATTTAGAATTTGACCAAAGATAAATCATTTACACCTTTGTGCAAATGATTTATTTGCACAAAATAAATCATTTGCAATCATCTGCAGCCAACCCTCTGCTGCAATGTGTCTTTGCTTTTATTTTTCTTTGCTTGTTTGTTTTTTATTACAGCTCCAAATATTTTTCTATGACCCTCCCTCCACCAAAATGAGTTATTAGATTTTTAAAACTTACTCTTTGATGTTTGAAAGTTAAAAGTTGAAGATGAAATCCTGGAGTTGAAGAAGCCTCAGTTTTTAACTCTTGTCGTGCAAAAGGCTTATTTTTGGCCAAATGTTAAATGAGACGTAAAATAAAGTGATTTTATTGAAAATCACTATTTTATGCACAGATTTGGTTATGTTTTTTTTTTTTTTTAAATTTGACAGAAGCGTTTGTTTAAAGGCATGTTTTCTTCTTTCCATTTTTACACAGAACCAAACAACACCAGCATCATGTCGCTCTGTGTGTGGTTTTACACAGCTTTGTTTTGTTTTTTGTTTTCTGACAAACGCATTTGTTGCATGCAATGCCTCTAAGGACCGTCAGAAATTAGAAGTTTATTTGTTTGTTTGTTTTTATTTGTAGTTATTCTTTTGTTTTATTTTTCTCCTTCTCCCGTCACATCACAGGTCATCCAAACACAGCCGTGGCCTTGGATGACCTGTGATGGTGACTGTAGACAATAGGTTAAATTTTCCTTCTGGAGTTTCAGTTAGAGATGCACCGATCCAGCTTTTTCAGTTTCAACACCGATCCCGATGCTGTGGCTTTGAGTATCTGATACTGATACTGATCCGATACCATGGTCGAGCTAAACAGCTATATACCTTTACATGTAGAACAGTAAAGACTAGAGGCATCAGGCATTGATGACGACACAGTTCTTTCCTAAGATAAAATGAAACAAGATGAAACAGATTAATGCAATGATGAACTATTTATCTATAACAAAAAATAAACAATTGTGCAACAGCAGTTGAAATAGTGTGAAATACCTCCACACAGCAGATTCTCTCCTTCGCTCCATGACGTGTGACGCTCGTGTCGCAATAGATTTAAATGTTAAGGATCTCCTCAGGTACAGGTTGCATTTTCCGATACCCGATCCATCTATTTTGATGATATCGGCGCCGATATTCGATCCAGATATCGCATCGGTACATCCATAACTTTCCATAACTGCAAAATTTGCAAAACATAAAGACACATATGGATGAGATGTGGCTGTGTATATATGGTTTATGATTAATACTTTACAAAGAAACCAAATAAAAATTAGATTAAAAAAAAAAAAAGAAATTTTAAATCTAATAATAATCTTTGTTTTTACAGTTTCTGGCTGATAAGTGGTGTCATTTTGATGATTTGAAAGAAACCATGCCGTCCAAACCTACATTCAGCTCTTGGACACATCATGTGACACATTTCAGCATCAGTCATTTTATTCTACATTTAAAATTTGGCCAAAAATAAACCGTTTGCACGACGAGAGTGAAAAGACTTTTTTAAACTTCGAGATTTTGTCTTCAGCTTTTAACTTTCAGACATAAAACAGAATAGAAAACATCTTTAATGTCCACCGGGGGGGAAATTTGTCTTCAGCTCACCAAACACGAAACAACATGATAAAAAGCAGACAAATAGTAAAACAAATATCACCTAGTTAAGAATATTGATGACAGTTGTGATGAAGGACGTCTTAAATACATCTTCAGTTGCCAGAGGGACTGCGTAGAGCCAAAGAGTTCAGACTGGTTGAAGAGAGGATGGAGCTGTCTGCTAACATACTCCTCTTCTTCATCGTCCTTTCTGTAAAGAGTTAGGTCAAGGGCTTCTGTGGCTCGACATCTATTTTACCTGCCATTGACACAATTTAGAGAGTTTGTTCTTGGATGTACAGTGAAGGTGACCGTACGAGACAGGAAGGTGAAATGTTAAAACACTCTCACACTAAGGCTACTGAGTTTCCTAAGAAGAAGATCAACATCAAAGGTAAGTTTTAAAAATCTAATAACTCATTTATGGTGGAGGGAGTGTCGTGGACTTTCCTCTAGTCACTCAGGGAGGGTCAAGGAAAAATACTTGGAGCTTCAGGGAAGATAAAAAAACCCTCCAGCCACTCCTCTCATCTAGAAGTAAAGAACAGTCCCTAAAAACAAGTGTGACAGAACGTCATCATAAAAAGGTAGCGCTGAGATTGCACTACGTTATTTCTCAGTGCACCTTTGAACCAGTGTATCGCTGCAACTGCACTGAGAACACGTTGGAAACGAATCAATTTATTGAACACTTTTTAAGTAACAAACTTTTAATGTTTGGGTTGGGGTTAAGGTATCAAGTCATTTCGAGTCAAAGGGCTCAGGTCCAAGTAAGGTCATGAGTCACTAGTGTTGAAGTCGAGCTGCAAATTTCCTCAGGTTGTGACTCGAGTCCAAGTCATGTGACGTCACAGGTCCACATCTCTGCTGCTTTGTCTCCTCTTGTGTAGAATCCATATATTTATCTGCAACGTTAATTATATAAACATATGTATCACAAAACATGTGTATCACTCGCTTTACTTTTAGTACACAAAGCTGCTGCCTGGAAATGACGTCTCCTTGTTTTGTTTGTTCAACATGAACCAATATTTGTCCAAACTAAAAAACAATAAGGTGTTGATATGTTCATGTGTCGTCCCAAACACTCAGTGAGAGATGTAATTTGAATCTTCCTGAGCAGAAACAAGTTAAAGAATATTTTCCTATTGCAGCAGACAGAATATTTCTTCATCCAGATGGTTAAAAGAGTCTTTGAGGATGTTACAGCAGTCGGGGATTCAGATGTTTGTTTTTCAGAAAATAGGATTCTTAACTCTGTGATTGGATGGGTAACATGACAGGCACAAACTGAGGCTACGTCATCCCCACGAGGCAAACAAACACCCCTCAGAATTGTCTAACTTGCATCTAAAAATAAGGTTTGCACAAAAGTTCTTTCAACATTTTTACATTTATTTAACTGTGAGAAAATATATCCTGTGAATTTCATCTCATTGCACGAATGTCTAAATTCTGTCTGAAGGGTTAGGTTCTTATTTTGGGTTGGTTGTGGTCGGGTTATGGTACAGTTTCAGACGGCCTTTGGTTTCTTGTAAAGAACCATTTAAAGGTGCAGTGCTGCCCGTGGCAAAGGCAGTATGCATGATGTGTTCATTGTAAGCTTGTAAAGTGTAGCTTTTGGAGCAAAACTTGAATAAATCAGCTGTTGGAAGGAGAAATGTGTCGATGTTTTCACAGTCAAACAGATATTAGAGATGGATCATGATGTATTATATATTGTAAAAAGGGTTTTTGCTGATTTTTAAAAGATGGTTTTTATATGAAAGAAGGTTGTGTTAAAGGGGCCGAGGGCAGTCTGTCAGGTTCATGCAGCATTTCTGACAGGTGTTATGATGCTGGTGGTCAGTCTGTCTGCTCTGTGTCACATTTTGCTGCAGAAGTCAGTTGAACAGACTCAAAGCTCTGTCTCAGGAGGTAAAACTGATGTTGACTAAGTTTTCCTTTGGGGAAATAATTTGCAATCAGAAAAAAAGATAATATATTGCAATATATTTTATCGCAATCCTCAGCAAACTGTAATAATGTCAAACTGCGAATTAAGCATGGTGAAAACATTGTATCATGGGTCCTCTGGCGATTTACACCCCTATTAGAAAACGTATCCATTTCTGTTCTGACTTGTGGCATATTTGTGGGTTGTTTGTGTGTGACTCAGTGTTGTTGCTGCCTCTCTGTGCCAAGACCCCTAGAAATAATTTATTTGAATAACTGTATTTCCACGAGGCTTTCCTGGATAAATAAATTAATAAATCAAATGCCAGAATTATAATTTTGGTGGGAAAAAATAGATTCTGTCATTTATTTTGCTTTCTTTCTTTTTTTGGTTTAAAACAGTCAAATCTAAGAATACTGAGTAAAAAAAATCAGAATCAGCCTCTAAAAAAGCACCAGGTGTAATTTGTGTAATTGTAAAATAGATTCAGTGGGAGTGTGTGTTTGTGTCCTGAGGATTTAACTCAAACAACAACTTTGAAATGATCATTCTATTATCAGAGTGTGATGTCAGACGGCCTCTCCACATCACAGCTTCCCAGACAACATATAAAAACACGGACATGCTGTCTGAAACCCTGTGATGTCTCCTCCTTCAGGTTACGGCCATGCGGCGCCCAGCACCGACTCAGGGAAAGTGTTCTGCATGTTCTACGCCCTCCTGGGGATCCCGCTCACGCTGGTCATGTTCCAGAGCCTGGGTGAGCGGATCAACACGTTCGTCAGGTACCTGCTGCACCAAGCCAAGAAGTGCCTGGGAATGCGTCACACCGAGGTCTCCATGGCAAACATGGTGACAGTGGGCTTCTTCTCCTGCATGAGCACCCTGTGCGTGGGGGCCGTGGCGTTCTCCCACTGCGAGGGATGGAGCTTCCTCCATGCCTTCTACTACTGCTTCATCACGCTCACCACCATCGGGTTCGGAGACTACGTGGCTCTGCAGAGGGACGACGCGCTGCAGAACGACCCTCGGTACGTGGCTTTCTGCTTCGTCTACATCCTGATGGGTCTGACGGTGATCGGAGCGTTCCTGAACCTGGTGGTGCTTCGCTTCCTGACCATGAACACCGAGGACGAGCGCAGGGACGCCAAGCAGAGGGCCCTGATGTCCATCAGTAAGCCCAGAGGAGAGGTGGCTCGTCTCCTGCCGGTGTCAGCCTCGGCCTCTTCCACGCCTGTAGCCGACGACCCCGCGAAGGGGAAAGATTTAAAAGGTGTCTACACGGAGGTGCTGCACTTCCAGACTATATGCTCCTGCCTGTGGTACAGGAGCAAGGAGAAGGAGCAGGGCTCCATCCCCAACATGATCCCTCAGGAGCTGACGTTCTCTGATGCCTACATGCAGCAGAACAGTAACTGCTCTCACTACATGGAGCCTGGATCAACAGGCTGCGTTTGCAGTCCACGTCAGTGTTCGAGCATAAGCTCCATAACAACGGGCCTACACATTCTCTCCCCGTTCAGGATGTTTAAGAGACGCAGCTCCGTATAGCCTTTCAGTACTGCAGATTCACTCCAGCACAGTGTGTCTATACTGCCAAGTGGACGGCAGAGACTTGGCAGTCCTCAAAGACTCAAAGACGTGACTGCAAGTTTGTGGTGCTATAATCCCAGCAAACATTAGGACGAATGCGGAAGGGAAGAGCACAGACAGTACTGTAAACAGTCTAACTCAAATATGTGTCTGAGACAGCGTCGTACGCACGGCTTCAACTAAAAGGTCCTATCTAGGGGCGTCCCGTGTGACAGGGGAAGTCATCCGTGTCACTAGATGTGAACATGCTGCAGCGCGTGAGGTGCTCGTGTACACAGCTGCGGAGCAGCAGATCAGGTGCTGCACGAGGATGGTCACAAGTGAAGCAGCGGCACGATAAACATGTTGAGATAAAATACCTGAGACAACAGCTCCACAGTCAACTACAGTTTCAGTGTTTTTGATAATAATCTCAGAGGTGCTGATTCAACACAGGGGTCATTCCTTAAAGGTCAACGTGCAGGATTGTTGGTTACAGTTTGTTAACACACTCGCCATTGAAGGTGAAAGTAAACACCCCAGATTCATTTTCCTTTGGTGTGTCGACTCACTGTATTTGGGTTTTTTCAGCACTTTGTCTCAATGATGTTAGCGTGTCTCCCTGGACGCAGACTGTGGCTCCCAGGGCTCATTTATACTCAACGTAGAGATGGAGGCGGACGGAGCCTTCTGTCTGTATTCTGCGTTCATTTCATCCATATTTGTGCTCGTTTCCTGGAAGCTTGCAGATACAGATGAAACAGAGCAGCAGCACCAGATATCGTGGGTCCGTCCACATGTTGAGATGAAACGTTATATGGCCTCACAGACCAACACCGTCTACAACGCTGCCTCCGTTTAACGGTATAATATTACACCTCCACTACTGTCGCCTCGTTTGTTGTCTAAACTTTTGACTCCGCCTCTTAGTGCCATCTATTGGCTGTATCGGTGCCAACATAAAGGACACATGGAAGTATGAAGTCTTACAGCGTATTTTCATATGTAAAGAGAGAATAAATGAGCCTTAAGTCTGCTACCTGCTGACTGTTGTGCCTCGCATTCTCACTTCCTTCCACTGTCTATGTTATTTAAAATCCCCTGTGCTACGGTAAACAACAACAACCTCCGAGCTGTCAACTTCCGCACTGAAAATTGCACGTTTTGACCAACTTTGAGTCATGAAATAAGGCATGCCTGCTTTGTTCTTTTGGTAAATTGTTGTGAAGATGTACAGTGAATCAGACGACTCGTGAACGCACCTCAGAGAAGCCCAGACTCCGTCTCATGCCTGATGTTGATCTGTTCTCAGAGACAGTCAGTCGGAGTTGCCACACTTTCGAAATGTGTGCAGTCAAATGAGACCTGAATACGATACTTTTTGTGCCAGGGGTCTGATCTCGATCCGCCTCAACTCCCGACGAATCAGCAGACTTTCCAGAGAATCTGTGGTTTGCATGAGCTAACACAGCAGCAGCGCTAACACTCAACACTGAGTCGTTAAATGGTCCAAAAAACTCACATCGACACTGAATCTCTGTCGTTAAACCCCTTAAAAACCATTAGCCACATGATGCTAACAGTTAGCCCTGTCACTGTATGTGTATTTTGCAAGAGCACTGCATCCTGCTCTTAGCTCCGCCCACGACAATCGTGAATCAAAAACAAGCCAGAGCATTTTTCCCTCCCATAGCAGATGGTAATATGGTGACACCAGACCTTTCTTAAGCGCAGACACAGCGCTGTGAAGTCCGGCCACGCATGACCACTAAGAGGCCTGCTGCCTTCAGTCAGGTGCCTGGTCGCTACCTTTCCATAAAGCCCTGACCTCACCTGAGCACTGTGCGGGAACACGCCAATAAACGTCCCGGACATGGAAAATAAAAAGCAAAAATGAAAATCCAGGCAGAGAGCAGCCACACTGAGAGTGAGTCATACATGATGATTGAGACAGACACGACCTCTGTGCGAGGCTACACTTTGTTTTGTAGGAAAATCCTGCAGAGTGAATCCTTAAAGTTGTTTCTAGACGTTTCCCTGCAGAGTGTTTGTGACTGATGCAGCTCCGACTCAAAGTTGCCTCGTGTTGCCCTGAAAACTTTCTAACAAACTCATCAGAGCTGCGTTGAAGCTGACACATGCTCAGGAACTCAATATGACTCATTTTCTGTGTTGCCGCCTCTGTTATTGTGCTTGTGCATCAGTCACACACCTGCTGCATTACGTAACGCCACAAGTGGAAAAGTTCAAACAACCATGATGACATATCTCGAACACAGTTTTGTACGGTGATGACAAGTACACACTCTGAACACACACTTCACTGGATTTGTGTAACGACACGACGAAGCTCGTGAGTCTACAGTCCAGCAGTCGGTCCAGAGCAGGTCCTGTTCTCCTTCATGGTGTCTCCACTGCGGTGCTTCTGTCAGTCCTTCAGGAACCAGAGCAGATACTCACCAGTCATCCAGCTGCTTGTGACTAACACTTTTTGCACTATTAAAGGAGTAGTTCAACAGTTTTGGAAAATATGCACATGGAGCCGGAGCTAGGAAACAATTAGTTTATCCTGGAAACAGGTGAAACAGTTCGCCTGCTTTCTCCAACGTTAAAACTTTAAAACTCACTCATTAACACAATGTGTTGTTTGCTTAAAGGAAATGTTCAACATTTTGGGAAATATGCACTCGGCACAACAGCCTGGCACCGTGACATTCCCGTTGCCAGACCAGAACCAGGCCAAGTGCTGTTTTGAGAAACTGTTGTTTTTCAAGACAACACAATTTATCTTTTTTAGTTGCTCCGTTTGTGCGCTGATGTAAAATGAGACACGTTAATTATTAAACTTTAGAGGAGACAGATTTTTACTTTGCACAGAGCTAGCCCCGCTAAGTTTTGTTCTAAAAACGTTCTGAAGGCTAAAACACACTGACGCACGTCAAAAAATATACCTCTATTATTTTCTATGTATATCCCAGCAGCGGCGATGGTTAGACTCGTCGGTGCTCCTGAATGCACCACTTCACGTCACTATTCTATTCCCAGCCTTGCCGCCCTCAGTATTAAATGCATCCCGCCACTCACTCTCTGCTGGTACACACCAGCTCCCGCAGCAGCTCCTTTCCTCTGCTCCTGTAGCAGCTCGACTCCTCTCCATGGATGCATTAAGAGAACTCTGCAGCTGCTGCTGTGTTTCGTGTGTGATGAAGAAAGGATGAGGAGGGACTTCTTGTTGCGGTCGAGCTAAACGACTCCCTAATCCCGTCATTATAAAGACGATGGCCACAAAGATACTTTGCCATTTAGACTTTGAATAAATAAACTGTTGTTTGTCGACAGTTAACTAGCATGAATCACAAGTTAGCTCTTTTAAATGCTTCCTGTTTGTGTGCTGATTTAAAATGAGGCACGTTAATTATTGAACTTTTGCAGAGGCAGATTTTTACTTCGAACATAGCTATGCCTAAGCAATTTCTGAGTCTGAAAAAAAATCTAGGAATGTTCTAATGTAATGTTGTGGTAATGTTTTCTTTTAGTTCCCAGAATGTTCTTCTAAAAGCAGGATAACGTTCTCTGAAACCATCCTGAAAAATATTTGGTGATAATAACCATTGTTATAATATCCAGACAGAATTTTGTGGTTCCAACTCGCTCTGAGACGTTACAATGAAATGCTCCAGTGTTATTTTCAGCACAAAGTTTTCTTTTAGTTCCCAGAGTGTTCTTCTTAAAGGTTGAGTAACATTCTCTAAAAACAAATCAAAAATGTTTGGTGATAATCTTATTAAAGTTGTTTTTTATTTTAACAATGTTACAGCTAGCTGTTTCACCCTGCTTCCAGTCTTAATGCTAAGCTAGGCTAACCTGGCTTCCCGGCTCCAGCTCCACAGGCCAGGTCAGTGGTTCCCAACTGGTGGGTTGCAGGTCCACTCTGAATGGACCACACGTGACTCATGAATGTGTCAAGTTTTTGTTTTTTTTTTAACTTTATTTTTAAAGTACAATGAATTTCCAGCATAAGCTTTTATTTTGAAGTGTCGTTTCCTGTTGCAGAGTGAGTAAGTAACGGACAGCTACTTAACAGAGACGCAAACTGGCTTCACGACATCACCAAACACACGTGTGACGGACCAGTTGGGAACCACTGATCGAGGCTACTTAACAGACACGAGAGTGGTATCAGTTTCCTCATCTACCTCTCGACAAGAAAACAAACGAGTGCGTCCCCAAAATGTTGACGAAGTCTTTTAAAGCTAACTGTCGACTGTTAGCCTTCCATTAATAAACCTGTCATCACTTTGTGTTCCTTGTCAGAATTAGAAAATATGAGGTTGTGGTTCTACTATCATGTTTTTGGACTGAAGACATACAACTATTTTATTTTATTTTATTATTGTTATTTTTTGTCTTGTTTTATTTTATTATTTCAGTTTGGTGTTATTTTAATTAATAATTTTAGTGTCGTTTTTTTATAGTTTAGTTCAGTTAAGTTTTATTTTATTTTTTGTTCAGTTTAAATTTATTTTATTTTTTTGTTTAGTTTTGTTTAGTTTAGTGACATTTTATTTTATTAGTTCAGTTTGGTGTTATTTTAGTTTTTTTAAATCTTATTTTAGTTAAGTTTTTTATAGTTTAGTTTACTTAAGTTTTAGTTTATTTTTTTAGTTTAGTTTAGTGTAATTTAGATTTATTTGACTTTAGTTTCGATTTATTTTATTTCTGTTTTGTATTATTTTATTTTATTTTAGTTACATGTAAGCTTAGTTTAGTTTAGTGTGGTTTAGTTTTATTCTAGTTTAGTTTAATTTAGATTTATTTTACTTTTTTAGTTTAGATTTATTTTATTTTTTGTTCAGTTTAGATTTATTTTATTAATTTTTAGTTTAGTTTATCCCCAGAAGAAATGGCAAAATACAGTCAAAATTGTCAATACATTTTAGATACTACAATTCAGTAATTATTCACCATTCAAGTATGCAGTCAAAATTTAAATGTAAAGTAATTGTTACACTCACGGCATGAACAGTTTCTGACAGTGATCAATATTGTTGTAAATCAAATGATTTTGACGGCAGAACATTTCTAAGTCTCTTTTTGTGCAAAGACACAGAAGAATCCAGTAAAAGAACATTTTCATTCCATAAACAAACTTCATGATATTAATACTTTGGTATCAGAGACGTGATGGCGCCCCCGTCCCACACACAGTGACGTACGTTCACATTCTCTATAACAGGAAACACTGAACAACTCAAAGTCTGAGGGGATCAAAGTATTAACAGTCGATCACAGTAAATGTTTGGGGTGCGAATCTATTATATTTCTCTCCACTCTGCTCTGGTGACCTGAAGGACGATGAAGCTTCACAGACTCTTGAACACATCAGCCATTCACACGACAAGCGTGCAGAGCCGTTTGAATCACATCTGGATCAAACAGCTCATGCAGAGTATTTTTAGGAGCAGTTTGTGGTGGCAGATGGGAGGCGGCTCTGTGTGTTTGGACAATGGATAATAAGCTGGCTGTCAATCACAGATAATTACGCCACAATAGACTCGGTCTCTGTGAGTGACGGCAGAGGAAAAAAATCCACCCTCAGATACTATTCCTTGTATTTCTGAACCTATTCTTGCTGTTTAGTGGTGTATTTTTTCTGTAGGTGACACGATGTGACATCACGCAGAGATTATTTCTGGCAGCTGCACACGAGATCTTTAACCAGTTTTGGTGTCAAATAAAAAAGGAAGAGGTCTGACTGAAGTGCAAGGACAGAAGTGTGGCCAGCAAAATGTACTGGAAGCATCAAACTGCTAAAAAGAAAAGGTCCCTGTGAGTGTGATATTATTGTATGTAACAGTGTGAGGTTGTTGTGACTGATGCATTAGATGTTGCTGGTCGAAGTGGAGCCAGTTTTAACTGCTTTACACAGAGTTCAGTAGTTTAGTCCAGTGGTTTGAAGCCAATCTGAGGGGTCATGTGATGATTAATGTGGCAGGAAATAAGATGAAAAACAAAGTTCAGCCACATAAAGTTGTATTAATGTCCTAATATTTGCTTTTTGTGAACTAATTTAATTTATTTAGTTGTCAAACATTTGTTTAATTGAAGACATCTGAGCATTTTTAAGAGTAATGCCTCTTTTGGTAGACGCGCTAACAACTCATACACATCTCAAATGTGACAAGAGGCCTGAATGATGTACAGTGTTTGTTTGTTTGAATGTTTGTTTGTTTGTTATTTTAAATGCTCCTGCAGCAGCGTCAGGCCAGAGGCATCATGTTTTCACGTTGTCCATCCAGCTGTCCCATTCTTGTGAATGCAATATCTCAAAAAAAGCCATGAGTGAATTTCTTAAAATTTGGCACATGCAGGAAGAAGAGGAAAATCAGAGCTCTCAGTTTTTTTTGTATTTTATTGACATAAAAGACAAAAAAACTGGGAGCTCTGATTCAGTGTGCGGATTTTCCTCTTCTCTCTGCATGGACCCCTATTATCCAGCACCTGACCTAAAACAGGATTGGATGTGCACACAACTACTCTGTCTTCTGTTAAAATTTGGCACAAACATCCACTTGGACTCAAGGATAAAGTGATTTGAATTCTGTGATCAAAGGTCATGGTCAAGGTCACTGTGACCTTGCATCTGTCTCATTCTTGTGAAGGCAACATCAAGAGCACCTCGAGGGAGTTTCCTCACATTTTAATGTATTTTAATTTATTTAATTATTATTATTATTGTTATTCATGCAAGGGGTCACAAGCCACTTTAGCAGTTCTTTATATTTTATGTGAGATAAGATAAGATAATTCATGCCACAGCGGGGATATTTGCACAAGGTTGAATTGGAGGATGCAGACAATCATTCCAGCAAGCTAAGTGAGCGCTCTTCCATTTGAGCTAATCCTCCTTTAGGGATGTAAAGGATAACGTACAGGGAGCAGGCTGCAAAATTACATTGCAAAATAAACCACAGGCGTCCTGTATGATCAGATCATGGCAACAGTCTGCTGCTCAGAAATAACAGACCCCAGAATGATGGAACTGAGTTTTCAACAAAGCTGTGAAATAAAAGCTTTTTGTGTTTTAAATGACGAGTCTTAGAATGAAAATGATAACGTTGGTAACGTCGTCACCAACCACTTTTCTTAGGACAATCCCCGCTGGAAAAACAATCACAATGGTTAACAAAACCTGCTGGTCTCAAACGGTGATCTGCAGCTTCGCAGATGTCTCGCTTAGATGTTATGCCGCCCACCATCCCCCCCCACAGTCAGCCCATACACTGTGTCACAAGGGCGTCAGTTTCGTCTCAACATTGAGGGGCGCGGGGGGTTCAGGGGTCTGCAGGAAACTTTGAGCATCAAACATTTACTTTCCTGCATTCTGGTGAATTTTCATCCACAAATTTATCATTGAAATGCCTTTTTTCAAAATAAAAGTTCTCTGCTACTTAAATGTTTTTATGGGGGTCAAATGCACCTGTTGTAAATATTCAAAGAGATGCATCCTCTCCATCTTAAACATTATGATTTGTGTGAAAGTGCAACATATTTGTGGTTTGCAGAAACGTACAATGCCAGTATTTTGGTTACCAGGCTGATAAATCACAGGTTGGTGATATTCTGAATATCTGAAGGTGGATTTTTTTTCTTTCAGCTTTCACCAATTTGCCATGTTTGGTGAAAACACGTTTGAAACATAACAGACATAAAAATGAGTGCCAAACAATATCTGATCAAGGTCTGGTGTCTCATTTATAAAACAATGCGTAGCATCCATACTAAAAATGTGTGTGTGGACAAAAGCCAAAAATGTGCAGCAAAAAATATTCAACATTTTTTACAATCACTGCGTCACCAAAATCCTGCCTCCAAAATGTTTGTGAGCATGGGTCAAAGTTTCTCCCACCAAGTCTGTTTGTTACATCACAACTTTTGCGTGAAAAGTGTCGTACGCCTCTTTCAGGCCTCGTTTTGTGTGTACGCAGTGTTTATAAATGAGACCCTGGTGTCTGCTGATAAACTGATTTGTCTCTGTTCATGACACGGACCTGTTGTGAGGAACTTGTTGAAATATAAGAGTACTGTCTGCACATGATAACAGATGATGACGCTTCTGCTTTGACTTGCTTCTAACAATAAGTGACCCAGAAAACATCAGCCTACTGTACATTATATTTAAGTACTGTATTAGTTTTAAAGTAGGACGACGTCTTGTTGGCGTCAGGTTCCTCTGTTTCTAGCTTGGCAAAGAAAATTGTTTTTAAAGATGTCAGGGTACAAAGTCGTACTTGAACACACACAGAGTACTTGAAATAATTTTTTAACTTGCCACGGGATGTATGTACAATCGGAATATTATTTTGTCTGACAAGTTTCAAACAATATTGTACTATTTTGCTGAAGTAAAGAGAAGAACACCCACAGAAAACATTAAAAACGTGAATATTTTACCCAGAAACTGTGTTTGTGAGTTTTAATGTTGTTTCCTGATCAGCAGAAAACCACCTTAAATGACTTTGGATTCACAGAGCAGGTGTATGAATTTCTTTATACCATCTAAGTGCTGTATAAGATGTGGTGGTGTGATTTTATCATCTCCATGCTGTTCATGAACATGTGCAGTGTGAGAAAAGCCTGCTGAATGTATAGAAATGACTGTTTGGTCCAGATGGTGTCCCCCTGGGAATTCTGACTGAAGTCCAGTTCCGGACAACCTACAGCAGGTTAGTCACGAGCAGGAAAGTATGGCGGTGTCTCATTGTGTCACAGTTTGTAGCAGTATGTATATTTGTTACATCCAACTCATCGTCAGGTGGTGCAGCGAGCAGGGGGTGGACAAAATAGCAGAAACACTTTAAGACAGCAAAATTTGCAACAACCAAAGATACTCTGTGAAAGAAGATACTGCATTACAAGCTTTGGGATGTGCTGGAACGGGAGATTCTCATCATGGATCAACTGTGTGATGTCATCATGTCAATATGGACCAACATCTCTGAGGAATGTTTCAGCACCTTGTTGAGTCTGTGACACCAAGAATTAAGGGAACAACAAGCAAGGTGTACCTAATAAAGTGACCAGCAAGTGCATGTAGACACAGCACTGACGGTCAGCCCTGTAGATTTTAATAATAACTAGATATCAGACCCTAAGATAGCGTCTATTCATTACAATGGAGTTGCACATACACCAAAAAAGAACAGAACAAAAAAATATTAGAACATTAACACATTTTAATTTAATAAAAAATTGACTTGTCATCATTAAAAGCAGAGTTTATTTGCAATAAACTAATAAAACTTACAGTTTCTTTTTCTCCTCTAGTTTTTGGCAAAAAGTAAACACCCAGAAAGCCTCAGTACTTCCCCCCGATTTACATGAAATGGTTCAGTCCTGCCCAGAAAACCAGGTGCACATGGTTGTTATGGTGGGAAAAGCACAGGTGCGTTTAATGATATTAAGGATAACTGCATTTGATTTAGGGGAGGTCCTGGTATCGTGCATGCTGGTGCACACATTAATGGAACTGAGCCATTGTCAGTGTTATCACTTTCACCTGTGCTTTTTTAATATGACGAGTCAAAATGTCTGCTGGGAAAAAGGTGTGACAGGAATGTTGGTGGAGCTGAGAATCAAGTCTCAGGGAAAAATCCATGCCGAAAACAAAAGGAAAGAAAGGAGAGGAAAAAAATGGCAACAGTCGACCTTTGTCTCCCAGTGTTTCACAAAGAAAGGTGAGTGTCGTCAGTGAGTGGAAATCAACCTTTTGGTCAACAGTCATATTGGCAACATTTGCTCCCCTAATTTTAGTCAATATCTTCACAGAACAATCTGAGTGTTTATGTTCTGCTCCTCTTTTAGCCGTCATTTAATCATTACAGACGCAGCTTCATCCTCAGCAGCCCCGTCTCCACATCCCTCCTGCTGTCAGTGAACCAGCCCGACTCCCACCTGAGGAGCAAGGTGAGCAGTATTGTGTTCATAGTGACTGAAATCTGGGCGATGATGTTAGTGATGGAAGACTTTCTTACTTCAGTAAAAGTAGAAATACTACAATCTAAAAATGCTTCATTACAAGTGTGCTTTTATTTTAAAAGTCACTTAAGTATCGAAAAAATGTGGAGTAAGAGTTGTCTGTCAATATCTGTCAATCATATTTTAATGTGGCCAATCAGAGGCTTATCCACAAGAAAATATGTTTTTTGTTTAAATTATAATACAATTAACGAACAATGAATCATAGTTGTCTGATTCTGGCTAAGTTAGCTGAAAAGTTGTCTATTTGGACGTCAAAATGTTGGTTAAAAAATGTTGCTGTATGTTGATACTTTGTCCAGAGTTAATGCTAAAATGGATGGTCCAGAGGGACACGTCCGCCTGTCCAAAGGGTCGGGACACGAAACCTGCAGGGGAAAAATGACAAAGTTGGGCTCTTGTTCTCCAGACGGGCGGTCTTGTTCCTCTGGGTCGTCCATAATCCACTCAACATATTAACAGACTGCAACGTTTTTAATCGACGTTTTAAAGTGGAAATAGAAACTTTTCAGCTAGCTTACAGCATTAGCTAGCGAGCTAGTGCACTAGGTAGTAGAACATTTTTCTAGTTCTGCTTTAAACAAGCAAATGTGAACACAAGGCTAGTTATTTTCACAACAACAATCTAAAATATGTATTAAGCAAACTCCTGCACACTTAATCTGCACAACATACAGCTGAGAGCCTGGTAGTTGTGCATGCACACGTCTAAAACGACAGCTCTGAAACTCACACATGCGAGCATACTGCTAAATTACAGCACTATGCAGGCATAACGAGATCACAGTATACAGTTGTAATTTCACAATAACTTGCTGTGAAATTGATGCAACTAGTAGCCAGTAATTTACTGTAAATGAATTTTACGCCACAGTTCTCCTACACGCCCGGCAGGCAGGAGAAGTTACATTTGATGGCAATCTGCAACTTCACCACTAGATGGCACTAAATTCTACACAGTAGTCCTTTGAATAAATAATAAATAATAAATAATAAATAATAAATAGAGATGAACTTGAGTTTACATTGAGCTTTTCTCACCAGTTCTTTCTGGGAAACTTTCCAGGAAATTATTTACATAGTATGGACCCATTAGATATGTGTGTGTGAGAGCTATATTTACGAGTACGGTTCTATTAAGGTCTTAAATAATCATTTTATAACTGAATTTTGAGGTGAAAGGAGGACAGACATCGGTTGCTTGTATTTCTGCTGTCTCAGCACCAAAATAATAAAATGTCTCCATAAATAAAGTCTCAATAATCAGAGTAACATGTGCCAAACACAGCAGGAGAAACCACACATCAGAACTGGACCTTATTAGTCTTTAACAAATATATTCACCACATGGATATTGAATTGCTTTGTGATTGTTTTGTCCTTTCATGTTTTACACTGGTTACGTCAGGTTTTGCTTATGAGTGAGTTATTGTGAGGTTTGGACTTAACATACGCACTTGTCTTCCAGCTGCTCTCTGGGGAGACATTTCACTAACTGGTTATTTGTCTCTCATATGGTCAGTCCAGAAGGATTAAATACTGTGCGTAGAGTTCATGCATCATAAAAGGGGTTCCCAACAATTTTAGCTTACAAGAAGCAAAGATTAAAGATTAAATTTTCCCTACAAACTGAAACATTTCAGATGCTGAAAGACTCTATATTAAATCAGTGCAGCAGTAATGCACCAAAGCATCAGGCCCAGGATCAGGAGACTGTTGTTAAACTGTAGCTCCAAGAACAGAATGATAACATCAGTGTCAGCGAGCCGTCAGGACTGTATCTCATTATCAAAATTTGCTCGCCACTGCAACATCCAACCAGCTTGTAAGGCCTGGCCTTGCGCCTGTGAAGCTGCCTTCAGTCGTTAGATGTGCACAGAAAAGCAACAGAAGGAGGATCCATCCGACAAATCCCTGTATTGACCCCCTGCGGCTGGAGCATCTGCTGTTTTCTACTTTGGCCTCAGACCTGAGTATCTATGTCAAAGACAAAAATAGTTCCTCTGAGAAGGTCAGCGATCGCATTACGTCACTTGCTTTATTCTCTGTTTTTAGAAATATTCTAGGAGGGTTCAAAGTGACGGTGTCTGTCACATATTTGTGCCAATGATACTAAGTGTTAAAGTGCATTTGTGTGTTTTTTAATTTCATGTTTATTTTTTTCCCACCACTTTATCTAATTAATTTTACTGAATCAAAGCTTTGTGTAGGACTTATGGGCATTAATATAATATCTTTAGTGTGTAATCACTGAAATAAGAATTGCTGTGTTTTCATTATCTTAGAATGAGACGTTTCTATCTACACAGGAAGTCTTTGTCTACAGAGATCACCATGTTGCACCACCATGTTTCTACAGAAGCCCAGAACAGACAAACCAAACGCTGGCTCTAGACAGTCTCTCTTGAAGACGTTTCACCTCTCGTCCAAGAGGCTCCTCAAATATAACTAGAAGGTGGATTACATGAATAATGCATAGTGAATTAAAGAAGAAAATGAGAGACAATGATCTCTAGGCTGATTCATTAAAACATTTTCCTAAGGCAGGGGTGTTTCTAGGATTTGATTATATTGGGGGCTCAGCATGGGCCTCTGAAGGGGGTCTGGCCGGTCCTGCCTTGGGATTTATTTATTTTTTCTCTTTATGAACACGCTCTATTTTGATGCTTTTTTTGCCCTCTAGCACCTTATTCACCCTTAAAAAAATTTCTAAATGTTAAGTTCTAGATTTATTATGAATCGTAATGTTAAAAACATTAGTAGCTTTTAGTAATTATTGTACAACAGTTAGTTCCGACCAAACAATCTGACTGGACAAGAGGCATGAAATGAGTTCTGATCATTAAAGTGGGGAGATACGTTCTGCATGTATCACTCCACTTTTATTCATCATCGTGGTAACAAACTCTGCACCAAAGAGGAGCATATCTCCACTAAAAACATTTCAGTTAAATAATAATGCTCGTCAGAAAAGGAGGAAGGGACGGAAAGAAGCCTGAATACTACACTGTAAAACTGCAGGTATGATCACATGACATCAGAATGCAGACGATGCAGTGTGCTGACGAAGCTGTTAACTCATCATCATCATCACAGGTAAACCACCCAAGAGACTGTCAACAGACTGATTTCACTGGTTGATAAATAAATAAAAACACACAGATGCAGCCAGCATGATACACAGCAGCTGGGCTGTGTTTAAATGTAGATCTAGTTTACACAGAGCAGTGAGCCAGTGTGCAGGGATGATTGTGTTGCTTGGCAACAGTCCAGGCCTGGTCTAGGTGCAGAGCTATTTGTGTGGGCGGAGCCAAATAAATCATAAAATAAACAAACAAATCAGAACCTGTTGCTGCTTTTTACTGACGATTTACTGTTGTTTGTACAAAAGCAATATCACACTTGAGGTCGTGCTGATATTCGATGCACTAGCGCTCTGTCCTGTGATGCTGCTTCAGTGCTGAGTAGAAACAGAAAACTTTGCCACTGCCATCATTAAAATTTAGAGAATTTTGAGGTACTTGAGTATTTTTACTGTATGTTACTTTATACTTCTACTCATCTACATGTCAGGGGGAAACATTGTACTTTTTACTCCACTACATTTATTTATCTGCTTTAGTCACTTTGAAAACTTAGATCATTAATACAAAATACAATCAGCTAACAACTGATGGTGTATAATTATAGATGAAACTACCCAGAAGTATATTAAACAAAGGGAGACAAGACTTTTGGTCATTCCACTTTCTGTGTGCACCTGTGTTTCACTTGGACACGTGGCAGGATCTGAAAGAACACATTTTTATAGGTGGAGGCATCAAAAGCTGCAACAGTCATGGCTTTTTACACTTTCTCCGGGTTTAATCACAGAGCTCTCTGCGTCATGACGCACTGACAGTTTGGGAGAGTTTCTGCAGAGCTTCCCTCAGAGGAAACGTGCTGTTGTCTGGGACGTGAGTCTGAAATTATTTTGAAACAGTCTCACATCCACCTGCATTCAGGTTAAATGTGGAGCCTCGTTTAAAAAAGATGACTCGCAGCAGTTGGATGGATTCAGGTCTGACAGGAACAGACAGCTCTGAGAGAGTTTTACGAGACACGTATTTTGTCTCGGAGCTGTCTGAAGTGTTTCCAATGCGTCCTGACTTCATCCTGTGCAGGGCCGCCGCCTCGAATTTTGGGCCCCATAAAAAAATCCCATTAGGGCCCCCTGTGCAGCTCTGACTTTGAAGGCTTGAAACTGTCTTGCTTCTTGTAGTTCAATACTACCAGCACAATTACTGCTAGTGAGTTGTACATGCAACAGTCTGCACACAGTATGCAATTCACTATTTGATACAAGATTAATAGCTGCCATAAAAAATGTGCTAAAGGCCATCTTTTAAATCTATTTGCAATTTTTATTTTAAAATCCCAAAATGGAAAAAACATTAATGAAAGACTTAAAAAAAAATAACTTAAATATACATTAACTTTTCAATCAAAATAAATTAAGATCATCATTCAAAATTATAAAAACAGCAGATTGAATAGTGTGTGTGTGTGTGTGTGTGTGTGATTGTGTGTGCGCACAAGCTGCTCAAATAAATTGCCTTTCATGAGGGAATAATCTATAGATGTCATTTAACGGCCATGATTCAATCTAAATGAAAGCATCTCAGTGGATTATTTTAATATTGCCTGTACCTTTAATACAGGCTGAGTTAGGCTACTTAATGTCCAGCATCAGTACAGACAGTTGGAGGCTGTTTTTGTTTCATAATAATCATGATGTGGAAAAATAATTTGTATGATTTTCTGTCATTAAAGAATATTCCATTGTCTTTATTGTAATGGTAAAAAAGTGCGAGAGAGAGAGAGAGAGAGAGAGAGAGAGAGAGAGAGAGAGAGAGAAATTGCCACGGACACCCTGCAATGATACTAACTGGCATGTGTTGCTCACCTTCTTCAGAGGGGTAAAGTTATGGGCAGACAGGACTTCAGACAACTGGTTTAATATGAATATCTTGCTAAACATTTACCTGCACTGATTAAATGGAGTGAAGTGTAGGATTCAAAAGATGCAAAAGAAACTGTGCAGAATTATCATTTTGCTGCGCACATAAATGATCAGGGTCTGTGGTGGTTTTACACCATTCTGATGCTGGTTGCATAAACTACAATCAGCAGGTCCGCCGTGTGTAATTGCTGTTCCATATTGCGCAACATCTCTCCAGGTAAGACTGCAGGTGGCAGTTCTAGCCTAAATGACACAGTCTGCTCATAAAATGACGTCATCAGATGTCACCTACACTCACAGGTTACTCACAGGACCTTAAAGGGGAAAAGGGGAGCCAGGAACACAGGGGAGGATCCCCTTGGACTCTTAATGCAGTTAGCAGCCAGGGGCCCACCCACAGAGACTGCTTAATATGATTTCTCAGAATTTGTTAATCGTCTGTTCATTCAGCCTCTAGGTAATATTTAGCATTGTTGCTGGTATTTGTACATTGAGTCCTGAGGATCTCAGCCAATCACGAGCCCTCAAACAAGTGTGCACAAGCCACTGATGTCATCAGTTCACACCTGAGTCAGACAGAAACCTGGACAGCATCAGCGAACTTAATTCTTAGTGAACTTCACTCACAGAAACTGTTTACTAACCAAAGTTCAGTGTCCTCGAAGCTGTCGGTCTCCAGCATGAAGGAGCTGGCTGTGAACGCGTTGGTCCAGAATAAGAAGGCAGCTCTTCTGATCGGAGCTGGTGTCGCTGTTGTGGGACTCGGTCTCGGATATAAATACCTGAGGAAGTCAGAGAAACTGGTCCGTGTAGGCGTAGTGTCGCAGCTCCTCGTTCACCCTCTCAAGTCTGGCAAAGCGGTGTCTGTGACTCTGGCTGAGTGCCCACACACTCGGGCTGAAGTTTGGAGAGCTGCAGGATCGGTGAGGTTTAACTTTAACTTAACTGAGATTTCACCAAAATCTGTACAGTTGAAAACAGTGACAGTAAGGGACTGTTCTTTGGTTATCAGAGGAGGAGGTGGCTGGGGTGTGACTCAGATTTTTTCTGGAGGAAAATCCATGACCCTCCCTTCACCATGAATGAGTTATAAAACCTTCCCTTTGATGTTTGAAAGTTAAAAAGTTGGAGATGAAATGCTGGAGCTGAAAAATGTTTTTAACTCTTGTTGTGCAAACAGGTTATTTTTGGCTAAATTTTAAATGAGACAAAGAATAAAGTGACTTTGAAGAAATATCACTACTTAAACTCAGATTTATGGTTGTGTGTTTTTATACTGACACCCGTAAGAAGAAAAAGAGCCTTTACTGCTCGGCTCTGAAGAAGACGGATATCGATCCGGTTGTGTTTGTAACAGCTGCACTAACTTTTTTTTTTTTTTTTCTTCCTACTTGTCTGCATTGGTCTTCATAGCTTAGCGCCACAAAAGGGTGCAAGCTTCTTGTGAAGATTGATGCACTGTTGATCTTGCAGTCAAGTATTTTATACCCATAATGCGTGGTTGTGACCGTCACCCACCCTCCCTGGAGACTAGCCTATCAGCCTTTATTGGAAAAGCTTCCTAATATGAGCCAGAGAGGGCCGTGAACCCAGGTGTGTCAAGGGGAAAGTAAGGAACAAGCAAGGGGGAGGGGGCAGGTGCTTAAGTCCTGAGTTATATAGTGACAGTGCATGCGGAGGAGAAGGAGGGAAAACAAACAAACAAACAAACAAACAAAGGGATAAACAGGCAGTGTAGCTGATGTATTGTGGTCTTGAGGTGGTTGTGCTCCATGCAGATTATCAGAAATAAACATATACGTGTCTACTATACTGTACTGAAAAACAAAAACAAAAGAGAAGTCTATACTGAACACCAAAAATGTGAGTCTTGGTGGAGGGGGAAAGCCCGACTGTAGAGAAGAGAGAGTGCTTTGTGGTTTCAGAAGCAAGTGGGCCCCTTTGAAGTGATCCCATCGGTTCTTTGCGATGCGTCACGGGGCTGAAGTAACGAACATGCATGTGTGAATTTGAACCCTCCCAATGTGTTTATGAAAACCAACACCAGGGTCCAGGGCCGGCCCTGCGGGGGAAGGGGGGCGGCCCGTCACCCCAAGACCACAGGAGCGCCCAGACCCCACGACCAGGGAGCCACAGAGGCGGCAGGACACCCCGCAGGCCCCATGACCCGGGACGGCAATGGCCGGCCCCCCCAGAGAGCCAGAGACACACCCCAGACAGGCGGGACAGGAGGGCCCACCCACCCACCGCCCGACGCGGACCGCCCCCAACCCCCCACCAACCACCACCCACCCCCGACCACCCGCCCACCCCCACCCAAAGACGCACCCAGGGACCACCCCCGACCCAAGGCGCCAGGCGCGGGGGCCCGGCACCGCCCCCGGGGAGAGAACCAGCACCACACCGAACGGGCCGCCCCAGGCGCCGGCCACCAGCGGACGTCGGACCAGACGGTAGTGAGAGCCCAACCAGGCCCAGGCGAGTGAGGGAGGCAAAGAGGCGGTGATGGCGAAAGGCATATGTCCCCCGCGCACCGGGAAACCCGGAGACCAAGAGGGGCCACCCGCCCGAACCCCCCAGGACGAGCCACCACCAACACACAGGAGAGAGCGGCCCACCACGAGCAGTGAATCCCCCATCGGGACCCCCCGGCAGAGGGCCCAAGAACCACAGCCGGTCAGGAGGCAGAACCCGGCAGGAACCCACAGAGCCCCCAGGCGCCACCCATCCCACCCGCCACAGGGCCACGGGACCCCCCAGTCACCGGGAACCCAGCAACCACCATGATGTAGATGGGCTCCCTGGCTCCAACCCCCAACCCAGGAGGGCCGGGCCCCACGAGCCACGCCATGCGTATCAGCAGTGTATGTTAACCCCCCCCCTCTTACTATGATTCTCCGATCCCTGACGGAGAAACATTAACCCTACACCGTGAATGTGCATGTGAGTGCCCATAAGTGTGATGAGATGCATTAAAATTGAGGGACATAGGAGACAGGTGTGGCCAAGGCTGATGGCTACAGCACACTGCTGTCCTGCAGCCCGTGCAGCCATAAGGCACCTGGAACCTGTTCCCATTTGTCCCCCAAAATGTAGGTGTATGTGGTGCTTTAAAATTAGAGGACAGAAAAGGATGGGCCGGGGGGCAGCACGGAGGGCTACCGGACACCACTGTCCCATAGCCTGCCCCATCATGAAGCTCCCCAGTCCATCCGTGATCTGCGCCTCCAAGAGTGAGTATATGTGGTGCGTTAAAAACTGTGGAATGTGTGTGTGGAGAGTGAACAAAATGTGTTTTAGGAGGCCAGGCCAGTGTGGGCCCGGCCCGAAGGCTGGAGGGCTGGATGACAGGGGCCAGAAGGCGGCGCCAACCAGACCCTGGCGCCGCGAGGCCCCCAGCGCCCATGGACGGCGGGCCAGGCGGGCCCCATGGAAACCCAACAGGCCCCCACCCAACCCCGCCCCCCAAGCAACTGCAGCGCCAGGCCCCCGCAATGGTCCCGACCTGGGTCACACCGCCCGCAGCAAACCGACCCCCAGCAGAAGGGCGAGACGCGCCACCAGGGGGCACGGAAGACGAGCCCCACCCAGCCCCCCCGAACCCCGCCGCGCAGGAGCACAGGCCAACCCGCAACCCCGCCAGTACCCCCCCAAACCGCCACAGACCCAGGGCCGGGCCCCCAGTCCATCCGACCCGCCCCCCCACCGCCGCCTCCGGGCACACAGGACGAGCAGTCCAGATGCACCCGCCCCCAGGGGAAACCGCCCGGCCCCGCGACCCCACACAGAGCCAGGGCGCAGGCCCGGATTCAAGGGGGAGAAGGTGCACCTAACACATGCTTAAGACCTTGAAATCTGATGAACCGCTGTGGTATATTGTGGTGTGAGAGATAGAGGGAATAGGGGTTACATCATTAACAGAAACAGAAACAGGTTACATATGACACAACAGTCTTTATAGACTTGTGATATTTATATGTACAGGTGGCATATGCTCACAGGCTGAGTGGCACTATACAGACATGTTTAGTGAGAGAATAAATTTTTCTGTAAAGTATGTTAATTGATTTCTGTGGCCGGCAGAAATTTTCTCCAGCGAAATATGTTCTACAAGGAGATTCAGCCAATGGTTGATGTCGAGGGTCTGTTTATCTTTCCAATTGACTAGGATTGTTTTCTTGGCGATGGCGAGAGCTACAAGAAGAGAGTTGCAGTGGCTGTTTGGGAGGTCAATTGTCATCAGGTCACCAATTAAGCACAGGTTGGGAGATAGTGGGATCCTGCAGTCCAAAATGGAAGAGAGTTTTTGAGTGACTGTTGACCAGAAGTGCTGGACGGGTGAACATAACCAGAGTGCATGAAAGTAGGTGTCTGCAGTGTTCTGAGTACACTGAGTGCATGTGTCAGATTGACTGAAGCCCATTCTATTCATCTTTTGTTGGGTGATGTGTGTTCTGTGGAGTACTTTAAATTGGATAAGTTGTATATTAGTGTGTCTTGTCATCTTAAATGTATTTTTGCATATCTGAGTCCAGAAGTCAGGGTCCGGTGAAACACCCAGCTCCTTTTCCCATTTTAAAATTGGTAAATGAATAGAGCTGGTCTTTGACAGTAATTTATAAATCTTGGAAAGGTTCTTCTTATTACTCAGAGAAAGCTTTGTAATATGTTTAGCAAATTCTGGTGGCTGCAAAGTGTCCTGAGGCGCTGGAATTCTCCTCTTGATTGTTTTTATCAGTTGTAAATATTGTAGAAAATTTCCATTTCTTATTTCAAAGTTTGGAATAAGTTTGTGTATGTCATAAGTATATTGTCTTGGAAAAGGTGATGGAGATGAGTTACTCCCTTCAACTCCCATGTGCTAAAATGGAGAGGTCTTTTGTTGATTTCAAAATCCGGGTTGTGCCAGATTGGAGAGAGCAAGCAAGGTTCTATCTGAGAGTTTGTGATTTCTAGTGTTTTCCACCAGGCTGACAAGGTGGAAGCAATCATTGGGTTCTTAAAACAGTTATGACGTTTGAGTGTAGTGGTGATAAACGGGAGGTCAGAGAGTTTTATATTGTTGCAGTCCGCCTGTTCTAGTTCGAGCCAGGAGTTGTAGTCTTCGTTAGGATATAACCATTTCAATAGGTATTGTAGCTGGTTAGCCAAATAGTAATGTTTAAAGTTAGGAGCGTCCAAACCCCCTTCCAGTTTGTTTTTCTGAAGAGTGCTTAGGCTAATTTTTGCTGTTTTGTTCTTTGAGTAAAATCTTATAATTGCAGAGTCTAATGACAGGAACCATTTCGATGTGGGAGTGAATGGAATCATGGAAAAAAAATAGTTAATTTGGGGTAGAATTTTCATTTTAACTGTGGCTATTCGACCCAGGAGGGAGATGGGAAGATTATTCCAGCGCTTCAGGTCACCACAGATCTTATCTAGCAGCGGGCTAAAGTTCAGGTGGACCAAGTCTGATAGTTTGGATGAAATATTTATGCCAAGATATCTTATGTTGCCCACAGGGAGAGAAAATTTTTGGTCTGCAGGATTCCAAGAGTTCTCCGTTATTGGTAGTATTGTCGATTTGGACCAGTTGATGGAGTAGTCCGAAAGTTTAGAAAAATTTGTTATGAGATTAAATACTTCATGTAACAGCTGCACTAACAATAATCCCACCACAATAATACTCCACTAACGAAGGCTAATATGGAGCCCCAGAAAAAAAATACTATTAGTTTTTAATTTGCTTATTTTTGATTGCAGTCACTGGCTGGTGGTGACAGAGGACGGTCGCATGGTGACGGGCAGACAGCAGCCTCGCCTGGTGTTGGTGTCTCTGACCTGTGACGGAGGTCATGTTTGTCTGAACGGCCCAAACATGGAGGAGCTGCGGTTCCCCATCAAACAGCCTGACAATGCCGTCATTGACTGCAGGTTTCACATCACATTTCACATTCTTGAGGTTTGGCACAAACGTCAACTTGGGCTCGAGAATACACCAATAAGAGTTTGGTGGTTGAAGGTCACCGTAACTGTCTGTCTCATATTTGAACATAATATCTCAAGAAGGCCTTGAAGGACTTGGCTCAAACGTCCACTTGAACTCAACGATGAACTGATTAGAATTCTGTGGTCAAAGTCAGTGTGACCTCATGAGACATGTTTTTGGCCATAACTGAAGAATTCATACACTAACTCTGACCAAACTTGACACAAATGTCTAACAGGATAACACTGGACTGGTGGGCGGAGTCATACAACTCTAGTTTAAATCATTACATTTTAGACCAGCCGTCATTTTGTCTTTCACATCATTCATTTTTGCTCCCCGTCTGCTTTCACACTTGTGTGCCTCTTGTTGTTTCTTTGCTTCAGATTGTACAGAGCCAACAGTCAGGGACTGGACTGCGGTGATGAAGCGTCTCGTTGGCTCACTCGTTATCTGGGGGAAGAGAAGACCTTCCGCTTGGTCTATTTTGAACCCCAGATGAGGATGAGTAAGCGCGTGGAGAGCAAGCATCCTTTCCCACAAAACACAGTAAGTATGACGACGTGCTGGAGTCTGCGTCACTCTTCATTCTCAGATTTTTAAGCCTCTGACTGTTTGCATGGACTTGCAGAGCCGCTGTTCCTTCATGTCGAAAGGGGTCAGTGGAGGTGGTTCAACATCTGATCTCCTGTTAGAGGTGTTTCAGGCACGTCCCACTGGTAGGAGGCCCCGGGGCAGAGCCAGAGCACACTGGAGGGATTATAGATCTCATCGGGCCTGGGAACACCTCGGGCTCCTCCAGGAGGAGCTGGAAGTGTTGCTGGGTAGAGGGACGTCTGGAGTGCTTTGCTTGGCCTCTTGGCCTGCTGCCCTCGCGACCCGACCCCGGAGTATTATCTGTGATTGTCTCAGCTGTGTTCAGCCGTGCATCCTGTTACAGGTGGCCTACGCAGACGTGGCACCTGTGATGCTGCTGTCCGAGTCCTCTGTCAAGGATCTCAGTAGCAAGTTGGGGAAGGAAGTCACGGTGGAGCGTTTCCGCCCGAACATCGTCATCAGCGACTGCGAAGCATTCGATGAGGTTCGTGTTCGTGTCTTTTCCCTAAAACAAAGAAAATCATATCAAGGCAGTTGCGTAAACATCAGATTACAACCACGTAAAATAACATAACAGATCCTCTGTGTCTCTACACTACAGCCCATCAGGTTTTGTTTTCCCTCCTGCGTGGAACAGTCATCATGCGGTGCTCTACTTCTGACTAATCCCTCGCCCTTTTCACTGTGAGCAGTGTAGTGGGAAAATAATGCACATGGGAGAGACCGACAGTTTTTACATCTCCTGTCAGGGTCCTGAACACAGTCACATAGCTTCACAGGTTAAGGTGTTACCCCTCCTCTTGTTTCATTCCTGGCTTGGAGCCACAGAGGGTAATAATGTAAAGAGAGCTGATGTACAAACTACAGGTGTCTGTGTAAGTTAGGCTGTGTGTACATGTAAAAACAGACCAAAAGAAGCTACTGCAGGAACATTTCTTGTTGACTGAAGAGAGTCCTTTGATTTTCAGAAAGCACCATGAAAAGCAGCGTGGACTAATTTTATCTCCGACTCTAAAAACCAACTGTTTCTTTTTTTTTTTTTTTTTCAGGATTCATGGGAAGAGGTCCAGATTGGCAGCGTGAGACTGCAGCGTGTAATGTCATGTGGACGGTAACACAGTTGATGCTTCACACAGATTTTAATCAGAGACAGAATCACTTCATTTATCAGCGACAGTAAATTCAACACAGTCGCTGCTGCAGTTTGAGTTTGATTCCCTGAACCCAGTTGATCAGAAGTAATCTGATCAGATTACAGCTGCTGGACTGGATCCAATCTTTTTTTTTGTTTGTTTTAAGATTATTTTTGTGGCTTGTATTTGACAGGACAGTAACGTAGTGTTAAAGGGAGAGAGAGGGATGACATGCAGCAAAGGGCCACAGGCTGGAGTTGAACCTGCAGTCACTGCAGCAATGACACTGCCTTTGTACACTGGACACCAGCTCCGCTCATTCTGCTACTGGACACCCTTGATCAGATCTTAAATGGGTTGAAAAGGATCTTGACAAAGATTCTGAAACTGGATTAGATCATGTAATCCAGTCTTGGTTTTGATCTGAATCAAACATTCAGTATGTGCTATTCAAAACTTTTTAGTTGGATCGATCCAAATGATCCTGATCCCAGCATGCGGCTGGACTCAGGCTGGATTTCAGGGACAAATCGTAATAAATCTTTGAAATGTTATGGAGGTGATGGTGTTTCACTCTCTCCTCTCTATGACACTTGTATCTCAACCAGTAGCCTACTTTTGTTGCGTTGGCTGATCCTCTATGGTACACAAATACAGTACAGCCTATATATCACATATTGGATTAATGGGCTGTCGGACCAATGACATGGACCCACCGTAGGTGCGCCGCTGATTCAACGCAGAAGTGTAAATTCCGCTTTAGGCTGATCCAGTCCAGTCGTGCTTTGAAAAAGTACCACTGGACTGGATCAACTGGTCATGGATAGTAAAAAATGGGATTTCCAAATCCAGATCATTCTGATTCAGATTAAATTTATTGAACCACTGGGCCCTGGATAGAAATTAAATTCACCAGTCATTGTCAGTGAAGTGTCTGTATGACGTTAAAGTGTAGCTGTGGAAGTTAAGGTTAAGAGTGTGAAAACAAACTTACCTGTACCTTTCTTGTTTCCAGGTGTGTTTTCATCACCGTTGACCCTGAAACTGGTATCATCACCAGGAAGGAGCCTCTGGAGACACTGAAGAGGTACAAGTACACTCTGTATTATTAAACTGTCCTGTATGTAACTTTCAGCACGCTTGTTATCGTCAACAGGTAAACAGATTGTAAAGTAACTTAGTACTTGAGTCATTCAACCACAGGACAGCCGTCTGATTTCACACTTATATTAAATTGAACTCTTTCTGACGAAAATTCCTTCACAGCTATCGTCTGTGCAAACCATCAGAGAAGCACGTCTACAAATCGTCCCCGCTGTTTGGACAGCTGCACACCGTGAAGAAGACGGGGATGCTGCAGGTGGGAGACGTGGTGTACAAGATCATCCGCTGATGGAGGGACAAACATGCTGACAAACATTTAGTCCCTTTGTTTGAAGGGGGGAGAAATCTTTATGCTGCTCGCTGGACATGTATTTCACTGGTAATTAAATCCTGAATGTGCTTACTGCTTTTACAGAGAGAAAATAAACTGTCTTAAGTTTTATAAATACTTTATTTTTATTGCTTTCATTATAAAACATTAAACAAGTACAAAAGGGTAAGAAAATAAAACAGCACAGCCTACCTGAGTATTGTTGCTGAGCGTGTCCATCCCTTTATGACCACAGTGTACCATCTTCTGATGGCTACTTCCAGCAGGATAACGCACCATGTCACAAAGCTCACATCATCTCAAACATGACAATGAGTTCACTGTACTCCAATGGCCTCCACAGTCACCAGATCTCAGTCCAATAGAGCAGCTTTGGGATGTGCTGGAACATCATGGATCAACTGTGATGTCATCATGTCAATATGGACCAACATCTCTGAGGAATGTTTCAGCACCTTGTTGAGTCTGTGACACCAAGAATTAAAAAGGTACCAGCAAGGTGTCCCTAATAAAGTGGGCGGTGAGTGTAAATGCATTTACAACAACATTGCAAAACAAGCAGGACATATTGTAATTAGCAGCAGCAGAAAAGAGTTTAGTGCTGACACATGTATGTGTTAATCATCTGTTGTTTTAACTGATTACTTAGAGATCTATAAGTGTTCAGATCTCTGATATCAATTACAATCACATGTGTCAGCTCTGGTTGTTTCCAGCTACGCTCCTCAGAGTGGTTGCTCCTTAATGAGTCAGTTAGTTAGTCAGTCAGTCAGTTAGTTCGTCAGTTAGTCAGTCAGTTAATTAGTCAGTCAGTTAATTAGTCAGTTATTTCGTCAGTTAGTTGGTTGGTTAGTCAGTCAGTTAGTTCGTCAGTCAGTTAGTTGGTTAATCAGTCAGCTAGTTCGTCAGTTAGTCAGTTGGTCAGTCAGTTAGTTCGTCAGTTAATTGGTCAGTCAGTCAGTTAGTTCGTCAGTTAGTAAGTTCGTCAGTTAGTCAGTAAGTTTGTCAGTCAGTCAGTTATTTCGTCAGTTAGTTGGTTGGTTAATCAGTCAGTTAGTTCGTCAGTTAGTCAGTTGGTCAGTCAGTTAGTTCGTCAGTTAATTGGTCAGTCAGTCAGTTAGTTCGTCAGTTAGTAAGTTCGTCAGTTAGTCAGTAAGTTTGTCAGTTAGTCAGTCAGTCAGTTATTTCGTCAGTTAGTTGGTTGGTTAATCAGTCAGTTAGTTCGTCAGTTAGTCAGTTAGTTTGTCAGTTAGTTGGTCGGTCAGTCAGTTAGTTCGTCAGTTAGTCAGTCAGTCAGTCAGTTAGTTCGTCAGTTAGTTAGTCAGTCAGTCAGTAAGTTTGTCAGTCAGTCAGTCAGTCAGTTAGTTCGTCAGTTAGTTAGTCAGTTAGTCAGTCAGTCAGTTAGTTCGTCAGTTAGTTAGTCAGTAAGTTCGTCAGTCAGTCAGTCAGTCAGTCAGTCACTAGTCAGTAACGCTGTACAATTATTAATTCTCCCTGATCTGTTCTAATATATTATTATTATTATTATTATTATTATTAATTAGCGATAATATTTGTCTTACAGTCTTACCTATATACCTTATTCATCTTTATATCCTTATCCAGTCATGACAGGTGTGTTTTGCTTTGTCAGAATTTATAGATAAACAAACGATGTACATACATAGACATGATTAAATTAAGGTCAAATAAATAAATTAATAAATAAATAAAGTCAGAATATAAAATATAATCAGGCCCAATTCTGCTGATGTTCTCAGTGTGTCCAGTAGGAGGCAGTGATGTGACGTCATTGATTCAAACTGCCGCAAAACTTCAAAGAAGAAGAACAGCGAGGTCAGATTGGTGCGTTCAGGTGTATCAGGGTTTTATCACAACCTGAGTTTAGTCCTGTTTGGTTGACTTGTTTATCAGGACTTTTCTTTTATATTTTGTGAATCGTTTCTTTAATTTGTGAGTGAAACATAAAAAGCGGTAGAAAGCAGAGCTGCTGGCGGACTGTGGAAACCGGAGCCCGGAGAGGAGCTGACGTTAACGGAGCGTCAGTGAACGTCACTCACAGATAGTGTTTACTAACCAAAGTTCGCGTCAGTGTCGCGTCAGCTGTCGGCTGAGCAACATGGACGTGAAGCAGCTGGTCCACAACAAGAAGGCAGCTCTTCTGATCGGAGCTGGTGTCGCTGTTGTGGGACTCGGTCTCGGATATAAATACTTGAGGAAGTCAGAGAAAGTGGTCCGTGTGGGCGTCGTGTCGCAGCTCCTCGTTCACCCGCTCAAGTCCGGCAAAGCGGTGTCTGTGTCTCTGGCTGAGTGCCACACACTCGGGCTGAAGTTTGGAGAGCTGCAGGATCGGTGAGGTTTAACTTTAACTTTGGACACAAACATGAGCTGAGAGTGCTGCATTCACTGACCAGATTTATGGTACTTCACAATTTGTGCTACTTTGTACTTTTACAGGAAATTACTGTACTTGTGACTCCACAGTATTTATTTGACATCTTTATTTTTACATATAAAAGATGTGATTAACTACTAAATGGTGCATTAACACAGACTGAGTGTTTCCACAGTCACACAGGTGTTTGCAGCTTTTTCCAGGGGCGTAAATACAGGCAGTGCATTACTGGCATAAGGTAGTTGTGATGGGCACCAGTGCTCCCTGTCATCATGACAGGCCCTACTGTATGGGGCCATTATGGTGGCAAAATAGCTGCAAATGCGTATCTCAATCTGTGTGTGCGTAATCAGATTTGTACATGTGTAAAATAATTTGTAAAATCGTAATAAAGTTTGTGAATGTGTACAAAAATCTGCAAATGTGTATTTAGAATCTGTGTGTGCGAAATCAGATATGTAAATGTGTAAAAAAAAAAAAATCTACAAATCTGTATTCACATTTGCAAGTGTATTGTGATCTGTTCATCTGTACAACGACCTGTAAATGCGTATAGAGATCTGCAAATGCGTACAGAGATCTGTAAATGCGTATAGAGATCTGCAAATGCGTACAGAGATCTGTAAATGCGTACACAGATCTGTAAATGCGTATAGAGATCTGTAAATGCGTACACAGATCTGTAAATGCGTACACAGATCTGTAAATGCGTACAGAGATCTGCAAATGCGTACAGAGATCTGCAAATGCGTACACAGATCTGTAAATGCGTACAGAGATCTGCAAATGCGTACAGAGATCTGTAAATGCGTACACAGATCTGTAAATGCGTACAGAGATCTGTAAATGCGTACACATGTACAAATCTGATTACGCACACACAGATTGAGATACGCATTTGCAGCTATTTTGCCACCATAATGGCCGCATACCTACTGCACCCTGTTGTGCACATATCATCGTCACATCCACACACATATTACCCAACAATCATCATTATATATCTTTATGAGACAAAAACTACCAAAGAAAATACAAAATGTATTAATTTCACAGTTTTAATAGTTGCTTAAAGTTTATGTAAAACAAGCATATGATTTTGTTTGTAGGTATGATTGACTATTTTACACAAAGAAAGTTCTTCTTTGAACACAGTCATATTTCCAAGTTGGCTGTCGCTCATTGGGGCCCATTCTCTACTCAGTCCCCTGCCTCACGGGCCCCAGTTCAACCACACTGCCTGCGTTGTTCATATTTACGCCCCTGGGCCTGATCGGCAGCTGGAAATACACCCGTGTTCAAAGAACTTGCGTTAAATCAAAAATGGTGTGATTGTCTTTATTTGCCGGTACAAAGACAAACACATCTCCATCATTGTTTTCTGTTTTCAGTCTATAGCAAATTATTTGCTTATTCTACATAAACTAAATTGTAGTTTATGTAGAATAAGCAAATTGTAGTTCTTAAGAAGAACTACTGACATTGACATTGTTCAGTATCTAGTCTCTGTTTGATCATGTAACGAGACGATTCGACTCACAGAAGCGAGTTTAGGTGCAAAATCTCCCGGCCTGTCGAGCTGGGCACATCTGCAAGTGGATATAACATAAAAGCAGCAGTAAGGCACACTGTTGGTAAAATATATATATACCTAAATATATATATATGTATACCTGCACACTGGGGTCCATTGAAACTACTACTAGCACCACTGCCCTTTTCCTGTCACTGAGTTAAATGATGACCCCAGATTAAGTCACATTTTTAGTAGCAGTATGTTTTATTCAGTCATCATCATCACATACAACATAGGAACATACACAGATTTTCACAACAGCAATAATAATCATAAATATAAACATTCTAGGTAACACACTAAAAATGCTAATTAATATATGATGGTAATGACTGAAAAGGTATAGGCTGAAGCATAATGCTTATATTTGCCCACACACATAAATCCTGAATTAAGCCACCCATCAAACATCATTTATAAGAAAAAAGAAAAAAAAACTATTCCAATTTATAACTCTCAAAAAAAATTGTTTAAAAATCAACAATGAGTTACACATTCGTAAGTTTAAGTCAGCATCATTCCAAAATCTAACCCCAACAACAGAAACACATTTCCTTTTAATTCCCTTCTTAGTTTCTGGGACAGTAAACTCAGAAACATCTCTTAAAGCATATTTCCCCTCCCACACAGAGAAGAATCTTTGTACTGTATCCGGCAGTGACTTTGTTTTTACTCTGTACATTATTTGCATTATTTTCAAATAAACCAAATCACTGAATTTCAAAACATGAGACTTCATGAACAGTGGATTTGTGCGATCATAATAACCAGCCTTATTGATAAGACCAATAGCTCGTTTTTGTAACACAATTATTGAGTTGATAGCTGTTTTAAAAGTTGATCCCCAAAGTTCTACACAGTACGACATATATGGAAGTATAAGTGAACAATAAATAATATACAAGCATTTATGATTTAATATATCCTTAGATTTATACAGGATTGCTATTGATTTAGTTATTTTACTTTATATATAATCAATATGTTGTCTCCATGTTAATTTATCATCTATCACTACCCTGAGTTCAGTTTTATCATTACAAATCTTTAACTCAGTGTCCCCATCTCTTTTTGTTCTATTTCCAAAAACTATAAATTTAGTTTTCTTTCTATTAAGAGACAATTTATTGATGTCAAACCAACATTTACAATCTCAAGTTCCCTCTCTGCAGCAGACAAAAGTTCCTGTAAATGTTTTCCAGAGCAAAATAAATTTGTGTCTAACCCTAACCCAAATTTTAAATGATCTGTAACCTTACACATGTCATTGATACAAAGCAAAAATAATTTTGGACCAATCAGTGAACCCTGCGGTACCCCACAAGTGACCCCCTTAAATCCTGACACAGTCTCATTTATTTGCACACACAATCTTTTCTATTTTCCAAATAGCTTTTTAACCAAAAGCGAGCAATGCCTCTCATTCCATAATTGTACAACTTTTGCAATAATTTACTATGATCAGTTGTGTCAAACGCTTTCTGTAAATCAATGAAAATACCAATAGAAAATTTATCATTTTCAACTGCCTGTGTTACATCCTCAACCATTTCCATTACTGCATAAGTAGTAGTTCTATTCTCTTGTCATGGATATTTCATATTATATTCAGTCCATAACAAAAACAGTACAGAACAACTGATGAACTGTAACATTAACCTAAAAAGTGACTTGTTTAAAACAAGCGATTTGGATGAAAGTTGAGCAGATTATTTCCTGTGAACATCAGTTGAGTTTTTCCTGATATTTTTAGGAACTTTTTACACACTTCTCTGTCTGTATTAATGTATTGATTTATTTATTCATCCTTTAAATTGAACTTTTATTTTGTGACTTGTTGCAGTTCCTTTGCATCAATTTATGGTCTTTTCGTGTCTTCTTGTGGTCATTTTGAGTCTCTTCGTGGTTGGTACATGTTAATTGAAGTGACATTGAAAGTGGGGGGTGGCTGACATTTTGGGCCTGTGCCCAGTCGGCCTGTTGAGTAATTCATTCATGTTTGCTCCACCTGAACTGACTCTATTAAAGTGTAAACAGACACGTGTTTTGCTTTAGCATATGTGAAGTAAGATAAAGTAATGACACCATCAGTGTTTAGACTGATTCCCTATTGGCCTCTCTTTCACTCTGCAAGTCTGTCTGTGATCTCCTGGGAAAATGAAGGCTTCATTTACAGCACGAAGGAAGTTTGTCATGCGAAACAGGAAGTGGATGGCAGTCTTGTTTTTCCTGGTAGCTATCTCAAGTTACTAAAGAATATCAGTGCAAGTTCTTTGTGGAACGACCAAAGTAACTGTGGAGAACAAAATGCTGCTCAGCTCTGAGGGACACAGAGAGCCATCTGGTTGTTTTTAACAGCTGCACCAACAAATACACCTCTTTTAAAGTTATCCATAATACTCCACTAACACTGAGCCTCAGAAGTCTCAAAAAATATTAGTTATATTTCGTTGCACAAGTTAAAAGTGAATGTTTTGATTGCAGACACTGGCTGGTGGTGACAGAGGACGGTCACATGGTGACGGGCAGACAGCAGCCTCGCCTGGTGTTGGTGTCTCTGACCTGTGACGGAGGTCATGTTTGTCTGAACGGCCCAAACATGGAGGAGCTGCGGTTCCCCTTCAAACAGCCCGACAGCTCCGTCATCGACTGCAGGTTTCACATCAGGGTTTAATTTTTAATCCGCTCGGACTGAAACCAGAACTGTTTACTTGTTTATTCTTTTACCTTTTAGCATCTTGTTGTTTTGAGAGTGTAAAGGGACAGGACAGGTTTCATCTGCAGGTCGATTAAAAATTTAACTAAAGGTTTCAAGAGTGTTTTAACAATATGTTCATGACCTAAAGCTCATTAATAATCATAATTATAATGAAAAAGACACAGACAGTTAAAGTCTGCAACCTACAGTTTTCATTATTGATTAATCTATAGATTATTTTCTTGGTTAATTGATTAGTTGCTTTGTCTAAGACACAAATAACAGTTAACTTTTATAATTTCCTGTAGTACAAAGTGATAAAAAGTTTAATTTACAGTCATTTAAAACAATAAAAGCAGAAAATCTTCAACAAATTGATTCATTTTACACTTTAATATCTGCTCATTTTGTCATTTAAGGACTTTGTATATCCTGTTACTCACAAAAAGAAGGCCATAATAGATAGTTTATATGTTATTGTAAACACTTGTTTCAAATCATTACATTTTAAAGCAGATTTAATTTGTCTTTTACGTTATTTGTTTTTGCTCCCATTCTGTTTTGAGACTTGTATGAACACATCTTGTTGTCTTTGTGCTGCAGAGTGTTTGGAAATGACATCCAGGGGCGGGACTGTGGTGACGAAGCGTCTCGTTGGCTCACTCGTTATCTCGGGGAAGAAGGCACCTTTCGCTTGGTGCACTTTGAGCCCCAGATGAAGGCGAGGAACCCAGTGGAGGGCGAGCCCATGTGCCCACAGTTTGAGGTCAGCAGGACAATGACGTGCTGGAGTCTGTTACTTTTATTGTTCCCAGTTGTTAATGGCCTTACTGAACGCCTCCACCTTAAGGTTTTATCTTGTGTAGTGTGTCAGAGTAGACGACAACTGACACCACGTCTGCGATGCCTCACGATGTCCTGACAGAAAGTCTAGCATGTTTGATTTTCTTATTGTCTTCCACGACTTCTCCCTCCACATCCGTATCCATGTTTTCACAGACATGGATGGAAACTGTAACTGCAGCCGTACACCCCAAAGCAGTAATTCTAGTTCACCTTCACGTCAGCGTTACCATAAAGTATCTCTGTACTTGTGATTGTCTCAGCTGTGTTAACTCTGTATCCTGCAGGTGGCCTACCCAGACGTGGCACCTGTGATGCTGCTGTCCGAGTCGTCTGTCAAGGATCTCAGCAGCAAGTTGGAGAAGGAAGTCACAGTGGAGCGTTTCCGCCCGAACATCGTCATCAGTGACTGTGAAGCATTCGATGAGGTTTGTGTTTATTTCTGTTCCTTAAACAAAGAAAATCACATCAAGGCAGTCGTGTAAACATCAGATTACAACCACAAAAAATAAAATAAGAGATCCTCTGTGTCTCTACACTACAGCCCATCAGGTTTTGTTTTCCCTCGTGCGTGGAACAATCATCTTTACTTCTGACTAATCCCTCGCCCTTTTCACTGTGAGCAGCGTGGACTAATTTTATCTCCGACTCTAAAAACCAACTGTTTCTTTTTTTTTTTTTTTTCAGGATTCGTGGGAAGAGGTCCAGATTGGCAGCGTGAGACTGCAGCGTGTAATGTCATGTGGACGGTAACACAGTTGATGCTTCACACAGATTTTAATCAGAGACAGAATCACTTCATTTATCAGCAACAGTAAATTCAACACAGTCGCTGCTGCAGTTTGAGTTTGATTCTCTGGATATGAATACAGTAGTTGTTAACTGAAGTGTCTGTATGATGTAAAAATATAACTGTAGAGATTCACCCTCTTAGGGTTAAGAGGGTGAATGAAACTCACCTGTACCTTTATTAATTGCAGGTGTGTTTTCACCACCGTTGACCCTGAAACTGGTATCATCACCAGGAAAGAGCCTCTGGAGACACTGAAGAGGTACATCTACACTCTCCATTATTTACTAAGTGTCACACATCAGAAGCATCACACTTCAGCCTAAAAAAGAACAGTTATTAAGCCATGCACAAAAAAACATTTGGGCAGAAAAACCCACTGCAATTCAAATGTAGGTTTTGAGAGACTTTTTAATGTCAGTAAAATCTGGCAACCCTATGTAGCATTTTTATGCCTCTGCCCAGCAACAGCCATGACCAGGCATTATGTTTTCAGGTTGTCTGTCTGTCCGCACGTATGTTATGTACATAAGTCCCATTCTCGTAAATGTTATATCACAAGAAAAACCTCGAGGGTAATTCTTTTAATTTGGCACAAACATCCACTTGGACTCAGCTATGAATTGATCAGATTTTGGTGGTCAAAGGTCAAGATCATTGTGACGCTGTGAGTATCTCATTTCGTGAAGATATGAGATATCCCAAGAACAACTTGAGGGAATCTTTACAAAAAAATGACACAAACATTTACTTGGACTCAAGGGGGTATCTGTATGTATGCAGCTAATCTAGCAAACTACTGGACCAGTCAACTTATTGTTTTGTGTCAGGGATCTCTTGTGGTTTTGGTAATTTGCAACTGTCACTGACTCCTCACTCCTCACTCCTCTGACCTGGGCTGCAAGTTTTCCGGAAATCTTCTTGGCTAAAAACAAAAAGCCTCATCGTTTGTTGCAGGAAACATTTTGGCTTCTGTCGTGGCTCAGAAACTGACATCCATAGAAAACTTCCAGTTCTCATTTTGAACTGGAGCGTCTGCAGATTAATTCCATACCTGATATGTTATGACCCACCATAGTAAGACACGATACGAGATGAATTAGTCCCTGTGTTTGTGTTTTGACCGCCATCTTGACTGTAAGGGAGCCAGGAGGGACAATTCCATCAGGCCCTGCTGCGTCACATTCCGGCTATAATGTGGTTTTGTTTCGTCCTCCTTACAGCATCATACTACACCAGGACCACAGAGCATTTTGCCTTCCTATTTTTGTAGCCTTACAGATTTATTTGGTTTCTGAAAGTGCACTTTTCTAGTTTTTGATGTGTCGAGACAGGTAACTGTATTTTTATTGTTAATTCTGGAGAGTTTTACTAATCCACCTCTGGAAGCAAACTGGTTTTAGTTTCTTTGAAAAAGTACATTTTAGTGTGATCTCTATCTTCTCGATGAGTCAATCAGTCAAATGGACCCAAGTGGGCACTTTCACTTCAGTCAAGTCTAATTTTGAGAACTGAAAGATATTTGAATCAATCTTTAGTGGCCCTCTAAATTCCTCCTGACTCTTTCTGATGAAAATTCCTTCACAGCTATCGCCAGTGCAAACCGTCTGAGAAGCACATCTACAAATCGTCCCCGCTGTTTGGACAGCTGCACATCGTGAAGGAGACGGGCATCCTGCAGGTGGGAGACGTGGTGTACAAGATCAGCCGCTGATGGAGGGAATCAGAGAAGGAAAAACATGCACACCAACATCTCGTCACTGTGTTTGAAAGGGAAAGAAATCCTTGTTATCAGCATTATCACTGTGAAATCATTTTACTCATTAACACTAAAACAAAGCAGTTAAATACTTTTTTAAATCACAAAAAGCACAAATATGTAACAAAATCACTCTGAAGTAGAGCTGCGATTCACACACAGATGAAGAGATAACATGCAATATAACAGTTTTTTATAGCAATATATTTTTTTATATTAATTGTCTATGACAGTTGTAACACTGATGGTGCTAATTTAACACATTTCTAATAGCTGCACATTAATTTCACTGATAAACTCTGAAGTACATACTGCTATTAAAGAGAGAAATTAAACTGCTCAAAGTCTTTTTAATTTAACACTTCACATGTGTTTTTATTATTACTGCGATAAACAGGGCGAAGAATCGGTATGAGATTTTCATACCGAAAATTAAGGCCCTTAAAAAGTATTAAAAAGTCTTAATTGCGATTTTGTGAAGTATTAAATTTTCTTGGCGTTCAAGCTTTGACAAAAAGTATCCATGGGTGTATAATTTATTTTCCTCGTCGTGACTGTTACAAACAACGATGTGTAGGTTGGCACACTCGGACTGCTACTCGGGGCCGTGTGCGTACCTGTGCGACATCACACGACGGCGCACGTCAAGGCGCCAAACAGCTGAGCAAAAGACAATAAAAATTCCTTCTCATCTTATCTGAGTTCTGTTGTATGTTTGTGCTCCATAGATTTAATTGCAAACTACAACTGTTTAGTAAGTCAAAGATGTGCTGCTGCTAACGACAGTTTGAAGTGGCGATGAGGTCTTAAGGTTTTTTTGAAAGGTCTTAAAAAAGTCCTAAAAAGGTATTGAAAGTAACCTCAGGATTCCTGCATATACCCTGATTACACCAGTTTGTCCTTTGTCACTGATCTTGTTTGTGAACCTGCTCCGGAGCAGGTCAGCCCTCACTGTTTGGAAAGTACTGAGCACACGACTGTACAAATGAGACTTGAATTATTCTGCACAAATTTTGTGAGAGCTTGTAAACTGTTTTGATATAGTCTTGCTGTTGTTAAATGTGGACCCCTTTTTACTCAGAATCATAAAGAAAATTCTCAGATTTTGAATTCTTCGTTCACTGTTGAGGAATGCGAGCAAAACAAAGTTAAGTCAACTTTATTTATATAGCACATTTCATAAACTCAGTGAGGTACATCATACATGACAAACATAAAATATCATCGAGATAAAGTATTACAGATTTAAAAACAAGCAGGACATGATAAAAATTAAAAAATAAGGTAACATTATCATTATTATCATTATCATATTAATTCCTGAAACAAATAAAAATAAACTTACTAAACTAAAAGGCTATTCAAGAGGACCATAATGACTAAAAGCACCATGAGCTGACTGAGAGTTGATTTTAGGTTCAGTGACTTTTATTTGATGATCCACAGTGTATCTTTCTGGTGTGTACTCAGTGACCTGTACGCTGTCAGTTAATGGACAATCTGTGCTTCACATTTAGACCAGTTAGTGAGTAACACACGTTTCCTGGTTAGATTATTGTCTGTTAAACCCAAAATGTCTCAACACTCTCATGAGTGTAAACAGTTTGAGCAGCGAAGGTCCCAGTAAGACCAGTTTTAGTTCCACATGATGACCAGTAGGGAGCAATATGCCTTTACTAACCCACCACACACAGACGAGGAAGATATATCTGCGTGTTTTTATGAACCTGTGTGTTACTCATGAAACAGCTTTTAGTTTCAGACCTGTAGATTTGTGCACTGCAGCAGTGACAGCTGCTTGAATTGATTATTGGAAGAAACCGTCACCTACAGAAACTACAGAAACTGTCAGAAATACCAAGAAAATAATGTATCACTGCCGACAAAACAATCTTTACACAGAACAAAAACATGATTCTGCCTCTGCTTAAAAACAAACATCCTGTTAATTATGAACAAGATTATTCATTGGTTTTATCCATGTTTTTTGAAGTTTTCATTCTGTTTGAATTTGTCTCATAAAACAAAGATCATGTTTTTGAGAGCCGGTTTGGACCATCGTCCCCTCTGTAGTTACTGTTTCTTTTTCCTTTTAAATCAGTAGAGACCCAGACACTTTGGTTTCTGCGTCAGTCCCAGATCATCATTTCTACACTCGAGAGTTAAGTTGTGAAGTGGTGCTACATTTCTCACAGAGCTGACAAAGGTCTTCAGTCGTGTCAACTTTAAAACAAGAGCAGTCTGGTTTCATCTTAAAGTGGATCTGTTCTTATCAGAGAGGGTCAAACACGTTTATCTGCTCTGTATAAGTGATGGAATATTAGAAATGTAAGTGTTACTCAGGTTGCTCCTCTGATACTGTCAGTGGTCATGATAAAATGTGTTATTGTAGAACAGTAAAAGTCTGCAGTCATCACAGCAGCTCTGAGAGGCTGTTCTTAGTGAAGGCACGGTGACAAAATGTGTGTGAAATGATCTTTGTTTCTACAGATGTAGGCCTATGTAACCGAAATAAAAATTATTCACTCGTTCATTCATTAGTTTCTCAAAATTACAGGGTAGTATCTCAAAATAATAATTTAGTATTTCAAATTAATGTTTAAGTAGCTATCTCAAAATAATGAGGTAGCATCTTAAATAATGTCTTATCTCAAAAACGGTGACATGTCAAAATGGCTCAGTATCTTAAAATATGCACTTACTATCACATCATACTGAGAAATGAGCTAAATGCTAACAGCAGCATGCTAACACACAGATGTTTAGCAGGCGTAAAATTTGAAATTTGACCCGATGGGCACTGAATGTCTGTTCAAAATGTCGTGTCGGCCCGTTCAGTAGATGTTGAGATATTTCACTGGATCAGTTTGACTGAGTCTGGTCAGACCGACAGACATTCCTGCTGCTGTGGCCGCTCATAAAATCTGTTTCACCACAGAGAAAGAATTAAATCAACAAAGTTATTTCCTCTGGTGTGATGAAGGCTTCCTCTCACACCACAATGACACAGTATACAGTCCACAGAACACGCGAATGTCGCCTACTGAACACCACACACTAGTGAAACATTCAAATTCAGTCTTTTCCATCAGTGTTTGACAGCTCGTTACACGTCAGCCTTACTGTGAGGGACCCAACAAACATGACAAAACACTTAAACCTGGAAACATCCTCTTGAAAATGACCACATTAAAGGGTCGCCCCCTCCAGCTAACAGCCTAATGACAAACAACACTGACAGGAGCTGTTGTGTCTCTGACTTTAGAGGAAAAGAGGTTTTTATTTGGTCAACAAATGTGTTGAAACATGAAGTCAAAGGTCTCTGCAGCTGAGCTGTGTTTTCCAAGCGTTTTAGCACAAATGAGTGGTTATGTAGGTCTGTAATTTGTCCGGGTCCTGGTCTTAAAGAGCTTTACACCATATAGAGCACTTACATTAAATCTAAGTGCAACCCTTTATATTTTCAGACCCTCAAATCTGCGCCTGCCGTCACTTGAAATAACTCTTATTATGTTTCTGTTTCTAATCAGTCATTTACATTTCCTACTGTGTGCACAGCGGTGGCTGGGACGTTTAAGTGGTAGAGTGTTGGATGTGAAGTGTGTGTGTGTGTGTGTGTGTGTGTCAGATACTTTTATTTTAAACTGCTTCCGTTATGAGTTTGGCTTAAATTAAATCTTCCTGATATAGTTGCATTTTTTCTCTCTGTCGTGTGTGTTTCCCTCCGTCCGCAACTAATTTCACAAACTACCGGACCAATCAGCCTGTTAATCTGTGTGCACACTTATGACTGTATGCTGAAGGACCTCTTGTGGTTGTGGTGATTCATGACTGTTGAAGACCTGTTTGACTGCTGACTCCTCATCCTCATCTCAATCAGGGCAGCACTGAGGGCTGGATTCAAAATCACACCAAAAATCAAGGTAAAAAACTGAAATCACGGCTGATCCAACTTGAATCAACTCGTAATGTGACTCCAAAGTGTGTAAGGCCAGTCAGTGGCATCGGTGCTTTCGTCATCTGGGAACTGCCTACACACTCTGGACACTTGAGGCCAGGCACTGTCCTGCACCAGGAGGAACTCAGGGCCCGCAGCAGAAACATGCACACCAGACTGCTGGAGGTCATGCTGTAGGGCTCAGTGCTCCTCCTGTTACTCCTCACACAAAGGAGCAGATAGTTGTCCTGCCGCTGGGTTGATGCCCTTCTACACACAGTCATGAAGGATAAGGAGAGAGCAACTGTCTGTGGACACCACATGTAAAACATTCCCATTTTGGGGCTTGTCTTGCTTTTGCCTCTCCGGTGCACCTGTTGTCACTTTGATTTGCACCAAAGCAGCTGAAACTGATTCACAATCACATGTGCTTCCTGAATGGACACATTGATATCACTGAAGTTTAACTGACTTCCTGTTACACTGTGACCATTAAACGTCACGCTGTAGTTTACATGCTATAGTAAGACGTTTGTTGATGTCACGTTAGTTGTAGGAAAGAGTCAGTCTGCCCTTGTGTAACCTTTCTTTCTCCAGATTCAAAACAGCAGAGTCACAAAATGTTATTTCAGCCTCGTTCCAGTGATTATAAAATACATAATGTGGGTCTGAAGACTGGCAGCAGGGAAAATGTTAAATGGTGAGATTCATGTAACCTCGCTGCACGTAGTCAGGACGGCTTTACGTTTACAGCGGCCATTATGTAACCACAGCGGTTTCAGTTATGATCAGTGGTGTGGAGTTTAATTACAGAGAGCCGCTGACACACACTTACACACACTTACAGACAGTTTCTAATGTTTATTTTTAACACTTGCATGTGTTGTAAAATTAGACAATTTTAACAACACTGGGCTTCGGTAAAGTTAGAAGTTTCTGCTTTGTGTTTGTTTCCACTTCAGACTAATTTGACATGTTTTAAATGCAGACAGGGAGGTGATGGAGTTGGATCGATTTTACAGCAGTCAGAAAATAAAGTTTAAAGGACACAGTGTCGTTACACGCATAATTGCACGCAGCAGTTGTGCTTTGTACTTTAGTTCAACATTTTAGGAAATATGCTATTTGTGTTGGTGCAAGGGGTTAGATGAGGAGATCAAGAGCAACTCTAAAGCTACGACCATCACTCTGTTAGCTTAGCTTAGCATGACAACTTCAAAAGGAGGAAACGACCAGCCCAGGTTTGAAGTAAAGTATTCATGACGTATTCGTACACAAAGTAATTCAAAGTGCTTTACAGAACAAGAAAATGCATTAAAATCACAATACAAAATAAAAACATAAATAATCATTATAAAATGAACTGTAAAAGAGAAGAGTGCAGATAGATCCTTTCAGTCATATGCACAGTGAAATAGAGCTGTTTTGAGCCTAGATTTGAACATTGTCAGAGTAGAGGCCTGTCTCACATCTTCACAAAGACTGTCCAGATTTTAGCTGCATAAAACTGGAACCCTGATTCCCCATGTTTAGTCCTGACTCTGGGCTCCAGCAGGAGGCCGGTCCCTGAGGTCCTCAGAGTCCGCGATGGTTCATATGGCACTAACATGTCAGAGATGTACTTTGGTGCTTGGCCGTGGAGAGACTTGTACACAAGCAGAGCTGCTTTAAAGTCTATTCTCTGAGCCACAGGAAGCCAGTGTGGAGACCTGAGCACAGGACTAATGTGCTCGTACTTCCTGGTTCTGGTCAGGACCCGAGCAGCAGCATTCTGGATGTACTGCAGCTGTCTTACGGCCCGTTTGGAGAGTCCAGTGAGCAGGCCGTTACAGTAGTCTAACCTACTGGAGACAAATGCATGGATAAGTCTCTCCAAGTCAGGTTTAGACACTATACCTTTGATTTTGGCAATGTTTTTTAGATGGTAAAAGGCTGCTGATGTTATTGATTTGATGTGGCTGTTAAAGTTCAAGTCTGAGTCCATTATTACCCCGAGATTTCTAACCTGATTTGTAGGTTTTAGAGAGAGAGACTGCAGGTGACTGCTGACACTTTCTCTTTGTTTCTGTGGACCAAATACAATGACTTCAGTCTTGTCTGAATTTAGCTGGAGAAAGTTGTTTTGCATCCACACACTGACCTGTTGGATGCAGTGACAGAGTGAATCTACTGGTCCATATTCACCTGCTGTCAGTGACACATAGATCTGAGTGTCGTCTGCATAATTGTGGTAGGACACATTATTACTTTGTATTAACTGGCCTAAAGGCAGCATGTATAGATTGAACAGAAGGGGTCCCAGGATTGACCCTTGGGGCACCCCACAGGTCAAGGCCATGTGGTCTGAGGCACAGTTACCAATTTCAACAAAGTACCTCCTGTCTTCTAGATAGGACTTCAACCAATTTAGGGCAGTGCCAGAGATGCCCACCCAGTCCTCTAATCTCTGTAACAGGATCTCATGATCGACAGTGTCAGAAGCAGCACTCAGATCTAGCAGGACTAAAACTGAGACTTTGCCTGCGTCAGTGTTCAGGCGGATGTCGTTTGTCAGCTTAATAAGAGCGGCCTCAGTGCTGTGATGGGGTCTAAAACCTGACTGGAAAACATCAAAGGAGTTGTTCATTAGGAGAAAGTCAGTCAGCTGTTGGTAAACAACTTTCTCAAGGACTTTGCCTAAAAACGGCAGATTTGAAATGGGCCGTAGTTGTTCAGTACTGTGGCATCAAGACTGCTCTTCTTTAGGAGAGGCTTAATGGCCGCAGTTTTCAAGGCCTTTGGGAATGTTCCAGACTGTAGTGACGTGTTAACTATGTGAGCGAGTGGTGGTAACAAACTGCTCAGCACAGACTTTAGAAATCTAGTGGGTAACACATCAAGGCAGCATGTAGATGAACTCAGACTGGTGATGATCTCTTGGACAGTTTTGTCAGTTACAGGTGCAAAATGAGTCAGCTCTAAGTGTCTAGGTGGCTGCAGGGTTGTTATTGGTGTTGTGGAAACGATGGCATTTTTAATGGTCTGAACCTTGTCGCAAAAGAATACTGCAAACTCATTACACTTAGATGTGGAGATCAGTTCCAACGGCAGTTGAGCGGGAGGGTTTGTTAATCTGTTCACTGTTGCAAATAAGACACGCGAGTTGTGACCGCAGTTTCCAATAATTTCAGAAAAGTACCTCTCCCTTGTTCTACGTAAGATCTGGTTGAACACGTACAACTTTTCTTTGTAAAGTTCATAATAAACAAGAAGCTTTGACTTGCGCCATTTCCGCTTCAACAAATCATCAACATTAGAATTAGAACACGAGGCATTTTCAAAGTTTATCATTTCCATGAACAGAGCGCCTGTGCTGTTATTTATGTGTCTCCTCCGAACAACTGCAGGACCAGCCGGTGGTTTGGGAGAAACAGACAGGTCAAAGAAGACACAGAAATGATCAGACAGAGCAACATCAACCACATTGACGTTGAAATATTAACCCCCTTTGTAATGAGCAGGTCCAGAGTGTGCTGCGCTCTGCTGTGTGAGGGCTCACACACATGCTGAGTCAGGCCAAAGGTTTCAAGGACAGCACTGAGCTCTTTAGCATTTCTGTCACAGACATTATCCACATGTACATTAAAATCATCTGTAATGACCAAACCATCAAAGTCTGTGCATACAATCGAAAGCATCCTGGTGAAATCATCAATAAAACTTTGACGGTGCTGGGGAGGCTTGTATATAACTACATAGAGTATGGACGGAGATTGTTTTAGCTTCATTTTAAAGGATACATACTCAAATGATAAAAACACCCCAAATGACAACCTGTGCGTAACCATATGATCTCTAAATATTGCACAGACACATCCACCCTTTTTGTTTTCTCGTGTTCCAGATTCAAATTTGTAGTTGGGTGGAAGAATTTTGTCATCTCACTCAAAAAGCAAATAAGCACATTTCCCCAAATGTCTTCCAGTTCCTTTAAAACATGACGTTCAACACAAAAAAAATATACAAAAAATGATTCAGTCAAACAAAAAGATATATTTTAAAGTGCTCTGGTATTTTTCGTTTGCTTCCTTTTGACCTGAAGTTTGTTTTGCGTTGTTCTGTTTGTCTTCACGTTCATGTTCGTCTTCGTTTTGTTCATGAAGTTGAGATTTTGTTTTGCAGATTCTTTCAAGTTCGTGCTGTTTTTCTGGTGTCCGATCGGCTTCAGTGCAGCTTTCCTCGTGTCGACTGTGTTGACTTTCAGGCTGTTGCTTTTAAGAGCATTAATTTTTAAATCAGCTGATTCAGTTTGTTTGATCTTTGGTTTTACTTTGTCTCTGACAGGCTTTGTCACGGTGGTCTTTTTGGATTGTTCCTTTGGTTTCTGTTTCAAAGAATTCTTCTTTGTTTGTGTGTTAGTTGGCTGCTTCTTTAGCACTGTCTTTTTCTTCCATGGTTTCAACTTATTTGTCTTCTTCGCTTTCTTATCAGGTGATTTCCATTTCGGCTTCACAGCAGCTCTCGTTGTCGTTGCCGTCGTCGTCGTCTTGTTGGCTGCAGTCGTCGTAGGTTTGTCGTGGCTCCTCGTCAGCGTCGGTTTGGTGGTGAGTTTGAATTTTCTTGGTGGTGGTCTCGTCGGCTTTTCATTTGTGCCCAGCACAGTCACTGAAATGGCACAGATGTCAGTAAGTACCCATTTTCACAGTTTTACTAAACTCAGCAGCCACATGTCACATTTTATAAGCCTAGATTGAATATTTGGCCTGAATGTTTAAAATGCTTTCCTCTTTGTCCCTTTTTATTTTAAGTTTGTTTGATGTATAACGGGAGGCGGCTTTTTCCAGTTTTATATATGACCTCAATGCGATTATACAATTTGGCAGCATATAGACATGAAATGAGGAGGAAAAAAGCAGGTTCTGCTGAGGACAAGAAAACTAAAGAGTAAACACTGAATGTAGGCGATTTGAACGAACGTCTTCTTACACAAACCACTGACTTAAAAATACGTTGTGTATACTTAGTGCACCTTGATCGAACCAAAACTGTTTTCTGTCATTTCAAAAATGAAAAACACCGTATTTCAGTTGTAGGTACAACTTCAGAGGCTCCACAGTGTCAGACAGTTTTAATTTCAAATCTTCAGCAGGTCTTGTATGCAAAAAACTGAGACATCAAGTTATGAGAAGAGGAAGTCGTAAATTGCAGAGGTGACTTACGTTCTGTTGGCACAAAGGGAAGCTTTTTCCCCCTAACTTTGACAGGCAGTGGCTTCTGCTTACATTTCCCCGGAGGTGCTCTCCTGCAAAAGATTTTTATGAGTTCAAATTGGGTAATGTTTTGTTAATAAATGGGACAAATCATGGTACGCATTAATGCAGATTTTCCAAAAGGTAAAGAATTAGTCAATAATTAAATTTTCTTTACATCGACTAATAAAAGTTGAGTCTCGTGTTGTAGAGCATTTTTGACTTGACATGACTTAAAAATCCTTAACTGTATCTTTGTAGTGGTAAATAACATAGTTGCATCATGAAGTGGGAAGTATGCAAATATAAAGACTGCCCATATAAAAGTGAGAAACCTAACAAGAAAGTGCAAATCCAAAATATACGCTGCCAAAAATCTGATTGACAGTATGGGTCATAAAACACAAGCAGGTTAACGATAGGGATCAGTCCAGGCCTGGTTGCATAGATGCGTACGTGTACCAGAGGTCGAGTCACATTCTTGGACTCGAGTCAGACTCAATCGCTGCATGCAACATGCGTGTTAAAAATTGCAGACGAAGGCACAACATCTTCCAACTTTGTTCGTGTGAAGTTGCACAAAGAGCAATAAGTCGAGGTTAATGCTAGCTAGATTAGTTAGTTAGAGCTTAAAGAACCTTGTCGAACTAATTTTTAAAAAGCATTCAGGATTTCTGTAAATTTATATATTTATTATTTTCAGTTTTTAGAAAGGCATTACACTGTCTGCAGCTGTGTCTTGGTAAAAATAATCGCTTTTCGTTCAACTATCCTGCGACGAAACAGTGACGTCTCAATAAAAAAGCTGCTTTTATATGCCACTGGCTCTGCTGAAATCCCAGCTGTGTCTCCGTAAAACACAACGTCATTTACCATGCAATGTTCCTGGCAGAAAATGCAGTGACGTCTTGGTGTAAAACAACCACTTCTCGTGTGACTTTCCTGGCAGGAAACCAGTGATTTCTCTGTAAAACACCTGCTTTTTTTGTGCAACACTCAAAACCCAGTGACGTTTTGGTAAAACAACTACTTTTTGTGCCACTATAGCTGCTGAAAAAACAGCTATGGGTTGCTAAAAAACAATTTTGTTGCTTGTTGATTTCAACCACAGCTCTGCAGCTTAGCAGATGTTGCACCTAGATGACATCCCGTCCACCTCCCCCTCCACCTCCCGATGACAAAGTCAGGCCTATACTTTAGAAACACTGCTATGTATGAAATGTGCTAATCTAACAAATTCGTGGTTTGCAGAAACGATCAATGCCAAAATTGTCTTCTGGCGACTGGACTGTTATGTGATGTACAAATTGTCAGACAGGAAACTTATCACCATGTGTAACAGATAAAATGAATGTTATTATTTGTCAACATGTTTTTATGGTCAATTTAATCACGTAAATGTAGCATCATGCTACAAATCTATGATTTCAATTAAAAAACACGTCCCATGGTTTAGCGTGTGTCTGATAGTCACCTGGAGGGGTCCATGAATTTGAAAACAGTTCCAAAAGGAGACGTGGCACTGGGGTACGCAGTGGCCAAAAAATATAGTTCCCCTTAAACCAAAAACAAACAGAAAACAAGCTCATGAGTACGATTACATTAATGCGTAACTTTACTTTAATGCTGTGAGAACAAACGTTACCTGCTTCATCTTCAGCAAATGAGATGATGAACTTGTGGTGATGGTTGATGAGTCCAGGAAATGAGCACGTCTTTGTTTCCCCCATGCACACGCTCCTCTCCCTCCAGCTTCCTGTTGTCCTTTCTTCCTCTAACGCCATGATCCGACTGCAAAATTAAACAGGAATCACTTGTATTGTTAGAACCAACCAAACATTTTTTAGGCTAAATAAAGCTTCAGCCAGCAACATCATATCGATAATGCTGTGATCACATCAAGGGCCAATAAAACAATTCATGCAAGTGAATTACATGTAAAGTCAATGTAAAGACATGAATTCCTGTCGGGCAGTGTAATAAACGCAATGGACGCCAAATATGCACCACAATAGCCAATCAGCATTGAGATCCGGTTGAAGATATACTGGCATAAATTCATTCATTGATTCAGCAAATTCACGCATGTATTCGTGCACGTGAAGCCAGTCAACACAAAATATTCTAGAGTTTAAATTTTTGCAAGTATTTCAACGTGAAAAAATTACATTGCATTTGTTGTGAACAAACATGAAAGAGATAGCCAACAGGACGGAACCATGGACAGGACGGGTGTGAAGTTTTGACATGTTATACATGTGACCCACCGCCAGGAGATTCAAATTTTTGTGTCTTATTACTCTTGTAAGATTGAACAGCCGTCCATTTGTGTTTATTCATGTCATCCCGTAAGACACTCCAGTAAGAAGTAGGAGCTTATATGTCGGATTTAAAAATGCTGGATCAGGGCAGCGGTTGAGCTAACTAACCAAAAGCTGAACTCAAGCATCAAACACATATTTTCAGAACTTACAGAGTAGTTTCTGACATTTCTCCAGTAAGTGGCTTCTTCTCAATTTCTGTCTGAGGTGGAATCGTAAAGCTCCGGGTGCCCACTGACCACTACAATAATCTTGTCCTCCATCTTTGATTTAACAATGTTGTCGGAGCACTTAGAAGAATGTCAACATTGATTTTACGACACAGCGTCATCCAAAGTCACCAATTTCTAATATTTAAAGTCATGCAATTGACGCAATGACGCGAATACCATATCATTGTTTTTACACTTTGATTTTTGTGCAGATTAAACATACAGAATGTAAATCACTTAATTCGGTTTTAGTATTTTTTTACCAAGTATCACCAGTTGCTCGTCCCTGTTTCCAGTCTTTATAATCAGCTAGCAGTTAGCAGGTGGCACCAACGACGTATCTATTGAGCAGTAACAATATTCTCATCTAACTCGATCAAATATTTTCCAAAAATGAATAAGTCTGGGCAAACAAAATGTTTATGGTGTGGTTACATATCAGGGTTACAATATAAATACTGGAACCCAAGTTGATTTTAATTTAAGCCGAAGTAATGTGACTTGAATTTGTTATAAAAGGCATGGGTTTTTTATAAAGTCAGATTTGCACAACAGCTGAACAAACAAGCTGTTCGTTCCTTCACTCCTAAAAATCTTTTTTTCTCTCAAACAGTTGGAGTAAACTATTTGGCTAAGATCAACACAATCTTACCCACTCATGAAGTCTCCAAAAATGTACAGGCCGTTCAGATTGGGTGATTCACATCCTCTGTACACATATCCCCCCGTCACAGACTTCCAACATGATGGCTGTATGCAAATATAGGGAGGATGTCATCTGTCGTGGCACAGAGAGATGCACTGAATTTAACTAAACTGAGGAATCAAAATTAGATTGAAAGCAGCGAAATCACAGGTGGCGAAAGTATCAGACAAGACAGAAAATAACTCCTGATTTTTATCAAGTTTCATGAGCAGAAATACTCACTCAGGGAGGAGTTGTGGCACAGTTTCATATCAAAGCACTCAAAGCCCTCCTTGGCTCTCCATCCATAGTTTCCTCCCTTCACAATAATGTCAATTTCCTCATAGCGGTTTTGACCCACGTCTCCACAGAATATCCGGCCCCTGCCGTAGCGGCTGACCGGGTCTCCGCGGTCCACAGAGCATCGCCACATGTTTCTGACCCCGTATGCGTACACCTCTGGCCGGGCCTCTGGGTCACGGAGGAATGGGTTATCAGGGGGGATTCTGTACTGCCTCCCACTGGAGTCACTTCCATCTACATCGATGCGGAGTACTTTCCCAAAAGAGCACTCCTGGTGGGAAAAAACAAGATTTAGCATCAGTTCAGAGGCCTTGTTTGATAGGTCTCCTGAATGAGTCACATGAAGAGGATGTTAAGTTGGGGAACATACGTCCCTGAGAACATTGGCCTCCACAAAAATAGTTCAATTTTAGCGAACTTTAAAGACTGTTAGCTTAAAGTAGTGGATAAAGAGTGAAAAAGTTTCCTAACAAATATCATTGAAATTATTTGTTTGGATTAACAGTTTACATAGTCAGCTAAATGGACAAACAGTTAAAAAAAAGTTAGCTAGGTGATAAATTAATATGAAATTGTTTGCTAAAAGTAATCAGCTGAAATTGTTTGCTCAGAGAAAAAGATTTGAAAAAAATAAAAGTAATGGATAAATGGTTTAAAAGGTTTGCCAATGAATATCATTGAAATCATTAATTAGGAGCAATGGATAAACAGTTGACATGGTTAGCTAAATGCATAAGCGGTTGAAAAAGTTAGCTGAGTAATGAAGTGGTGATTGAAAAGTTCACTAAAAGTAAAGGGACACAGCTAGAATTGTTAGTTTAGAGTAAAACGGGAAACAAGTAAAAATAATGGATAGATGGTTGAAAAAGTTTCTTGACAAATATGATTTAAATTTTTAACAAATTTTTTGGGGAAAAGCTGAAATCGTTACTTAAAGCAATGGAAAACTGTTGAAATCATTAACTTATTAAGGCAACAAGTAAACAGTCAACATGGTTAGCTAAATGAATAGACGGTTGAAAAAGTTTGCTGATAAATACTACAGAAATTGTTAGCTAGAAGTATGGGGAAGCAGTTGTAAGTTTTGGATTGACAGAGCAACTAATTAACAGTCAGCATAGTCACCTAAATGGATAAATGATTGAAAAACTTAGCTTAGTAAAGAAGCTGTGTTTGAAACAGTCGAAAAAGTAAAAGTAATGGATAAATGGCTGAATAGGTTTGCTAATAAATACTACTGAAATTGTTAGCCTGTTAGCAACAAAAATACAGTCGCTTAAAGTGATGGGAAACTGCTAAAATTATTCATTTGTTTGTGAAATTGTATAATGTATAAACAGCTGAAATCGTTAGCTTAATGGATTAATGGTTGAAAGTAATTATAATTAATGGATTAAATAGTTTGCTAAAAGTTTAAATGGGCAACAGCTGAAAGCGGAAGCTTAAAGTAATGCGTAAATGGTTGAAACAGTTAAAAGTAATGGATAAATGTTTCAACAACACTAAAAGTAATGGATGTGGTCGTGTCAAGCTTCTGCCACTTCAAGAATTAGGAGAATGCAAACTGACGTAAGTTCAATTGTATGACAAAAATATTGTAACAAAATAGACTTTCATGATGATTAATAGTGTTCAATGACATTTGGTTTTAAATCAAAGTGAATAAGCACATGTGGAAGATCATCATTCATCTGATAGAGCTGTTAGGCTGCTTCAAACAATAAAAGTTTGGGAGCCACTGTCTCTCACTGTCTTCACACTGTTAGAAACCTGAAGCATCTTACTTGTTTTGTGCGTTGCCGTACTTCCCAAATGGATCTCCAGCTTTTCCACCATCACCAGTAAAGATGTACAAATATCCATCGAGACCAAACAGCAGCTGACCTCCGTTGTGGTTTGCAGCCGGCTCCTCGATCTCCAGAATGACCCTGAATGTTAAACGGAAGCAAGTTCAGCACAGTCACATCTCAGAGGTGAAATCTGTTGATGTTTCCAGAGATAAATATCTGGTTGCCTTGATTCTTAAACCTTGATTCTGTGCCTTAAGGTCATGATTCATCCTGGCTTTACTTCTCCAACACCAATTCTTGGCATGAGTTACTAAGTCTGCTGTAGTAATTATTTGTCATAAAGACATGATAGCAGAGCAGGCCTCGGGCGTCAAGCGTTGGTTCACCCACATCACAGAGAAACATGAGGGTTTGCTCCATTTCAGATCTCTGTAAACACACCAAATCAGAGCAGGTGAATTTTTGTAGGAATGATTCTGATCGTTATTTTAAAGCCAATATTGGCTGATACCGATGATGTGCTGATATTATCATGTATCCCTAAAGTTTTGGTCTTAAAGGCTTCTTGGCCTGGAAAAGTTTGGCCTACTTCCTGGAGTCTTTTCTTATTTTCTGGCACATAACCAGAACTTTCCATTTTTACACTTCTAGGATCAAACAACATAATTATAACACTTTAGAGGCACTTGTCACAGATTTTGTTACTCTAGGAGAGAGGCAGCGGCTAACTGTTTCCTCTTACATCCAGTCTCTGTGCTAAGCTAGGCTAGCCGACCATCGCAAGTTTAACACACGGGTATGAGAGTGATTTGATCTTCTCATCTAACTCTTTGCTCTTTGTATTCTTAAACAAAATCCAATCATGTTTTCTTCCTGTATCTAGAATTTATTTTAGGAGAGTGGTGTCAGTGACAGATCTGGATATGTGAAAGAGTACGATGGACTGTGATGGTCTTTGTAACTTTGTTTTGAAAAGTGCTAATTAAATAATGATGTTATTAGTGGTATTTTTTAGGGATGAGTGAGTACACGATTATCTTAATCTGTGTCTGTATCTGCTCAGCCAACCAGATTACCTGCATTCGTACTGGTAATTTATTTTGCCAGAAATGTAAAGTATTTACAGAGCAGCCTCGGAATTCAGTTTCAGATCATTTTTATCACAAGAGTAAAAGATAAAAAATTAGGTTGGTCCTTTATCACGAGTTCAGATAATGACACATTTTACTCATATAGTACTTGTATTCATAAAAAGTATATTACGTATTAAGTATTTGGTCCAACCCTAGTATTTTATCTCTCTCCCAGATGGATACTACAATCCTGCCAGCGTTTCACCGCTGGGGTGTTTTGTAATGACATGTCCGCTTTCCAATGATCAAACCTTTGTTGTCATTTCTAAAACAGTGCTGCTGAGGGCCAATTCATTCACTAATTAATCTAAGACATTCATTTGTTCATCTCTTACTCATTCTCCTCCTGATCTAATGCTAAGGGAGGTGTGTGTAGAACCAGTAGCTCCACTAAACTCTAAACCAGCAGTCCAATCAAATGTAAAGCATTTGTTTTAAATCCCTCGTGTCACTGTCAACTGATCAAATATTCCATTTCACTGGGAAATACATCACAGTACAAAAGCTGAAGGCACAACTTCTGTTTCACTGGGACTTAAAGTATTTAGAAATAGTCCTGAACAATACAGGACTGGGACAGACAGCTTTTGTGTCCATAGAGCTGAAGTTTTGGAACGTTCTACTCCAGCCTGCCTGCTCCCTTACAGTCTGCTGATTCTCTGGCTTCTTTTAAAAGCCAGCTAAAGATGCACCTGTCGAGACAGGTGTTTGGGTGAGACAGGCAGGACAACATGCAGCAGACTGCCGCAGGCTGGAATCAAAGTGGAGAACAAACTCTACCAGGTGAGGTGTTGCCCTGTAACAATAATATCTTATAGCATCTTTTGTACTTTTTAAATGTGCTCTCCACTTTTTTCATTGGGTGATTTTCTAGTTTTGCACATTGTAAAGATGAGTGTCACCTTTATTTGCGTGTAGCTCAGGACATGTTGAGGCCTATATGTTGAGCCCCTTTACAGCCCAGAGGGTGTATGACAGTATATATGTCTCTCAAAGGGTAATTGCAGTATGTGCAGACCTATACATTATCAGCCAACTTTGATGCAGTAAACAGACAGAAACATCCCCCCGCGTACCTCTCTGAGTACAGATCAGCCAAGTTCATATCGTGGGCAGACACCTTCATCTCACTGACTCTGATTTTCTCCAGCATGCTGTTGACCTGGATCGAGTAGTAGATGAAGAAGCGTCCGTTGTCCCGGTACTGTGGGTGGAAGGCCATACCTAGGAAGCCCCTCTCATCCCCCAGCCAGGGTGTGGTCATCACCTCCCCGCTCATGTCCAGGAAGGGCTGCTCCAGCCGGCTGCCGTCACGCAGGTAAACCCACACGAAGCCCACCTGCTCGGCGATGAACATGCGATGAGTGCCGTCGCCACTGTGAAGCATCAACACGGGGTTCCTGAGGTTGTTGGCCACCTCTGTCAGGCACACCTGGAGACACCCTCTGGGGTCCTCCGACACCTGTCCCAGGTTACTGTTCAGGTCGGAGCTCTTCAGAACATTGGGTAGCAGTAGTCCTGGTCGGACAGGTCGACCACGCTGCAGAACGTGGCCGCATCTCGCTCAGAGGTTTCCTGCAGCAGCTGGTTCTCTGTTAAATATTTAACCACGTGGCGACATTTGCCATGAAACTCAGAGCAGTAGCCAAAGCAAAGGCCAGGTAGCTCTCTGACAGGTGTGTACGGGTCCTCAGCATCATAGAGGTGGGCGGCATATGGAGAGCACTCCTGGATGGATCAAACATGAGACACTACAGTGTGTAGATTATCACACAGGAGGGGAAATTAAGGGGACATTTTGGCTGACTGGAGGGATTTGACCGTTCTAAGACTGACATTAGATCAAAGCTGAAGCATGGACATGTCCCTTCAGACTTGTTTCCACCAAACAGTCCAGTTCAGTTCAGTCAACTTATCCTCATAGAATGGTTTGTATGATATCCTGCGAATTATTGCCCCAAACATGACATAATGTCCTTAATGTAAAGTTACGTAATTAACGCAAAGTTACGGAGGTTAGGTTTAGGAAAGAGACATAGTGAGGACGTACCTTAAAATGACTTAAAGTTCACATGGTTCTGAACACGCGACTCCAGGGGTAAAAAGGAAATACAGCGAGATCTGGATAGAGCGTACACTTAAACTAATACTGTTTTTCTTAGGTGCAACTTTTGTTGATGTCTAAAATAATCATAAGTGCTACATCGTAGGCACTTACGATTACTATGACCTGGATGACTGAGAATCGACATGTCTAGAATAAGTTTTGCTGCTGACCCCGGCCACAGCAGTACATTGCTCCGGCCTGCTTCTTCAAACTGAGGGGCTGACTTCTACTGTAGACTGTCCCTTTAAGAGTACTGTGTATGGTGGAAAAGCAAAACAAAACTAAGGGTTATAGGTTATAAAGTATAGGTATAGGTTGTGTACTATTTCTAAAGGAACTATACCAGTGTTTGGTGGAAACTTAGACATGTGTAACAAAGACATATTCTGGTTTTCAAAAAGGCACCTAAGCACTCAGCTAGAATTACAGAAAAATAAAATCAGTTGGGTGATGCCTAAACTTTGATCTTTATAAATAGATCTGGCAGAACTTAAATGATGGTTTCAATTAGATGAAACTGAAAATAATTCAAACGTTAATAGAGTTAATAACTTTTATCATCACACTGACCAGTTTTTTATTCTGTGAAATAACCAGATCATTTAAAACCCACAGAACCCTAAAAATCACACAAGACAATAAAACATATTTACCTGACACATGATTTCCTTCAACATGTCTGTACAGAGCTCATGATCCGCCGTTTCCAGCTGGTCAATAATGTCCCAGTATCTCTCCGCTATCATGTTGTCTGTCTTCTGGTCGCAGCAGCCAAACTCTTCGTACTGCGTGCAGAACTCCAGGTGCCATGAAGGTTTGAAAGGTGGCGCGAAGTCCAGACACTGAGGATGAGCTGATGCTGGCTGGACCGGTACGAGCAACATCACTGATAAGATCAGGATAAACTCAGGAAGGCTCGGGGTCGTTTTGGATGAGCTCGGACGTGCCACCGTGCGTAAAAGCGCGCAGCGAGCTCCGCTTGGATGGAGCGCGGCATCCCACATACCTGTCATTTTTGCCGTCTGCCCCCGAAAGAGTTCAGCTGTTTGCTCTCCTTTATGTACGAGCCAGGGAGGAAGTGTGCGCGCGTGCATGTGGATGCGTGTGTTACGCGTGCGCGAAAGGATGTAGCTGAACGTGCGCCCAGCAGCCAGTCACTGCCTCATTTGCCCTCCGCGTGTCTCGCCACCTGCTCAGCTCAGGTGAAAACTCACCTTGTTGCCAGATCTGCCTCTAATTAACTAAATACACGTGTTTAATGGTTCCTTAAGTTTATTAGGATTCTTTTTATTTGGCTCTCCGCCGCGCGCTGTGGTTTTCTGCACCGCAGAGAAGTTGGCGGAGGAATACACACAATTACCTCGGGAGGGCGCACGCTCTGCAGCACTCTCTCTCTCTCTCTCTCTCTCTCTCTCTCTCACACACACACACACACACACACACACACATAATACATAAACCAGGGCACAGTGTTGCAAACAACATTCAGGCTACCACAACACAAACTGTAATTTTGTCTCACAGCCATGTAAAAGCGCCTCCGGGCCGCGTGCTGTTTGTGCAACAACCTGGCAGCAGCTGCTTCATCTTACAGCTCCAAACTGTCACGGCATGTCAACACTGATTTGACTACAGTCAGAGTGTCTGTCATCATTATTGTTCAAGTGCCGAGGAAAAACGTGAAAGTCAAACAAACAGCTTCATCAAACTGCTTACTCGGGCAGGTTTTATGATCCTGATCAACAACAGACTCAGTTCATAATAGATTATAACTTGACATGTTTATATAAGGGACTAATCTCAGTTTATCAGAGGAGGGGAGCGGCTGGGCTTTGAAGCTCCAGATATTTCTCCTTGAGCCTCCCTGAGTAACTGGAGGAAAATCCACGACCCTCCCTCCACCATAAATGACTTATTAGATTTTATTAGATTAGATTTTTGTTTGAAAGATAAAAAGATGGAGTGTCGGTGGAGTTGAAAAAGCTTCTGTTTTTCAGTCTTGTGTAAACGGTTTATTTTTGGATAAATTTCAGATGAGACATAGAATTGCATTTGTATATGTGCTGATGATTTGAGGAAAAAAACCCTTTGAAATGTTTGAAATCGGCTTGATTTCTTTTACAAACATGAGTAAAAAACAAGAACATAAGTTTAAAAAAAGGAAGTTAAAACAAACAAAAAAGAAATGACTGTGAAAGAGTGCTTAAAATTATTATAATTCTGTAACATAATTTCAAAATGTAATTATAAATATAATGTTTTTTCAATATTTTTTTTAAAATTACTCTTTTTGGCAATTTGTGCAACGTTCCTTATCAAGCTGGTCACTGCCTTTTCCCATGTTTTTGACAGAGAGAAACAAAGAAGGAAAGAAAGTTGCTCAGAGTTCAAAGGTTGAAACACTTTGGAAAAGGCGCCTAGAACACAAGAAATGAGGCAACTCCAGGTTTAAAGCATGTGAACATGATCTGCTAGAAAAATACAAGAAAATACGAGTATGACCCTGAACATGAGCAGAATATGGACCTTTGATGAGTGTTGCTGTGCATTTACAATAAAAACAGTCGATGTGATCAGACATGAAATAACATCGCATGTTTCCAGCAGGTGGCAGCAACCAACACACTAATGCGCAACAAAGCGGACAAGGAAGCGGAAATACGTCATTTCTTTTTATTTTGCATTTGTTTTGGTGAGAAGGAAACTGTCAAGGTACAGAGAATAGAGACAGGAAACTTCCGTCGGCGCTTCAGCTTAAAATATTATTGATGTAAATTGATTTTCTGATACATAATTTAATTCTAAAAGCGGCAACAAATAAACAATAATGTGATTGGAATTAATAAGCAAAATGTATTGTGTTTACTTTTTATTTAAGACTCGCATGTAAAAGCAAAAATAATTAATACGTTTATTTTGAAGGCTACATCGGCTCTCTTCCGGTAGCATTTAAGCTAACCGTGTTTGTGTTGACGCGCGCGGACGAGCAGCTGCCAAGTCTGACAAAATATAATTTGTGTAACGTCACCTGTGCAGTAAAAGCCGCCGCCATGGCGTCATAAACGGCTGAAGGGAGACACGGTTCATGCTCGGTAGGTGACCGGAGTCAGGCAGCCTTTCGCCGCAGAGCCGAGACGCCGCGGCCCGACACACACACACGGCTGTGTGGCCGCCGGAGCAGCGACAATGAGCTCGGAGCACCAGAGCGACAGCGAGGACGCGGACGAGTCGCAGGACAGGCCCAACAGCGGCAGCGCCTCCGACAAAGACGAGGACCCCGACATCGACGACTCGGACGTGGAGGATGACATCGCTCCGACGGTTTCTCCGTCGCCGCCGGGGAGCGGCGGGAGCAGGCCGGAGCGCAGCGCCAGGTCGGAGGAGCGAGAGACCTGCTGCGAACCGGCCGCCGCGCCGCAGACAGGGAGCGGCGAGGGCTCCAGCGCCGACAGCCGCAGGGGGAACAGCCTGTTTTCATGGCTGCAGAGCAGGACTATAAGACGGGGAGTGTTTGTGGACCCGGCCCGGGAGAACTTCAGGACAATGACCAGTCTGTACTGCTCCATGAACCCGGCTGCAGAGTCTGTCAACCTGAGCACTCAGACCCACGGGGCGGTGTTCAACCTGGAGTATTCCCCGGACGGGTAAGACGGCTCCTCTGTGTCAGGCCTCGCACCCAGAGGTCACGCTCACAGCGTTCACTCTGTCCCGGGAGGTGTTTAACATGTGAAACTGTGCTGTGCAGGGTAAACTGCCTGGAAAGTGCTTGAATTGCATCATCAGATCCATCTCCATCCATCTGTCTGGAGTCTTAAGGGACTGTTCTTTACTATCAGAGGAGGCGAGTGGCAGGGTGTCACTGTTTGTTTTACCCTCCCCGAGGCTACACATATTTCTCCTTGACCCTCCCTGAGTGACTGGAGGAAAATCCATGACCCTCCCTCCACCAGATCTTTAAAACTTGCCCTCTGATGTTTGAAAGCTAAAAGTTATAGATGAAATCCTGGGTTAAGTTCCTTAGTTAGGGACTGTTTGTTATTAATAAAAGAAAAGGTGGTGGTGCAAAACAGCAGAGGCATGTCATATAATATTTTAAGCACTGGGAAGGGACTTGTGTTCTTTATTTTGGATAAAGGGAGGGGCATACAACGGTAAATGGTTGTATTTTGTATTTATTTTTTTTTGAAAAATACGTGTTTTTTAAAAAGCGGCAGTATGACACCAACTATCAGCCAGAAACTGTAGAAACAGAAATTATTGTTGGACTTTCAAATTTGCAACGGTCCTCCTGAGACACAACATGCAGAGTGAATGCTTCCGTCAGGAAAAAAACAAACAAATGTGAGTTTAAGATATTTGAAATTTTACTTAAAATTTAGCCTAAAATAAAAGGTTTGCACGACAAGAGTGGAAAAACTGAGACTTTTTTAACCTCCAGGATTTAATCCTCAACTTTTACCTTTCAAACACCAAAGGGTAAGTTTTAAAATTCTCATAACTCAGTTACGGTGGAGGGAGGGTCATGGATTTTTCTCCAGTCAGTCAGGGAGAGTCAAGGGAAAATATCTGGAGCAAAGAATTGAAGTCACACCCAAGCCACCCCGTCCTCTGATAAATAACAGCCCCTTGGTGCAAACAGTTTTTGTTTTGTTTTTTTTAATTGATGGAAGTGTCCCTCACACATGATGTGTCCAAGGACAAATTTGAAAATCCAACATTAATTTCTAATTTACAGTTTCAAACTGTGACAAATGGTGTAATTTTAGGGATTTCTAAAGAAAGCATTGAGGCACGTTTTGTTTAGAAATAGAGCCACTAAGAGGTGTGATGAGCGTGACCTGTAACACAACAGCGTCGGCCTCGAGTGTGACACATAAAATACGCGCCAGCAGCTTTTTATAAACAGTAATAATGACATCACATGTCAATAACAGTCATTTACCATCGCTGTTAATTTGCGGCTGATCTCGTCTCTGCTCTGAGGGTAAGAAGCTCCTGGACGTCACTGTTTTCTCTCTGCTGACGTGATGTGTCCAAGGACAGTTGGAAATGTGAAAATCAAACTATAATTTCTGTTTTTACATTTTCTGGCTGTCATTCATGGAGTCATGTTGGTGATTGTTAAAGAAAAATATCTTAAAATTAGGTGGTAAAATACATACAGAATACAGCCATTTAAATTTGTGTGCACCTCCCCTAAGCCAAAATAAAAAACAGTCCCTCCCCAGTGCTTAGAAAATTATTTTACATTCCTCCCCTTTTTGCACCATCCCCTTCCTTGCATCAGTAAAGAACAGTCCCTTACATCCAGGCATCACTTCATGCAGGGAAGCCTGTTATTGTTATTGTAAGGATTTAATTAGAAACTGTCATGACGGCTTGAAGTTCTTGAATTTCCGGAAACAAAACCTTTCCATGTGTAAACTGACAGTGAGCACATGCACTGACTCCACGCAGGCTTTAAGCCTCTGAGTGAGCAGACAGCAGATGTAGGATGTTAATCCTGCAGTGAAACCAGGTCAAGCTGTGTCCAGTCTGGGTCGACTTTGTTTGTGGGCTCATTGTTACAGCAGCACTTGACGCACACTCACACAATGAAGTGTTGTTGTAGAAAACATCTCAGCCTCTACATCATGGGGCCTGTCGTGTTATTGATTTATCAGAATTAATGAATGTGTCATTGACATGAATAGGAGCCACATGCACATATTAACGAGGTTACGTTCCCAAACAAAAGAGGACTGTAGAGTAAACGATGCCAACATGTGTTAACTCAGCAAGGAAAAACATTTAATAAGAGAAGTTGATCTACAGAAGAATATATATTGAAAGCGATACAGACTGCCTGAGAGCCTCACTGCATTATAATCCATTATGTTTTCATTTTGTTTGGCGATCACTTGCTCAGACTCTCCTTAGGGTACGACCTGGGTCTGAAATTAAAACCGATCACGTGCCAAATTCAGGTAGATTTTCTGTTAGGCAAGTAAATCTCAAGGCTATCCGCCACACTGGCAGATAAATGTTTGTAATTAGGGGTGTCCAGTGGCTAACCTGGAAGAGCAGTTGCCATTGTGCACTTGAGTTTCCATCTGATAAAGGCAACAAAGCCAAAAAATTATGTTCGGGCAGTTGAACTGGGGAACCAAAGGCAAAGCACTGGCTGGCGCATGTCATTAGCATTTTCGACCTACCCTGACCTCATACTGATCACCACATTACATCACTTAAAAAAATGTTTTCTTCTGGGCCTTTATGTCTCCACCTGTTTTCAGCACAAAGTGATACCCTTGTGTAGATGCTGTGATATTTTCCTGTTTATATTTCTACAACATTTTTAGATGTTTAATTCTAGTGGTCACTGTTAGAGCTGTTTGTGTGTTGAAAAGCAGATATTCTTTTATGAACTGGCCAAAGAGATCAACTCTTCCTTCCTCACGTGTCTGATTTGTCTGTTCTGCTCAGGTCTGTGCTGACTGTGGCCTGCGAGCAGACTGAGGTGCTGCTGTTTGATCCCATCTCATCCAGACACATCAAAACCCTGACGGAGGCCCACGAGGACTGCGTCAACAACATAAGGTGCCGTTTTCCTAATTTAAATCATCCAGAGAAGGTTTTTAAAGCATCCTGCATCTCAAACTGAAGACAGGAAACAAGAGAGCTTAAAGCAGTGACACATAAAAAGCTTCAGAGCAGCAACGTGACACATACATCATCGTCAGATGAAGCTCCTGATCAGGATATTATGAAGAGACCAGTAAAAGTAGCTGCTGTCTTGATTCATGTCTGCAGAGAATGCTGGATTAAGTTTTTCCCCTGACTGTCTGTCTCCTGCAGGTTTTTGGACAATCGTTTGTTTGCCACCTGCTCTGACGACACCACCATTGCATTATGGGATCTCCGTAAGCTGAATTCAAAGGTGTGCTCGTTGCACGGCCACGCCAGCTGGGTGAAGAACATCGAGTACGACACCAACACTCGGCTCCTCGTCACGTCTGGCTTCGACGGAAACGTCATCACATGGGACACTAACAGGTGAGTGTGTGTGTGTATGTGTGAGAGACGCCCCATGTACAAAGGCTTTGTTTCCTCCCACAGTCCAAAGACATGCAGGTTAATTGGTGACTCTAAATTGTCCGTAGGTGTGAATGTGAGTGTGAATGGTTGTCTGTCTCTATGTGTCAGCCCTGTGATAGTCTGGTGACCTGTCCAGAGTGACTTGTCTCTCAAAATATAATATATTATTCATATGATATTAGTGACTTGAGCATGATGAAGCACCTCATGATGTCATAAACAGACAGTAAACAAGCAAACAAACAGTCACTGTACACCAGATATTTCCTGTAAGGTAGCATAAAGTCAGAGGTGAGGGCTGCTGCCTTCAGGAGCAATGGGAAGTTAAATACTTTATCACTTAAAGATGAAACTGTTGCATTTGTGTCGTGTATGTGATTTATTTTTTTAATAACCTGTACTAAGCGAGAAGCAGCTGGCCCCCAGGTATTTTCATATTATCTAATCTGCTGCTTTAAGTGTTGTTTAACCGTCCTTACCGTGCAGGTTTACAGAGGACGGCTGCCCGCACAAAAAGTTCTTCCACACTCGTTACCTGATGAGGATGCGTCTGACGCCCGACTGTTCCAAGATGCTCATCTCCACTTCCTCAGGGTATCTGCTCATCCTCCACGACCTGGACCTCACCCAGTCTCTCGAGGTGGGCAGCTACCGCATGCTGCGAGCACGACGGACGCCCCTCAGCTCAGGTCAGATTACAGCCTCAGTATTAAACACACACACACACAAAAAAGATCTGTCCATTTTTCATACAATAATTCAAGTTTTTATCAATTTTTTTGTTCTCACAATTTTTTCATGGTTTTTCCCTCTCCATATTATCTGTTTGTTTTTTTAATTATAATTATTTTCACTGTGTTAATTCCTTTCTGGGAATCTTATACCGATTTATTGCCAAAGTAATTGCAATAATCCATCATATTAATCATCACTTCTGATGCTGTTATAGTATAGATTACTTCTTTGTCTCTTTTGATGTTGATTAATTTTCAATGGCTTATCCGGGCCGGGTTGCGGGGGCCACAGGCTGAGCAAAGCACTAAAGACGCTTTCCAGCTCCTCTTGGGGGACCCCGAGGCGGCTCTACTGCAAGCTCCCTCCACATGTCTGACTCCTCCTTCCTCTAAGGCTGAGCCCAGACATCCCACGGATGCAACTCATTTCAGCCACTTGTATCCACGATCTCATTCTTTCAGCTATTACCCAAAACTCATGACCATACGTGACGGTTGGGACATAGATGGACCACTAGATCAAAAGCTTCTCCTTCCGGCTCAGCTCCCTCTTCACCACAACTGTCCGGTGCAGCACCAAGCCATCAGTCCATCTCACCTCTATACTACCCTCACTCATGAACAAGACACTGAAACACTAGAACTCCTTCACTTGGAGCAGTAACTCACTCCCAACCCAGGTGGGGCAGTCCACAGGTTTCCGATAGAGAATCATGGACTGCTGACTGCTTCACACTCAGCTGCAAACCGTCCCAGGTCATGCTGGAGGTCACGGTGTGATGAAGCCAACAGAACCACATCATCTGCAAAGAGCAGAGATGCAATTCAAACCAGGTCCCTTCCTCCCCCGGCTGCACCTCGAGATCCTCTCCATGAAAATCACAAACAGGATCAGAGACAAGGGATGATCCTGGAGGACACCAACACCCACTGACAACATATTTGACCTTACACCAAATATGCAGACACAACTCTCAGTTTGGTCATAAAAGGGCAGGATGGCTTGTAGCAACGACCTTAGTATCCCGTGTTCCCGCAGTGCCTTCACAGGACTCGCCAAGGGACGCAGTCGTTAGCCTCACCAAGTCCACAAAACAGATGTAGACTGGATGGACAGACTGCCATGACCCCTCCCGCAGCCCTGTGAGAGTGAAGAGCTGTTTCACTGTTCTATGGCCACATTGCTCCTCCTGAATCTGAGGTTTGACTTAGACTTTCCTACGAAGGCTGAGCAGTGTGATACCCCGATAACTGGAGCAGACTCTCCAGTCCACTTTGGAAGTAGGAACCACCACCCTGGTCTGCCACTCCGCAGGCACCGCACCCGACCTCCATGCAAAACTGAAAATTTAATACGTAGAATCTGTCGCCACTGTACAAATGAATTATGGCCCTGGTTATTTATGACAAGTGTATCTATCACTAATAGTGATAAGGAGGTTACTGTTACATTACAGACTACAGAGAGTGACTTTTGAACCTGTTGTGATTCTGCAGATGGAGGCACGTCAGCGTCCAGGTCAGCTGGAACTCCTCGCCAGGGAAACGACTCCAGCAAGATCCACCCTCCTCGTGAAGGTCAGAGGCAATCAGTGTGTGAAAGCGATAACGGATGTCATCTGAGATTCTGCCAGAGTATTAAAGACGAAGACTATAATGTAATCTCTCACCTCTGCTCTCGCAGGTCTTTCTCCCAGAAACAGTCTAGAGGTTTTGACTCCGGAGATCCCCGGAGAGAGAGACAGAGGGAACTGCATCACCTCCCTGCAGCTCCATCCGAAAGGCTGGGCCACGCTCATCCGATGCTCCAGCAACATGGACGACCAGGAGGTGAGAGACGCCTCTCATCTCTCAGCTGGATATGATCTTAAATTTAGTTTATTGTGACTCACTGCATGTCTCCATCCTCATGTTTTAAAGATCTGAAGCAAAGTCAAATATCTTTAATGCTTCTTGATCAGTGAGATAATTTATCACCTCTGCTGGTGCGCTGTAAGATCTGCATCATCGTCATCACTTAGACTATAACTGCACTCTGACTGCACAGTGTATTTTTATACTTGCAGTACCCATGCTCTGGTACAGATACCACAATTATACTTTCCAAACTACCTTCTATAATCATGTCTTACTACAAAGCTCTCTTTGTTTTTTTAAGAAAAGAAATTAAAGTTCCCAATTGTCTAAACACAAGCAGCCATTTAAAAACTTTGCCTTGCCAAAATACACAGTAAAATTATTATCTTTTAAATCAGGAAGAGTTTAATAAAAGAAAAGTAAAGATAATTATAACTTCGGTTGGTATAAAAACAGGTTTTTATTAGGGCTGCATGTAACAGTTATTTTTTTTTTAGTATAATATAGCAATTCTTTTTTGATTTGTCAATTAATCTGATGAATAGTTTATCAACTGTTCTAAAGAGGAGGTCCCTGGCGTGATTTTTAGGCTGAGTGGGTTTAGCGTTAACTTGGCCGTCAGCGGCTAACGCTATCTCTGGATGATGGACTGTGAGGTGAGCCCTCATGTTTGTAGTATTCCCAAAGTATTTTATTCTCTTATGACACTGATTGTAAATCACAAGTGTCATATCCAAGTCCTCCTTTCCTTCTGTGTTAAAAGATCCAAAATAAGTACGGATGTTTTCCTTCTCTGGTGCCTCCATCTTTGTTTTGATGAACTCCTGCCTAATGCTGCAGCCTGAGACCTCTGCCGACCTCACCAGGGGAAAAAAACACCAGCACCATCTAGTGGACTGAAAAAGCAACTGATTTATTGTTCTAGGACCAAAAAAATGTGTATTTGTAAAAGTCAGTAATGTATATTGATCGATACAATATCGCACCCAAAATACCATGATACTTGGCTGTATCAATATACATATACAGTCTGTGGTTTTGTAAATAAAGTTTCAGATTTGGGATTTTATTTAACTTTCAGATACATTGTCAACATACATAAATAACTATAATTAGAACCAGAAAACATCAAACTTTGACACCAGTTTGTCAAAAACATAATTTTTACTGGGAACCCACTCACACCGTCCCTGTGGGTCCAAAAACCATCAACAACACTGCCGCTGTGAACAAAGTATGAGACCAGACATTATTAAAAACAATACCATTTATTTAGAGTTTGCCTCCAGTGCAGTTTGTGAGTTGTCTCATCACAAGCAGAAAGCCACTAATGTTTGGTTGATGTCACTGTGGGTCATGGACCAACGTCAGGTGTCTCTTTAATGACGACACCAACATGATTGATAGTTTCAGCCTCCAGTAAGTGACTTCATCTAACCCTGTGTCTCCATCTTCTCTGCAGTGGACGTGTGTGTACGAGTTCCAGGAAGGAGCGCCCACCCGCCCGCTGGTGTCCCCCCGCTGCTCCCTCCGCCTCACCCACTACATCGAGGAGGCCAACGTGGGCAGGGGCTACATCAAAGAGCTGTGCTTCAGCCCGGACGGACGACTCATCTGCTCCCCGTATGGCTATGGTGTCCGCCTGCTGGCCTTCGACGAGAGCTGCGGCGAGTTGGCCGACTGCCTGCCCGTCCAGACCAGCTGCCTCAGGGAGATCCGCTCCATCTACTCACACAGCGACGTGGTGCTCACCACCAAGTTCTCCCCAACGCACTGCCAGCTGGCCTCGGGCTGCCTCAGCGGACGTGTCGCCCTTTACCAGCCCAAGTTTTAGCAACTGGTGTTGTGAAACAACGATGTGCTGCAGATCTGGGTAAAGAAGTGCTCGTCAGGGTTCCTGCACAGATCTAGAAATGGGTCGAAGAAGAAAACTGTACAACTACATGTTGACTATGATTTTAAATTCTGAGCATCTAATTTATTTATGCAGATTTCTGTTGTGCAAAAACTACGCCTATGTTTTAAGGGCCTGTAGACATGGTGCGACTTTAATCACCTGGAAAATGCCAGGTCAGGCGCTGGGTGCTACTGTTGAGCCAACTCTGTACAGAGCGCAGAGGCAGGTTGTGTCTGAGGTTGCTAAGCGACCATAACATGCACGATATCACAGCCTATTTACCAAAAGTCCTGAGTGCAGATCTGATCTTCCTCCAGCTGTTGTTTCTTGTGTCTATTACACCTAAAATGTTCTCCGTGGGTAGCCCTGCACTAAAACTTCTCCTCCACATTTATCACAAACTGATATTTACATAACAGGGGAAAGATATCTCCTGGCTGTGGTTGGTCCGTCCTTGTCACATGACATGCGGTGCGTGCTGCTGCCTTTCAAAAGTTGAACTCTTATTATCTCAGAGTGTGGCTGTTGCGCCTTGAAAAATAGGTGTTTGGGAAAGCTTGGGCTCCACAAAGGCATCGCTCTGGCTTTTGAGCACACCTGCCGAGGATTTTAGGGCGCAAAAAATGCACCATGTGTATGGCCTCTAATATGGCCATACACCAGCCATCAAAGTAAATTAAAATTTGAAAATAAATCTGAATCTTGAGGAACCCTGAATAACTAGCATTTGTTTTAAAGTGCTCAGTGGTCCAGATGGACGCGTGTAACTGCCTGCAGGTATGTAAAATAGTCTGAGATGTGATATAATTGAATATTGGGATTCCTCTTGACCCTCTGCCAGACAATCTGTATGGAAAACTCCACCCATCTGGTACCTAAAATGGATAAACCTTAAAGATATTCAAGCACTTCTGATCCCAGGTCTGCAGCTGTGAACCAGACTGTTTTGGTGGGAACTGTCAGCTGACGGCCACCTGAAGAAAGGAAAAAAAAATGTAAGCAGTGGATTTAAACTTTGAGCCTCTCTGACCCTGAACTTCAAGAAAAAAAAGACAAAGGGCACTTGAGGTTTGCAAAGCAGACTCCCGCCCAGACTGAGGAGAAGGTCGGAAGTCCAAACCTTCAAGAGGTGCAACATGGCATCAGAAACAAACTCTGTTTTTCATACTAAAGATTAATTTTGGTCTCTAACGCAGTAGAAAACTTTTGCGACTCAGCACATCCGGACATCGCTGTCTCGGGACAAAAGCACTTAGGATGCAAACAGACAGATATTAATGCATTAATGATTCTAACGAGACAAACAAGAAACGGGCACTCGTCGTGTCTGTCGTCTGTTGTCGATCGTCTTGACTCGGCGTCCTCCGCTGCGGATCGCGTCGCTCTCAGCTGCTCCGCTCTGCTCATGCCTTCTTCACAGGTGCTGCTTCTCTGCTCATACAATCTGAACTTTGACCCCCGACTTCAAGGACCTCATAGTCAACGCCTTTACCCATATGTTCTTTTCCAACTCCATCCTGTCTCCGCCTTCATGGTCTTTACTGTTTTTTTTTTAGTGGTTTTATTGGTGTATTAATGTCAGCACTACGTGTTCACAGTGTTTAATTCATTTGATTCACTTTTTGCCATCGTTGAGGCGGCTTCAGGACGAGTTACATTCAAATCACTTCTCATTTCTCCTCACAGTTTGTCTGTTTTTATCTGAAGCCTGTGGATGATAACTTCATGCTGTCTGTTCTCCAAACTCTCTGTGCAAACCGCTACTGCAAGTTTTTCATGCTTTGCAAAGGAAGTACTTTTTACAGTTACATATTTCTTCCCTGAAAGATGAGGCTGGCTTTATTCTGTATTCTCTAGTTATTCATTTTCCATAGAAGCCTGGTAGTTCGTCCCTAAAGGCTGTAACTAAGCTACGCTTTATTGATGTGGTGTTGGTTGTTTTGTAAAGTTAGCTGAAAATGTCATTTGCAAATGGTAAAATAGCTAATTTACCAGCCAGATCCACCCTGGGGTGTGGATGAATTAAATGACGTGAATGAGCCAAGACAGAATTTTTCTACCTTAGCTAGCTAGCAATTCAAGCAAGCTAACATTAGCTAACACTAGGCAACTAAAACCACAGTGTCACAATATAATTAACATGTCAGTGCTTCCTCTGATGTTAGAATTTCTTCCAACACCTGGGGCATTAAAATTATGATATGAGGCACTGAATTTGATGGATTTACTGGTAATCAGACCACAAATGAGACAAATATTAGCTAGCACAGCCTGTGGACCCTCCGCCTCACTCACCACCGCCAGGACACTAACGTTACCTGCCCAGGAGGAAAGCAGACAGCAGCCGGGACATTAGCTGCTGTAGCAACTTGCAGTCAGCACGAGCGAAACCCAACAATGGCAGCACATGCTCTAATCTGTGCAACAAAAAGTGTGCTGATCTGTTGAGGACTTTGGGCGTTGAAGAGGGCAGTCGGGGGCCGGTCTTGCTCTGGCTAAATTCAACATGGCGCTTAGTGAAGGTTCGTCTCCGTCATGCCACCACTGCTATAATGGAAACACGGTGTGTGTACACTGTTGTTGTTGTTGTTGTTGTTATTTGTTGATGTTGGCAGATTCCATGTTTTAGCTAATGTTAGTTATTGTTGCACACGTTTGGAACTGTAGCAGAGCTGAAGAGAAGCAAGTAGGGTTGCAACGATATACTGGTTTCAAGGCGTACCGTGATATTAAAATTTACGGTGTACATTTGCTCATCTACTTCATTGGAAAAAAAAAATGCTTGATGGAGAATCTCAGCCTTTTTCTCAGTAATTTTCCAAAGGGAGATTTTTTTTACTTTTAAAGTAATATAACATAAAAATAACCCATCTGTTTAAATTCCTTTAAGGGTCATTTTGACTGATAATAATTATAATAATTCTGTAATACCATGATGCTGTGAGATGGAGATATTTTCTGAGACTGTTATCGTACCTTTAAAATCTCATACTAGCAACCCTAGAGGCGCTCAAACATCACATCCTCTGGATTTTACTGGAAAATTCGTCCCTAAATCCTTCACCTAGAAATTAGTCCACAGGCTTCAAAGGAAACCGAACAAGTTGGGCAAAATTTCAGTTAAAGTCACATAGCAACATATTCACCCATTAGCAGTTTAAAAAAGATAAACTCTGGTACATACAGAATCTTTAATGAGGGAGCATGTGAGCACATGGCTCACTGACAACATGGGGGCTCTGGCACAGAAAGATAAATCAGTATTCGGCCACAGACATGGTGGGCTTTGATTTTTTTTTTTGTTATTTTTGATACTAAGAAAAATACAGAATATTGCCAGCTTCATCCTTTCCTCCGGTTTCTTGTTGACTTTTTTGGCCAACAGTTTTTGTCAGAAGAAGTTGCCTCAGCATCGTCCGCTTAACCTTTTTAGGATTAAATTGCTGCCAAGAAACATTTGACTTGTTTTTCGAACTGTGTACCTCATTTTGTTGGTTTCTGAAAAGAGTGTTGATCCACATCAGTGTTTGATTTTTCTCTCTCGCATCACATCCAGTTTCTCCCTTTTACAGTGTTGTCATGAAGGTGACCTATCAGGTTGTTTTTCCTCTCTAAGGACTGAATGGGTTGCTTTGACTGTTCTAGTATCGGCGATGCTTTTGTGTTTTCCGACCAGTGTAGTATAGCTGCTGTAAGAGCCAAGCACACGCGTGGATGTTACACCTTTAATGTAAACTGGTAACAGTGCATACTGACTGACTGCAGAATAGATATTACGTAAACAAAAAATAGACATTAGCGTATACTACTATGCATACCGGCCTTTATGAAGATTCTCCTTTCTTATTTATGCCAGGGAGATGCTCTGTGTGGAGCTGTCAGATGCCAAAATGTGATTTGCATGGACGAGGCAATGCTGCTCCTCTGTAGTGTAACTGTGAGCTGAGAACTTAATGTGAACATCTGCTATTAGGGACTTATTAAAATCTTCACATGTGGCTGAAGTTTAAAGGTCCAGTGTGTAGGATTTAAGGGGATATAATGTCATATAATGGAATATAATGTAATAATTATGTTTTCTTTAGTGTTTGATCGTCTGAAAATAAGAATCGTTTTCATTTCCTTAGAATAAGTTGTATATACAGGGAGCTGGGCCTCGTCTACGGAGATCATCATGTTGCACCAGGGTTAGTGGGTTAGTTTGTGCTGGTTGTAATCTGTAATCCTCTCCATTAAATCCCCCTAAATCTGACACACTGGACCTTAAAATTGTAAAAGAATGAATTGATTTTTTGGAAATAAGCTCTTCTTCTGCAGAAAGTGAGATGAGCAAATTGATACTTGTCTCAGACTTGTCTTTTGAATATAAAGCTACAGCTAGCAGCTTGTTAGCTTGATCTAGCTTAGCACAAAGACTGGAAACAGCCATCCTGCATCCTCCTAACAGCATCTCTTAATATAAGTAATTATCATACGATATGAAGTTTGTTTAATTCATTTAAAAACCGGAGTGTAAAACCAAAAACTCTCACATTTTTGGACCAGACTATTTCTTGGCTGGGATCAGTAACTAAAGAAACATTGCGGGACATTGCCCTCGTAAAATGACATAATTTTGGTTTAACGCTTTAGTTTTTGTATCGCTAAAACAATCAAGTAACTTTTAGTTTCATACAGTTTCCGCTTTGTGCTTAGCCAGCTGATGTAAGCTGACCAGCTGCTAGCTTTATTTTTGTGCTATGTCAGTGTAGGTAGCTGCCTGCTAGCTGTTGCTTCATGCTTTGCTATCTAAGCTCACCAGCTGCTACATGTAGCTTCGTGCTTAGCAGGCTAGGGTTACAGACAGCTAGTTGTAGCCTTGTGCTATGCCAGCTAAGCTAACCACCTACTAGCTGCAGCTTCATGTTATGACAGCTGAGCTTACTGACAGTTAGCTGTAGCTTCGTGTTTAACCAGCTAAGCTCAGTGGCTGCTAGTTGTAGCTTCATATTATCTGGCGGTATCAATCTTCTCATCTAACCCACTGCCAGGAAGGTAAGAAGTGTTTGTCCCAAAATGTTTGAAAACAAAAATGAATTGGAAGAGATTAACTCAGATTTGAGGTGAAAATGCATCTTTAAAAAAAAAAAAAACAGATGTATATGATTTAATAATTCCCAGCTCACACGTGGTCCTGTTCGTAAAGAGGAAGGATGCTTTTAACACTTTGTACCTCAGTTAAACTGCTCAAAATATATTTCAGTATCACAAATGGACGAATCCATTTCACTTTCAGTTCAGTCAATTCAGGGACGTTTTCCCTCTTCTGGAAAAACTCAGATCCCAACTTGCAGACATCAAGAACTCTCTGGAATGATTTAAATCTACATTTATAGCATTTACATATTGACTGAGCTGAAGGTGAAAGGACCGGCCGTGCTGTATATTCAATGCTGCTTTTATTTTACTTCTATTCACGAGCTCTTCGGAGAGAAGTGTCTTATCTGCCATTTTCACTTCAGGTATAGCAACTATAAAACCGGGTTCATTTTTATGACTTTGTTCTGTTTGTTTTTCACTCTTGTTCTGGGTTTTAACCTGTATACTGTTGTGGATTAAGGATCTGAATGTTCTCAGTAGTTCTGGTGTTTCCTGTGCACTGTCACCTGGACTGATCACAGCTGGACGAGGGGGGGTGGACAAGAGACGAACACTTGTTGAATTGCTCACACTGTTGTTTCCTACATGGCTATACACAGCAAGTAATCTCAACAATGATACTAAAATGGTACTTACTATCACTGAAATAAAAAGGTTAGCTTCTTTTGCACTGCTGACTGTCTGAGTCCAGTATTTATGTCCCTCAGTGGTGAAACTCCACACATGAAGTGCTGAGAATCAACCACCAGATGGCAGTCGAACCCAATCAGTGGCTCCAAAACCTGACCCCTCCTAATTCTAACCTTCTGATTTGTGCTGCTGTCTTGTGAATTTCTGGGTAAATGTCGCCTCCTCAGCCCTGTAAAACATTCAAATGAAACGATCACATACTGGTTGAACTGGTCACAACTTGTAGACTTGTAAAAACCTGTGATTCGGGGATGCAAGTCGGCAAAGCTGTGTTTTAGGGGGTCGCAACCTTTTTGGACTTGGGACTCTTTCTAGCCAAAAAACTGGTTTATTGCAGCCACAAATCACAGCTTAAATGTTCATGAGCTGTGACATGGCTGCATTATGGGACAAAGGGCCCCACCACCTCTCCTACAGAGGTATGAGACACAGCATTTGTTTCTGTCTCTGACAGGCTCAGATTGTTAGTGTCTGACAACATTATGAAAGGATCCCTACAGAGATAGAGCTTTGTGTTAAAGAGTAAGATCCCTTTTGTTTAACCAGAAACAGCCCTGAAATCACCGTCACCAAACCCAACGAAGCGTGTTTCATGATGATAAAATGATTGTTAATTTAAATGTAGTCTGGTGGGTTTGGTGACGGTGATTTCAGGGCTGTTTCTGGTTAAACAAAAAGAATCTTACTCTTTAACACAAAGCTCTATCTCTGTAGGGATCCTTTCATCATGTTGTCACACACTTAGAATAACAGTCTGAGCCTGTCAGTGACAAAAACAAGCACTTTGTTGGATGTAAATTGCAAATTTGCCCCAAGTGGTTACTTTTTATTATTGCAGCTTGTTTCTGCAGACTTGTTGCTCAAAACTGGACCAATTTATAAAAAGATTAAGCTATTATTTAAAGCACCCTTCAGTGTTTAAGATAAAAGCCCCTTTTACACTCCCTCTTCAAGGCGGGAATTTCAAGCCATTCTGTTGCCTCGTTGTTCTGTATAAAAGGAACAGGTAGTAACGGCGCTGAAATGATGTCTGTATACATAATTCGTGCAACCCACCGCAGGAGATTTAAAAAGTAGCTTTAGCAGTTAGCAGCTAACTCAGAGAGGAAAAACAGTGGATGAAAATGACTGCAAACTGTGAAAAAAGTGAGGTCAGGAAACTCCTTACCCTCCGAGCAGAGGACAAGATCAGCCGCCATATACCAGGTAGAGTTCTCAAGTCTAACAGGTCCCAGAAAGCCTGACGGGTCGGACTAGGTCCAGGCTAAAAATGTGCATTGACTGGCCAGGTCAATGCAGGCCAGGGAGCTTCTCTGGAGGGTAAATACAGTGCGGCTTTGGCTCAGTGTAATCAGAGTTTTTAGTTTGGGCCATCTGCTAACATTTTATGCCAAGTCTTCTGGTCATTTGGCTGCTTTTTAGATGAAATAAAATTTTGTATATTGCTAACACTTTTAGCTTTGCTACCAGCACACGAGAACACAGATAACACAAATAAGTGACATTTATTTGAGGTTTTAATGTCCTGTTGGACATGAGTCAAACACAAACAGTCACATTGTTAGAAAAAAAACATGTCACATATCAGACCAGCTGACTCTTAATTAAATCCTCAACTCAGTCATGTAACAGAGAAGCAACAAACACTACAGCATCATGTGGAGAAAAGAAAACTAGTGAAGTGAATGTGTGTCGTTCCATGAAGCCTTCCTGTGAATCTGTAGATATCCATTCTCCTTCAGAAAGTCCAACAACTTGTTTCTGTACCTTTTTAGAAGTGATTCAGTTTGTGTATAAAAACCCTGTTTTTAAAGTTTCCTGTCGACGTCTGTGAGTCTGTGTGACTGTCATGGTTTAATCTGCCGTGAAGGGTCAGTGCATCTAAATATGTCTAATTCTTTTATTTGATATTTAAGTTGAGACATACAAATCTCAGAGGAAGATATTTCTTCACATAAAAACTGTCTGCATGTCTTTATAATGAGGCTCTGCAGAAAAGTTTTCTAAATTTAGTGAACTGACCCTTTAATAGTGTCCTCTGTGGCGGGAACACGTTGCTGTTCCCAGAGGACAACTCCTGAACTCCTTGAACCTGCCATCCAGCTCATCTCCGAGTCTCCTTCAGTCCCGTCCCCTCTCACGCTCTCCGGGCTCTGGATGACCGGGCTTTCCTCGCCTGCAGCAGCCGCTGACTCTCCCGGCGCTGGTTGATGACCTTGGTGGTGGCGCGAAGCTTGCGGAGCCTCAGAGCACGGAGACGCAGCTGGAGGTCCTGAGGGATCTTCCCTCCTTGAGCCCGGATCTCCTTCAGCCTCTGGATGGGCGTCTTGGTCAGGGTGAAGTCACAGATGGTGGCGCGTGGCTCCATTCCAACGTGGCACCGACGCATGGACGGGAAGTAGCCCTCGGCCCAAACCACAACCTGGTACTCGCCTGGGTTCAGGAGGCGCCAGTAGTCCCCGTCAGCCGCTGAGGTAATAAAATAAGGTGGAGACAAAATAATGTTCTGAAATGTTTTGTGATTAATGTGTCTCTTCATAATGTCATATTCATCACATTTAAAGAACTGTTTTTTGTCAACTTCAGCCTGTTACATGCATTGTCTGTTTTCAAAATACACTTCTGTTTTCACAGGAAATGTACAGTTTGCATACGGTCTCTTTCAAAATAAAAGCTTTTTTTCCCTTCAACAACACACAATCAGTCAGTGTGTTACCTGATCGGATGTCGTGGTCATGGTCCTCCACCTTGATTATAGCGTCTGCGATTCCTTGTTTGGTCAGTTTGTCTCTGACCACGCCCTTAATGCCTCTGTGAACCTGAGAGAAGACGACACGCTGCACTGTGAGGCCTCAGAGACACGATTAAGGTGGAAATAACTGCTGTATTTTAAACCTGCTGTTCAGGACGTAGCGTCTGGAGACTGTGGACTCGGACTGACCTGCTCCATGTAAACCAGCAGAGACTCCTTGTTGTTCTCCCACTCGATGGGAAGCTCGCTGACATGAGGGAACTTATCACAGGACAACTCCACCGTCACCTCAAAACAGTTGGTGTGCATGTAACTGAAGTCATTCATACCTGCAGGAAACACACACAAGTATTTATACAATATGGGCAGAAGAAGGTCAGACAAGTAAGGCTTAAAAAATAGCAGTTTAAGGACAATAATATTTTAATTTATTTATTTTGTTGAGATTATATGAACCTCCTTTCCCTAGTCAGCCTGTCAGGACTTATACCAGACCCTTTAACCTAGTCAGTGCCTGATTGTCAGTGTTTCTTTGTACCTTTTTTTCCAGGCACCTAAACCTGGAACCCTGGATCCTGGATCCTGGAGCCTTGACCTTCCTCCTGCCTGATGCCTGTTCACCCGTGGTTGTTCTGCTTCTTCTGATGGACTTGCTACCGATGTAAGTTATCTTTTGTTACTTTACTTTAAGTAAATTAATGAGCTGTTCCTGTCTGAATTTGCATCCTGTCCCTCGTTACCTTGTACCCACACGCCTGGCAGAGATTTAAGGGTTTAACCACTTAATTTAAGGTACTTAAGAGGCCTTTATATACCTCTGTGCCAGATATAGCTGTGGACAAAGGCAATATGTTGTGGTTGTCCGTCCATCCGTAAGTCTGTATGTCTTTACGTCCCATTCTTGTGAGCGTGCTATAACAAGAACACCCTATGGAGATGTCTTCAAATTTGGCACAAACGTCCACTTGGACTCAAGGATGAGCTGATGAGAATTTGGGGGTCATATGTCAAAGGTCAAGGTCGTTGTGACCTCATCTGTGTCATTCTCATGAATGCGATATTTCAAGAACACCTGGGGGGAGTTTTGTTAAATGTGGCACAAACATTCACTTGGACTGAAGATTAAACTGATTAGACTTTAGTGGTCAGAAATCAAAGGTCACTGTGAACTTGCTTCATTCTGATTTCATGAACGTGATATCTCAAAAAGGCCTTGAGGAAATTTTCTTAAATTTGACACTTGGACTGTCTCATTTTTGTGAATCTGGTATCTCAAGAACATGGTGAGCGAATTTCTTTCACTTTGACTCAACAATGACTGGATTTCAGTGGTCAAAGGTCAAGGTCAATGTGACATTGCATCTGTCTCATTCTTGTGAACAGGATATCTCAAAAACATCTCAAGGGAATTCCTTTAAATTTGACACAAGCATCCACTTGGACTGAAGATTAAACTGATTAGAATTTAATGGTCAAAGGTCACTGTGGCCTCTCAAAACATGTTTTCAGCCATAACTCAAGAATTCATTAGCAGACTCATACAACCACATGGCGGTAATTTTTACTTCTAAGCCTGCAAAGCAAATAAAGACTGAAGTGTTACATTACAGATTTAAGGGACTGTACTTTAAGTGAGGATGTGAGTGTTTTGAGAGGATGTTCGTCTCCTGATTGGAACCTTTTCTCAAGTTGCCACTTGTTGGCTGTCATTACTTAAAGAGGTGACTCACTGCCGGGGACGGTGTGCCAGGCTCCTCCGTTGATGATGTTATTGTAACGCTGGAAGTCCTCGTAGTGGCAGATGCGGCGGTCGGGGTTGGACATCACCAGGTTAGTCGAGGCGTAGACGGTGGCCAGCCAGCGGAAGAAAGCGTTGTCCGCCGTGGGCGTGTCCTCCTGAGGGGCCCAGTCGCGGGTGCAGTCAAAGGGGTATGTGACCACCAGTTCACCCCCGTGGAGGTTCGCACTGAGCACAAAGGGGATATCCTGCATCCAGCTGATGACAGCACGAGTCTCTGGGGCAACCTGGAGACATGGACAAACTAGGTCAATTTATGTCACTTTTTAGACACAAATTTATGGGACAGATTCTCATAAACACAAACAGTAACTTTAACTGTTCTCACATGCAGGAAAATGAATTTGTTTAATTTCAGGTTTAGTTCTTGTGGAGGTGCAAAACACTTAAAGGGATTGAAAAGATTATTCTGATGAAATTAAAAAAGACGTCTCACCAAAAAAAAACTATGCCATTAAAAATTTTATTGGTTAAAAGTTCAGACTTTATTTAAAGTTGCCTGCCTTTTCTAAAGTCTTTTAACTTGACCTCTAACTTCAGTGCTCTGTGGAATAATTCGTAATAGTTTTAACTTCCCACACTTCATCAGCTCCTTCCTTGGATTTTCTATTGATTACATGTCAGGTTCTGTAGTTGGAGCTCTTTTCTTCAGCCGTTCAGTCACCATAATGATCTCTGCCTGAACTGCGTCTACATGTATTTCCATCTACAAGCTATTTTTCCTTGGAAAGCCCTACCAGTCACAAAACCTCCAAACACCATTGTGTCATCTCAACTGGCAGAAACCAAAATAGATTAATATTTGAAAATGTGGTGATCTTTTACTGTATCACTGGTGTCAGAGTTCAGACATGTTCTGTTACCAAACATTAAGTGACGTCCAGGCTTCCAGTAAAACCTCTTGGCTCTGAAATGACTTCCTGATCTGAGTTTGCATGCTGCTACAGTGGAAACATTATTTCTCTTCCTCTTCCTCACACACCACCCTCCAAAACTGGCTCTCAGTGTGACCTACATTCATGCACCAATACATGACTCACTTTGTTTTAAAGGTCCAGTGCGTCAGATCTAATGTTGTTAAGTGGTATCCAGTGGTGAGGACTGCAGATTGCAACCAGCTGAAACTTCTCCTGGTTAGAATTCCTTCAATGTTTTCACCAGGAGGTGAATTATCCACAGAGGTGTCTTTCTCTCCAAAATAAACTGACCAGGTGATTTAAACCAGTAAAAACTGAATAAAGACGTTTCAGGTAAAAAAAACAATCACTGTTTTTTCGATGCTCTTGTCTCAGAGGGGCTGCTAACTTTGGTGACTGATGCAAAAACATAAATGTCCTTATCTAGAGCCAGTGTTCAGTTTGTCTGTTCTGGACTACTGTAGAAACATGGCAGCGCACAGAACGTTGAATTTCTATGTGATTGTAGTTTTTTTCCTTACTTGCATTTCTCCCTGCCACACTGTCTTAATAACACCACTAGATGGTGACAGAGAAATGCATTTTTAAAAATCCTATCTATACTGGCTCTAACTTTATCAGCAGTGCTCATGGATTGTGTCCTCACCATGGCGTCCTCTTTAGTGTAGTACTCTGGGATGGGGATGTAGTGGTTGGAGACTTTAGATTTATCTGTTGCTGTCTCCTGGGCGTCCCACATGATGGTGTTCAGGTCTGGAAAGTTGTGATTCAGGTCGATTCCTTCGTAGCTGTATCTTCCATCAGCCCATCCGGCCAGTTCAGAGCCCTGCAGCAGATCATCAGTCAGTAACAGAGTTAGATCGGAAGAGTCGTAGCAGATTTGGAGCAAATGAGCTAATAACATGTAGTAGAAAATATCACTGTGTGTGCCAGTCAGTCCTGTAAAGTTTATTTTACTGCCGATACGTTTGTTCTTTTACCTGTAACAGTTTTGTTTACACTGTAGTATGGCTACTTTAATTGAAGTACTAGAACTGAATACTTTTCTAACACTGCAAACTAGTGACGCAGCCCAGTTGATACGAAACTGTGGGCATTTTATGTTTCTGCAAACCAAGGATACGTTACATTTGTACGTTCCTTACGTATCATATCGATGTTTAGAAAGTGATGTAGCTCTAATTATGTGTATTTGAGCTGACATTGTCATCAGGAGATAGAGAGCACTTGAGCGAGATGGCTACCAAGCTGCAGACCACTGTTTGAAACAAACATACAACAAGATTAGTTCCTTTTTAGTAAGACATTGGCTGCATTTATAGCAGCGATTGTGTCACCAAAAGCGGGTGTTTTTACGGAGACATTAGTGGCATTTCTAGCTGGAATTGTGTTCTCAAAAGCCTGGACTTTTTAGGGAGCCATATAGGCCACATTTCCAGCAGCGATTGTACCATAAAAAGCATGCATTTTTTAGGAAGACATTAGCTGCATTTCTAGCAGCACCTGTACCACCACAAGAGTAAGGCTTTTTTTAGTGAGACAACAGCGGCATTTCCAGCAGTGATTGTGCCACCTAAAGCGGGCATTTTTTAAGTAGACACTGGCAACATTTCTAGCAGCGTATGTGTCACCAAAAATGGCCATTTTTACTGTAACATCAGCAGCATTTCTAGTGGCGATTGGGCCACCAAAAACAGGCATTTTTTCATGAGACATTGGCAACATTTCTAGCAGCAATTTTGTTTCCAAAAGCAGGCATTTATCTGTGAAATAGTTGTGGCATTTCTAGAGGAAACTGTGCTACCAAAAGCGTGCATTTTTTAGTGAGCCATAGGCGACATTTCCAGCGGTGATTGTGCCACCAAAATTGGCCATGTTTTAGTTAGACATTGGCAGCATTTCTAGTGCCGATTGTGTCATCAAAAATGGGCATTTTTTATTGGCAGACACTGGCAACATTTCTGCATAATTTAGGCACCAAACTCGGGTGTTTTTTTACTGAGACATCGGTGGCATTTCTAGTAGTGGTTGTGGCACCAGAAGCATTTTTGGCAGCGATTTTGTTCCCAAAAGTGAGACATCACCTGCATTTCTAGCCATAACTGTCCCAACAAAAGGACATTGTAAACCATGAGGCCATCTTTTCTTAACCAAGACCAAGTGGTTTGTTTGTGCCTAAACATAACCACATTAACTACAGCGTTGTTGAAACTTAGTTTCAACATGTCCGCTACATAATAATGTGCAAATGTTACATATCTGTGGTTGTAGAATCATTCAGTACCAACATTTATATCGGCAGTTCAGTTGGGTGACATGGTTGTTTTATGGTATGCACCTTAACCTTGAGGTGCTGTGAGCACCATAACCCGAGTGCCATCTAGTTCCATTATATGGGAGAGAAAGCAGACACCTCTATGACTGATATGTCTAACACTCAGTAACTCACACCAAAGTAAGAGGAAAAGTTTGTATTTTTGGGGTGAACTTTTCCTTTAACACGTCTTGGCCAAACGACAATAAAACTTTTAATTCTCCACAGTCACTCTAACATCACTCACCTTCTCATAAGCTGCTTCATATCCATCAGGGTTCATGGAGGGCAGGAGGTGGATTCGAGTCTCAGTCACCAGCCGAATGACGCGTTGGTTTCCTTTCTTGTATTCTTTGCACAAGTACTGCATGAGGTTGAGGACGAGCTCTCGGCCAAGAGCCTCGTTCCCATGCATACCGGCCACGTAGCGAAACTCTGGCTCACCTGCCAAGAGGGAACATTCAGAGAGTTGCTTTACTTGCCAAGCAGTAAATGTGGAGGAATTTGACTGTGGTACAAAGTCACACTGAACATGAAGCACCTGAGATTCTCATTTTGGTCAGTAGGTCAAAGTTAAAGCTAAAGCCCAGAAGCACATCAGGAACACATTCAGTCTCTCAGATTAAACTTCCATTCCGTTTATAGTGTGTCAGCCAACAGTGTGACAGCACTTAGCCAATAATCATACACAGATTGGCCAGACTAGATGGCAGACATTCCTAAAGCTTAAGACACAAAATATTACCCTAAAAATAAAGAATGCCGTTTTCTTCTTGTATTTGGCACCAGTGTTCACTGAACCATGAAACCATTGAAATCTAAATCAGCTGTTGGCACTTATATAACCTTAAATTCCCGTTATTCCTCCTCTGGGAATGAAGCAGTTTCCAAATATGTTTCCTGAGAAGAATGAAAGAAAAGCTGCACTCTGCTGAATCCATTTCAACTTTTTGGCCTCAAACGCTTCATGTGAAGATCTCAAAGAAAATCTTTTCTTGTTTGGTGGAGCGAGCGCCGTCTCTGATTTCAAACTTATCAGTTTGTTTATACAGGACAGGCCTCCTCTGCGAGACACCCCGGCCTCTCTGTGTGCCGCTGCTGCACAGAAAAGTCTGTATAAACACTGGAGGATGTTGAACTGCCCCCCCGAGCAGCTCCACTCAGAGTAACCAGAGAAACATGATGAACTCTGGTCCAGAAACTTTAAAGGTTTCAACTAAGGGAGTGTTTGTTATTTATGAGAGGAGGAGGCGAGGCGGTCGTGCAAAAAGGGGGAGGCATGTCAAATAATTTTTTAAGCCCCGAGGAGAGACTTATGATTTGTATTTGTTGCTTAAGGGAGGGGCACAAAAATGTAAATGGCTGTTGGTTTGGAAGATGTTCAAAAGTTTAAAGTGCACTTAGTTTATATCGTATATTAGTTTATATTTGTACATTTGATTTGTCATTTAGAAGTTTTGTTGAGTGTTTGTGGATTTTATCCCTATGAGGTATTTTTATTTACTGTTATTTTCAATGTTTCCTGTGGAAATAAACTTAATGCATGTCCCCGTCTCTGTACCTTCTATGTTTTGTTTTGTTTTGACCGCTTATGAGTTTTGTAGACTTTCATGTAACCTTTACTGTCATTTGTATTCCAGTGAGCAGCCTTGTGTCATGTGATTAACACTGCAGTTTTAAACATCCGATTTCTGATGTAAAATGTTGTGATTTTGTATGTTTAGGAGCAGAGGTGCAGAAATAGGTGTCAGGAATGCAATTAATGTGCCATATTGTCTTCTGTAGTAGTAAAGCAAAGCTAGAAAACAATATCTTTGAGTTGTCATCTGTCCATGCCCCATCCACACGTTACAAAGGCCTGTTTTCTTAAAATGACCAAAATTATACAATTTATCACTGACATAAACTGTAAAAACAGAAATTATGGTTGGATTTTCAAATTTCCGACAGTCCTTGGACACATCATGTGAGCTTAAAATAGTGATATATCATCAAAAATACTTTATTCTACGTCTCATTTTAAATTGCACAAAAGAGTGAATAACTGAGGCTTTTTCCAAATCCAGGATTTGTCTTCAACTTTTAACTTTCAAACATCAAAGAGTAAGTTTTAAAAATTTAAAAAAAAACTTATTTATGGTGGAGGGAGGGTCAAGGAAAAATATTTGGAGCTTCAGAAAGGGTAAAAAAAAAAAGATACATTAATAAAGTCACATGTTAGCCTCCCCTCTCCTCTGACAAATACAGAACAGTCCCTTAGATAAGAAGAGTTGAAACACTTACCTAGTTCATGTTTGCCGGGGTTATCTGAGATCTCCATGACGTACAGTTTGAGGCCCATGTAGCTCTTCCCGATGGTGTAGATACGGGTGATGTCGGGACACTCCTCCGTCACAGACTTCATGAGCTGCAGGGTGAAGAACAGTGAACACGTTTACATGCACAAAATATTCAGGGTTTTGCCCTTTTTTTCCAACGAAGACGACATTCCAACGGAACACAGCTGATGAACATGAATATTCTGCTTATATTCCTGTTTACATGCAGCTGTTCCTACTCTGATTAACGTGTCCTAACATGTCGTTTATCTCCTCAAAATATGCAAAAGTGGAACAGCAGGAGCAGCTTGTCTCATTTTGCTTCCTTGCATCAAAACAGGATTTAGTAGGATTTAGATAAAGTTTCAAAAGAACGCAGCTTTCTTCTTTCATTCATCCACCTTCTTTAAAAAGTCGGCATTGCAATACAGTGAAGTCTTTGATAATAATAGTAAAACTACGTCTTCAAAGGGTTAAATGTGAAGTCGGAGGAAATCTGCAAGCTGTTAAGAGTCTGAGTAAAAACACTGAATCTTTCCTGGAACCAAAGTTACTCATCATGCCTGTGTGGCCCTGCAGCCATTCATCACACGCTGACCTTCCTCATCTCTTTGTAGTTGTGTTGTCTGAAGTCCAGAGCGTCCTTAGATCCAAGTTCTCTCTCTGAGGCGTAGATGTCGTACGGATCTACAAGGAGAGAGCACAGTAACTCAGAAACCACCTGGCCTTTAAAAACAGCAGTATTTAAAGCATGTTGACATGTTAGTGAATCAGTCACACGCCGTGCTGCAGCCTACCATGGACACGGCAGCCAAGTATCTCGGCCCTGAGGCAGATGGTGCCGTTGGAGTACCAGGTCTGAGGGTTGATGCGGATGAAACGGGCGACGGTGGGAACAGGAAGGAGTGCGAGCACGGGAATCTCTGGACCCTGGTTTCCTTCAAAGATCTGAACAGTTGAACATCACATCATCACAAAAGTCTGAACATGTTTGGATCCACCAAAAAACACAAAGACATAAAAACTGTAAAGCTCTGCAGTGTTTACCATCATCACTGTGCACATTTATCTCAATGTGCTGTTTTAAAGTGGAAATAGACACATTTTTTTGCTTTAACTAATTATTGTGAAGTTAATGTTGATTACACAAAGTAATTTCCTGAGAATAATGAATAATGACACCATCTCTTTTATGATAAGTGCAGCCTAAATGCAATTGGCAGAAGTAAAAAGCTAATGTTAGGACCTCACGAGTCATAAGAGTAGAAATAACTCTCTTTGTTTGTTTGTTTTGGTCTCACTCCCTCCTGACTTCAGCTCTTTGTTTACTTTCCTCACTTGCATTTCTCTTCTTGTGCACTGACTTGAACTTACAGTCAAAGTGATTTCATTCACTAACAGACTCTTTTGTTCCCAATTCAACATGCTGAAAAATAAATCCGATGGGGGTTGCAGAGCAGACACTCACTGACAGTCCAATATTGACTGGCGGCCAGCGGCTTGCGAGAGTCATAAGAGTGACTCATCTAATCATGGTTTTCACTTCTTCCATGATTATCTTCTCCACTATAGCGAACAACCTCAGAATTAGATCCAACAACCAAAATATTTTCAGATGGAGACGTCCCTAAAGCAAAGCCCATGACCTGATGTGTATCAGTTTAAGGGCTGTTGACATGAAAAGGTTGAGAGTCACTACAGGAGCTCACAATAAAAGGTTCAGAAGGTTCAAAATTGCCATTGATCACTTGTTTCTTGCCCTGTAAGGCCCTAACACATCAAGCCGACAGTCAGCCAGTGGTGAGTGTTGGGCCGTCAGTGAGCGTCTGTGCCCCCCATCGGCTTTTTTGGCTGTTCAGCTTAGCGCACGAGAAGAGAAACTTAAGTGAGGAAAGTAAACAAAGAGCTGAAGACAAGAGGGAGTGAGACCAAATCATAGAGGGCACCTGGTGGCTTAGTGGGTAGAGCAGGCAGCCCATATATGAAGGCAGTGTCCTTGCTGCAGCGGCAACAGGTTTGATTCCTGCCTGCAGCTCTTTGCTGCATCCCTACCCCTCTGTCTTTTCCCTCTGTCACACTTTACTACTATAGCTAAAAAGGCAAAAAATAATATTTAAAAAAACATTTCCTGTCATGCAGGCGCAGAATGTATGTGCTGGATGGACGTGAGCTGTAGTCTTTGCAGTGTGTTCATGTGCAACGTTTTGACCATGTCACAGGTGACAGGTAGTTCGTTGAAGCCGGTTTGGTGTGTCTGGGCCTTTAGCCGAACTTTCAGCCAACTTAAATCTGTTAAAATCTATTTGATGGGGCGCCCAGCAGCTCGATGGACGAAGCAGGTGTCCCGTGTGCAGGGTCAGTGTCCCACCTTACTCCCAATTCTGTCTTATCAATTAAATACAAAAGCCCCAAAAAATAATCTTTAAAGAAAGGTATTTGAGAGACTAAAATACAAACAGGACTGAGAACGAGACCTCGTCTGAAAGAGGTGATGAATGTTGAATTAAAAACAGCGCTGAGAAATTTTTGTTTCACCTCCAGCTCCATGGAAAGAGATCAGATGTTTAAAAAGTGCAAACAAAGTGCAAACTTTACATTTACGTGATTTCAACCTGCCTTCATCAATGTGTGGTTTCAATACATGTTTCTAGTTTGAGTAGAGGCTCTATTGGACAACTGACACATGGAAAAAGAAATATGATATAGTTAAGGTGGTTATATGCCAACCACAAGTTTCACTTTCTTGCTCTTTGTTTTCATTCTGACTTGTGTCTTCTGAAGAGCAGCTGAATGTTTTGTTCACGGTACATTTTTCACTCTGGCACAAACTCTTCAAAGTCTGTTTTCCATCTGTAGACGTCCGCCGGTCACAGTAGCTACATTCCTTTTATATCAAAGAACACAAATACTCATTCTTACTGCTTCTTCTGAGCCGTTCATGCAGGTTTTCCAGCTCACAGAGTCGTTACTCAGCTGCACTTTGTAGGTGTGGACCCAGTCCCAACTGTAACAAGAAGGACAAAGAGTCAGTTTTTAGTTTCACTGCAGAGACAGAACATTGTGCTCTGACTTGTGTAATCAGTCTTTGTGTGTTTTTAGCAGCAGTTTTAGATTTGATTTTGGAACAGAACCTCCGCAGATGTGAGTCCTGATTCTACCTGACCTCCAGATGGAGTTTCGGCCCTGCAGGATGACTCCAGTGAACAGGGTGAGGTGAAGGGCGTCCACCTCCAGCCACTGGTGCTGGTCCTTATACTCTGCGCACCAGGCTCCGTCGTACAGGTCCCCGTCCTCGATGCCGGACTAGAAACACATGTTACACATGAAGTTTTTGTCTTGTCGACTAGAGAGTCCATTAAACCCCTGTCTGCGCCTCAGTGTGAAGCATTGCATAAGATTCTGGTGTTTGACCCTGATTGTAAAATAATTGGTTTCAGACTGCAGAGCATGAGCGAGGGCGGGGCGTGGAGCAGCCCTGCTGGCTCTGTGTTTTACACATTATGATATTTATTTTCCAAGAAACTCAAACGAGAGCTCTTTGTACTGCAAAATCCAGTTTTATCATTGTGGTAATTTTACATGCCAGTAAAGTAGAGGGAACAGTGTTATTTCATAGTCCATTAGTTTAACAAGTGTGAAGAAGAAATTATGAGCAGATTAAAACATGATCATATGAAATGAAAGAGTACGGACGTCTTATTTACTGCTTTTAATTTGTGAAGCTTTATATTTCAAAGTACAGGAACTTCATATACTTACAGAGTTTAAGACAGAAACGTGTAAAAAACTAAAACTAAAATGATCCCCATTTTGCCACTGTAAGAGCCAAATGTGTTGCTGGGTGTACACTGGGTGGCGCTGTGCTGGTATTTTGGGCTTGGTTAGCAAATGTAGGAAGGACATTGTTGCCGTCAGGTGTTTGACCCTGGAGGGGCAACTGGTTTTTGGCCGCTGTGGAGCAGAAGATTGTGAGACATGCTGGAAGTTGTGTGTTCGGTTTTTGGATCTAAAATGAAGAAATGGACATTTGTTGGATCTCGTGCGCTGGCGTGAATACGATATGACGATTGTTGATCATTTTCTCAACGTAACACAACAAAGGGAAGCTGTGGCATCAACTGAAGTAAGCAACTAGCTATTGGATGGATTGCTATTAGAGTTTGTGCAGACATTCATGATCCCAAGAGGATGAATCCTAATAACTGTGGTGATCCCTTGACTTTTTCCTCTAGCGCCACCCTCAGGTCAAAAGTTTACTTGCTATTGGACTTCCGGGTCAAAGCGGGGCTGAAACTGTGGAGCATGCTCAAAGCGCCTCGACCAGTTTGGGTCTGATTGACTGTAAACATGCAGGAGTCACATAATCTGGGTGTGTTAGTTTCACTTTGAGAAATTCAATTACGTACGATTTCAGTGGGACTAACATTTCTTTCTAGTGTCATGTAAATGTGCTGCCGGGGAACATGTCAGCATGCTGATGTTAGCACTAAGCTCAAAGCGCTGGGTGGTCAGAATTTCCAGGTTCACTGTCATAAATTATAACTGAAACACCCCCGGATTGGTTGACGTTTACATGAAAGCCAGGACCAAAGGTTTCCCCGCAGCACACTGGACTGTTAATGAGATGATCAGTGTTATTCACCTGTAAGTGGTTTTAATTCTTGGCTGATTGTTGTAGATACAAACATTTTTTTTTTTATCATCTTACAGACCTGAGCAGGATTTTTCCACTAAACTAAACATCACTCCACAGCTGCATTAAGAGGAGTGACACTTCTAGTCTTCTGCACTCTCTTCCTTTAGGAGTTCCTGTTTCCTGTTATTCTGTGTCTCTGAACCTCTTTGACAAACAGCTCAGGTTTCTTTGTGTTTGATCCAGATCTGAACCCACCTGGATGTTCAGCCTCCCCCTGTGAGGACCCAGACCCATCCGCTGGTAGGAAGACGCCTGCATCTGGGTGTCGTCGACTCGCAGGGACTCGAGGCCGAGGGGAGGACAGTCTGGGAGGAAAATGAGAAGCAGATAAGATCTCCTGAGGGTTTGTGTCTGTGCTTATCTGGAGATCTTTAAAGAAGGAACCAGCTCTGGGAACGACTGACTGACTGCTGAGGGGTTAAAACTCTCCCTCTGGTTTCTCTGAGTAAGCAAACACATGGCTGATGTAATTAGATGTCCCAGCGGTTGTTATGTGGAATATCCCTAATCATGCCGGGTCAGCTCAGTGGAAGTTTGGAGGCCCTCTGCAGAGGAAACTGCAGATAAGTGAATCCGTGGAGGGTTTGAATGTAACTTGAGACGAGGCTGAGAAAGTCAAGTCAAACGTCCAGCAGAGCTACAGCTGCAGGATATTTTATGGCTTTGGAAACAAGCACAAACAGCCCCATTAATCACAAACACTACGAGTACAGGCTGGACAGAACTGCTCTGTTTGTTCTCTTTAGGTCAGGAGAGGTTTTCACCGCCATGTCCTTAAAGTTAAAGAAGAAGGAGCAACATAAGGACGTGTGGGTTGTGAGGAGTTTACATTAGCACTGCTCAGATCTCTTTAACATCTGCAGAGCTGTTTTCAGGCGTCACACACATTCTCAAAACTTTCCATGACTTTTGTGCAGCGTTTTTCAAGCATGTCACATTCAAACATAATTTCAGCAAGTTGGCAGACATGAAGGGAGAGAGAGGGAACGCTGGGAGGAAATAAAGAAATGTACATGATGGTAAACAAAATTAGAGCCACAGCTACGGAAGATAAATCACTGTTATGTTACACTATGTGGAAGATTACCTACAGAAGTGTACTGATGCCACACCAAGAAAAAAAAAGATCAGTGTCAGATAATAACATGAAAAGTTTCTTGTTATAAGATGTTTTTCATGTTTTTACAAGATGTTTTCATTTTGTAACAAGAAACTTTTCTTGTTATAACAATGAAATCTTGAGAAAGTCTGTGGAACAGTCGACCTGAGACTCTGAGAAACCTCAGTGGACATTTTTAAAAGTAACCACAAGTCTTTTTAGTCTGTTTTTTACTTAACGGTGCCTCGTCATTTATTGACTCTGTTTTTGGCATTTTCTCTTTTTTGTAGTATTAATTATTTGTTATATTAAATGTTATTTATTATAGATATTTTATCATTTATTGTTGGCTGTTCACAGAGCTGCTCTGCGAGGCACTTTGTACTGCACGATGATATGAAAGGTGCTAAACTGATAAAGTTTGATTTGCTTCTTATAACAAGAAACTTTTCATGTTATTACCTGATACTGACCATTTTGGGGTGTTTTTTATTTCTGGCAGTTCCACACTTTTGTACTAATTCACAGAATATTACTGTAACGATTTCACTACACGCAACATTTCCATTAAATGTTCTACCCCTCGGTTCATGAAGAGTTTCTTTCCCTGTGCTGTGCGTAGCTTAAATAAGCTTTAACGGCTCACATGAATCTGTCCTTGTGCCTGCACGCATTGGTGCAAACGTGAATATCCATTATTATTTTTGTTGTTATTTTTATGCAAGAGTGGCAAACGTGTACTTCTTTATCTTGCACTTTTAGAAGTCTTGTACTTTATCAGTGATTTTTAGTGCTAATGTTTGCACTTTTAAATTTCTTTTTAGATGATGTGGGCGTATCGCTGGTGGCGTCGTCCTTGTTATGTACCGACCTGTTTGTATTATTTATTCATTTAAATGTTGGTCCCTTATGTCTTAATCGTTTTCCAGTGTGGTATTTTACTGCAAATGGCAAATAAACTGACTATGACTATTTCATGACTTTTCCAAAGTCCACGACTTTATCAGGCCTGGAAATTGAGATTGTGAATTTCCATGACTTTTCAAAATTTTCCATGGCCCCTGGAATCCTGTGTTAGTTCATCTGCAGTCATTTTTGCAAAGAAACGTATTTCCAGCTTTTTTAAAATATTGTGAATATTGTGTGGTTTTCAGTTTTCTATGAATGTAAATTAAATACATTTAGTTTTTGGACTGTTGGTCGGACAAAACAAGCAACTTGTAGACGTCCACTTGAGGTCTGATTGGCTTTTTTTTTTTTTTTTTTTTGTATTTTTCTAGTGGACTGTAGTTCTGAGCCTCAATTTCAGCATTTTGGCCGTCGCCATTTTGTTTTTCTGGAGCCAGAAGTGACCATATTTGGACGAGAGAGTGGAGCTGTGGAGGAGCAGGAGGTGGATCTGACTGAGAAGCTGACGTAACAGCGTGTCACTCAAAGCTGCCTCGCCCTTAATTATGCATAACTCCAAACCTTATACAATGTAAACAGGTGAGTTATTTAAAAAGTCAGCCCCTGCACAGTTCTCATGAATGTTGACATTTAACTACAGAGACCAAAACATGTTTATTTCTGCTGTAGAGTGAAACATTTTAACACTGGGGTCTGTGGGGACTGACTCGCTCGACATGCAAGGTACCCTGGGTGTGTTGGTTGTTGACATTCTCTTTCAAAATAAAAGCACTACATCGGTACAAAACCGTGAACTGAGTTTTTTTTTTTTTCCTCCAGCAACACAGACACGTGGTTGGGTTTAGGAAAAAACAGCAGAGTTTTGCTTTATATACTTATGGGATGTGAACACCGCTCTCCTGAGTGAAGGTCGGTGTTGTATCCATAAGCCAGACCCCCCTGCCGCCCTACTCGAACATTTGCCGCCTTAAGTTACGCTCTTGTCCTGCTGTGTTCCCCTAAAGCCACAGAGGGCCATTGAACTATAACGGCGACCGGCAGCAGATCATGCCAATGTTAAAGGACGGCTTTTTTCGTCAGTGTCTGACGCTGCAAGTCACGACCCAAACGTCGGATTTCGGTGACTTTGGAGTGACACTGGGTCGCTCTTGGAGCCAGCCTCAAGTGGACATTCTGAGAACTGCAGGGGTTTTTTTGGCACTTTCTAATTTATCAGCCTTGGTTGTCGCCACTCGGACTAACAGTAATAAAATAATGCAAAGTAATAACTGATTTCACAAATTTAAAGAGCTTTTTATGAGGAAATCGTCTGAGCAGCTGCTACAAATAACTGATTAACAATTAGCTGCAAAAAATTCACTGGATAATTTACAGGTTTTCTTAGTTTTCTGTGATAGTAAATTGAATATATTTAGTTTTTGGACTGTTGGTCAGACCAAACAAAACTTGCAGACGTCTCCAGGGGGTGTAGGAAATTGTGATTGGCACTTCTTTTTTTTTTTTTTTTTACATTTTTCTGACAGTTGTTGCTCTTAATATTTGTGAAGCCAAGACAGGATGTTCCCGCTGTTCCATCTTAAATCAAATATAACCCAAATATTTCCGGGAACTCAGTGAGCGAGCTCTAAAAATGTGACAAACAGTAGCAAAATTATGCAACATAATATTTGATTTCACTCATTTAAAGACCTTTTTATGGGGAAATCCTCTGTGTAGCTTTAACGTATCATCAATCAGTCAATTAATTACAACACATTCACAGGTTCCAGGTTTTCAGATGTGATAATTAAGTGGTTTTCTTGATCTTATCTTTTGGTTTTGGACTTTTTTTCTGGCATTTCATGCACCAAATAACTCAAAGATTGAGCAAGAAAATGACTGACAGCAAAAGTAATTGTTTGTAAAGAAGAAACTTTGGAGCATCAGAGTAACAGAATAATATAAACTAATATTTATTTTACACTAATTTAAATATCCTCGCTCTTTACAAAAACCATCTGGTGTTGATTAATTGTTTACAGGTTTACAGGAGCTGAGCAGATGTTAGTCAGGAGCTCAGAGGGTCCCTGAAGGCATCATTAATTATGGCCTCTTAAAACTTCACAATAAAAGTAAAACTAAACATTTTTTCTTACCCAGTCCTTTTGTCTCTTCATCTTCCTCTTCTTCTTCGCTGGTGTTTTTGGCGTCCTGCTGTGGGACAGTGGTGGTGCTGGGTGTCTGTGTCTGTGCTGCAGCTGGAGTCGTCCTGTCTGTGCTGAGCTCCTGCGGCTGCACACTGACAGACTCAGCTGTAGCAGATGTGTTGTTGAAGAGTGATTTAATCTCAGTTGTTGTGTTGTCTGTCAGCGCAGCGTCTAAAAATCCTCCCAGTAAAATCACGGCAGCCAACGTGCACAATGACTTTTCCATCTTCCTCTTTGTTTGCTGCTGCAGAGTGAGGAGGGGAAAAAAGTCCCCTGGCTGGTTTATGTGCAGATGTCAGAGAGCCAGACCTCCATCCACATCCCTCCTCCTCCTCCTCCTCCTCCTCAATCCCACCTCCCCTTCTTTACCCTCCCTCCCAGAATTCCAGCTGAAGTCCCGGGAAAAACTGGGATTGAAAGACAGATTACATAACGTGGGTTATATGTGCATCAGTGACCCATTTATTCAACTACATGAACATTAATGTGTCATTTTCCTCCTGCCTCTTTATTTTTTTCCTCCTCTCAGTGTTGGAAACATTTGCTCACAAACTGTACTTAACACAGATTTTAGTTACTTGTACTTCACTTATTTCCATTTCCTGCTGCTTTATATTTCCACCCTGCTTCATTTCAAATGCAAATACTGGTCATTTACTACATTTACATGATGACTTCAGTCACTTTGCATGTTCAGATTAATAATACAAAATACCGTAAAACTTCAATTAAACACCTGGTCTCTTTTACTAGCCCCGTGTGGCTACACTTCTTTTTTTTTTTTTTTTTTTATAGAAGTTGTTTGGATGTATAAAACCAGTTTGTCCATCCCTGGATTATCCTGTAAATTATTCATATTATTCTAGCCTGTACAGTTGCTCAGATCAAAAGAATAAAAAGGCTTTTTCACACCATGTTGCACTGCCATGTTTCTACAGTAGCCTAGAAAGAACAAACCAAACACTGGCTCTCGGGACATTTGCAGTTTCACAGTTGTGCATCGGCCACCGTAGGTCTACACGCTTGGCACACAGGAAAAGTTTCAGTTGGTTGCAATATGCAGCCTTACCACTAGATGGCAATAAATCCTACACACTGGACCTTTAGAGTGACTACGTGATACGCAAGTAGTTAAATTGCTTTATTGCCACTTTTGTGACATTACGTGCTGGCACCACAAACAATTTAGACCATAAAAGGAAAGGAATGTTGTTTTTTTTATTATTTACCATTGCTCCTCTACTGTAATTAACGAAGCCCCTTTGATCAAACCCCACCCCCAGCGTGAAGTGACTGGTAGCTTGCAGAGCTCTTCTTTCACAGCAGCTTCCCCGACACTGGTTGTTTCCTCACTGCTGCATGTCTTTGCAGAGAGCTCAGACAGGTGCATCCTGTCACTGTGTCTCATGTCAGAAGATCTTCTATCATCAGTTTCAATGTTTCATCTGATACCAACACTCAGGAGAGAGTGTGACAGTTTCCACAGATGAACCGTGTTTCAGTGCGTCACTATATTTATTTAAAGGTTCAGTGTGACTCTGGAGGAAAACAGTTGATGGTCGAGTCTCATCTCCAGGTCGTCTGATAACAACGCTCTTGGTTTATAGTTGGACTGAACCACCGACCCAAAGTGCTGACGACCTGGAAACGAGACTCAACCATCAACTGAAAAAAGTCCACAGAGTTTAGCATCTTTTCAACGTCCATGTTTGGACCCCATCATTCTCAGGTGTAATGAAAATACACAACAGGTAAAAAAGAACTCAGACTGTGCTGTAAATTAATATTAATAATGTCTAAATGAGAGGAGAAAGAGTCCAGTAGATCCCCTCTTTAAAAAAGGTATGAAATAACAGGTCTATTTTTAATTGCAGTCTTGCAGTTTTCTTTTCCATACAGAGGATATTCATAGTTTTCTCCCTCCGTTGTGTTACTGTGGGGCGCTGTGGCATCAGCCAGGAGGGTGTGATCATCTTCTTTGCACTTAAAAGACTTTTCTCAGTAATGATCTCTGGTTGTTAAACTCAACATCCAAATAAGAAGTAAGAAAGTTTGAAAGGTAATTCTATATCTTTCTATGATATGTCTATTTTCATATGAAGCACCCAGTGCTGATAATGCCCTTATTGTAAATCACTTTGTACATAAGGTGCCATATAAATAAGGTTTATTATAATTATTCTTCTCCCCCATGTTTTTTAAAGGAATCGCACCGCGTGCTCAGGGAGGCTTCAAAGGTTTAAATACTTAATACAAGGAAAGTGACGTCCCTCCAGATTTTAAAGGGTTAAAAGAGACACGCATCATCAAATGAATATACTGTGTTTGTCCTGCATTGTTGGAGCTGCAGTGACTCAGTGATCACTCAGTCATTCTCTGAAATTTCTCACTGCTGTTAAATTTCCCACACATTTATTTTCTGCTGTCTCAGTTTAACCAGAAGCTACAAATCTTCTCTGTTTACACTGTGTTTGGACATAATAATCTTATCTTCATGATTCACCTCCTCCTCCTCCTCTCTTCCTCCTCCTCCTCCCTATATGCTGCAACGACTCTTAAAAACTCGTCTCCAGCATGTTGTGTTCCTGAATCACGTCCTGCAGCCCCTGCTGGTGACTCCGAAATTTCTCCAGAACAACTCCTGGAGCGTTTCCTGTAAAACATCTAACACAAACCAGCTGTGAGAATGTGAACCGTCTAAATAACAATATAAAAACCAGACAGTGATTGTTGATGCATCAGTGTGAAGATCTTCCTGTCCTCCTCAGTGCTGCACACAGAGACGAGCTGAGATTTATTGCACCAACAACTGAAACACAGATGATCGTGAATATGACAAACAGGAAACACATCACACTCCTGTTTGTCTGCTTCCTCCCAAACCATATATTTATCGATTGTCAGCAAACATCACATCTGTGTTGTATTAAAGTCTTGACTCAGCTTTTACTCACTCGGCTGTCAACGTCTGGTAAAATTAAAAATGTTCAGATTCAAGACAACACTTAGACAAACAAAGAGTTTACTCAGCTATAAGTTTTATATGATGTGTTCTCAGATGGTCTGTGAGCGTGAACACAAACAGTCCATGTAGTGACACCGTCTTTGTTTGTGTTTCCAGGTTTGGCTCAGCTTCACACTCGTCCTGAACGACTGCCACAAAACTCTGTGGAAATGTTCAAACTGCTCCAAAACAGTTTAATGTCAGTAATTATACCTAAAAATAAAAATAAAGGAGGCAGAGAGAGTTTCTCTAATTTCAGTTCAGTCTAGGAACACTGTGACAGGATGAGGCAGTGACATATGAACACATGAGTGTAAACATCTTATAATGTTGAACACTTAGGCTCCTGCTGAGTTTGTTAACGAACCCAGGGCCCTCTGCAGCAGGAGGAACCCAGGGCCCTCTGCAGCAGGAGGAACCCAGGGCCCTCTGCACCAGGAGGAACCCAGGGCCCTCTGCACCAGGAGGAACCCAGGGCCCTCTGCAGCAGGAGGAACCCAGGGCCCTCTGCATCAGGAGGAACCCAGGGCCCTCTGCACCAGGAGGAACCCAGGGCCCTCTGCATCCACTGCACCAGGAGGAACCCAGGGCCCTCTGCACCAGGAGGAACCCACACAGGTTCCCACTAGAGGACGTGGGGCCCTCATGCCACCCTCATGGAGTCTGTTTCTGACAGTGCGGTGAGAAACATGTGCATGTGCATGATAGCATGCACTAGGGCCCATTGTAACTTCCTCACACCACTGCCTCTGTCAATGAGTTTCCTGAACACAGGAAATAAAGAGGGTGTCAGATGAGGTCACTGCTGCATGTATCTGAATGTTGTCTGTTGTTGCACCATGTCTGTGTTTTTATGTGCCCAAGACAAATTTCCCACAGGACAAATACATTTGAATCTTGACTGTTGAGATGGACAGACAGCTTGAATACATAATTGTTGTGCATACAGCTACTGGATGCATAGGCTGTGACTTTTAGGTGATGACATGAGAAATGTCTTCTTTTCAACATGAAAATAAAAAGTAGAGAGAACTTCTCGCCCACGCAGACAGGAAATGTTCTTTCTTTATATTAGTCATTTCTGTTTCTGAGAAACTGGTAAAAATTCATCTGCACTTTGTTGCCAAATGTCACGACCCTAAAGATCCACTCATCAGAGAAAAACTCTGTGATGTTTACTGCTGGTTCATAAAGACAGGATGATATGAGAGAGTCTGTGTGGAGACGGCCGGTGCGCTTCAGAGGATGATGGAAACATGAATGCACAGATACAGCAAATGTCCGCCAGACATTGGGACACGTTAAAAAAAGTTCCACTGTCATTCAAGGATACATCATGTTGAACGTTACTACTTCTTCTTTTTCTTCTTCTTCTTCTTCTTCTTCTTCTTCTTCTTCTCCTTCTTCTTCTTCTTTATCTGTTCACCATCCAATCATAGAAATGTGGGGAGAGGTAGAAAAGAGAGTTTGTGTCAACATATTTGTTCACAGACTCCAGTTTTCAGTTATCACTGCACACTCTCCACAACTTAATTAAACTAGTGGTTCCAGCCTTTTTTTGCTTGGACCCATTAAAATCAGTCAGTGTCTGCTTGCAGCTGTCTTCATAAATCATGACCTTTATAACGACAGAGGAGTAATCTTCCTTGTCAGATTTTGTTTTTTAGAGTCCCAAATAGGTGAACGTGCCCAGTGTTTTAAACAAAAGATCAAAATACAGTTTATTTGGTATAACAACACATGAAGTTTTCCTCTCTTATGGCTTTAATCATCTTGTTACCCACCGTATTTATTTGAGGATGCCAACCACTGCAACACAATGATAAGAATATATTATTCTGTACTGGGAAAACGCATGTAATGTTTATTTTAATGGGATTTCATTTGTAAAAACTGATATATTTGTTTCCATTTAATTTCCTAAATCATGCTTTTTTGAAAATGTTTTGATTTATTTGTTTTTTACTGTGCACTTAACCAAATATGTCACATATCTCACAAAATCCTTCATGTCCCAGCCATCTCCCCTCTCCTCTGGTGTTCCCCAGGGCTCTGTCCTCAGTCCCCTCCTCTTCATTATCTATTTCCTCCCCCTTGGCCATATTTTTTAAAAACACAATATGCAGATGACACCCAGCTCTATCTCCCCCAAATACACCTCCACCCTCCCACCCACTTCCCTCTGTGTCTGTTTACAGGACATCAAATCCTGGTTCTCCGTCAACTTCCTCAAACTGAACAGTGATAAAACAGAGGTTCAGTCCACCCTCACAAAAGCTAGCAGTTTTTCCATCTTCATAGACAGCTCCACTGTTTCCCCGTCCTCTCAGGTTAAGAGTCTGGGTGTCATCCTGAACATACTCATCATTACAAACCCACATCAGTAACGTCACCTGGACTGCATATTTCCATCTTCGCAATATCAGCCAACTTCGTCCCTCCCTCACACCCAGCAGCACCGCCATACTGGTCCAGTCCCTCGTCATCTCTGATCTGGATTACGGCAACACCCTTCACACTGGTCTCCCCCTCAAATCCATCCATAAACTTCAACTGGTCCAAAATGCTGCTGCTCAGATCATCATCAGAACACCACCCACTCCACTGGCTTCCCAAACAATATCGCATCCAATTCAAAACCCTACTGCTCACATTCAAGGCCATCGATAGCCTCGCTCCTCCTCCTGACCTCCTCCACATCCACACACCCAGCCGGACTCTCAGATCCTCCTCCTTTATTAGCCTCACTGTCCCTCCAGCCTGCCTGACCACCATGGGGCCTTCAGCTGCTCGGCCCCCCACCTCTGGATCTCCCTCCTACCCTGGTCGCTTTCAAATCCAACCTCGAAACATATCTGTTTAAACAAGCCTATCACTGCTTAACATCACTGCTTGCTGCTACCTTCTTAATGTTTTATTATTACTGCTGTGTTGTTTTTATTTATTTATTCTCTATGTACCTTGAGTGTCTTGAAAAGCGCTGATGAATAAAATGTATTATTATTATTATTAAATGTGAATCAAACTACTGCTGTTTTTTTCCATCTGGCCTTTATCCATTTTTGCAGATGAAACCTTCATTTTTACTTTTGTGTTAAAAATTTACTTGACTTTAATTTGCAAAAATGTCAGCTAGGAAAGTTATTGAGGGCCATATGCAAAACAGTTACAGGGAAGGAGACGTAAATTGTGGCGATAAAAAAAGATATACAAAATATCATATTATATATATACATACATACATGTATATGTGTGTATGTATATATCTGTAGTGCAGTAATAGCAAAGTGAATGAACTGTAATGTAAACAGGGAGGTAAAGGGTAGTAAATGTAAGCTATATGTTTAATAATAATAAGAGTAATGATAAAAAATCTAGCTGGTAAACAGGGTCGTGAAACAGAAAGTAAAAGTACATGAAGGTAAAGTGAAAGTAGAGTAATAATTAAGTTACAAAGTTAAAAAAAAATGCTCGAAAAAATGTACATAATTATTATCATTATTATTAATTATTTGACTATTTATTTATTGTTTCTTTTTTTTTTTTTTACAGTATAAGTCGTAGTAGCGGAAGTTGGTGTCCTAAAGCCTTTATTTTGAAATCGAGAATACCCGAACCTGATTGGTGCGTTTCGCCGTGACGTCACTACGGGAAATGGCCACGCAAGCGGCAGGAATCACAACATTGCATCGAGGAGTCTTTACTCTGCGTCCTGTCGCTTAACACCAGCCGTTTAATTTAACTTCTCTCACGGCGGATGTTTCTAACCACCTCTGAGAACCGGAAGTGACCGGAAAAGTTGAACATTTAGCGCGTGTTGCTGTGAAATGAAAACATGTTGCTGGTCGATGTGAGAGCGAACCGACAGCAGCAGCAGCAACTAACGTTAGCTAACACACGGCTGCGCGTCTGTGCCGTCTGTCACCGTGCAAAGTAAGTACATTATCATCACTGTACGCACACTGGCTCCTTAAAACCTCCATGATAGTCACGTCATATTTCACAGTTTGGCTCCTGCTCTGCTCTCGTGTTAATTTAATATCAATATCTGACGTCAAAGCTCCAAACTCAGAGCTACACGTCGGCCTGGCTGCTCAGAGGAAGTAACGGATGGAGCCTAACGTGAAGTTTGTGTGTTTCCGCAGATGACAAGAAGACGAGTGAAGCAGTGACACACTCAGCTCACAGCATGTGACACACACTCTCACACACACACACACACAGGCTGATATAAAGTTGGTGTTCGAGATGCCTCGTCTGGAGGAGTTGGCCAACGTCGCCCTGAGGGTGCCGAGCATCCTGGTGCTGGACCTGCTCTATAAATGTGACATTGAAGGGTTAACGGAGCACCTCAAGGCCAAGAATGAAGACATGCTCTTCAAGTACAAATATGTCATCTGGAACATGTACTACATCGGTAAGACAGCACCTGAGTGGTTCCCATAGCCAGAGTGATATGCCAGGATTTATGAGGCTGCTAGTCAATGTGCTCAAGTGACAGCAGCTGAAGACCAATCACAGTTTGAAAGTGTGACATTAACCAATAGTTAAGATCTGATTTGACTGAAATATTAATTTCTATAGGCAGCTATACACCTGGATATCTGAGCCTCTCTGATCAGACTGAGCTCTGTCTCTGTGTCAGAGGTCTGGATGTTGAGGTGTTTCTTTTCCTCCTTGTTCTGGTCGCAGCTCCAAGTTCTCGTTCTCATGTTTTTCCTCTTTCATTGATCCATCACTGCTAATTAGTGTTGTCACAATACCAAAATCTTTGTTTCGGTACCCATACCAATATGAATTTTGATGCTTTTCGATACTTTTTGTTACTTTTCCTAAGGAAAAGTCCTTTTGGCTACAAACCTTTAGAACAATAAAAACAATAAACCAAAAAATCGTGGTTGGAAAGTACCTCAGTACGGACGTCACGGTTTGGTTGCTCAAATGTTTCACCCAGTTGGTGTTGTCTCGTGTTGTCTCCCTTTGTGAGTCAGACTTTCTCTTGTCTTTTTTCACGTGCGCCAGCTGCAAATGTTGATACAGGTGTTGTCATACACACCACTTGTGCAATCTGTGCTCCAATAGGAACAAGGAAGGTGTTTTTGTGCATAAATGAGTAAAATAAATTAACTAAATTAATTAATTGAATCAGTTTCAAAGTACCAGTATTTTCCAAATGCAGTATAATACCGTTTAGAATACTTTAGTACCGCAAATATTTTAGTACCGGTATACTGTGCAACACTACTGCTAATATGTGTCTGATTACACTGGTCATGCTGGACATAGTTTCCACATTGAACTCCTGATGTGCGCACAGATGCACACACATGGTTCTATTCATGGTACCATTGAGGGTCCGTGTCAGTCCACAGCAGTAAACAGCAGGACAGCTTGCAGGTGAGCTCAACGTCCTCCTGCTGCAGACATCAGGTGAAAGTGAAACTAAGAACTAAGAAGACGATGCTGGGTCTGGAGGAAGACGTTTGAGTGCAGACAACACAAAAGCAGTGGTTGTGTTCACAACAACAGAACATTGTTTGCACAGTTTTACACTTGAAATACAAATCAGCACAATGTAGAAGAGAGAAACTGATTCCCTTTGTTGGTATCGATCAAATTGACGCTAGGATCGATCTTCAAAATGAAAATGTAGTATCAAGAGTGTGAGTGAGATTTTTTAGGATTGATCCGCCCACCCCTGGTTACCCACGTGTAAATGTGTGAATTGGCAATTTGTTTATCAGTCAGTCGTGTTACTTTGCATTTGTGAGGAAAACTTTGGTTTTCTCGCATGCGTCCACAGAAACTAGAGAACATATTCATTTATTGATTGACTGGGGTCCACGTTTAACAACAGCAAAAACGTGTCAACAAACTCTCACACAACTCGTGCAATTTATTCTGAGCCACATTTATCCAGTCGTATCCTCAGTACTTATCAAACGTGCATTTCTGCTATAAACCGACATATTGGAGTCTTTCTTTGAGGAGAGAACAGATTGGTTTCACTTCAGTTCAGTTTTAAATTGTGAGTTTTTTGGGGAAAATGCATTTAGATGAAAAGTACTGTGTGTCTTAAAATATTTTCTTTTTTTAGCTTTACTTAATTTTTAGTGTTTATACACTAAACACTCACCTACACATCACAGGTGAGGGTGAATGATTGACGTCGTGTAAAACAGAAAGTGAAAAGAAAGCAGGGTCACATTGACGTATCAAGGACTGTCTGTCCTTTACAACCATGGTTGTCCTTTAAGATTTTGAAGGTCCGTGTGATCCATGACTTTGGTTTATGAAAAGCCAGGTTTTTTTTTAAAATATGTGTATTTATTTTCAGATACACAGAATACAACAGAATATTCAAACAGAACAACTCAGCTCAGCTCACAGATCAAACCTCTATAAAGGGAAGAGACTCAGGCATCACACACTAAAACTAAAAGAAAGAAAAACAAATGAATCGTCCAAATATTTAATACTTTTCAAAGAGTATCTTTTAGTATCATCACTCTCTTCTTTCTCCGACACAGAAACATGACGTGAGCGTTTCCTTTTTCCTTCCAGGTCATCTGATAAACGTGGTGGTGTTGGTTCTGCCGCTGAGACACATTGTGACGCTCTACCTCCATATCCTCGCTGCTCTCCTCCTGTACATGGGCCATCAGATTTCAAAGTGAGATACTATGACAATACTCTACTACTACTGTTACTGCTGTGCTTCCTTGATTTATTGCACCAAGATCAGTTTTCTCTCCTGACAGAGCTCAGCTGCAGCCTCAGCGCTCCTCCCTCTGTGTCTCCACTTTCCTTCAGCCTGACGTATTTGGACAGAAATAAAATGAATGATGTAATCAGTCAAAATAAGAAATATACAAATGTTTGAATTCAGTTTTCCCCAAAAGCTGAGAAGCAAATCTGTAATATGTATGAAGGTGTGACATCGTCATTATTGTTTATCTTTAGATAAACCTGGATCAACATCTGTTTTCTTGTGCTGAGTTCAGATGCATTTAAAATACTGAAATCTGAACAAGTTGGTTTTGAGTTCTAGTTATATATTTAAAATTATGTGACAGAAAATACATTTAGATATTATTTAGTTTAATTTTAGCACAAAACTTTTTCAGGTAATTTTCTTTTTTGTGTTTTGTTTTTGTTATTTTTTATTTTTGGGAATTTGTTTTTAATGTATTTCTTTTTGCTCCTCAGGTTTTTTGTTTGTTTTTTTTTTCTTTTTAAACTTCTGTTTTTTGCTTGTTTTTGGATGATTTATAACATTTCAATATTTAGCTAATTTTCAGGCCATTTCTTTAGTTTCTCGTTGACTCCTATTCATTCAGTTTCGAAGGGTTAATGAGCCGTGTCTGCCAAAAATAAACACCATACAGTGGATACATACCTATAAAACCTGTTTTTCTTTCTGTTTATGTTGCAGGGAGTACGTCCGTGAGGAGCTGCAGTACGGTTATGAAGGAGCGGTTTATCTTGACTCTCTGGCCTTCAACAGATTTGTCTCAGCGATGACCAGTGAGTCCAGAAACACAACGTACATGTAAAACATGAAGCATTTTAGGCTCATTTAGATTCATATCCTTAAACATTTCCCTTAAAAAGCCTGATTAAGTTTGCAAAACTGTATTAAAACATCTGATTATAAACTGTTAGACAGCTTGTGCAGTTTAATCCAAGTCTCATTTATCCAGTCGTATGATCAGTACTTCACAAACACATGACTTTTTTTACTAAAACATTATGATTAAAACACTAACGTATAAACAGCCTCACTTTCAGACGAGCAGTGTTCCTGTGCTGTTAAATCTGGAAGTGTTTTAGGGTTTTTGGATTCTTCGTTCCTTGTGGAGGCGTGCCAGAGAAACATTTGTTTTTCCTGAATTAAATGTAACACGGGGTGATTGATGAAGTACAGATGATCATTTAGGACGTGAAGATTTCCTTTAAGGCTTCATTAAGGAGCCATCGTGAGAGAGAGCAGGAGGCCTCCTCCTCCTCAGGATTTTAGGTCGACCTACAGCTGAAGTTCAAAGTCATAAGATGTTATTGGTTAATTTAGTTATTAATCATCAGGTCTCATAAACACAATCTGCAGCCGTCATCACAGTATCTGATGATTGAGTATTTGGGTCGGTTGCACAAAACACCTGAAGTTAAGATGTTCCTTAAAGTCTGAGTTAAGGCTTCCTTTTTAAAAAAAATAGGTCACACAAAGCATCCTCAAATCTTCCCCTTGAGGTTTCTTAAAAATGTTTAATTAAGGATTTAAATTTTACTCTTTATCTTGGTCTTATACTTAAGGAGTTGCTTAATGTTTGTTAAACTGCTGCACAAAGAACCTTAGTAACCAAAGTAAGGACAAAAATATAAAGTACCTCTGACTCCATCTTAACCACAACATGGTTGAGTTTATGGAGATAAATGAGAAAAATGAAGGCATCCTGAGATCAGTGTGCGACCAGGAGAACCCGATGGATTCAGATCAACAACTGATTTTGCAAGTTAAGTCAACTAATGATTGTGACAGTCTGGAGTTGGATCACTCAACTTTCCAAAGCAGCGTTCTTCCAGCCAGTTTACAGTTAATGATTGCTCTGTAGTTTTGTGCAACAGGATCTTTCCTGTCACTCAAGGTGTTTTGTGCAGCTGGCCCCTGAAAGTTAAGTCGTCGTGTAATTTTCTGTCCAGGTCAGATTATTCTCAGCACGCTGTGTGCCTTCCTGATGAAGACCAGAAAGGTGTGGCTCTTCTCTGCTCACATGCTCCCCCTGCTGGCCCGACTCTGCGCCGTTCATCACGCCACGCTCTTAACCGTCAGCACGTTCTCTATGGGCCTGACCGGAGCGGGCATCACCGTGTTCCTCCTCTCACATCTCTTTGTGCCATATCGCCTGGCGAAGGCAGCCTACTCAGAGCTGCTGCAGCTGGAGGTACTCTTATTCTGAAAGGTTTCACAACACATCCTGTTTGTCTGAAGAGGTTGTCAGTGTTGACGTCAAATATTTCACAAGTTTCAAGTTTCGCAGTTTAGGAAAAACCACCTCAGCTGATGAAGATATTTTGATTGTTGTTTGTCAATTTTCTTTTTCATCAACATCCTTCTCTTATTTTGAAATATTCCTCTTTATGTTTCGACACTTTGATTCAATAACGAATGAATCAAAACTCAAATCACTGCAGGAATCACAGATTTTTTTTTGCTTTTAAAGTGAAAATAAATCAAGGTTACATTTCATACATTTATTTCCGACAGTATTTTATATATTTGTAATGAAGCGTGACCCACAGTGTCTCTGTGACACGTGATAAAAATGTGCTGCTCTGACTTTAAGTTATCTGTTTTATTTTCTGTTCTCTATGCATCATGTTTTTCACGCTCCTCCTCCTCCTCATCATCACGTCCCTGGTTTCCTGTCCCTCAGGTGATCGAGCTGTACAGACTTCTGGCAGTGGGAATCTCTCTGTGGAACCAGTTTGCCGTCCCAGTGCTCTTCAGCGTCTTCTGGTTTGTTCTGTTTGTCGTCCAGCTGTGCTCAGACGCCATGTCAGGCAGCGCCTCCGCAGGCCATCAGGGAATCATGTTCTTCCTGCTCGCAAGGTGTGATGTGATAATGAGGATGATGATTCGTATGTGTGTGTGTGTGTGTCTGTGTGTGTGTCTGTGTGTGTGTTTGAACCTGACATCATGTCTCATTTGTAATTCTGTGTTTTCTTTGTTGCAGTGTTTCTGAATGTTGTGCCACACCGTACTCTCTTCTGGGTCTGACCTTTGTGGTGTCGTATCTTGCTCTGGGACTGCTCAACCTATGCAAGTTCTACCTGGGAGGTTACGCAGCTGTTCAGAATGAGAATGTCATGCACAGGTGAGACGTCGAGCAGAGGCCTGCACGGGTCTGTTGTTGAAAACCCACACATACCTGTAAAGCTCAGTACCAGAACTGATCTGTCGAAGTCAAACTCGCACCCACCTACACCCGTTAATAAAAGTCCCACGATCCCTAATTAAGATTTTAGCTCGCACCAAAATAGGACAATTAATTCATCATAACGCCTCCAAAAAAATAAAAAATAAATAAAAAATGCAGTGCTGACAGTCACGTTACGTCGGCTCTATTGTGATTATAATTCTGTCCCCTCCTCGTCTTCCTCAGAGGTGTGACCGAGGGCGTCACTCTGCTCCTGCTTGCTCTTCAGACGGGCCTGTTAGACATGCAGGCTCTGCAGCGCACCTTCCTCCTCAGCATCATCCTCTTCATCGTGGTGACTTCAACCCTGCAGTCAATGATCGAAATAACAGATCCAGTCATCCTGGCGCTGGGTGCATCTCGAAACAGGTAACAACAGTCAGAGTCATGTTTTTAATGAGATGCAGATGAAGCTCACAGAGTTAAAACTTCATATTCACAAAGTACAAAAGTTCTCTGAGGAATTTGCTTTGTTATTTATTTATTTTTTTATTTCTTCCAGGAGCGTGTGGAAACACTTCCGAGGCCTCAGCATGTGTCTGCTGCTGCTGGTGTTCCCCGTCTTCATGGCTTATAAAATCTCCCAGTTTTTCCACATGGACTTCTGGCTCCTCATACTGGTGTCCAGCTGCATGCTGACCTCCCTTCAGGTAGGATTTCATAAGTCTTTCTGGCAAAATGTCAAAGAAACAGAGCTGGATTACTTTCTGTAACACGTGTGTTTGAACAGCTGAACTCATAAAATTTTATTACATGAATAATATGACATCAAGTTTTATTACGACTAAATTAAATTAAATAACTAATAAACCAGTAACTAATACAGTTACTGTGACAATAAATTGATATTTATTATAGCTGACATTTTTTATTTTGACTCTAATTTGACTCGTTGATGACTAGTTATTAATATTCTGTAGGAGCCATATTATGTTCCTTCTAGTATGTAAATAGTTAGGTATGTATTTATAGACAACAAGGTACAGGTGATGTTATGTCAGGTGTTTAAAGGTCACAGGTGAACAGGAATTCTTGTAGAGCAGAGGTGGTGGGAGCACATGGTTGTTAGGGTAAGCAGACAGCAAACACAATGGAGTAACTGAGATCACTTCACGCTGAGGTTCATCTCATCACGAGAATCCTTCTCTGTCCGTAACCATCATTATTCTGGAACAAATGGGAGCCACACCCAAAGACACATAGTTTGAACATTCACATAGCTCAGATCCAATCACACATAAAGTGATTTTATTGTTACCAGGAAACCACCCCGTCACCTCCTTATTCTAACCTTCCTGTGTAATCAATCTATGGTTTATTTTTCCTGCAGTAATGAGTGTGTAGCTGCTGCCATGTTGAGGCAGAGGGTCTGTCTGTAGCTCTGGTTGAGGGTGAGAGGCTGTCAGCAGATAAACAGAGATCTGTGTGGGTACAAAAAGCCGCCTCCAGCTGCTGAATCGTTTTTCTGTGTGATCGAGGCCTCACCCTGCACCCTTCACTTAGGTGTCTGCAGCTCAGTTGATGGTTCTGATGCTGCTGTATTTCTAATTCTTGGTGGGTCAGTGTGTGTGTGTGCAGTCATGATGCTGTAAAATGTTTTGGGATCAAGCTGTTCCCTAAACCCTCTGTGTGTAGTGTTGGAACAAACCTGACTTTGGCGCCCTGCAGTGGTTGAATTCAAAAAGACACTGTGGCAGACACTATGATCTAAACCTTAAGCTATTAGAGTAACATTATAGATGTTATAGTCACATAAAAATTCTGCTTATAACTCCTGTAAAGTAAAACAAAAACCCTCCTTCCTCTAAAGTCCTACAGCAGATTATTTTTAATACTGTAAATTAAAATGTGCACTGTGTGTCCAGGTTACGGGCACGATGCTGATCTACTCCCTCTTCATGGTGGAGCTGTTCCGCAGCGACCCGATCGAGAGCCTGGACGAAGTCATCTACTGGGTGAACGCCGTCAGCAGGGTGCTGGAGTTCGTGGTGGCGCTCTGCGTGGTGGCGTACGGCACCTGGGAGTCGCTGTTCGGGGAGTGGAGCTGGATGGGCGCCTCCGTCATCATCATCCACTCTTACTTCAACGTTTGGCTCAGAGCTCAGTCCGGATGGAGGAGCTTCCTGCTCAGACAGGAAGCGGCTAAGAAGATCAACTCTCTCCCCAAAGCCACAGCTGAACAGCTGCAGCAGCACAACGACGTCTGTTCCATCTGCTTCCAGGTCAGTCACATCTCAACATACTGTAACATCCAGAACCTTCTTAACTCTGATTCAGCCGGAACAACTGAGTTTAAACATCACAGAGAATCTGCTAAAACAAAACTGCACATAGGACAGACAGGTGTGCAGGGGTTTAATTTTGTTTCTGTCAGCTCAGCAAAAACATTTTTTAAGTTTTCTCACTGTCTGAGTCGACTAGTAGTTCCCCTAACATTTATTTACTATAGAATTATTGAATTAAAGCTCTATAATAAGATGACTTTCTCTCTCTAAAGTATTAAATTTTTTTCATTTTTCCAGTGTTGCAGTAAACACACCTTTTGCCACAGCAATAATACATATGTTAAATTTTTTGTGAGATCCTAAACACATTGGTGTTTTTCTAACGCATTGCATAAATGCTTTTAATACCGAAAGAGCTGGGTGTCAGTACTCAGTACCTTTAAGGGATGGACCAGAATAACTCAGTACCAAGCGACATTGAAACCTCTCCAGCAGTGTCCGAAATTAACTTTTTGACTCACCAGCCGAGGAGACTGATGGATGAAAAATCCACCGGCCGAGCACATTTTTAATGGGCTAAAATAATAAATTACCTTTTTGTCACATTCATATTTATGGCCCGGCCAAACAGAAAATCTACCTGCGTTTGGCGCTTGGCGGGTGTGTGCTGAGGGTTTGATCCTGGACCGTTCTGAGAGTCTCTCCAGAGATGGTAGCAACCGAATGTTGAACTGACTCTGGAGAAACTGTCCTCCACCCTCCTGAACAGTCAGTTCAACGTCTGCCCAGTTAACATGAGCTAACATAGCAGCAGCTAACATCCAGCGGCCGTGGCTCAGTCTGTGGGGACTTTGCTTGCATCCCAGAGGGTCCTTGGTTCAAGTCCCTGTATGAGCGGACTTGCAGCTGGAGAGATGCCACAACACCTGCAGGTGTGCCCTTGAGCAATGCCCCCAAACTGCTCCAGGGGCACCATTCATGGCTGAACCTGTGCTGACCCCGTGTTGCACATGTGCCGCATTTCAACTGCCAATTTCCTGCCAATCTACTGTCATTGCTCTTCCTGAGGTTTCTACCATTTATTCCCATTTGTTAATTCCCTCAGCAGCTACAACCCAAACAGTCTGTGGTGTGCTGAAGTCGAGCGCAGTGTGTTTGATGAAGGTGGCAGTTCAGCGTTCCGAGATGCCACTAGAACATTTAAAAGCATGACTAGGATTTGAGGACATCGGCCCAGACCTCTGTAGGGACGTCCAGGAGGATCCTACTCCCGGAAATTATTTGTGTACAAGCTCTATTTTGATGCTTTCTTATTCACTCTGACTTGTTAGACACAGAATACTTTGCAACTGCATCATTAAAATTTAGAGAATTTTGAGGTACTTGTTCTCGAGTATTTCCACGTTACGCTCCTTAATACTTCCACTCATCTACATCTCGGAGGGAAACATTGTACTTTTTACTCCACTACTTTTATTTTTCTGCTTTAGTTACTTTGAAAACTTAGATTATTCGTACAAAATATAATCAGCTAATAAATCGGCCTCAGGCGCCCGGACCTAACGACGCCACTGGAACAATAGTTGTCTTCATTTTGAATAACTGGTATGTTCTAAGGTTGTGATGTTGCTCGAGGACAACCACAGGGTGCATAGCTTGTTTTTTTTTCTACAGTGAAGAAGAATATCAGGTCAAAGCCAATCAGACGCAGAATTGGGACGGGTCTTTGCAGAACGCCGTGGGGAAAAAACGCTACACAGAAAGACTGATTTAAATGTCAGGTGCACTGTGGGGACAAATATAAATGCTGAGTTTTGAGACACATAAATAAAACACAATTTCAGACTCTTGTGATCTGTTTATTAATTTGTTTCCAAAGTTACAAACAAATGTTTCTCCATCAGCTGTGATCTATAAAACCAAACAGTTCACTCTTGTTCATTTTAAGAGTGCTAGAACGTTTTAGTCTGTCCAGCTCTCCGCTGTTTTCAGCAGCGATCCAAAATGAAAATCTGATTTTTTTTTAAGCTGGTGATGTGATAAACAATATTTTTAGAATTTCATTTCAGTCTGCAAATAGAAATAAGAACTTCATGTATTAATGTAAAAATTCATGTAAATAAAGTCACAGCCTCTCACAGAAAACGGCCGATACTTAAATCACACAGTGCAAAACATTACGATAAAGTAATTTAACATAACGTAGACACTTCTGCAGTCTGACTGTCTGACTGTTTTAACAGCACATCATATTTAATAATCAACAACAAGACAAACCAAACAAGGCAACATAGCAACACACACACACAAAAAACAAAAAAACAAAAAGGCAACATACACACTTTAAGTTCCTGTCCCCTGTGCTTCTGTGTCAATGTTACAGTCTGATATTTATCTATGATAGCAACTGTTTTTGAACACAAATAACCTCACACAGTAAATTGAAACCTGACATGACCTTGAGCAGACTCAAAGATCTACTCAGTATATTTTAGGAGAAACTTTGAACGAGAAATTTTTATCAAATCCTGAATATTTCACAAACAAATATAAACATTTGTTGGAAAAGTCGATCAACAAGATGTGGAGCACCGGGCCATTAAAATGGAGGTTCAATATGGAGCAGAGAGAACAAACATTAATCTATTAGCAGTAAATCTTATGTCTCACATTTCTTCTCACAACACCAGTAACTTTGATTTTAATGCTGACTGAATAAAACACTGTCACATATTCAGAGGGACGTGGAGGAGACAGTGACAACATTCTGAGTTTCACAAGCAGCATCTTTATTCCGAAAATCTGTGGAAAATCTGTGGGTGCAGATTCCATATGGGTCTGGATATCACACAGAGATTAAATGTGTGACAAACACAGACAGACAACTGAACTAGACTGTGACGTGTTGAGATGTTTATCTGATGTACGAAGTGGTTAGATGAGAGTTTGAACCAAGAGGATGGTCGAGGCTTCCTTCCGAGCCAACAGTCCATTATTCATATCAAAAATATATTTGAGCCCAAATTATCAACATGAGTGAAGAGTTGACATCTTGTGATGTTTGAGAGTTTTACCCAGCTCTACAGTGACGTGGCAGGCAGTAGCACTGTGTGTACCCTCAGAGCATGTTGATCTTGTGTTTCCAGTTTAGCTCCGCCTCTCCTCGCACTGTTCAGGGTCGAATCTCTGGCCCTCAGCCACGTTTTTGTTTCCACCTCGTTCTCAACAATGATAACACGTTTACTGTCAAGGAAGCAGCAACAGAAAATGTTGATAACAACAGTCGTAGAAAGAGGAGAGTGTTTGCTCTGCTGTTTTCTGCTTTAAGGAAAGATAAGATCATAAAAGATTCTATTTTGCCCATGAAGGAATTCATGTGACAGGGGTTTGGATGCCTGCTGCTTATAATCTGGCACCTGGTCGCTACCTTTTTATAAAGCCTCGCCCTCACCTGAGCGCTGTGGGGGAACACGCCCAGAAACGTCCCGAATGCCCCCTTTCAGCTTGTTAGTATTGGACCTTTTTCCTGTTGACCTATTACGTCACAGACCAAACAATGGACAAACAAGTTAGCTACAGTTAGCTAGCAGCTAACTGCTACCATGGTGGACAACTTTACAGCTCTGTACATTTGGTCCGTCCAGGATGTAGATTTCTCCATGTTGTTACCGGCTTCTTCTTCTCTTACACATTTAATGCTATTGGACTTCCAGGTCAGGTTATGTAATGTACACATGTGTCCACAGCAGTTCGTGGGTTAATATGTCGCAACGTCACTATGCAGAAACCAACATCAGGTCATGTGGGGTGTAGTTTTTTGAAGGTCTTGGGAAAGCAGCATTTTGATGCTAAAACATTAACACCTGGGCCACAATTTTAATTTTCGTATTTGCACATGAAAGCAACAGTGGTATCTACAGGTGTTTTTCCTCAAGACTTATCTGTCTCTTCTCTCCTCACAGGAAATGACCTCCGCCGTGATCACATACTGCGGACATTTCTTCCACGGCAACTGCCTCCGCAAGTGGCTGTACGTGCAGGAGACCTGCCCCATGTGCCACCAAACGGTCCGACCCACCCCGACAGGTCCGAGCCCGGCTCCAGGTGACGTTCCAGCAGCTCCAGCTCAGGGAGAAGCAGCGCCGGATCCGGCTGCACAACAAGAGGGAGATCAGAACCAGGACAGTGGCACGTCCCAAGAGATGCAGAGCGATGCAGCAGCTACTGAACCCACCGAGCAGCAGGAGGAGACCAAAAGCTTCGAGGACGGAGACTGTGAAACAGAAGATGAAGAGGAAGCTGTCCAGGGTCTCCGGTTCAGCTCCAGTGGAGACTTTGTTGGCTTTGTCAGCCCGGTGTCGAGCTGCTCCTCAGGGGGAGATTCAAACTCTCATGTGCCGCCGGGTGAAACTCCTAACATGCACAACGAGGGTGAGGTGAGCGGTAAGGACTCATCGCTGCCATTGACTCGTAATGAGAACACAGTTGAGGACCAATGTGACTCCAATGGAGCAGAACTTAAAGACAGCAGTACTTCCTGTCCCAGAGTGGCACAAAATGGCGATAATAGCTGTGAAGAGACGCCTGAATCATGTCACAGCCTTGATTCACCAGAATCAAACACAAATCTCGAGGCGTCTGGTGTGCGCCTCGTCGACAGCCAAACATCTGTCAAATCATGTAATAAAAACTCAGAACTCTTAGACAGCACTGATGATCCTCTCAGTCATAAAGGTAACGGCACATGTTCGCACTCGGACCTGGACGGACTCAGAGAGGCTCAGACTGACCCACAGACGCCCTGGCCGTCCTCCTCAGACGCCACCGTCTCTTGCACAAGCACAGACAACAGTGACTGACCGCCCTGCGTCAATCAGTGCCTTGGGAGGGTGTGAAAGGTTGATCCTCCACGACGGGGAACGAAACACATTTGCCTTCTTTCTGTGAACCAATCAAAACGTCTTTTACCAGACAGTGTCATGAATGTGATCAGTTTGGAAAATAACACGTCTGGATTGAATATAGAAATTGCGTCGGGTTAAAATGACGCCCTCGGTGTACAACTGTAAAAAAAAAAAAAAAACTGTATAAGGAAAAATATATTATAAATTATGTGTACCTATAAATCAAGTCTCTTGCATCACTATTTACCAAATTCTAGCAGGTAAAGATTTTACGTAGAGAAACTGCATTTGATTCTTATTTTGTTCCCAGTGTCTCTGGTCGTCCTCATGTTTGTGTTTTGGTGAGAGCAGCGTAGCAGAAAGGAAAAGTTTCATTTGTCTTCATGGATCAGCCTTTCGTACTGCGAAGTTTCCCCGTCTCCCAGTATTAAATTACTGCTGTGAACTTTTTTTTTTTTTACTGTAGTTTCTATATGAATAAAACCATGACAGGAGCACAGTGAGACATCGTGTGCCACGTTTATGAAGTCTAAACAGAATATTAGCTCTGTAGAGTCCAGATGAAACGTTTGTCTGATATGTTGGTTCTGAGATAATAAAATGTTCTACAGTGAAGTATAATCAGCATAAAAAGCTAAACAATAATATTTCCCTTGTATGTTGTACTTGTTCTGGACCGTTTTCTTAATACAAGTCTTTACAAACCTTATTATTGGTAGACCACACTTATTTCGGACCCTTTGAAACTGAAGGAATTATTATTATTCTCTAAAATGAGTCACATTTATGAGGAGCTAAAGGCGCTCGATAACTATTTTGCAAATGTTGAAAAGAATGTCAGAGCTGAATAAAACCTCAGGAGACTTTGATGAATTACACACAGTATTTAATGAAGACTCGATCGAGGAGAATCACAGTTGAGCATCAGAGTAATAACAGCAATAAAGATGATATTTATTTGTATTGCACTTATCTCAACAAGGTCACTAAGTGCTTCACAAAGTGTATAGAAATACGACAACAAAACCATACGAAGGAAAAACACAAAAGTACAAATCAGGCATTAAAAGGGAAAGTTTCCTATAAAAATATGTTTTAAGCAATGATTTAAAAACAGGTAATGTGCTAACATCTCCTCAGGCACAGAATTCCAGAGCCTTGAAGGCCTTGATGACAAAAGCCAGATCACCTTAAGTTACCAACCTTGACCGAGGGACGACCAATGTGTAGGAGGTCAGGAGTTCTGCTATTTAACTCGGTGCTAAACCATTTTCACTTTATTAAAAGAAACTTAAAATCAGTTCTCAAGTTAACTGTGCAACCAACAGAGGGACGTGAGGATGTGCTGACGTGACCTACGATTTGTCCCAGTTAAAATACATGTAAACAGTGCATTGCAGTAGTTGAGGCACGAGTATTCCCTTGCGAGTCACTTCATGTTCCCAGATAAGTTTATTCTGAAGAAGGTTATTCAAGTTTCTATCAGTTACTAACTTCAAACAACAAGCACACTCACCTGGCTTGCTCTTTATCGCCTTGAGTGATTCTTAAAGAATGCACATATCAAACAAAAGACTTGTCTGTTGAGCCCGGGGCACAGAGCAGTCTCCCTTCCTCCCGACCAAAGATGGAGTGCGTTCATAACAACGGTAAAGTGGCCTGACCTTGAGGCCTCTTTCAGGTCCTCTGTTGACCTGACTGTTCCCTTAATCGTCACCCATTTCCTTTGCTGACCAAGGTTCAGAGGCTGACACAGCAAATATCCTTCACTGAACTGGTGAAAATTTGACGTTTTATGGGGTCCCCCTTGTAAACTTCAACAAAGCAGCCCCCATGGTACGCTTCACCTACATGTATGAAATTTGGTGTGCACATGTACAAAAAAAAGTCTTGGGACCATACAGTACCTTAAACCCAACAGGAGGTCGGCCATTTTGAATGTATTGTGCAATTTTTGTGCTTTTTTTTTTTTTTTGCCGTTTACAGGGGTCACACTTAAATAAACTCCTACTAAAGATTTAATCCAACTGACATCACATTTTGTTTGTACCATCTAAAGACCTTCAGCCTTAAAGGTTGTTGAAATTTTAAACTTTGTCGAACAGTGTGACAATTGGGAAGCATCAAATGTCCATGTTTCGCAAAGATGAGGTTCAGTACTCCCAATGGCAGCGGCCCCCCAGCAGGACAATACGCCATGCCACACCACAGGAACGGCTCAGGAGTGGTCATGACAGAGACCTCAAGCAATTGACCTGGCCTCTGAATTCCCCAGTTTGATCAAACAACTGTGGGACGTGCTGGCACCCACCTCACAACCCATTGGACTCAAAAGCTCTGATGCTAATGCCTTATAGGACACCCCCCAGAGGTCCTGTGTCCATGTCTTGACAGGTCAAGTCCGGTCTAAGGAGGACCCTCCGTGGATCAGGGGTTACAGCACGTCCCTCAAATGTTTGATCAGACTTGGATCTGGGGTATTTGGAGGTCAGGCTGCACCGTGAGCTCTATGTCCAGTTACTCAGGTCATTCCTGAGCAGTTCTTGTGGTGTGGCATGGTGCATTGTCCTGCTGGAGGAGCACTGCCATGTTGCCATGAGGAGGTTTCTTGGTCTGCAACAGTGTTCGGATGGGTGGAGTGCGTCAAGTAGCATCCATGTGAACGCCAGGACGTGAGGTTTCCCAACAGAACATTGTGCTGTAACAAGATGATCAATACATCCACTATACTTCACTTCACCTGTCAGTGGTTTTAATGTCTCTATCTATCTAATCTATCTATCTATCTATCTATCTATCTATCTATCTATCTATCTATCTATCTGTGGGCTCATTCACTGGATCAGACGTTTTTTAACTGACCGCCCTCGAAGAGTTTTAATGAATGGGACCTACTCAGATGAGCTTGTTTTAAATACTGGAGCACCACAAGGCTGTGTGTTGTCGCCTTTGCTGTTTTCAATTTACACATATATCATGACTGTGAATTGTAGCAGTGTTAAGTTATTTAAATATGCTGATGACATGGCCTTGGTCGGACTTGTAACAGAAAATAATATCACACATGAGGATGCCTGTTTTAGACAGGTCTCCCTCCTGCAGGACTGGTGTCAGGCCAGTAATCTGGAAATTAACGTGGCCAAAACTGAAGATCTCATAATACAAACTAAAATGGGAGCTAGTAGCATCGTTCCTGCTGTACTCAACAACCAGCCTGTGGAGGTAGTGGACCACTTTAAATACTTAGGCACTATTATTGACCAAACCTTAAGTTTTAATGAAAACTCAGAAAGTGTTTTTAAGAGAGCAAATCAGCGACTGTTTTTAATCAGGAAGTTGAAGAGCTTTGGTGTGAGTCAACATATTCTTGAAACAGCACACAGAGGCCTGGTTGAAAGTGTGCTGCAGGTCAACATATCTGCCTGGTGCGGCAATTGAGTGCGAAGCAGGGAAAGTGGTTGGTAAGCTCCAACAACAACTCTGTGAGGTATTTAACAGGGCAGTAGGCAGGAAGGCCAGACAGATATCTGGAGATGCCTAAATTCAGAGTTTGAATTGCTTCCATCCGGCTGTCGATTCAGGGCCCCGAGTGCAAGCTGTAATATATATAGGAAATCTTTCATTCCATATGCTACAAGCACTGAATGCAAAATGACAAAATGCAAAGAATTTTAAGTGTTTTTATTTGGTTTATATTGTCACCTGCTCTTCTATTCATCTGCTGGTATTTCTCGTCTATTTGCACTGTTGCTTTGTGATGTATGCTGGGAAGTGTTTGTGACTTTGTTTGTAATGTAACTTAATGTTGGAGGAGCCAAAGACAATTTTCCACTCAGAGGGACAATAAAGTTAATCTAATCTATCTATACACACACACACACACACACATATATATATATTATTGTGTCAGTGGAACCTGGTGATGGTGTTTTTTCATGGGAGTATTATTTTACCTGGTGATATAACGAACCTAACGGAAACTTGAGGTTCATCTTATCTTTACACACATTTTAACATGCATGAAGTTTGTCGTGAGCCGGTATCGAGCCGTGTCACGTCCTCGCAGGCATGTGGCGCGTGTGTTCAGCAGCCTGCAGCCACTTCCGGTCCGTCACTGAACGGACCCCTCCTCTGTATAAAGCCGCGGATACACCATCACAGCCGCTACTAGCTTAACGGCAGCGACCGACAGCAGCAGCGCAGCTTTGTCGACCGGGTTCACCTCACCTGGCACGAATTCAGCCCCAACCGGGGAGACGAATAATCCAATATAAGACTCTAAACTCCGGGGGAAGTGAGGGTTAACGGAGGACACGGACCGTCTGTCGCTCGGCAGGAGAAACAGCGCCGGTTATCTTTGTTACCGACTCCGCGCTTACGTAGTTGTAGCCGCTAGCTAACTGCGCTAGCTCGAAGAGAAAGGCCGTGTCGAGTTGACTCAGTTATTTAAACGGATAGCGGGATCTTTCTGGCGTGTCACGGTTGCCTCACACCGCTTGGATTGGAAACCCTTTAAGTCACACATTGAGACAGGATGGCCCTGAAACGGATTCACAAGGTAAGACAACGTCGTTGCCGTTTGGTGAGCTAACGGCGTTAGCCTGCCGCGCTAGCCTCCCACATTGCTGTTCATGATCCCGTGAAACATGGCGGTGAAACCTGCTCGGTGAGGCAGTGTGGACTGTCATCTCATGTGTCCAGCCTTGAGTTAACTAACGATGGTTTTTACCGAGGGACCGGCAGGCTCACACGGACAGTGTTTGGCTGGCGGCTAAGCTAACTAGCTAACATCAGCAGTTTCGGTTACAGGTTTTGTGTGTTGGACATGAATTGTGAGAAGAGGCCGCGGTGTTGCTCAACAGTTCAAAGCTTTAACGTTACATGAGCTCACACATGATTCAATGTTCTCTGGCTATATTAGCAAACCTGTGCGACAACCTCACGCTGATGTTGTGTTTAATTTATTGGTTAAAGATTTTTATAACTGCGGTGTTAGTGACTGCTCTGCTCATCAGAGGAGCAGGCCGGCTGTAGTTTGATTTAGTTGTTGTCTTTTACCTTCCCTGAGGCTACAAATATTTTTCCTGAGTGACTGGATGAAAATGTACGAACCTCCCTCCTCCTTACACAAGTTAAAAGGTTTTAAACTTTGCCTCTGAGGCGTGAAAGTTTAAAGTTTGGGACTGTTTGTTATCTGTGAGAGAGGAGGTGTGAAAAGGGGTTGTCAAATAATTTTTGAAGCGCTGGGGAGGGACTTATGATGGGACATACACATTTAAGTAGTTATATATATTTTTTTAATTAAGTTTACTGCTGAATTTTAAAGGCATGTTCTCTTCTGTTGCAAATCACCAAAAATAAACCATTTATCACAACCAGAAATTGTAATAATTGAAACTATCCTTAGGTTTTCAAATTACTGATGGTCCTTGGACACATCATGTGCGACGAAATGCTTTCACTAGGAAGCATAACCAAATTTCAGCTGAAAATATTGATATTTCATTGAAATCTCTTTATTATACATCTCATTTAAAAACAAACTGTTTGTGCGACAAGAGTGAAAATCTGAGGCTTTTTTCAAACCCAGGATTTTGTCCTCTACTTTTTCATTTTCAAACATCGAAGGATACGTTCTAAAAATCCAATAACTCATTCATGGTGGAAGGAGGGTTTTATATCTTCCCCTCTGTCAGGGGGGTGCGAGGCAGAATATTTGTAGCTTCAGGAAGGGTCAAAAATAATAATTAAGAAACAACTGAAGGCACCTGTCAGCGACCCCCCACCTCTGATGAATTAAGAACAGTCGCTTAAAAGTTAAAGATGAAATGCTTGTGTTGACAAAAGCCTGTTATTGTCACTCTTGTCGTGTGTGCTGGTTTGTTTGTGCGAAGGTTTTTTTTTTTTGGGCTAAATTTTGAGTAAGACATAGAAAAAAGTGATTGTGATGAAATATCACTGTTATCTTCAGATGTAGTTGTAATTTTTTTCTGACGGAAGTGTTGTTGCACATGATGTAACCAAGGACCTTCAGAAATTTGGAAATCTAGCGATAATTTCTGTTTTTAGTGTTTCTGGCTGTGATAAATGGTGTCATATTGGAAATTTGCAAAGATACAGGCAGTAAAATAAACACAAAATACAGCCATTTCAATTTGTATATCTCTTCCTGAAGCTAAAATAATAAAAATACAAGTCCTTTCCTGGTGTTTGAAAAACTTACTGACATGCTTCCCACCTTTTTGTACCACCCCCTCTGCGTCATAAATAACAGTCCCTTACCAGAACCCATGACTCATATCACTCACTGGATCGGCGTGAGCCGTCAGAGCCGGGTCCATGATACATGTCCTTGGTATGTGATTGTGTTTGTTCTGTGCGTGCACACATCACAGGGTGTGCACTGTAATGGAGGAAGTTGGCAACAGGAGAGTAAGGTTAGCACCTCCTGATTTCATTTCTTCACTCAGCATGTTTTTTTCTGGAACTTTCCTTCCAGGGAAATCCATAAACTAACTTATGAAATAGTGCGTGTCAGGAGGCCGGGCGGGGCAGCGGCCTCCACCTCACTCTAAATTAGCTGTAGACCTAAAATTAACAGTAGAGGCTGTAGAAAATAAGCTTAGGTGTCATCTTGCTGTTAACTGTGTCGACCAAAACAAGGTGGGCCCCTTCCCCCGGAGCTGGTGCAGAGTTAAACTTGGAGAAGGAGAGAGGCAGGAGAACAGCACCGGCCTGGAGGGTGTCTGTCAAGTCAATTTTATTTTTATAACTCAGTATCTAAAGGGGATTTACAATCTGTACCACATATGACACTCTGTCCTTAGACTCTTACTCACATAAGGAAAAATTCCCCCTCCAGAAACTCTCTGAAGAGGTAAAATGGAAGAAACCTCAGGAAGAGGAACAGGAGGGATCCCTCTGCCTGGATGTACAAACATGGAATAGATGTTGCAATACAGTTATACTCTAGTCAGTAACAAATTATACTCAGGATTGTTGTTGTGAAATATATGAAGCACCTGACGTCTCGTATATCATCACCTCTCCTGGGCCTCCATGTTGACATGTGTACCCAGGATGTTAAAGAGCCTCTCAGTCTCGCACGTTGATTTTAAGGAAACGTCTCCTCATTGTTATGTCTGTGAAGATTACTGCAGTCTAATTGATTATTGTTCTCAACTGCTTTTCATTACAGGAGCTTAACGACCTGGCTCGTGACCCTCCAGCACAGTGCTCAGCCGGCCCAGTGGGCGATGACAGTAAGTGTCTTAGTGCCGGCCCAAAGTTTTCAGGGCTGCTACAAGACTGTACTTGACATAGAATTTTGTCAGTTGAATCAGCTTTTGCTGTTCAGTCCAAATTTACAAATACAATTTTTTATTTATTTTTTTTTTTTTTCATATTAAGTTTTAAAGTTTGAAAAGGCTCAGCAGGATGTTAAGTGAAACAGTGGCATTTCCGTAATGTATAGTAAACAGCGCTAACGTCAGATAAGAAATGTGCACCGTTTTTTTACAACACTAGATCTCAAATAAAAGCCAGAGGCGGTGTCGTACTAAGTTGCTGTGAGCTTTAAATTCACCACTTCTAAGCAGGAGAGAGGATGTTGTTATTTCGGACCCTTACAGTGCAGAGTCTCTCCTCCTCTGTGCCACTGCATCACGTCTGCAGCTCTCTGTACCAAAGAGTAGCGTGACGGCCGAGAGCTCACTCTGCAGCAAAATTCATAAAATTCAAAGTTCATAACTTCAAATTGTAAATTGATTGCTGTGTCGGACCAACATTCGAAAAGTCAAAGGTTTTCAGTTTACTATCCTTTATGACAAAGACAAAAACAGAATCTTCATATTTGAGAAGCTGGACATTATTTTTGCTTTTATGATAATAAAAACATTTAGTAAATATAACTATTTATTATCTGTAAATCGACTAATTCTGTGATCGATAATTTGGAGCTGGAAGGAGCAGCAAAAATTAAATTTGAAACTAAAACTGAGCAAGCTGCATTTTGAAGATTCGGGTGGAAATGAACTTGTCAGAAAAACTTATAATAATTTGTGTAGCACTTATCTAAACAAGGTTACAAAGTGCATGAAAATAAGACAACAACAAGATTAAAATAATTAAAAAAAAAACCAAACAAACTAGGAGCTGACAAATGGTGCGTAAAGAGGCAAAAATGGAACAAAAAGTATTGACTTGTGGTTCAAAGTTCAATTGAGAATCAAGTGATGCCTAAATATCTTGCTGTAGATTTTATATTAGTTGCCAAACGGTCCATGAACTGTTTGATTTGTGAACTTTCGAAGCACAGGTGGATGTAGGTCTAGTGCAAAGAACTGGTTATATTGACCGTGAATACCGCCGCCCTTAAAAAGAGTGGTGGACACTAGAGATCTGTAAAGAGAGATGGTATTTACCTGAAAGCTGTAAAGATGGTTAATGGTTAATGGTTCCTGTCAGATCACATATCTGTGACCTTTCCCTGATTCCTGACCTTTACTTTCTTTTCTCCGCAGTGTTTCACTGGCAAGCCACAATCATGGGACCTGTAAGTACATAGCTTATGACACAACTGTGGTTCTCTTTGTACTTTAAGCAGCATGATGTCGCAATTTGTCACCGAGGTTTTGTTCCTGGTTGATTTTAAATGTATTCGTGAGATAAAGGTTGAAATTTGACTTGATAATGGGAAGCAGTGGACGCAAGCTTTTAGATTATTCTGTACTGAAATATGTAAATGTCTTTCTTTCAGTGTGACAGTCCATATCAGGGAGGTGTTTTCTTCTTGACAATTCATTTTCCAACAGACTACCCCTTCAAACCACCCAAGGTGAGCTCAATCACACCCAGCCATGGTTTTATGTCAGTCATCTGTCACGCTGCCCACCTGCAGTATCCATCATGAGACAGACACAAGTTTTATTTATTGAAATGTTTTCATATAATCTAACCAATGTCAGAAGCTGGAGTTAACACTCATTTATACATGTTTCATACTGAGGAACAACTAAGAAGAAACATTTCCTCTGAAGTGAAACCCAGTCTGTTTGTTTGTTTGGCAGCGTGAACACATTTTGACTGTTGGCAGCCTTCATAAAGAAACACCTGTCTTTCCAGTAGTTGATAGTCATGCGTGTTGGACGTCACTGCCTCGTGTCGGGGTATTTGAATTGCATAACATTAATCTGATGTGCGACGCAGCCTTATCTCATGTGTCCTCTCTGTTCTTTGTTTTTTTATTTCCTTTCAGGTTGCATTTACAACAAGAATTTACCACCCAAATATTAACAGTAACGGCAGTATCTGCCTGGATATTCTCAGATCACAGTGGTCTCCTGCACTTACTATTTCTAAAGGTAAGGACCGTCATAAAGGAACAGTATGTACTTGACAACATCAGAGTCTGTGAATACTTGTCAAGCGTTCAATGAGCAAATCGATCAAGATCACCTGCTGTAAAAGATACTGACAGCATTTAAATTCAGAGTTCACACGGTCACGGAAAACCTGGAAAATTTATGGAATGTTGATGATTGTAATAAAATTAATTATTAGATAGTCTAGATAAGATAACATTTCACATCCAATTCCAAGGCTCATAAAACGTTCGCCTTCATTCTTATGTTTTCCAAATTTGGATCCAGAAATGAGTTAATCCAACACATTCAGAATAAACTGGTAGTGTTGTCTTTTCTGTTTTCCCCCATGCTTGAAAGCCAGTGTCAGACTAAATCTTTGTATGATGGTGAAAGTATTTGAAGTGAATATGAACATAACCAAATATTAGACATTGGAAAAAGTTGCGGATTTATTTTCACATTATTATTAGCTTTTGGAGTTAAATATATGATACAGTTCTGTTCATGTTACATGTTGTGAATAGTCTCTAATTTTAGCTACAAATATTATCATAGTCATTATCTTGAATTCCAAGTGACTACTTTCAGTGTTGATAACATCTGTGCTGTTAGATTTCTAAATTACTTCGACCAATATATTTAGTGTCTGGTGTTAATCTTTCGTTAGTAATTATTGCATGTCACACATTCAGTCTAAAGCCCTCTTCAAAAGCTCTTCATGCCTCCTTTGCATTGCTACACAGAACCAAACAAAGATGGCGTCATGCTGCTCCTGTGATGGTTTTACATAACATGCTGGCATTGCGTAACCAGAAGCAGGTTGCGGGCGTGACATGTAACACAACAACATCGGCCTTTAGTGGGACATATGCATCAGTAGCGCTTCATAAACAATAATAATGACGCAACAAGTCAATAACAAAGCATTTACCGTCCCTGGTAAATAGTGGCTGATCTCGCCCTCTGCTCCTGGACCTCAGTGTTTTCTCAATTTATGGACATTTTCAGCTTCTGTTTTTCTTTGACTTAGCTGCTAACTGCTATTTGCTACTTAATAAATCTACTGCGGTGGGTCACACACTAACAAAACCTTTTATACGGACGTCATTTCGCCACAGTTTCTTCCTTCGCTGCTGAAATGTTGGCGAGACAACTCTGTGCCCTCCATTCTATCTTTGTACCTTTTTATACAAGACAGTGAGGCAAAATAACAGCACGACACTCCCGTCTAGAAGAGTCAGTGTAAAGGGTTTAGTGATTCTGTGTCCCAGAAATGAGGCCAAAGTAACTTGTATATGGGCTAAAATGTGCATGTTTAATTTGCTTATTTTGATAACTGGTTGACACGTTTATTTGATCTGTTTCTTGTAGTTCTTCTCTCCATTTGCTCACTCCTATGTGACCCAAACCCTGATGACCCACTAGTGCCAGAGATCGCACGAATCTACAAAACAGATAGTCCGAGGTAAGTTGATATGTCTTGTGTGTGTTTTTAACCTCTATGAACTTATTTTCTTTCCTAAAATGTACAAAGCTTTGCAACATTCTCCCAGTTTCCAGTTTATTAGGTATAAAAGCAGTCTGATAAAACAGTCCTGCAGTAAAAGTGATTTCTTACCTGTGTGGTGAGGCAATACGGAAAACAAATGCATACCAAGTCTGGCGGAAATTATCTTCATTGCTGTGTTCTATCAAAGTGCGTTTCCTAAATAATACCTGTGTCCACGACGCACAACTAAATCCTGCTCAGACAGAGTGTCCAAGAAACTAATGTTAACAGCTCAACACGTGAACTAATCGGACCCCAGATTTGATGCTAACTCGAGCTGTTGTGGCTAACCCTGTTCTGTAACCAACATATAATGTTAGAAAGTGCCTAGCAGCTATGTTACGGTCTTCACAGTACCCCAGCTACTGGGCAACCTGAAGCCATAAATCATCCTTCATTTCTTTGCTGAGGTGGGACTGTACGGGAGAATCACGACAACAGCCAGGTGATTGATTTGCACCTCGTCAAAGTGATCGAGACAGTCAGTGTAATTCTGAAGCTGGGATGTCAAGTTAAGAAGAAAGTTTGATAGGTGAACACAATTTATTTATTTACTATCCCAGTTTATCATGATATCATGAGATCTTGGTCTGTAATATGATTTAGGACTCATAATGAGGTTATAGAGTTTAATGATTGAGAGAGTTTCTACAGGTGCGCACCTTTTTATAGATCCCAACTTATTGTGTGTAGGACGTGGTGTACACCGTATGCAAGGATTATAAATGAGATCTGTGGAGTTCATGATTGGCACATAAGGGAAATTTCAGCTAGTTACAGTCCGCAGTCCTCAACACTAAACCCTTCACTCTGCTCATTTAAAGGACAGCATTATGAAAGACTTTCTGCAGCGCTGTTTTATATAAGACTTAATGAGCGTAGGTGTTCCTGATAAACTGGCAACTGATTTGTACATTATATGATCTATTATCCGCAATAAGCGCGACCTTCAGACGCCTCGCTAACTGAGCTGAGTATCACCTGAGTCTGGTGTGTAACCTAGTTTCACTCCGTCAGGTACAATAAACTAGCTCAGGAGTGGACAACCAAGTATGCCATGCTTTAGGGTAAGGTCTGGAGCCAGTGCTGCATCTTGACTGGTGTTACTGGTCTGTTGTGTTTGTGATGCTCTGGTCTCACTGACATCACTGTGATCATACTAATCTCAGGTTATTTGAACATGTGGAGTAACCAGCTAACATGCCCACACTCAGCTCAGAGCCCGGGTTCAGCTGTGCACGCTGATGCCGTGCAGACGGAGCCTGTTGCTGTAAATAAGTTAACAAGAATACTTCTGCTAACTCGATGATTTCCTGCCATCAGACAAAATGGTCTCTCAACAGCACAGTTGTGTGTTACTGCTGATACAGGCTGGAGAAATGGAGACAGAGTGGTGTTAATCACAAGTCCTGCAACAGCTGAGTTTTCTGTTACATGGAAATGTACCCAGCTCAGGACGCTCTCACTGATACAGCACCAAAGACCAAACTGTGACTGTTTAAGACCTTTGTACACTAAACAAGTCATCTTGAACATCCCGATAGACGACACTGTACTACAAATGATTTACATTTACATAACGCTGACTCTTTCCACAAGTTCACACTTCATTTCTTCCTGTACGATTGTAAGTTCAGCTTGTAGAGACTGGAGCAGTGTGATCCATCACAGTTCATAATGGGCTGCCTTTTGTTTCTCACAGTTATTGTTGTGTGGTAAAGCTGTTGTCAGCAGGGACTGTTCTGAAAAATGTTCTTGGTGGTGCATTCAAGGACACGCCAACAGTTGGCTGCCAAAAAGACACTGCATTCATGAGCTATGAGGTCTGAAACTGAAGCCTCGCAGACAAACAACAAGGATGACATGAGTTTGGTTTCTTCGTATGAAGATGTTGTTTGAGCAGATTATAAACCAACTACACGTCAGAAGTGATGTTTGCTACTGTCTGCGCCAGCAGCTGCCTCAACAGGCCATAATATAACGTGTCCAATAAGGAAACGAGTCATTTACTGTGACGTCTCTGTTTGCTCAGTGCGTGACAGGTATTTGAAGGATTGAAAACATGAGGTTGAACAAATGCTCTGATAACTGAAACAGGTCTTTTAAATGGACGTATGTGTACAAAGTCTCCCTTTTTAAAATAAGGGTGAGATTCTCCGTCCTGTTACATTTTTTTTTTTTCAATATCATAGATAAGCAAATGTACACAGTATTATTACTGGTAATTTTCATACCATCATAACCTGGTCCCTGATGATAAAAAGTCAAAGGAGTCGAAGTGTCTTCTTTTAAAAGGTTAAAACACCCAAAACCAAGCAGTGATCCTTTTCTAATACTGTCTTGTATCATCTGGATTTGATCTTAACTATTGATTATTGTAACCGTGTTGAAGCAGAGTCTTGTGTGCATGTGAACACAGCCACTAACTCAGCATGAAAAGGTTTGGTGTTGGAAAAAAATGTGTGCGTACTTGTCATATTGGCACTCAAAGACATGTTAAAGAGAAATATTTCATTGTCTCAAACTAGAACGTATAGTTTGTGTGGAGTATTTTATTCTGACACATTTTATTAGTCGGTTGAATGTCCTGATCAAGTTTCTTTGCACCTGATCTGAGTCATTCAACACGAATACTGAGTCCTTTTCTGATGAGATAATTCAGCTGCACAGTGCAAACTTGGAGTACGTTGAAGTTTATCAGATTCAGTGTGTATGCTTGGTATTTGAAAAGCTCTGCTGTGCGTTAAGAAAAAAGATCCTGCATCCAAGCTGTTCCTTAATGTTTATTTATTTTTTACATAATATGTAAGCAGGTCTAACATGACAGTCCCTCCCTTTATTTTATTTTTTGGCCTTGTCGCTGCTTCAAGGGAATGTCTCTGTCCCTGTAAGAGATTATTCTTCAGTGCAGCCTTTACCTGAGTTACCTGAATGTACTGCGTGTCATTCACCATTTATTTTTGTCTTCTGAACATCTTGTGTGCACATTAGGCTACATTAATATTAAACTCTTGTGTGCTTTTGATTCCTGGAGCTTTTGTTGCACTTGCAGTGGCATCCTGAGCGTGGTTGTTGTTGTTGCCTCTGCACCGCTGTCTCTCCTCTGCCTGCGGATAAACACCATCCGCCATAAATGCAAGATAGTCTCACGCTGAGCTCAAATGAGCTGAAATGGAACAAGTGCTCATAATGTGGGTAAAAAAACAGGAGCGGTCTCGTGCTGTGTTGTTGCTGTCAGTCACGACGTCCTGTGTTTCACCGTGTGAGCCCAGTTCAGATTAAAGATTCGCAACGAGACGACTTGAAACCTGCAATGTTGTAAAAACAACTGGCGTTAAAGGATTGGATCCTCCATACAGCTCAATATATCTGAACAGTTTAAAAAATGCCTTTGTGGCCAGATTTTAATTAATTTGGATTTAGGTTATATTGAAAACAGAGCATATAACGTATGCACGGATGATTGTGAGGTGTTGGAAGGAGCCTCAAACTCCGACACTGAATATGTTGATAGTTTAAATGATGGAAACGACTGTGTGTGACCAGATGTTGGGAAGATTAAATTGGAGATGCGATACAGTTAATGAGCAATAGGACAGTTTAAGTGTATATATGTCTGCAGGAACAATTTGATCGTGTAAAGACACTGATAATTCAGTATAGTTGTAAGTGACATGTTGCAGTATTGATCGGCTCACCGCTGCCATCCCCGTACTAATGTCTGTCAAGATTTGCTTGACTTCCTGCCTGTTTGTTTTTGATTGTCGTATTTTGTTAATGAATTTTCCTGTTAGAAATTTTAACAACAAAAAAAATTGCCTTGACCGGCTCCGATCTTTGAGATGAGATCAGGACATCCCTCGTTAGGAGTGCACTGTACTGTCGTTTAGAAAGCAGCGTGCTCAAGTGCATGTGCTTTAATAGATAGAGTTAAAAGGAGAGCGTGCGGCTATTTGTAGTTAACAGAATTTAATGTCAAACATATGTGTGGATGTGTTGTTTTGAGACGTCCTAAAGTTTGTTTCCTTTTCTCTCCACAGATACACCAGAATGGCAAAAGACTGGACACAAAAATACGCGATGTGATGTCATCATGTGGAGAGCTGGTGGAAAATGTTGTTGCTGGTTCAAACTAAAGAAATCCGGGATTCTATTTTTTTCTTTTTCACTTTTTCCTTTTTGTTTTTGTTAATCAGAGCATTTTACCCCTCTTTATTATTATTTTTATTTTTCCACCTGCGCGCTCATAAGAAGATAGTGTTTTCTCTTTAGGACACGTGCCAGTTTCTGTGAAGTATCGACTCCCAGTTTGTTCGGAGTTTAAAAAAAAAAAAAAGCAAAATAAAAAAAAAAGCCATCACCATGGTTCTGAACACTCGAGCATGCACCAGTAAGATTTGGTGATGTTAGTCATTTACTCTGCACACACACAGTAGAATCTGATGCGACTGTATCGACCCCGTGGCGGTCCGGTTGGTTGGCTGGATCCTGTGCGGTCGATCTTTACGTCACCGTCAGCTGGATTTCAGAGCACTTATAGAGAAGCATGTCTGCGGCCATACCTGTAAATTCTGAACTTTAAAAGTTGGTAAAATTCTGCATTTAATGGGAAAATGCCAATCATATGACAGATTTGGGAAACTGGTTGGTGGCTTCTGGACTGGTGTGATGTCAGTTTGTTCTTCTGATCTTTAGCATAGTAATCTATTACCTGAGGAGAGAAGTGTATCTTATTCCACTATCAAAGTGTGTGTACAGAGAAGCACAGCAGTATATATCAATGTTAAGGAAACAAAATATAAGAACTTCAATGTTGTATTTTATGCATGTTAATAAAGGTAGGCTCTTATATCTGATATGTTTCTGCTAATTAAGTGGATCGTACGGCTGAACAGTTGGAAAAACGTGGTTCCCCTCAAAGGCTATTTTTCCTTTATTCATTATTTAGAAGCCAGTAGATGAGCTCTTAGTTTGACGCCCACTCGAACACTGTCTTCTTGTAGCCCTAAAATATTGATGCAAAGCTGATGGTTGATAATCAACTTGTGGCTCTGTTTCTTTTTAGTTTTCCCTTCAATAAAGTTACATAAACCATTAAACCAGTCAGGGTGGTGTTTTATTCCCTTCATCATTTAATGTGGGAAACTAAAGTTCGTTGTTGACTGACGCTGTCGTCTTTGAAGTCACTAAATCATTGAGGGAATTTCTTCAACTTTGGCACAAATGTCTAACAGGATAAAAATAATGAAGTGATCACTTTTTTTTATCTAAAAGGTCAAAGTTCACAGGATAGTATTTATAACATTACACTACTGAATTTGAGGGTTCTTGTACTTGAATATTTACGTTATATGCTACTTTATATTTCTACTCGAGTACATTTTGGAAGCCAATATTGCTCTTTTCCTGTATTACATTTACTTATTAGCTTGAGTTACTTGTTACTTTGTAGATTTAAATTAGTCATACAAATATAATCACCAAAAAATTATCTTTATATATAATAAAAAAAAGACTTAATTAGTCCTGGTGAAATTCACAAGCTACCCAGCAGTATACAAGCTGCTACATTAAAGTGATGCACACATGAATGCATCAATAAGTATTATTAAATTATGCATCAATCCTCACATCCACAGCAGACTATTTGTAATGAACATATAAATGCCAAATGAAGTGAAGAGAAAGTAGATTAATGATTTAGAAATATACTTGAGTAAAGAGAAGTAGAGTTTAAAAAAGGAACATAGAAAGTACTCGTTCTACTTTTACTGAGTTCAGAGATTGAAATTAATAACTTGTAAAAGTTTCACATCTATATAGATGTATAGATACACTTTATTGATCCCAAACTGGGAGATTCTTCTGTGACAGCAGCAAGTAATCAAACAGTATGTGGACATTAGAAGATAGAAATATAATAAAAAATATACAGGAATAAGATAAAATACCAAATTGCAGTAGTAAAAACTACAAAACTAAAAAAAAAAAAAAAGGAAAATGATTAAATTATATTCACAATATAAGCTGTGATGTACTTGATAAAATAAAAAAAATGAAATAGTATTTTTTTTTTATTGTAAATGTGTGACATGATTTTATTTAAAAAAAAAAAAAAAAATATATATATATATATATATATATATATATATATATATATATATATATATATATATATATATATTTTTTTTTTTTTACAAAACATCAGAAAAAATTAAACTTTTGGCGCCAAGACTCTGATCACCTGATTGCTACGACACGGCTCACGTGACAAAGGAATTTGGGCCGCGTCCGAAACCTTTCACCTATCCACTCCTCCCTGGTGAAGGAGCTGTGTGGAGGACTGAACTGTGAGTTAATCTTCAACATGAAAAAACACTTTCACACATTATTCATTTCCTCTGCGCCGTCAGTGACGCCATCGCTGTTGCACAATAAGCTGTCATATCGACAGTCAGCTGGTGAAGCTTCAAAACAAAAGGCTCCTCTGCTCCTGGAGAGGTGACGTCATCAGGCGGCTGCAGGAGGCGGTGACGTGACGACGAGCTGCGGGGAAGTCTGACAGTTTCCCGACATCCTCCAGCAGCCTGCAGCCCGAGCAGGAAGTCACAGCTGCAACACTGTTACTGCATCATTATGTTTATTATTTTATGAGAACGTTATATTGAGATTATTTGCCTATGAGAGGACATTTGAGGAACAAGCACATCATTAATCTAAGCTACTGATTAAATTTTATGTTCACTGATGTTGGTTTGTGTATAAATAAAAATAAATGTGCTACACGTGCTTTATTTCGAAAAGAAAACGTCTCTGTTAGATGCTGTTTCCTACAGAATAACCTTCAGACCTGGACTGGAAGAAAACCTGCCTCCCTGAATTACCTCATCACAAATAAGATTATTCACTGTCTTTATTTCTTCATATAAAGGACATTGTTGTTGACTGCACAGTTGATTTTTTTTCTCTTGGGCATGATGTTGATTTATTTCTCAGTATATTGATTTTTGATTTTCCCCTTTTTATGAAAATTTCCCCTACCCCTCTACAAAAGCAAATCAATATCATATCATCAATTTAATTCTATTAGTTGCAAAATTTCACATTCATAAATCATAAATGAAAAAATAATATAATAAAAATAAAATAATATTTTTAAAGGCCCGTTTGAGATTTATTTTTAATATTCTCTATTTCACATTTCCTTGTGAACACAGAGACATTAGTATGAAAGAACATAACAGGAAATCAGAGAATAAGGAACAACAAATATCGACAGACAATGTCAGAGGTTACAAACAAACTGTGATACAGGTAAATCAAACATATGCAATAAAATCATACCAAAAATAAATTAACACAATAATAGGATCTTGTACTTGGAGCACAAATTTAGGGTTTTCACAGCTTTTCTATTTCTTGACATATATATATATGTTAAAGGTACAGAAAGAGGATTTGATTTTTAATACCTCACTTCTTTTTAAACTTTATTGCAAACAAATGAATATACAACACGTAAGGTAAATAGTACACTTATGCAGAATTCAACAAGAACAGACACCATATTGAAGAGATGAAACCATGTTCAAGAAAAAAATAAATAATACAAATTCAGAAGATATAAGGTCATGCAAAAATAAACAAACATCAAACCAACAAACAAAAATAAATAGGAAAATAATAGAAAATACATACACTGAAAGTAAATTAAATTAAAGCTGCAAGCAGCGTTGGGCGGGACCTCGCACTCGCGCCCGTTTGGCCTCCAGCTCATGTCTTCATCGTCAATTATTTAGAAATATCAAACACATTGCCACAATCATCAAAAAATCCTTACAGAGCTGAATGTTTTGATGTTTGAATGCTTTCTGTAGCTGTAGGTATGTAGAAGTGATGTCACAATATGCAAATTAGATGAGCGAATTTACTGCCATCAGATTCCTCTTCCTTTATTTTGAGGATGAGACGACAAAAACAACACAAAACAAAAGAAATATACTGTGTAAATATGTTCAAAATGATGTTTTACTGAGATGTTTGAAATCCAATATGGCCGCCATCTATTGACCCCACAATATGCAAATGAGATGAGTTAATTTACTCCCATCACAAACTTTGGGTCATGATGAAAAGTTTTCTCATTTACAGTTTGACTTTATCTCTCAGCACTTTCAAGCCTTTTGAAATGTAGAAATGAAAATGGAATATTTTCCTCAATAAACTGGCACCTGAAGGGTTAAAATGGAAATTGTGGGCATGGCAGCGAGTTAAAGACAAAAGTTTTAGACGAGTTTTAGAGCTCTCTCCACTCTAGCGCCATTATAAACGCACAATTTCTCCGCTTTTGCTCATGGTACTCTGAGAGGCAGCGATGAAAAATGATAAAAGATATGGAAAAGATGAGAACATGAGTGAATAGATGAGACCTGTGGCAACATTTGAGAGTTGGAATGGAGTCTGTAGCTCAAAGTATGGAGACGCTGTAAAGGCCCAAAGATTGGTCTCTTTCTCCCCCCTGCTGCCATTCATTTCCTATGGGACAGCTTTCGACGACCGTCAGGACGTTTTTCTGACATCTCAGCTTCAGGAGCCCACAAAATCCAAACGAAGCGAGGAATAGAAGGAGTTGATCTGGCATCCCTGCAAGTTTGAAGCCGATACGATAAACGGTGGCAGTTTTGGTTTGATCTTCCTACAACGTTCCTACAGGCTGCACTGGCCATTTTAGTGTTTCTAGGTGGCGCTAGAGAGCCCATTTTGGCACTTTTCTGATTAATTATGTCAGTTTATAACATTTTTCGCCAGTCCTGACATGCGTGCCAATTTTGGTGAGTTTTGGAGCATGTTTAGGGGGTCAAAATCCAGTTTAAAGTGGCGTACGCTGAAAGAAAGAATAATAAACCTTACAGGAACAATAGGGCCCTCGCCCGGTTGGCCGAGGTCCCTCATAAACGATCGGAAAACAACAGGGTCCTGCTCTGTGAACAGTCCTCTGCCTCTAGACTCGGTCCCTAATAAATTAGAATTATAAAGGTTGACTTATAAAGTTGAAATTCAGTTAAGAAGCCGTGAAGACGGGTGGGGTCTTTAGAAATCTGGCTTTATGAATAAAGAATTTGGCTCAGATTAGTAAAACATTTATCATTAAGTGCAATTGTTTGTTTTTTATACTGTTGTAGTCTAAAGCAGGCATTGCTGAGTTTTTTCTTTCTAACCACTCCGTAAATAAATTAAAAATTCACCAGATGTGTAAAAATCATTAATTATTTTTTATTGTTTCTTTTGTTTTGGGTGAAACTGAAATGTGGTTGAAATGTTCTCAATTTAAATCCTGTAAGTTGATCAAAAGTATTTTTAATTCTATTTCCATTTGCATCTAAAAAACCTATTATGCACCAAATATTCTTATCCATCCAGATTTTCCTTATGAAGAATGTATCTGTTATTCCACAGTGGCGTCCTTTGAGGTGTGAAGCAGAACCTGCTGGTGATATTTTGCCAGTTTAATGGACAGTCCAGCCATCTTATCAAATACACTTTAAGGCCCTGCGAGGCAAATTGTATTTGTGGTATTGGGCTTTATAAATAAAATTGATTGATTGATTGATTGATTGATTGATTGATATACTGCTCGTGGATTTTACACACTGCTTCAGCCACATCACGTCACACTGTGAAAGTCTCGCTGCAGCTGAGCTCGAGAGATCTCGCGAGATCTCCAAGTAGCCTCGTGATCCGACTGAACCATTTGTCAGCGGCTGCGGGGAGAGACTGTGTCCGGCAGCACGTTCAAATGTGTTCTAGTGATTAAAATACTTTTGTGCAACATGTAAATACATAACGCTTGAGTCATCAGTGATTTTAGTCAGTGAGTAAATAGTTCTACTAAAGTCCAATTTAAACGTCAATCACAAACCGTGTCATGCTCCTCCCCTGGCGGCGGGTCACCTGTACCTCTGACCTCTGACCCCCGGTCAGCAGACAGCGCGTCAAAATGGCGGAGCTACTATTGACTGTTTACGGACACAACTCTTGACAGAACTCTAAAAGTTTACTCTGAATCTTAAAGTTTATTTTATTCACGCTTTTTAACGACAGAAACACCAACAAGTGAGCCGCCATGACTCTGTGCGGAAACTGTGTCTTTGGTGTTTTGTTGCGTTTCGGAGTTTTGTCCATGTTTACCTCAGTTCATGGATCAGTTCATGTCTCCGGGTCCGTCAGTCTCAGTGTGACCGGTAAATGGAGTCTGTGTAACGGTAACGGCTCGGTGTGTGTGTCGGCGGAGGTTCCTGGATGTGTTCATTCAGCTCTGCAGCGACAGGGATTGACTCAGGTGGGTGTGTGACTTACACCTACACCTGGTGTTTACTCTCTTTACTCTTCACTCTTTTCTCTTCAGTGAAGGAACATAACGTTACTAAAGAACCTTTCAGTAATTAAGTACTTGACCTGAGTATTCCCGTGTAATATTACTGTGTACTTTATTACATTAAGTGGTGGAGGAAGGGTTCAGCTCTGTTACTGAAGTGAGAGCAGCAGTAGGGGAGACCGGGGCAAACTGTGACACTCTCTTTGTTGTTGTTCCTTTAATGTCATTACTCAAAAACATCTTGAGCTATTTGGATAGTTAATAGACATCAATTGCTTTTACAAGCAGTACAGTAGCCTTGGAACCAACAATAACCCTGTTGACATGGTACCTAGACCTTAACCTTTCAGACAAGGTTAGACCTCAGCGTTTCCACTGCAGACCGCACTGCTCGGTGGAAACGGGGCCTTTGAGTCACACAGTGAAGTGTTTCTACAGTCCCAGCTGGACGAGGACATCTAACTGGCCTACTGTCCTTGTCCCAGTACACAAGCACGGGAGGGGAATCCATTTATTGAGCTCAGTATGTGCGACTCCTCTACGATAGGTGGAGATATGCCCCTTTCAGCTTGTTAGTATTGGACCTTTTTCCTGTTGACCTATTACGTCACAGACCAAACGATGGACAAACAAGTTAGCTACGGTTAGCTAGCTGCTAACTGCTACCATGGTGGACAACTTTACAGCTCTGTACATTTGGTCCGTCCAAAAAGTCACGGCTCTGGATGTAGATTTCTCCATGTTGTTACCGGCTTCTTCTTCTCTTACACATTTAATGCTGTTGAACTTCCGGGTCAAAGCCCGGGGCGGAAACTGTGGAGCATGCTCAGAGCGCCTCGGCCAGTTTGGCTCTGATTGACTGTTTACATGCAGGAGGAATTCAACTCCCAGTGTGTTAGTCTGATTTTGAGAAATTTAGTAAGATTTCAGTCAGACTAACAAGTTCTCATGGATATTAAAAGTCAGGTTTTAGTCACACTGACACAATAAATCAATTTTCTCTAATGTCATGTAAACGTACTGACTGTGAAGTTAAACTTTGCCCTTCTGGACATAAATATCTTCACTTCAGTTTTGACATTTGTGTGAAGTTTGTCATAATTAGCATATGAATTCTTGATTTATGGCCAAAAACATATTTCGTGAGGTCATGGTGATCTTGACCTTTGACCACTAGTTAGAATCAGATAAGTTGAGTCCAGGTGGACATTTGTGCCAAATTTAACTACTGTTAAATACTGTGTTCATGAGAACGCAACAGACAAGGTCACAGTGACCTTGACCTTCAGTCTTTTACCACCAAATTCTAATCAGTTCATCCTTGACTTGAGGTCTCTTGCCCTCCATTTATAGGAAGATCCAAGTAAATTTTCTTTGGACTGTAAATTTAAATTTGATTATTTTTAGGCCCAAAAAGGATTTATTAATTTTTTATTCCTGGCAAAACACTATATACTAAATATACTAAAACAATCAGCCAAATAAAAAAGAAAAACAAAACAAAAAAATGTTTAAAGTTTGGGTTCTGTGGTCAAAATTTCTTCGGTGTGTTGGGGAAAGTAAGACCCCATGAGAGGAAGGAAATGAAATTATAATATCCTTTTTTTTGTCTTTCAGGACCCATATTTCAGGTTCAACGTTGTGTCTTATCGCTGGATCTCTTTTGACAACTGGACGTACACGACCACATTCACTGTCTCGACCCAGCTGAGGTCAGTTTAATGACTTTATTTTTATTTCTAAATCATTTCCTGTGTCTTGCTCCTGTCTCAGCTGTGTGTCCTCTGCACCAGCAGGACCAAACAGAAGGTGCTGCTCGTCTTCGATGGTGTCGACACCGTAGCATCAGTTTGGCTCAATGGAGTCGACATCGGGAAGACGGACAACATGTTTCGTAGATATGTGCGTCTGCTGGAAAATGAGCTGTTTGGGATTCACTCTACACATTTTCTTCATTTCTTTGCTTTATTGTGTTTGGTGTGCAGGACTTCTCAGTCAGAGACTCTCTGCAGGACGGGAGCAACGTGCTGAAAGTGAGCCTTATGTCTCCAGTTCTTTATGCGTCTGAGCGGAGGAAAGCTCACTCTGCCTACAGAGTTCCTCCCGAGTGTCCTCCAGATGTCCAGAAGGGCGAGTGTCATGTCAATTTCATCAGGAAGGTGAGTACACGTAAAATATCCAAGATAATCTGGAAGGCACATAATAAACCAGGGAATGATGGCTCAATGCTGAATATGATATTTTAAGACTCTGACTCCTAACTGGTCCAGCCACGGGGTCCAGGTTCTCCTCAGTCATTAGTAAAAGGTCCACATAGTTTAATATATTCAGCGTCATATTTGCGTTTGGCCATGTCGTTGAGCTAGTTTGCTGTCTCTGTTAAGCAGCTCACTCACCCTACAGCAGGAAAAGGCACTTCAAAATAAAAGGTCTGTACCAGAAATTCACTGCACTTCAAAATAAAGTGTGTTTTTTACAAACTTGACATATTGATGAGTAACTTGCAGTTCATTCAGAATGGATTCACGACCCACCAGTTAGGAAACATTGTTTTAAGATACGTTTTTTAGAAAAAAGGAAAGTAAGAAGGTCCCGCCACGTTTTACCTCTTTTCTGGAAACATGAAAGTCAAAAAATCTGAGTCAGAACTGAAATATTTTTATCCAACAGATGTTTTAAAACCATTGACATGTTAAAAGAATTGGACTGGATTTGTTTAAATGAATTCTTCCCTGCAAAATGACCATTTGTACATCAGTAACTCACCACGTGTTACTTTTAATTCATGAAGAAAACTTTGTTTTTCTCACATGCCTCCACAGTGAACAAAGATTCCAAAACTTCCATGACTAACAATAGCTAAATGTAATATACATGTAGTATAATCCATGTCTTATTTATCCCGTCGCAGCTCAGTACTTCCACAAACGCATGCATTTTCACTAAAAGATTACAGGTTAAAAGACATCAGTACAATGGAAGGAAATGTTTTCTGTTCAGTTTTCAACGTAACATGCAGTGAGTACTTGATGAACAAATTCATTTTGTATTTCTTAAAAAGCCTGGTTTTTCAAAAAAACGTATAATGTAGGGAAGAGGATTATTTTGATTGTTAAAACGAGGAATATTTTCATCTGATTTAAAAGGTGATTTTATGGTAAATTTAGAGACAAAGAGTTTTATGTAAAGCCTGTAAATCATTATAGTGAATGAATATTAAAATCTTAATAGATATATGGAAATAAAAATGTATTAACATTTTATTTAGTCAAAGCTTTACACTTTATTCAGAGCACAATAAAAAACTCACAGGTGAAATGTCCTTTTCACCTTCAGCTTAGGTGCCTGTTTAATAATGAGGCAGTTTTTCCAAACGAGTTTTTTCCAGCTGATTTTCATTGTGCAGAATTTTTCTCATTTTACGATGTTTACATTTTAATAAACTAATTTGAAAGGCATCACACCTTTGCACATTTTAACAGTAATTCATTCTCTGTGTTTCTGTGAAGGAGCAAAGCTCTTTCAGTTGGGACTGGGGACCTTCGTTCCCCACGATGGGACTGTGGAAGGGAGTAAGACTGGAGGCGTTCGATGTCCTGCAGCTCACCCATGTTTCCTCTGTTCCTCTGCTCGGTACGTCTCATCTTTATCAGACATTTTGTTTGGGACAGAAAATATCGAGTAATGCTGAATATAAACATAAATTCTTTGAGGCACAAACAGAATTTTAAAATAATGGCAGGGGCTCTTTTCTGATAGAAAGTCTTAAACCCTAAAATCATTCACCTGTAGCATAAGAGCCTGTTAATTAGCCCACCATCATTGACATAAATAGAGTAGACAAAAGAGAAACAGCAATACACTTAAACAGCACCATGGACTGCAGCCTCCAAAATGACCATGAGGTTTAATCAGCACTTCTCTAAAAACCCGGATTATAACCTTCATGAATTACGTATTACAGGACTCGACTTCAGTAGGTGTTCCTAACAAACTGACAGCTTGGTGAAGGTGGGAATTTTCTTCCTAAATCAAATACAAATATTTTCGCCTAGAGTTGTGTAACTGAGAAACAGTTGAACTTAAACATTTGCAGAATAAGTTCTAAGTTAATGAAAACGTTTTGCATGTTTCTATTTTCTTTTCTAATAAGATTACTTTGTTTTTCCCAGCGTGGAATAATTAAAGTGTTTTTCCGTCTTATTTATAGTCTGTATAATCTGTCTGTCTGTGTAGACTTCAGCCTGTCTCAGTGGAGGGTCCAGGTTGAGCTTCTTGTCGATGCAGTTCAGATGACAGATGGCCAGATCACGCTCTCCATACCTGAGCTGGACTCAGAGCAGAGCTTCTACACACAGTTTCTCCTGGGACAGACCAAGAGCTCCTTCACCTTACACCTCAACACGGTACTTAATACAGTCCAAACAAACAGTTTCACAGCCGACAAATATCTTTCCTTCTTCAGTAAATATCACTCTGTGACAAATATGGAGGAGAAGTTGATCATGTTAGTGCAGAGTTGTCAGAGCGTCACTTCTGTCCCACAGACGATAGGCCTTATACTTATTTATACTTATTTATTTACTTACTTATACTTATAAACAGCTCCTGGAGGAAGATCAGCTCTGCACTTGGGATGTCTGGTAAAGAGGCTATATGCTTATTAAGGTTGCTTGCAGACACAACCTGCCGCTGCGCTCTTGAAGGCTGGCAACGAAAAGGCACCAAAGTCGCGCCCAGCGACTGACCTCGTGTTTTTTAGGCGGTTAAAGACGTAGTTTGTGTACGGGCTCAAAAAGGGTTTATGAAAACACATATCACAACCAGACAGGACACATTTAAGCAATATGCTGTTGTACTGAATATCACCACAGCTGTGTTTCTGTCGTAGGCACGAGGCTGCAGGCTGCGTTCTGAAGATAATCACAGGTCTGCTGATATTCAGTAACAGCAGCACAACCTCGAGTGTGATATTACTTTTATACAACAGATCCACAAGTGCTGTTTATTAAAAGTATTCATTTCATGATTTCTTTGGCTCCACCAACACAAATAGTTCTGCATCTAGACTGGGACTGAACTGTTGCCAAGCAACACAATCAATTCCTGCACACTAGCCTCCTACTTTGTGTGAACTAGGTCTAACGTTACAACAGACCAGCTGCTGTGTATCATGTAGGCTACATCTGTGTGTCTCCATTTTTGTGCCACCAGTGAAATCACTCTGTTGACAGTCATTCAATAGAATACCTGTGATGCAGATGAGTTAACAGCTTAATCAATATGCTGCATCGTCTTGCAAGTATTCAGGCTTCGTTCCGTCCATTCATCCTTTTCTGATGACCATTCATTATTTAATTCACATATTATTTGTGGAAATATGTTCCTCGTTGCAGTGCAGAGTAATGTGGGATGATAAACAGTTAATGTAATTAACAGCTCAGAACAGCTGTAAAGCAGAGTGATACATGCAGAGTTAAAGGTCCCAGTACTGTATATGAACGCTCATGAAATGCCTTTTGTCCATTCAGATTGCTTGGTTGGAACTAACTGTTGTATAATCCTGTATGAATCGATCTAAAGTAAGAGCAACAATAGCCAGAACATTCATTCTTTTTGCAGCAGAAAACTGAGACTTGTGTCTGTTGTGTCATTGCTCATAATGATGCCAGTGATCTACATTATGTGCGGTGGAAAACTGCACGAAAACGTGTTGAGGCACCAGAGGAATGAATAATTAATCCATCACAACGCCTTTTCACTTGGCTCAAAAAAATTGAGCATATCTCAAAAACTAAATTACGTATACAGTTTAAATAACCTATGGAGTAAAGAAAATCGGTCCCAGTATTGACCCCTGAGGAACTCCACAACTTACTAAAGAGTTAGGGGGATGGCTGTGGTCGTCTAAGATTTTGCCACTTAAGCGTTGGATTGCGTTGCCGTGATGAGAGGACAGTGGGGTTTGTTTGAACTGCCCAGTTTAACTACAGTGAAAAGCTTTGTGTTCATATTGACACTTAAGTGCTCAAACTTTTAAACGTGTGTCTGAAGTAATTTGAGTAGTAGAAAATCACTTCTTGAACATTTGTGCAGACTTTTGAGATCTTTCTCTTCTTGTTCCAGAGTAACCAGGTGAAGCTGTGGTGGCCCAACGGACATGGTCACCAACCTTTTTACCAACTCACTGTCAGAGGATTTCAGGATGGATTCATGATACTGAACACAACGTCTAAGGTCAGAGTTCACCTACATTCTCCTCATATGTTATTTAGCTGATGTATTTATCCAGGACATTATACTGTGAGATATGTGCAGCAGTAAAATGGGATTAAATAAGCAGTGTGTAGGATTTAGTGGCATCTAGTGGTGAGAACTGTGGATTGTAACCAGCGGAAACTTTCGCTGTGGGCCAAACGCGAGCTCCTGGTCAGAATTCCTTCAGTGTTCTTTGTTCCGGAGGTTTTTACCAGGAGCTGAATTATTCACAGAGGTCTCTTCCTCTCTGAAACAAACAGACCAGCTAATTAAATTCTTATTATCATACGTTATTATTATCAGTAAAACATGATGGATGATATGAGCAAGACTGAGCTGCTTTTCCTTTTCTAGCTGCTCAGTTTGACACCCAGCAGGAGGTTAGATTACACCCATGATACTGAGAAAGTCAGGATTAATTATTGATTTATACAGCAAAAAACTGTTGCACATGAGGACAAAGATTAATTTGTGAATTTCTTACAAATGTAGATCACTAGGTGGGGCTGTAACAGTGACACAAAGGGAGCGTCGTTTACGTTCAGTTTAAGGTTCTGCGGTTGTTGTGGAGGCTTCTCCCTCAGCATGACTTACTTGTTTGGTGAATCTGTGGTTGCAAATTTTAAAACTGCCTTTACAGAGCAGTAAGATATAAAACACGATGAAGAATACAGATTTACAATAAAAGGGACATATGTGTGTCTTTTTTTCTACAAACACAAGCTTAAAATCCTGTTAAGATTTTCACACCTGTTGCTCTTTATCAAAATTGTGCATCACTGTTGATGGTGGTCTCTGAAACTGAAACCACAGAGGTCAGTGCTGTTAAGTTTTAGTGTTTCAGTGTTTTGATGAAAGTGTCTCCTGCAGGTTTATTTTCGGACGGTAGAACTTGTCCAGGAGCCAATTGTCGGGTCTCCAGGGCTGAGCTTTTATTTCCGCATCAATGGGAAACCAATTTTCCTCAAAGGCTCCAACTGGATCCCAGCACACTCCTTCCAGGACCAGGTCACCCCTGCTGTGTGAGTTCAGTTTGAAAAGCTGACTTTGATTTGATTAGTTTGAGTCCAGCCTGGTGAGAAGAATATTAATCACTGATTATAATGATCTCCTCGGAGACACAGTTTGTCTCCTCTGTGTCTTTGTACGGATTTGTTTCTGACTTCACAGGACAGGTTGTGTTTAAACTTCTGATGGTGTTTCTGTTATGAATACATTATTACTGATGCTGTCGGTTTGTCCTGCAGCTTGAGGAACTTGTTGCAGTCAGCCGTGGACGCGAGCATGAACGCTCTCAGGGTCTGGGGAGGAGGAGTGTACGAGCAGGATCTGTTCTACAGCATCTGTGATGAGATGGGAATCATGGTAACTACTGTCATCATGCTGTATCAGTATTACATTACTTATAAGTATTAGTACCACCACAAATGTAAATAATAATATCACAAAGTCAACAAGAATCTCTTTCTGAGACATCTCACAATCTTTGGACAGGTACTTACAGGTGCTGCCTGCAGAATTCTAGCAAAAATAAACCTGTAATCGTTTATTTTTGGACATTAGCTTTAAACAGGAGACAGTCATCAGCATAAAAGAGATCAAAAGCACATGGAGGGACCTGAAGGCCGAGGAAAGTCCACAAACACATCATTTTTAAATCAGGAAGGTCACTGAGGCTTATGGGAAATGTAGTCTTAACACCAGCAGAACAAGGTTATGAGTCTTTTGATTCATTTTATGATGGTAAATGTACAAAAACACATCTTTGGCACTCTATTCCACATCCATCCATTTTCATCCGCTTATCTGAGGTTGGGCCGCTGGGGCTGAGCGCTGTACTCCAGACGTCCCTCTCCCAAACCGCCATTCCATCTCATGCTCCATTCTATTCTAACTAATACTTGAACGCCTTCACTTGGATGTGCTGGGAAGACCTCTTACAGGAGGTTCAAGATCAGATGCACAAAACACCTCAACTGACTTCTTTTGGGACCAGATCCACCTACAGACTGTATAGAAAATGTACGTAGCTACTGTGGCATCACCTATTGGTTTTGGGACTCCTGTTGTTGAAACCTTGATTTCGGCATTTCGTCTGTTGCCGTGTTGGATTTTTGGTGCCAGAAGTGATTGTTGTTGGATGAGAGGGTGGAGCTGTGGTGTCATTTTGGTCATTTTTAAAGAAAGACCAAACCCACGTAGGTTTGAAGGCATGTTTACTTAAAAAATCTGCAGTAAAATAAACACAAAATATAACCAATCCAACCTCCCCTGAGCCAAAATAAGAAAACGTAAGCCCCTTCTCAGTGCTTAAGAAATTATTTGACTTGCCTCCCCCTTTTGCCTCTTCCCTCCCTTATAAATAATGAACAGTCCTTAAGACTTTAAGATCATTTCTAAGTAATTGTTTAGAGTACGTGATGCTGAAGTGGTCTGCTATTTTAGTTAAATCATCTTTACGGCAACTGTCAGTTTGGCTGAGAAGAGTTGACCTAAAAGTCCTCAAAATCAAACAGCATCATGTCCAATTACACATCCAATCAGTTTTTTCTGTAACATGATTTCTGTCCTTTATTATATATCTATATCTGAGTCAGATATTTTAAGACTGACACAAAAATAAGCATAAACCAGGAAGATGTCGTCTCAGTTTTTTACTGAAGTGGGACTGTTTGAGGACAGATGAATATACTTCTGTTTGATTTTTGACGCTGTGTGACACGCCTATGACTCATGAACATATTGTAGAACAGATGGACACTCAGAGATTTGTGTCTTTAGATTTGGCAGGACTTCATGTTTGCCTGTGCCATGTATCCCACTGAGGATGACTTCATTCAGACAGTCAGCGAAGAGGTCGTCCAACAGGTGAGCAGCGTGTTTATTTAAATGGTACTTCACATTTATAGCTTTTATCCATAGTATACTCCATTTTATATCATCTGCTGTGACTGTGCAAGTTAACAGCAGTTTTAAAATACCAACAAAAGTAACGAGAGTCGCAGCATTTCAGGCTGGTTCAGAACATCCCCGAAGGTGGTTGTTGTGTCCTGTACTCACAGTAAATGTACTATTGTGCTGTGACTTGTCAGGTCCAGCGCCTCAAGTCTCATCCTTCCATCATAATTTGGAGTGGGAACAATGAAAATGAAGCTGCTCTGGCGACAGACTGGTTCAACATCCCAGTTTCCCAGAGGCCCATTTACCTGAAGGACTACGTGACTCTGTATGTGAACACCATACGGCGGATAGTTCAAGAGGTGAGAGTCAAGTCAGACGTCATTGTTCCCATTATTGATTCTGAGATACAAAAACAGAGGAAGCAGCGTCCAGGTTGTTGTTCTTTAAGAAATGGGTGTCTAACATCTGCTTCAGGAGGACCACAGTCGCCCGTTCCTCGTCTCCAGTCCGACAAACGGAGCTGAATCGGAGCAGGAGAGTTGGGTGGCAGAGAATCCCTACGACCCTCACTATGGAGACACACACTTCTACAGCTACACCCTGGACTGCTGGGACTGGAGGACTTTCCCTCGGACACGTTTCGCCTCCGAATACGGCTTCCAGTCCTGGCCTTCATTCTCCACTCTGCAGCCGGTGACTAAATAAACCCTTCCTGTCCTGTTTTGTTTTTCTGCAGGAATTTATCAGCAGTTTGTGTCAAAATTTGAGGTATGTTCCTAAAGAAAAAGAAAGTTATGAAGGTATAAAGTTTCCGTCTGTTTTGTGATGTTTCAGGTTTCAATAAAAGAAGACTGGAGCTACGACAGTAACTTCTCCTCCCATCGTCAGCACCACCAGGATGGAAACGAGCAGATGTTGCAGCAGGCTGCGTTACACTTCCTCCTGCCGAACTCCACAGATCCTCTGAAGAGATTTACAGACACTCTCTACATCACTCAGGTCAGACACACGAGCTGATGACCTTCCTCCTGTACACTCATCATCATCACACACTGTTATACACACAGCCTCATGTCTCATGTCCAGGTCATGCAGGCTGAGTGTGTGAAGGCTCAGACTGAGTTTTATCGGCGAAGTCAGAGTGAGATCATTGACGGCAAAGGTCACACGATGGGCGCCCTGTACTGGCAGCTCAACGATATTTGGCAGGCGCCTTCATGGTCGTCTATTGGTGAGTGAACGTCAGATCAGCATCTTGGAGCATCTGTACAGTGTTGTGTTAAGACTTTTTCTCTTTAGTAAAGGATCTGCTGTCGGGGTTAAATAAATAACCTTACATCATTCCCCTGTGTGTGTGTGTGTGTGTGTGTGTATGTGTGTGTGTGTGTGTGCAGAGTTTGGTGGGAAGTGGAAAATGCTGCATTATTTTGCACAGAACTTCTTCTCTGCCGTCCTGCCAGTCGGCTTCGAGGATGACGACACGCTGTTCATCTACGCCGTCTCAGACCTGAGTTACAACCTGACGCTCAGAGCTGTGGTGAGTTTCACTGGTGAACTGTGTCTTTATATCAATTTTATTCTGCAGGTTAGTTTTGTCTAATCAGACTTCACTGAAACAAGAGATGGTCTAAAAATGGTCTCAGATATATTCAGTGAGACAACATAAGTACAGTTTCTACATAATGCTGCACAGACAATAAACTACAATTTTAAAAAACAACAATAGCATGTAGTCATAGAAAACAGCATTACAATACAGATGTCTAATTAATCATAATTTAATTATTTTTTGCTAGTTACAAATAATCAAATATCTTTTTCATCGTTTCCTCTCTGTGTAGTTTTTTTAACCTCACTGTGGAAGGTTTAAGTGCAAAATTGAATTAAAATAAAAACAGAAAAACAATTTCAAAGTGCATTTAACACTAACATTTGAACAATATGTTTTTTTAGAGCATTACTGACTAGTTTTGGATTTAAGGTGCGTATATGTGATGCTAATTTAAACACTCATTTAAGCTTAAATGAGACTGATGACATCATGTTCATTTCAAATTCACTTTATTCACTTCAGGGGAAATAATTTTTATGTTCTTTTTTAAATTTGTTTATTAATATTATTTCTCTTTTTCTTTTTACATATTTTTTGAAAAACTATTATTTTATTGTATTTATTTATTTTATGTTGGACTGAGGGGTTTGGGATGAGGGGCAAAAAAATTTTTATTTTATTTTTATGTATCTTATATTATTCATGAATTAATGATTTTTTAACATTCATTGTATTTCATTGCACCTGTTAAATTAATTAATAATTTTTAAAAAGCCGCATTTAGTTTCAGTGTTTCACTGTGTGGCAAAAAAAATATAGATGCAATGCAAGTTGTGAAACTGTAATTCCAAGTTTAGGGAGAACATTTCTCATAAATTAAGCAACAATAAGAAACTTAATTTACATTCATCATTATACGATTCTAATAAAAACAGAAGTAATTCTCATTTGTCACAAAATTCTCCAACATTTGACATTTAAATCTTAAAATGCATAAACTTAAATCCACTCTTAAAACTTTATTTTATAGGAAAGGATTTATGAATATTTATTATGTTGCTGCTTTTTCCATCTCTCTCTGCTCATGTGTTTTATTTTATTTGATTTTGTTTTTGGGTTTTTTTATGTCATTTTATTTTGTCTCCTGGTGTTTTTATGATTTTATAATCCCTCTGTTGTTTGTATTTTATTTTGTTTTTTAATTGTATGTATTTATCTTAAATGCACTCTAATTTCATAAAAAGAAAAGTGCCACATAAATAGACTTTATCATTATTATTATTATTAGTAGTAGTAGTAGTAGTAGTATTATATAAAAATCGGTGTATAAATCATTTGGAAGCCTAGCCAACTGAATTTAAACATGTGGTCATGTTTGTGTCTCGGATAAGTCACAGATGTGTTTACTGTCTTGTGGCTCAGGTGTCCGTGTACTCCTGGTCTGATCTGGATCCAGTCTGCACGCTGAAGTCCGACCTGCTCCTGGTCCCTGGAGGCAGCGCTGCAGCCATTTTTAAACAGCCAGTCGCTGCCCTGCTGGCAGGATGTGGACACTGCACCCGCCTCACGTGTCTGCTCACCTTCCACCTGGAGGACAGCGGCGGCGCCCAGCAGGGTCCCACCAACCACCGCTTCCTGTGCTCACCCAAAGACGCTCAGGGGCTGCAGAGACCCAACATCACAGTAAGACTGCGTGTTCACAAGGAGGTTTATTTATTTAGACACAGTGTTAAAGCAGCAATGGAAGAGTCCTTCAATCTGTCGTGCACAGGAGGGGCGACACAAAGAAACTTTCAGGGAGGAATTAGGGCCTTTACACACGCAAACTTCTTCAAAATTACACTTAATTAGACTAAATTAGGGACTTTAAATCCTAATTAACTTCCTGCTGATTGCATCATGTTCACGCTCATGTTCACTGTGTGTTTCCCCGCAGGCCAAAGTGCAGCAGGATCAGACCGGCTACAGCGTCACCCTCCACTCCGCCTCCGTGGCTCCTTTCGTCTGGCTCGATGTGGGAAACATCCCCGGACGCTTCAGCTCCAACGGCTTCCTGATGGTTTCTAGAAACAGGACGGTCAGTTTTACCGCTTGGAGTCCGACCAGCGTGGCAGAACTGTCCAGGTCCCTCATCGTCACGTCTTTAAGGGACGTATACTGACCTGAGACCAGCTGGTCTACATGTGGAGGTGGGACAACGTGCAGAGGTGATAGGTGGGAAAAGATGGAGCACAGTGTCCTGGATCTGAACAGGTCCTTTTTAAAGAGGCACTATGATACAGGATTGACTGGAGATGGAGGACTCGAGTCACATGACCTGACTCGTAGAAAATAAAAGTGGCACGAGAAGAGAAGACTCAGATCTGTACTGACAGTATCTGAGTGAATGTATTTAGTTACATTCCACCACTGGGAACAGATCATCTTATTTTATCTCCAGGAGCTTGTGATGACTTGACTTGTGACTTGTAGCAGGGACTCAACACGCTTGATTTCTCCACAGTGACTTGGGACTTGCACACGATATTTTTGGAGGAGAGTTAAAACTTTGTGCCAATTTTCTAAATGTTTACCAAAGAAAAAAGAAGAGAGCAGAGAATCCTGTGATCATATTAATGCAGCACGTACCTAAATAATGTCAGGGAAATATTTTCTGATTATTCTGACAGCACATGAATGCAACAATAATCTGAGCTGGGTTTGATCGTTTTATGCACTGAAACTATTTTGCTTTTTTGCACATCTCTCAGATAATTAACAGACTCTGATACTTGACTTCATGAATGTGTCGAGTTTCAGACAGTTCTGTCCAAAATCTGTTTTGTATTTGCACTAACTTTCCATAAATCATTGGAGCTTTGTCTTTAACATTAAAGTGTTTCATTCTGTTGATCAGTGTTTTAAAAAATCCTCATCGCATCAAACGTGATTCAGAGTTTAAAAAAGAAATATGGAAAATATATATATACTGAAACATTTTATTGTCATTGATCCTTAGGGGGGAAGTTTTGTTTTACAGCTGAACAAGAGACAGAGCAGAAAAAAAGATTAAAAAAGGATCAAAACTGAAAGGAAATAAAACAGATTAGAAATGCTATACTATAAAATAAAGTTAAACTAAAGCGACATTCATAAAATAAATGCGTGAGAATGCGCAATAAGTACACAAAACAACACAGTAAACCAAAATGATAAAACATTTACCTGATACTGACGGGAAAATGTAGGATCCACATATTTAGAGCTCTGGATTAAAAATTTATACAACTGTGTGTCAGTGGCAACTGTAAGAACATGCAATACTTCATCCTGGAGTACTACGTTTAGTAAGGGACTGTACGTTATGAAAGCGGGAGGCATGTCAAATAATTTTTTAAGCACATGGGAGGGACTGATGTTCTTATTGTGGTTTAGAGGAGGGGCATACAGATTTAAATGGTTTTATTTTTTATTTATTTTACTCTTGTTTTTTAAAGAAAACATGAAAGAACTTTGTTGGAAGGTGTGTTTTCTTTAAAAGAAAAAAATGATGGTCTCCTACAGCCCTGTGATTCTGGACCCAAACACTGATCCAGACCTCGTCCTGTCCAAAGATCTAAGCAGTGTGATACTGGGACAGAGACAGCAGCCTCCAGGTGTTGTCAGGTGTCCCAGGTGTCCGGCCTTGCCTATCAGAGCTCCTGAGAGCAGATCATCCAGCAGGGGGCGCTGCTGGATTCTGTCCACTACAGGAGTGAGACGTCTTCAGCTCTCAGCTCGTCCTCTGTGGCTCTGACTGTGTCTGACAGAGCTGCTGTCTCTCTGCTCAGAGCCTCCATCTTCTCCCTCATCGCCTGACTCTTCTGCTCCTCTTCCTCCCTCAGTGCAGCCATCCTGGCCTCCTCTTCCTCTTCTAGAAACTGGTGAAGCTCCTTAAACTGCTCCTTAATCTGCCTCTCTGTGCGTCGGGCCTGGACCTTCATGTGTTCTGCTGTTTGATCAGACTTCACTTTAAGTTCCTCAGAATCTCCTGACGCTCCGTCTTGTGTTGTCGTTCAGCTTCATCGACGGGTTGAACCTGTGTTTGGTGTGTTTCTCTGAATCTCTGCAGATGCGACACAGCAGCTGCTGATGGTCCAGACAGAAGAGCAGACGGCCTCTGAAGCTCTCTGATGTCTCTCCTGTAAGGCGTCACACAGCTTCTTTAAGGCCCCGTCAGGAGGTGGGTCCTCTGAGGATCTTGTCTCACAGAGTGGACTTGTTTCTCTCTTCAGACAGTCTTTACAGAAGCTGTGGTCACATGACACAACAACAGGATCTCTGAAGACACCCTGACACAACACTAGAGATCCTCCTCTGATCTTGAAGCCATAGTATTTCTGCAGCAGTCAGCAGATCCAAACAGCAGATCCAAACAGGAAGTCAGTTGTGTTTCCTTCCCTCCTGCCTCAGTTACTTCCTCCCTGAGTCTGAGTGATTCATTTAGCAGCTGGATGCAGTTTCACACCTTCAGTGCTCCTCCCTGTGACTGACCCCCCCCCCCCAGCTCAAGTCACAGCTCAGTGACAAATGCAAAGCCTACCATCTGTCTGACGGTCAGTCTCCTCTCAGTAATAAGCTTGTGTCCTGCTTCGTCCCACATGATGTCATGACAGGGTGGAGCCTCAAAGTTAGAGTTAGATCTTGGAAAAGCAGAGCACGATATAAACAGAAAACCAATAAAGTATCAGTGGTTCCCGACCCCCACCTGCAGAATGTGAAATTAATACCGCAAAGAGACACAAACAACTACACAGATACAAATGACCTTAAATAGATCAGAAGTTCATCCTAAAGTCCTAAAACTCCTTCATGAGATTGAATTTTAGCACTATACGGCTTTATGGCAACCAAAAGTTCAAGAGATGTTCAAAGATGCTACTGTGATGTTATTACACGAGGGACTGTTCATAACTGATGAAGTGGGAGGGTTGGTGCTAAAAATGGAGGTGAGTCAAATAGGGGCGGGGCTTACAGATTGAAATCGTTTTATTTTGTATTTATTCAACAGTTGATTTTTAAAGAAAAAAAAAAGCACGTATTCGCTAAAAATTGCCAAAATTACATCGTTTATCAGCCAGAAACTGGAATTTACTCCACTTTTATAGCATCATTTCTCACCGAGGTCAGTTAGCCTGACCTTGCGCCAGACTTGAGACGTTCTCGAGTCTGTCTTTTCAAGTCAGTGTTGCATGCCGCAGCTTCAGGGCACTTGGATTACTACAGACGAGCCATTCTGGCGTTTTTGAAATGCATTAGCAGAGTTTTATTACATTTTCAAAATGATTTTGGACGTGCTCCATGCACTTCAAGTGTATGGAAAAATCCGGCTCGCTGTTATCCTCCGATACCCCAAACGAGTTTTGTGGATTGAAAAACACTGGACTTGGTGTCAGCATGAGGGTCAGTAAGTACCGTCTGTGTTTTCACTCTGAAGTGGACATTTCCTTTAAGAGGAATATTGGATTTCTCTGGAACGCTAACTTTTTAGCACATTAGCTAATGTTAGCTTCCATAGCAAACCAATAAATAAAGAACAGTCCCTAACATGCAGTGTGTCGCTGCACATGCTGAAGATCAATAATGTGACACGAGGTGAGTTTTCAGATTTTTTATTTATTTATGGAGAGAGAGAGAGAGAGAGAGAGAGAGAGAGGAGTGTGTGTGTGTGTGTGTGTGTGTGTGTGTGTGTGTGTGTGCGTGTGTGTGTGTGTGTGTGCGTGTGTGTGTGTTCTCCATGTTTACAGCCCTGCACGCATCAATTACACTTTTGTTTTTTCTAAACTTCAAACTGAGCAGCAGTAAACTGACTCACTCTGCTGTTTATCCCACCTCACACTGTTACCCTTTGCACACACACTACCGAGTAGGAGTGTGTGTGTGTGTGTGTGTGTGTGTGTGTGTGTGTGTGTGTGTGTGTGTGTGTGTGTGTGTGTGTGTGTGTGTGTGTGTGTGTGAGTGAGCACGTTGCATACCGAGCGAGGAGCTCAGCCACAATAGAAAGCATTGAGGCTTTGAGGCAGGGTGCACGCGGTCGGTCGGTCGGTCGGTCGGTCAGCTCCATGTTTTTCCTGCTCTCTGATCTTTGATCCTGATCAGGCTGCTGATCGATCACTCAGAGCTGATCACCGGAAGCTGTGTGCACTATAAACTAATCAGAGAAGGAGCCGGAGCTACTTAAAGGATCTGAGCAGAGTGTCATGGATCAGAGCAGAGCAGATCCTCCTCAGCTCTGACTGACATGTTCCTCTGCAGCAACTCTTTTCTCTTTCACTGAGACAAACTACAGACTCAGACATGTTGGACTCCAGATGTTTCATCCCGTGCTGCCTGCTGCTGCTGCTGATCCCTCAGTGTCTCAGTATAAACGTGTCGGATCGGGACGGACAGACGTTTCTAACGGATATTTTACGGTATTTCGGTGAGAACGACTCAATCAGCACAGAACAGCTGAGCGACTTACTGCAGCTGATATCAGAGAGAAGATCTGAGGCAGTGACTGAAGGAAACCCTCTTTCAGACCAGGAGGTGAGCACATCTGAAACACATATCTGTTATTAAGGACCAGTTACACCAGTGCACCAGTTCAAATATGAACTCACACCAAGTTTATACCAATTATTTATAAAGAAAACTAAAGCTGGACCTTATTAAACTGTTTTATATACTTATATAATCATTCTGTAGTGATTAAAGCTGTAATAACATTCTGTTTTTATTATATTTGACTGTCTTGTTATGTAGTTAAATGATTGGATTTATTTTGGTTCAAATACTTGTCAATTTTTTTGTTTTAACACTAATAGCTTTTACTTTCTGATGTCATTGATGCTTTAAATTATGGAAATAATTCACACAATGTGTTGAATCAGGCGTTATAACAACATTAATGTAACTGAAGTGCTTACTGTTTTATCTTCACTATTGTTTTCTGCTTTACAGAATAATTAGGTTAACTTATGTTTTTATGTATTTTAATATTCATAATTTATACTTCTAGAACTTAACATGCTAGTTTAAAACATCGAGATGTAGCAAAAGGCAGATATTTTATATTTTTAAATTTCTAAAACTGTATGTGCTAGTTTTATACATTATAATACAGCATAAGGAATATATATTCATGTTTTTATATTTAAATTTATATTTCTAAAACGTAACATATTCATTTATACATTATAATGTAGCGTACAGAATATATTCATGTTTTTATATTTTGTATTTATATTTAATATTTCTCAAACTCTACTCATCAGTTTTATACATTGTAATGTAGCATGAGGTGTGTATTTTATATTTTTACACTCCTTACATACTCAAAATATTATACATATTTTATATTTATATTTTCATATTTATATTTTGTATTTCTAAAACTTGATATATTAATATATTGTAATGCCGCATAGGGCACATAATTTATATTTTTATACACTTTACATTCTCAGCATGTTGTGCATTTTTATATTTATTTATATTTTATATTTCTTAAACTTTAAATACTATTGTAATGCAGCATAAGGCATATATTTTATATTTTTATATTTATATTTCTAAAGCCTTACATTCATACTCTAATACATTGTAATGTAGCATAAGATTTTTATTTTATATTTTTACACCCTTTACATACTCAAAATATTATACATATTTTATATCTATATTATATTTATATTTTGTATTTCTAAAACTTGATATATTAATATATTGTTTTGCAGCATAGAGCACATATTTTTTATTTTTATACATTTTACATACTCAGCATGTTGTGCATTGTTATATTTATTTATATTTTATATTCTTATATTTATAATATATTTATATTTAATATTTCTAAAACTCTACTCATCAATTTTATACATTGTAATGTAGCATGAGGTGTGTATTTTATATTTTTACACTCCTTACATACTCAAAATATTATACATATTTTATATTTATATTTTCATATTTATATTTTGTATTTCTAAAACTTGATATATTAATATATTGTAATGCCGCATAGGGCACATAATTTATATTTTTATACACTTTACATTCTCAGCATGTTGTGCATTTTTATATTTATTTATATTTTATATTTCTTAAACTTTAAATACTATTGTAATGCAGCATAAGGCATATATTTTATATTTTTATATTTATATTTCTAAAGCCTTACATTCATACTCTAATACATTGTAATGTAGCATAAGATTTTTATTTTATATTTTTACACCCTTTACATACTCAAAATATTATACATATTTTATATCTATATTATATTTATATTTTGTATTTCTAAAACTTGATATATTAATATATTGTTTTGCAGCATAGGGCACATATTTTTTATTTTTATACATTTTACATACTCAGCATGTTGTGCATTGTTATTTATTTTTATTTTATATTCTTATATTTATAATATATTTATATTTAATATTTCTAAAACTCTACTCATCAGTTTTATACATTGTAATGTAGCATGAGGTGTGTATTTTATATTTTTACACTCCTTACATACTCAAAATATTATACATATTTTATATTTATATTTTCATATTTATATTTTGTATTTCTAAAACTTGATATATTAATATATTGTAATGCCGCATAGGGCACATAATTTATATTTTTATACACTTTACATTCTCAGCATGTTGTGCATTTTTATATTTATTTATATTTTATATTTCTTAAACTTTAAATACTATTGTAATGCAGCATAAGGCATATATTTTATATTTTTATATTTATATTTCTAAAGCCTTACATTCATACTCTAATACATTGTAATGTAGCATAAGATTTTTATTTTATATTTTTACACCCTTTACATACTCAAAATATTATACATATTTTATATCTATATTATATTTATATTTTGTATTTCTAAAACTTGATATATTAATATATTGTTTTGCAGCATAGGGCACATATTTTTTATTTTTATACATTTTACATACTCAGCATGTTGTGCATTGTTATATTTATTTATATTTTATATTCTTATATTTATAATATATTTATATTTAATATTTCTAAAACTTTAAATAGTAGTTTTATTCGTTGTAATGTAGCATAATGCACTTTATTTTTACATACTTTAATATGTCTTATATCTCCTATAGTTCTCTGTGTTTTCATCAGAGTGACTGTAACATGGATCAGTAAAATATTTCTGATTTTATCCACTGACAATAATAAAACTTTATTAACACGGCACATTTCATACAAAAAGATTAAAAATACACATTTAAGACGACAGATGTGAGAAAACCAAAGCTCGAAGGATTTTAGAGACAAACAGATTTATAAAGCTGTTTGAAGTCGTGTCTGTGTCCCTCAGTGTCCCTCAGGCGACCAGATCTTGTCCCACTTTGGGTTCAGTAATGTCAGCCAGCTGACTGTGGGACATCTGGGGAGGATCTGTCCCGCCGTGTTGACCCAGGTGCTGCTGCCCTCCTGCCCCTACACCGCCCCCAAAGCTCTGCAGCCTGCTGACTCCAGCGGTGAGTTGCTTCATCACATCGTGGCTTTATTTGTTGACGCAGATAATTCACAGTTCAGGAGGGTTTGTTGGATGAGGTCTGGCTCAGAGTATGAGACAGTCGCTGTGGACGGAGGAGAGGACGCTCCTTTAAGAGCCTGTAAACCCTGAAAACAAGAGGAGGTGGGTTTGTGTCTGACTAGGGTTCAGATCTGACCTCAGAGGGGTCGAAACAAACTAATAAAACCAACAACTTTTTCTTTTTACCTGTATTTTCCTTGGTTCAGTACTAAAAGAAATGACAGGAAATGTAAAAAATAAGAGAGTGTTGATTGTTGTGATGATTTATTCACATCATTGAAACAAAACCATGAAGTTGTTATTTGATCATGACTATTATTAAAGGAACAGTGTGTAAAGTCTCTTTTCCACTGCACAAAAAATCCCTGAACGCCCACTAACATGTGGCCCTTTAATGTGATGGGAAAGTTATGATCAGCATTCACACCCAGGTCAAATGGCTCTGCAGTAGCCATGCGTGTCTGTCAGCTCCGTCTCTGATAGACATTGATGAAAGAGTTTGAAAGAGAGACCAAATAAGTGCTTTCACACCTGCCCCGTTTGGTTCAGTTCAATCAAACTCCAGTTGGTTTGCCCCCTAAAGCCTCGTTCACATGACACAATTTTCACCCTGAATTTGCGTCGTGGAGACTATCGTAATCTTTTGAGTGTTAAAAAATCGTGGTGAAAATCATGTAATGTGAACTAGGCTTTTTTTTAATCAGGTGTGAACACAGCAATCACACTCAGGTGTGAACCAAAACAACCGGACTGAGACCTTCTTGAAGAAGTGGTCTTGGCTAATTACGGCTAATTAAGGTGGCTGATGCTATAACGTGAGCCAGTGTTTGGTTTGTCTGTTCTGGCGCAACAACATAACGGACTGTGGCGGCACGTCGCTGTTTCTCCAGCAGGGATAGAAACATGAAAAAACAGTTGTTTTTACTAAAACATCGCTGCTTGTTTTACCGGGACAGCAGCACAAACAGTGGTTGTTTTCTAGCGAGACATCACTGTGTTTCCAGCAGGAACTGTGCTGCTAAAACCAAACATGTTTGTGGTCATTTTCTTGGTCTGTCGTGTAAATTTGAATGACAGTTTGCAAGTGAAGACTAGTGTCCCGTTAAATAATGCATTCATGCATTTGTATCTTTACTTCATAAAGTAAAATCCTGAATGCAGAACTTTTAGTTGCAACATAGTATTTTACACTGTAGTATCACTACTTGTGCTTGAGTTATAGAGCTCAGTCTTTCCTCCAGCAGTGATCTGCCTCACTGTTAAACCATTAATCAGAAAGGTCTCACTCTGAATGTAAATTGTCGCCCTGTAAAACCTCTGATTGTGAACCTTTTGTCTCACGTTGTCAGCCTCTATCTTCCACTCATAACTTATAAATAAAGTCATATCCGCAGTAATCTGCTGTAAACGGGCCGTAACACTCACCTCATGTCCTGGATTGAGTCACACAGACCTGCTGACCTCTCGCTCATCGTCAAACGCTCCCTCCTCCTCCTCGGTGCTGTTGACACAGTCACAACCAACTGTGACTGTTGTTCACAGTGTTGTTGGTGATGCACGCTGGTTCTTCACCGGCCTCATGAGCAGAGTCTCCCCTCTGAAAATAAATAGATGATCTCTTTTGTTGTTTTTGTTTGTTAAACATGTGTTTGGTGACTCTGTGGTAATAAATATGGGTTTCATCATGGTAGAGGAGCTTTAACGAAGAAGTTCAGCTGTGGTGTGAGAAAAGTCAGCTCAGTCTTTGCTTGCTCACTAGCTAGAAGGTTAAACACAGTCCTCACCGGGAGCTACACACTAATATTTACTTTTACTACCAGCAGATATTTTTTACATATTAAATTCTGGTTTCATGCAAATGAAACCAGAACTGAGGCTGAGGCTAATTTAGCTCATAAACCTGTTTAATGCTGGCTAACAGAGCTCAGACACCTCAGAGCTGTGTGTTTAACAGCCATTTAACTATAAATGACATGAACAACCAACAGATACAAGAAGCTTGTGACTTGCTGACATGCTGAGGAGCAAAAGGAAAGAATTTCATCACACATAAATACATTTTGTCCTGTATACATCAATTTTTCTCTGACGGAGTGAGCAGCTTCAAACTTACTTCTGAAAAAGGAAGATGGCGATGGCTGAAATTTACCAGCAAACAACAGAACTGGTTGTTTTTTTGTTTCCAGCAACTATTTAGGCCTCAAACGTGGTTCAGCAGTTGGCTGTTTCTAATGCCTCCATGCCGGCAACAGCAGAGACCAGAAATTCCCTGGTGAACACACTGAGGAAATTTCCTGCAAATTTGGCACAAACATCTACCTGGAGACATAATGAGATGATTAGAAATTAGTGGTCAAAGGTCAAAGGTTAGTGTGACCTCAAAAAACATGTTTATGTCCATAACTCCAGAATTCATTTGCTTATTCTGACCAAACTTGATACGAATGTCTAACAGGATCAACTAATGAAGGTCAAAGGTCGGCTTGACTGTGATTCACAGTACTCATAGCTTAGTAAGCACAGGGCAAAAGAGTTTCTGACAAAAACTAATCTGATTAATCAGATGATTGATTTGCTAGCCAACGAGCTATAACCTAAACAGGTGATTAATCAAATGTGTGATCGGTCTTTTCTCAGTGATCAGTCGTCTGTTTTCAATCACTGCTGTCGAGGAGCTAGATTAAAAGGTGTTTTATTGCCTTATCTACTATTAAGATTAATTCTTTAATGGCACCTGGATAAAAGCTTTCCAGGAATCTGGGAGTGTGAGCTTTTCAGGGCCTGTAGCGTCGTCCAGGAGGCAGCAAGGTAAAAAAGTTTGGGACCTGGGTGAGATGAGTCACCGATGATGCTTGTGGCTCGATGAAGACGTGGGCTTCTGTAAATGTCCTGCAGTGACGGCAACTGCATGCCAGTGATTTGGTGTCGTGACCTATGACCCTCTTGATATCAACCAATACTGTGAGAGTTTGATACGGACTAGCTTCACACTTTACAACACAAATGGACGAATGGAGATCGACGTTCCAAATGCAGTTTGAATGATAAAAATCTGTTCAGCCACAAACGTGCAGTGTCCACTCATCAGAGCCACAGCCAGTAAACTACTGCAGAGTCATTTGAGCGGGTGTGAATGCACCACATCTCATCAACAAGCCAGATGCTAGCAGGTTTGCTTTGTGTGGTTGAAATGGGGCCAAAGTAGGCAGACTGGGAGGAAGTTCATAGACTGAGCTCAGGGCAATAAAGCTCCAAGAGCAGAGGATCTCCAATATGGCCGCCAGTAGACGTCCTGTCCTGATGTCCTTAAATCCCCTGCAGTGATTCAGATCTGTTGTTTTAAAAACATTCCTGAGGAAAAATATCTGCAACAAGTGATGAGTTTTAAAGTTCAAGCAGCAGCAACAAGTTTCTAATTTATAGAAGAACTGATAGGAGAAGGTAATGATAATTAATTCAACTTTAACTGAGCTAATAAAGAAAAAAAAAAAGCTCAAAATAACAGACGTCTCTTTCCAAAAGAAGGCTCAGACACATCTCAACAATGAGCTGAAAGCTTTAAAGATCTCCACAACATTTATCCCTGTAACATCAGTAAGTGTGTATCGTTGCTTTCTGCCCTGACAGTGTGGGGTTACGGGTTTCTGGCGGTCACTGTGATCAACCTGGCCGCTCTGCTCGGCCTCTTCCTCATCCCCTTCACCAAGAAGCCTTACTTCCCCAAAGTGCTGACCTACTTCATCGGCCTCGCCATCGGGACGCTCTTCTCCAACGCTGTGCTCCAGCTCATCCCAGAGGTTTGTGACAGGTGTTTTATAAATGATCTCGTTTACACATCAGCTAACACGCTGTTCTCCTCTTCATCTGCAGGCTCTGGGTTTCGATCCTAAAGCAGATAATTACGTGGCCAATGCAGTTGGAATATTTGGAGGGTTTTACATGCTGTTCTTCGTGGAGAAGGTCCTGAGATTGGCTCTGGGGTTAGAGCATCAGGTGAGGTAACACACAGCAGGGGAGAGAGTTTACTCGGTGCAAAGCACTTTTCTTTTATTGCAGAGTAATATTCTTTATTCCAGTTGTGCAAGTGCCAGATAATCATCCCGGTGTATCAGTGAATTTAGCTGCTGATTAGTGTCTAACCTGAGGACACTTAGACTTTATGGTAGTGACGTGCATTATTCATCAGTCATCGTTTTGGACCTGGGTCATCGACACAGTAGGCGCAGACTGTGACCTTCAGTCAATTTAAGTTTTATTCTAGCAGGAAACAGTCAGGAAGCAGAATAAAAGTCTCAGATTATGTCCGGTAGTTTGGTAGATCATCAAGAAAACCACCTGTGTCCGGTGCTGTTATGGTTTCCTGCCATATATATCTGTAAAGAAAATATGTTGACCAGTAAAATATTTTAGAAACTTTGGACCTTCAAGCACATCAAGAACTCCGACATCGCTCTGATGACGTTCAGGTAAAATAGGACAGTTTCGCCAGTGGCTTCATCACCATCATAACCTGGTGAAGTCATGGGCAAACCGTGTTGTTTGTAACATTTCAAATAAAGACTAAATTAAAAGAAGTAATTCAGCTCTCCTGTGTTGCAGTATTTACTATCAGTCTGATGTTTCCTGCATCACTTGCACAAGTCTGTACTTTGGGCATGTGCTTTTAAATTAGTATTTTATTTAACTTTATTTATGTTGCATGCTGTAACATGCAAAACATGATACCTGCTAAACATAGAATAGAATAGAAAACTTTATTGTCTGGAACCAAAAGGCAACAGAAATTTGTCTTCGACAGGGCTCAACAATAGAGTTTACACACACACACAGAAGACATTTAAAGCACATCCAAGACATTTACACGATCTAAAAAAAACACGCAAAAAAGGTACATGTACAAAACATTGACACTTCAAACATCAGCGTGTTAGCATTTAGCTTAAAGAACTTCTGCTAGCTTGGCTGCAGACTCTTACGCTCACCATTCACTGAAAGACTTTGAAAAGACTAAAGTGTGAGTCCCTGACATCTAAAGTTTTTAGTCACACAGTTTAGGATTTTTGCAAAGACTGATCTCACAGTGACTATTTACAACTAGATTCCTTTTGAGATTATTTCCAATCCTGCTCCTGGTGAAAAATATGACACCAAACTCCCTTTAAGAAATGGGACGTTTTAACAAATCCTTACGTGTCCACAAAAACACAAAAGTTAAACATAAGATAAAGATAAAAGGCGTCACATGTCAACAGTATTCTTGTCAATTTGGCATCAGTATAATCCATAAAGATAAACGGTATTTATGTACAAACTTAAATTTTGGATTTTATTGCCTCAACTCTCCTATTAGGCTGATTCCTGGGAACAACAAATTACAAGATGAGACCCAACCTGAAAGTTACACTCGTCTGATACAGACATTAAAATATAAACTTGCTTTTTAGATTAATTGTTAGTATTTTGCCACCATGAAAATAAACTCACATTAGCTTGCAAAGGTGAGCTAACTAGCTGCTTAGCATTAACTCCTTGATCAAAACAGAATACTCTAACATTAACTGTCATTCCTGCTTGTTTTATGAAGGTCACTTCAAGAAAATGTGTCCAGTCTTTTCATTGTGAAAGAGACAGTGACTCATAGATGTTTGTCTCTGGCTGCCAGAGTTAGCGTGCTAGCCTTCCAACTGCAGCCCTGTTTTTTTCCAGGGTTGTGCCCAGTGATAGAAAGTATTGTGTAATGAAAGTGAGGCTGATCTAAAGCACACAACAAACCAAGAACACCGTTTTTGTGGTGGCCTTTTGAAATGAGCAGTGGGAGAAGTTATTAACGTAGATAATCAAGCAATTGATATGTATAAACGTCAGTATTTTCATGAGCCAAGACTAAAAACTTGTAATATTAAACATGTTTGGTTTTATCGGGACTTTGAGACAAAAAAGTAACTGACCTGATACAGCTCAGAGGTTTATAAACACCTTTCCCAAAACTCTCATTCTTCATAGCAAAATTTAGAAATTTATCTGCAGCAGTGAAATTGCTTGAAAGGTTGTGTCAGTCCTCCACTGTGCAACTGTATTTCATTCTACATTCATACAGTAGCACATGATGCTCCCCAGTAACACCAGTTTATACTGATTCAAGTTTATTCAGTCACTGGTAAACACTTTACTGCAGGGCACCAAAAGAAATTAAAGGTACAAATTGAAAACTAAAGCTGACTTTGAAATTTAAAAGTTTGTTGCTCACTTTTGAATCTTCAGTGTTCAGTATTTGCAGTGTGCACCTGTGTCGCAGACTTTACATTTAAATTTCCCCCCTCCGGTTATCATTTCATTGAACCTACACAGTGTCTCTTTCTGTTCATCAGCTGACTTCTTTTGTCTCTCTCGTCTTCAGCACGGCCACAGCCACTTCACTCCTGCAGAGCCGCCTCAGGAAAACTCCCTTCGCAACGGAAACGTTGTGGAGAAGAAGGACTCCATCGTTCTGACCAGCATCAATGTCATCGCCACAGACAGGAGCAGCCCGAGCCCAGAACCAGTCACAGATTCTCAGGTACCAGTGCCCTCTTCACGTCACTTTGAGAATTATACTTTCATTTTACTGTGAAGTCCACCTGATGGGACGAGAGTGTACCTGTGCTCTCAGGGACTGTGAGGAGCTGATTACAATTTGGTGGTCAAAAGTCAAAGCTCAACGTGACCTTGCATTCTTCTCGTTCTTGTGAATGCAGTAGCTCAAGAAGACCCTGAGGGAAATTCTTTAGTTTGACACAAATATCCACTTTGAATCAAGTAGGAACTAATTAGAATTTGGTGGCCAAAGGTCAAGATCAGGATGACCTTACATTCTTCTCATTCTCATGAATGATATCACAAGAGGGCCAAACATTCACTTGGACTCAATGATGAACTGATTAGGTTGTAGTTGTCTAAGGTCACTGTGACCTTGCATTTATCTCATTCTCCTGAACGCAATATCTCAAGAACCTCATGGGATTTTTTTTTAAATTTGGCACAAATGTCCACTTTGTGTCAAGAATGAACTAATTAGAAGTTGGTGGTCAAAGGTCAGTGTGACCTTAAACAACCAAGAGGTGGTAACTCTAGTTACTATTCAAAGTTCCACCTCCCTTCATGCTTCTGCAGTTTGAACTGTGCAGCTTGTCCTCTCCAATCTTTTACAGTGTCTGTTTAAATCAAGAGACACAGGACCCTGGAAATATACTGACCTGCTCTGTCTGCACACACGCCACGTTAACCCACACAGCAGTCCCCCATGTTTTATCTAATGAGTAGCAAGGTCTTCAGATAAGCTCATAAAGCAGCAAGCTTTCCCTGAGTTGTTATCTTAATTAATCATGCCTGATAGAGATTTGCTGTCCACCTCAGTCCTCTATCACAGACACACCTGACAGGACTGCATCATGAACTATAAATACATGACTGATTTAAAAACATCTTATCAGCCAGAATTTACACTTTGTGCCACCGTGAGCTGTATTTATCCAAAGAAGATGAAGCAACCAGAGAGTGTTTATATTCTAATGTGGTTTGGACACACTTCTTTATCTTTCTTCTACGTGTACGTTTAGTTTTTAGAGTAATTTATTGAGCTGTTATTGGTGACATGGAGCGATTAGAGCTGCTGTTAATATTTAACAGTAAGATCTCTGGAGTCATATGGAGGAGTCCCACTCTCAAGGGATCAAAATACTAAACAAACAGACATGCCGGTGTCACAGAGGGATGAAGGCCTCAGATCCTTCCCCTCCTGGTAAATGCTGGAATTGTCTGGCTGGAGGACAAAGACTCCTTGTTTGTCGGCGGCTAATAAAAGGGGCATTTTGTCATTGCAGAGTGTCTTTAACCAGGACCCAGAGGCTCTGTGTTTGTCCGCCTGTTCTCAGGTTTCCCATTAAAAACACTCGTGCCATTATATTTGTAATTGAAGAGTTCCGCTGTAAATGCTGCACTTACAGACCTTCAGGGGAAATATTTCCTGGAGTTTGATTCAGCAGTATCTCTGACATTTTGTGGATCCACATAGACAGACTTTGTTGGTTAAACGGTTTGGTAAGTAAGATATTGTTTGGTAAAACTTTTGGAGGGATTGCTGTGTGCAGACATTCATGATCCCCACAGGATGAATCCCTCTGACTGATGATACCCTGATCTACTCTACCTCAAACACCACCATGAGGTTTTTATGTGAAATATTTTTGGCATGGTGCCTGTGGAGTGGCAGGCTGGGGTAGTGGTTCCCATTATCAAAAAAGCAGACCGGAGAGTTTGCTCTATCAATCAGGGCATCACACTGCTCAGCCTCATGGGAAAAGTTTACTCCAGGGTGTTGGAAAGAAGGCTCTGACCATTTGTCAAACCTCGGATCAGTGGATCGTCGTGGTGAAGCGGGAGCTGAGCCAGAAGGCAAAGCTTTCAATTTACTGGTCCATCTCCGTCCCAACCCTCACCTATGCTCATGAGCTCTAGGTAGTGACTGAAAGAATGAGATCGCTGAAACAAGCGGCTGAAATGAGGTTGGCAGGTGTCTCGCCATCCACCATCTCCTACATCTGCAGACAGCAAAGTCAGCTCAGAAACTACATCACTTTAGAAACGTTGACATGATCCGTAGTAATGACGATCGTTTACTGTTCCTGTCATATAGCAGCTGATCTTGTCCTCTGCTCGGAGGGTAAGACCTTCCTGCACCTCATTATTTTTACTATTTGTGGTCATTTTTGGCTGCTCTTCTTCTTTTTCGAGTTAGCTGCTAACTGCAAACAGCTACTTTTTTAAATTTCTCGTAACTTCTTCAAAACATCACACACATGCCGCCCATGATCCTGTCCTGCCAGCTGTCCCGTTTATAGAGACATTGTTTCGGCACTGTTACTACCTGGGATGCCAACTTAAAGGTGAGACAACTCTGTCCCCCAGTTCTGTGATTGTACCTTTTATACAGAGCAGCGAGACGCCATAATGGCAAGAAAGAGGCTATAGATACGCTCTGAATATGGTATACAGTCCTTTAAAGATCACCCTCAAAGCTGTTGAGTCTTTACTTGTTTAAAGTTTAAGCTAAAAAATCCATTGAGGAGAAAATGTATTGATCAGATGCCAAAAGCAAAATGTTCAACTTTGTCCTTAATTTTCTGGACGATTTGAACTTTGATTTTTAAACATCATTGTGTGTTTTATCTTTGTGGCTCACTGAATCCACATTAGGTCACTGTTTGCTCATCTCTCTCCTCTCTGTGGTCTAATGTTACCCTTGTCCCTTTAACCATCTCATGTGTCCCACAGGAAGTCCAGATGTGCCACTGGCTGCGTGGACAGCGCATCTCCAGCATCAAGACAGTGGCGTGGATGATCACACTGAGCGACGCCGTGCACAACTTCATCGACGGCCTGGCTATCGGCGCCTCGTTCACTGTGTCAGTGCTGACGGGGTTCAGTACGTCCACTGCCATCGTGTGTGAGGAGTTTCCTCATGAGCTGGGTGAGGTTGTCTTCTAGCCTGTTCATTACCAACTCCTTCTGCGCAGCCAAACATTATTCAGACCCATAAAACTTTATTTAAACTCTGATGTAGATCCCAACTTTCCAAAGATCCTTAACTGAACTGATGACACAAGACATCTAGAATATCTTCATTTGATGGCGCAGTGCAGCCGAAGTCGATCAGGTTTCAATATTGAAATCAGTGTACACATCAAATCAGTGAAGAGCAGGTGTTTACAGTATATGTCAGGGATACTCTGCCACTTTTACAAGATGACAGGAGTTCAGGGGCCAGTCAGCAGCCCTGCACATGTACTCAGGGGTGTTTCTAGGATTTGAGGGGACTTTGGGTTGAGCCCAGACGTTCTCAGGGGATCCTCCCTTGTGCTGTTTTTGTAATAAACAAGCTAATTTTCATGCTTTTTTATGCACTCTGGCACCTTCAGCTGCTTTCACATCACCGTGCTGTAACTTGCAGCCTCCCTTCGTTTTGATGAAGGTAATGTAGCAGAGCGGAAGTACTTTTGAATATGGGAGTGAATGAGTGGAGGTACAGAGGTTAGCATTGACGCCTCGCAGCAAGAGATCAAACCTCAGGGTGGGGGAGCCTTCCTGTGCGGAGTCTGCATGTTCTCCCTGTGTCAGCGTGGGTTTCCTCCAGGTGCTCCAGCTTCCTCCTACAGTCCAAAGACATGCAGGTTAATTGGTGCCTCCAAATTGTCAAGGAATGAAAAGCGGGTTTTATCTTTTTACATTAACTGAAAGGGCCATTAGAAATCTGATCTTTATCGGCCTCTGCTGACGCTCTGCAGAACTGCACCCAAACTTTGATTTTCTGTGTTTTTCAAGTCCAAACACTGAAGAAATTAAAACACAGGAAACCCTGTAACAGTCATGTCAGTCCATAGGCTGTTTTGCTTCCTGATATTTTTGCTCTTCTTATACATAAATGAGTTGGATAATGTAAGTGCATGTTTAACCCTCGCGTTTTGTTCTGTCTGCAGGTGACTTTGTTATCCTGCTGAACGCTGGTATGAGCATCCCTCAGGCCATTTTCTTCAACCTGCTGTCAGCAGTGTCGTGTTACATCGGCCTCGTGTTCGGCATCCTGCTCGGGAGCAACTTTGCCCCCAACGCAATCTTTGCGATCGCAGGAGGAATGTTCCTGTACATTGCACTGGCAGACATGGTGAGTGACCTGAGGACAGACACGCTACATGTGCAGGCTGCTGAGCAGTTTTTATATTTATAAATCTGATCTTTTTTTTTTTTTTTTTAGTGTCATTCTGTATTTTGTTATTGTCAAAAGATCCCATGAAAAGACAAAAACCAACAATGTGTGTGTCTCTCCTTGTCCATGACACTCAGCTCAAAGCCTTTTGTTTCTTACTGAGGGTTTAAATCTTTAAAGGTCCCACATTCTGCTCACATTAAGCTTCATACTTGTATTTTGGGTTTCTACTCAAACATGTTTACATGCTCAAAAACATAATTTTCATATCGTTTAACCATCTGTTTTCTTTATAGAAGGTTTCACTGGAGTTACCACTTGTGCTCATTTCGAAGCCGACGAGAAAAGCGGTCCTTTCACAGTGGTGGCTGTGCGGCGTCAGTTTGAAATGCCACCGGAAAACGACCTAACTTAGGGAGGTGAAAAGCACAGTGTTTGCTTCTTGTAGGCATGATGTTTTTTTTTTTAACCTAAAAACAGTACAAAAGACACACACATCCCAACGTCCAGTGCAGAGTTTGCTGGACCAAAGAAACATCTAGCAAAGTAAAGCCTGTCTATAAGGACTGTAATGTCGTTTCAGAGCGACGTTTCGAGCCACACGTCTTCTAAACTCTACTTGGTGTGCGGATTTATTTGGTTTTTACTTTTTTTCTAAACCCAACCACAGGCTTCTGTTGCACAAGGAAATAAATGTAAAGACAAGGTGATTTATCGACGCTGTGAGTTTATTTTGAAAAACATTGATTTTGTATGCATCTAACTAGCACAGACATTTCCTGTGAGAATAGAAGTGTATTTTGAAAACAGACATTGCATGTAACAGGCATAAACTGACACTGCGTCCCAGAACGTCAACAACCAACACACCCAGGATGTCGAGCGCAGCATATGTGGACGTGAAAGTAAACCAGCAGCGATATGTGATGTAATAAAATTATAATAAATATATAAATTCCACGTATTTTAAATATGGTGAACAGAATTTAATAACAGCAATTACAGAAACTTAATTAAAGTAAATCAGGAAAATTTTGTGCCACAGATTCATAAATTATTACTCAGTTTTATTTGATATAATTACATAAATAGTACTTTTTATGTCGTGACAGGAGCCATTATATTTTGGGGTCGTCTGTCCTGACTCCCAAATTCCCAAATTAAGTGTTTAGAATCTGGTGGATGAAGGTCAAATGTCAATGTCACTGTAACTTCACAAACCATGTTTCTGGCTACAGTGAGGCCTCGGAGAGGGTCAAAATGAAACAAACAAACAAACAAACAAACAAACAAAGCGAAGTTCATTGTTGGTTTTGGTCTCTTTGTTGGATTTGTTTACAGTAAGACAAATATCCTAAAAATGATGACCACTGTTTGATCACGAGGTCACTCTGTCATGTTTAAACCAGGTTGTTTCTCCAGTTTAACTTTGTGGGAACAAAATGACTGCAGCTGCATAAATTAACTACAACTTCCTGTTCATATATTGTTACTTCCTGTTACTGTGAAACAATGAAACCATTGTATTTCTGATTGTCTGACTGTCTTTCCACGTCTCAGTTTCCAGAGATGGACAACATATTACGGGAACAGGAGAAGACTTCCACCAAGGTCGTCTTCTTCCTGATCCAGAACGCCGGGCTGCTCACGGGCTTCACCATCATCCTGCTCATCACCATGTTCGCAGGAGACATCAAACTGGGCTGACGGAGGAACTGGAGTTTAGATAATACGAGCTGCTTCTCTTTCTGCTCACTGGGCAGGAAAATGAATGTAAAGTGAATGTTTTGTACAAACAAAACCAAAATGATGCTTTTATATCCTCTGACTATCACGTTAGTTTACTCCATAAGAAGGGAAAATCTTTACAATCATTCAATGTATGAACTCTTAGTCAAATTGTGTTTTTGAGGAGACAATAAATTATTTTTTCACCCTTAATATGAAGTGAAATATCTCACAGTTATTGTTCCTCACTGGTGCTGCGGTGTAAACTAACACCAGCTGTGTTTATGTGACAACATGTGACGGCAGCAGGGTTTGACCTCTGAGTTTTGTGACCTCTGTGACCTTCGCTCATTATTTGAGTTTGTCTTTCTGATTTTTGCCACTTTGAATATAGTTGCTGTTTTGCTGTTGATCAAATTTTAAACACTGATTGTGCCGCAGGACAACAAAAATCAACACAACATCAAATGACATTTATAATTTAAAGTATTTGCTCTCGGCCACGTCGCCGCATATTGTTTGTATTAGTCTCTCATGGTTTTATTAAATTGGCAAATAATAAACAATAACCAACATGAGACGCCACTAATACCAAAGACAAATTAAAGAAACTTATCACCAATGCAAAAGATGTTCAGTAATGTACTTTATTTTATATATTCTGTTCACTTCTCTTAAAATTATATTCCCCCTGTATAAAAAACACTTTTTTAAAAATGTATTTTGTAAATACAACAAATTTGACCTTATAAAAGCAGCTGGTAAATTTCACAACTTCTTTATATTATTTTGTGGATTTAATTTAAAATGTTTATGACACTTCTTTTTTCTTTTTATTTATTACTATTTAATTTGGAAAAAAAACAACTATATGCTGTCTTTATGGCACACAGGACTCAATGACTGATTTAATAAATAACACTACAATTTTATTGTATTAATAATTACTATTATTATACAACAATGAACACTTTCAGCTGATTTTTCAGCAAGTTGATTCAGTATTTGGGGTCAGTTGCAACATCTGACTTCTTCCATTCAAATAAATATTGTGAACAACATGTCATATATATTTATGTTTAAATGGTTTAGATAATTAGCAAACAGATGTAAGTTTATTATATGAAAAATTGGTTGGTGTAGTCTAAATACACTCACCAGCCACTTTATTAGGGACACCTTGCTAGTACCTTTTTAATTCTTGGTGTCACAGATTCAACAAGGTGCTGAAACATTCCTCAGAGAGTTTGGTCCATATTGACATGATGACATCACACAGTTGATCCATGATGAGAATCTCCCGTTCCAGCACATCCCAAAGCTGCTCTATTAAGGGCTGGACACGCTCAGCAACAATACTCAGGTAGGCTGTGGTGTTTAAACCAGGCTCAGCTGGTGCTAAGAAAATCTCCCCCACACCATTACACCACCAGCAGCAGCCTGAAGCCTTGATACAAGGCAGGATGGATCCATGCTTCCATCTGAATGTGGTGTTTCCAATCTTCTATTGTCCAGTTTTGAACTGTAGCCTCAGTTTGCTGTTGTTAGCTGACAGCAGTGGCACCTGGTGTGGTCTTCTGCTGCTGTAGCCCATCTGCTTCAAGGTTGGACAAGGTGTTGTTGCTTCAGAGATGGTCTTCTGCACACCTTGGTTGGAACCAGTGCGTATTTGACTTCCTGTTGCCTTTCTATCATCTTGAACCAGTCTGGCCATTCTCCTCTGACCTCTGGCATCAACAAGGCATTTTGGCTCACTGGATATTTGCTCTTTTTGGGACCATCCTCTGTAAACCCTAGAGATGGTTGTGCTGAACATCCCAGTAAATACTCAGACCAGCCCGTCTGGCACCAACAACCATGTTAACCACGTTCAAAGTCACTTCAATCACCTTCATCATTCTGATGCTCCATTTGAGCTTCAGCAGCTTGTACAGGTGTAACTTATAAAGTGGCTGGTGAGTGCAGTCTCTGAGTAGCCTGTTCGTGACGCCAGTTATGTAAGGAAAACGCTCAACTTCAGCAAACACTGAAATGAAGAGACTTGGAGAGCCATGGAGAAAAGGTACAGCCAACGGGGTTACTTTGATTGCAAAACATCAGCATATGACAGATACACTGGTTTACACAACGAATCAGTTGGAAACAGCCCTGAACAATCACATTTCAAATGCTTTTATACTCGGCGTCTGCTCGTTCATGCGTGTGTGCGTGCGTGTGTGTGTGCGTGAGTGTGTGCGTGTGTGTGTGTGTGTGTGTGTGTGTGTGTGTGTGTGTGTGTGTGTGTGTGTGCGCGCACTTGGGTCATATTTTCTGGGAATCCAAAGTTCTCCTGATTTTCTTTGATTGTTGCTAAAGCTGGGCTTCGTGCGCCAATATTCTCCTGTCCTCTTTGTCTCTCTCTCTCTCTCTCTCAGAACTGGCAAAAACAACCATCCCTATTGCCAAAATTGGCCCATCTGTTCCACCTATCAGATATGGCAGGTTAGGTCACCCTAACCTACCATATCTGATATTTGACTAGCTGCTTTCCAAACCTTGTGTAACTGACCTTATTTTTATCTTTAGTATAAAATGATACATTATCTGCCTCAGGATTTAGTCCCCAGTCTCCCTGTCACTGGTGATGAGGGGTTGCAAATAGACACTGGTTTGTTTAAAAAGTCACGAGACAAAACATTTGGTGAATGTAGAAAATCTATTAGATAGAAATAAAGAATAAATAAAATAAAATTTAAAAAGTGGGATGTGTAGTGTTTGATTTGGTGATTTATTTCCACGTTATAACTTCCTCAATATTTTTTTGGTAAGTCAGCTGATTAACACTGAAGGTAGTCTTATGAGTCATGGTGAATTATGATTTCCCTGTCACAGCGAAGGAATTTGCTCTGGTAATGGGGGTTATCCCACATGGCTCGGTGACTCTGTGCAGAGGCTCATTCCCAGTTGATGTCTCTTTCGTTAATCTTGATGATACTCCATGTGGTAAAGTGTGTTTTTCAACAATGCGTAAGAATAATGACAAAGCCATTCGGTCTCTATTTCAGAATGAAATTGTTACAAAACCTTGTGTCATTACTTATTGGAGTAGTTTTGTCAGTAACGTTCCCTGGCTTAAAGTGTGGGCATTGCCCCGTAAATATTTAATTACTAATAAGATTAAGGAGATTTCTTTTAAAATTTTGCACAAAATGTATCCAGTTAAACATTTTCTCAAAAAGTTTAAACCAGATCTAAATATAAATTGTTCTCTGTGTGCGCAGTCCATCCAGAAACTGTGTCTCATCTGTTTTGGAAATGTCATTTCTCGAGTAAAATATGGAAAGATGTTGTTAAATGTATAAATGACATGGTTTACAAGGACTTTGTATTATTGTATGAGCATGTTTTATTTGGTTTTTACCCCAATGATAGGAAACTGCATGAAAAAGCGTATTTGATAAATCTACTGATCATTCTAACCAAATTTCATATACACAAGTGCAAATTTTTAGATAGAAGATCCCTGTTCACTGTCTTTTACAAAGAGTTTGAACAGTGCTTAGAATCTATTAAATCCTCTATCAATAATAAGGCCTTACAAACAATTAATGTTTGTGTCAAACTTAAAATCTGTATTTGATGACAGTTTATGTGGTAATGGATTGTGAGATGGTGCTTGATCTGATGCTTGGACTGACTGCTGGACGACTTTGGTCTGAATATGCCTTCAGTACTTGTTTTTCCTCTTTTCTATTTTATTTCTTTTCTTCTTTTTTTTTATCTTTTCTTTGTCATGACTCCCTGGCTTATTTCATTTTGCTGAATGCACTCTGAAATTGCACGATGGCTACTGTGTGCATTTGTAAATGATGTGCAACATGTTCAATAAAAACTGTTAAATCAAAAAAAAAAAAAAAAATGTTATAACTTCCTCTTCCTCTTCCGCTGTACGTCAACGTCGCCGCCATATTGGATGTGGCAGGAATCGGAGCGAACATGCCTCATTCATGTGCTGCATGGAAGTGTGCGAACCGTTTTACTGTTCAAACCAAATCTCAGGGAATAACCTTTCACAGGTGAGACTTAACAATTACCTTTGATAGTATGTGACCCACAGACCGCATGATTTGGCCATTATAGCATCGTTTAAACACTGTATTCCTGCGCACAATTCATTCATTCATTTATTTTAATTTATTCTGCTTATGGTAGTTTATATTTTCATCAAAACATATACAGCTAATAATTTAACAACTCGGTTTACACATCCATAGTGGGAAAGGAACAGGAGGAAGAACAATCTTAACGTTACATTAGCAGAACATAAACAATGAATTATTTTATTCAATTGCTCCGAACATTTTAGTAAGATTGTTGTTATTTGCTTGACTAAGTTTTGTCACACTGTGTAGGTTTCCCAAAGATGCTGCTCGGAGGAGACAGTGGCAGGTCGCTCTCCGGAGGGACGGGTTTTCTGCCAGCTCGTCCTCCATGCTGTGCAGCCAGCATTTCAAGCCGGAGGACTTTGACAGGACAGGTCAGACAGTCCGGATCAGAGATGGAGCTGTTCCTTCTGTCTTCAGTTTCCCAGCTCACCTGCACAAGGTGTGTAGACCACCTTAGACTGTAAGGTTTAAATAAATGAATGCTGTACCATGCTGATTTCTTTTTCCTTTCTGAGTGTGAAGGAATCAATTATGGATTTTGTAATAATACACTGTGATAAAATTAAAATATTGTGTCCTTCACTTTAGGCTGTTGCTACCAGGACAACTGAGACCTCAAAGAAGGCTCAAGAGACTCTGGCAGTGGCCTGTTCACAGCTTGTCCCAGACCCTGCTGCAGCCCTGCCTGGACCCAGTGCAGTGAGTATCAAACTGACAGTCGTGAGTATCATGATCCTTGTTATGTTCAAATCTCTTGTCATACTCACATACACATATGCACATGCATGAAACAAGATGATGAATATGTGACACACACACACACACACACACACACACACAGTGCTGGCAGAACAAATGTGTAGTGATGAGATTAAGAATGTGGGACAGTCGACATCACTTTGTACCAGCAAAGATGTGACTGTGACTGTGTGATTGAGTAAGTGTAATGTAAACGCGAGTTATAACATTTCCATCCCTTGTTTCTACTAGGATCACTCCTATGTCCTGCCTTCGTCACCTGATGATCTGAGGCGCAGACTTAGTGATGCTCTGGCTCGGGTGGAGAGTCTGGAGAGAGAGAAGAGGAATGCGAAGGATAGAGAAAGGAGGGCAAAGAACACTGTGTGCAGTGTCCTGGAGGATCTCAGACGAAAGAATCTCATAAATGAAGAGCTGAAAGACAAGCTTGATTCATATTCAGGAAAAATGAAAATACAAATTTGTAGAAAACCTAAACGTAGTTGAATTATACTTCACCGTCTTTGTTTAGACTTCCTTGTTATTTCAAGTGTAGTTAATAATTAGCTTCTGCTGATTGAATTGTGTGTGTCTGTCTGTGTATAGTGTACATAGCCTGTGTGTGTGTGTGTGTGTGTGTGTGTGTGTGTGTGTAGTGTACATAGCCTGTGTGTGTGTGTGTGTGTGTTTGTGTACATAGCCTGTGTGTGTGTGTGTGTGTATAGTGTACATAGCCTGTGTGTGTGTGTGTGTGTTTGTGTACATAGCCTGTGTGTGTGTGTATAGTGTACATAGCCTGTGTGTAAATAGGGTGAAACATGGCTCAAATGTTATTTTGTTGCCTGAAAAATAAATATGTTATTTTGTTGCCTGAAAAATGGCAAAAAATGAGAGGATAATAAATAAATAAATAAATATAGCCTACTGTTTTTCGGCACTACCTTGTTCTCTATAGCTGGTGTAAGGTGAATTAGTCCTGTGTGGGATCAATAAAGTTCTTATCTTAACCATCTGAGAAGATCACATACATTGTTTTTGGTGCCTGACTGTTTCCCGAGTATATTAGTGTGTGTGTGTGTGTGTGTGTGTGTGAATGAATAAACGAGACGCATTAACGTAAATTGTAGAAAGGCGCTTTATGAAATTAAGTCCATTCACTTCTATTAGTTTACAGAGCAGCCTTGTCACATCCAACATGGCGGCGACGTTGGCGTATCGCAGCAGCGTGCAAGTTACACTCGATGCGGCGTCTGTGTATTTGTCCCAGTCTCAAACTACTCGCTGCCCACTATCACCTCACTGCCGAGTGTCGCTCCAAACCAAGTCACACTCGCAGCAGCTGCGCTCCTGATGAAAGAGAAGCCAAACCACGGGAAGCAAAATAGAGCAACAGGCTATAAAAAAACATTTAAACATTAATTAAATTGAGTTATAATAAGAATAAACTCGAATGAGTCAGATAAGAGATACAGTGCAGTGTAATCACAGTAATTCACTTGTTCATATTTTCTACACACAGTTTACACATTTACAGCTTCATTCATCTGGACAATCTCACCTTCCCTGTTCTGCAGCGTTAGTGACGAGACTCTCATTTTTAATACATAGATCGATTAACTGCTTTGTTTCTTCTTCAGTCCCTGTGAACACAGTTATAGATTTTTTCAAAATCATCAGAATGGGATGAGGATTGTTTTTAGACAGTTTTAAATAGTTTATTTGAGCATATGGACATGTAGGTTTTCATCTTTTGACACCAAACATTCTGTGAATTTGTTTGAGACTGTAAAGTCAGTGTGAGGAAAACAAATGTGAGTGTTTGATCTAAAATATTTTACAAAGTAGAAAGACGGGACTCTTTCATTTGTACGTTGTTTCCTCCATTGTGATGTTGCGCTTCCTGCTGGGCTCATGAGGGGGAGTGAACAGGGCGAGGGGTTGTTTTATTTTATTTATTTATTTATTTATTTATTTATTTACAGTTTACAATTTACAATTAACATTTACAATACAAAGCATAACTGTTTTCGCCAGGGGATTTGGAAACAGAGCACAGAATTCAAGCACAGCTCCACAAATTAAATACAACAAAAACAAAAGAAGAAGAAGAAAAAAACGGAGACCAAGAAAGTAGAAGATCCGAAGTGTAGCTACTGGATAACAATAATAAGCATCAGTCTTTATAGTACTTGTCCAAAACAGAGTCAGTTTTCAGAGCTTTCATGCTCTTAAGTCCATTAATAGTCGTGCAATAGTGATTCACTTCATGTAGAAAATGATCAAAGCTGGTTTGGAGTCAGTCCATCTTTCTTGTGGATGTGAATTTTTCCTAGAAAGAGAAGCATTTGTAGATAAAGGACAGGACGAGGTGACGGGAGCCGGTTGGGCCCCAGTCTGCTACAAACAGGAAGTGATGCAGGAGGCATTCACGTGACACCGCAGAGCTCGTAATTATCCAATGTATAGTAAAATGAGGAGCAGGCCAAGTCGGAAAACCCTTCAGCCTAGTTATCAGGAGTCTGTCTTTGAGAGTGATAGAAGTTCAACAACGCTACTGCAAAATAGACGGAGTTTAATCCAACGATACCGCCATACTGGCATGAATGGTCCGTTCAGTTTCCCATTCTACCCCGAGTCCCTGAACGCGGCATATCCCAGATGCGGAAGTGGAGGCAGGTGAGAGACGCGACTCTGACTTCTGGAAACTTTGCTGCTCTCTGCACATTCACACCTTGCTGCTCACAGACTTTACCTCAGACCAGGTAAGTCGTGTTTAATTGTTGTATTTATACCTACAGATTAAATTAAATCAGATCCGCGAGGCTCCGTGAGGCCAACGATGATGCTAGCTGCTGTTAGCTAATGAGAGGAATTAAAGTCTTATGGCCTGTGACCGTTTTTCTCAAAGGACAGACGCAGATCATGATTTTAATATTCAGTTTGTTAAATGTCGAAGGGCTAATGTCACGCACTGAAGTGTTATTAACGGCTAGCAAAGTTAGCATTACTAAGATATTCCGGTTACAACCGTTAAAACTAACGTTAACTCATGTGGCGTCTGAGTGTCACTGTCTCTATCACCTAACTTACGCCTGATTATCATCAGTTTTAATCGATTACTGATTTCGTTAAATGAAGGGCGGATATCAGGCTTTAATATGGGTAAAGGCCAAATATTCATAAAGTCATGCGCAGTATTTAAAGGAAGTACTAACAGTATCACTGAGTCATTTATAGTAAAATAATGTTTTATTGTCGAAACTTTTCCATTTTAAAACTGTTTGAATATTAACGACTGTTATTTATGAGGGAGTGGTGCCAAAAAGTGTGAGACATGTCAGGAATTTCTAAAACTCTGGGGAGGGACTTTTTGATTTGGCTAAGGGACTGTTCATTATTTATCGCAGGAGGGGCTGGCAGGGTGTGACTTTTTTTGTTTTTCTTTTGTTGACCCACCTATAAGTGGAAATCCATTACATAAAAATAAAATAAAATAGAGAAACAGGTGGTTTAGTAAAGTAGACACTGTCTTGTATGCAAGAGAAAGTTAGGTTAACTTAGGGACTTTTCTAAAGAGGCAGGTGGCGGGCATGTGACTTCTTCTCCTTCTTGACCTTCCCTGAAGCTACAAATACTTTTCCACGGAGAATCCATGACCCTCCCTCCACCATTTGATTTGATTTGATTTGATTCATTAGCAAATGAGAGAAAAAAATACAAAACAGCACAATGAAAGAGTAGAACAAGAAAGACATACAATATGTAGAATATATACAACATATCACAAATGTGCAGGAGGAACCAAAAAGTGGTTCTCCTACAGACAAACATTCAACATAAAAATAATATGTACAATAATGTTAAAAAAAACATCATGAAACAGTTAAGAAATAATCTCAAAGTATGCAGTGATGTAGTGGAAGCAGGTGGTTATGTATTGCTCAACTGGGCCAATAAAAATGGGTTATTTGCTTCTTGAAAGGGTTTATACTTGTGCAGGTTCTAATGTGGACTGTAAACATGTTCCAAAGTGGAGACCTCTGAATCTAATTGAGAGCTGAGAGAAAGTAGACCTGAAAAGGGAAGGATGAAGATTATTTGCTGACTTTGTGTTGAAGTGATGAATTTGGGAATTGAACTAAAATACAGAATGGAAACAGATTGGAAGTAACTTGTGAATGGATTGATAAACAAAAATACTTATTTGCAAAACATTTACAGCAGAGATGGGAAGAATATCTAACGAATGAGTTATTAGATATTTAAAACTTACCTTCTGAAAGTTTGAAGTTGAAGATGAAATCCTGGAGTTGGAAAAAGTCTCAGTTTTTCTCTCATGTCGCACACGCTGGTCAGTTTATTATTTTTGGTAAAATGTTTGATGTAGATCATAGTGATTTTGATGAATTATCACTACTAGCTATATGCTCAGATTTGTTTTGTTTTTTAACAAAAGGAAGTGTTTGTCACACACGATGTGTCCAAGGACCATAAGAAATTTGAAAATCCAACGGTAATTTCTGTTTTTACAGTTTCTGGCTGTGATGAATGGTGTCATTTTGGTGATTTTAAAAGAAAAAACACGTGGGCGGGTTTGGAAGGCAGGTTTTCATAAAAAATATGTGGTAAAATAAAAACAAAACACAACCATTTAAATTTATATTCCCCTCTAAGCTAAAATAAAGTAAGTAAAGGGACTGTTCATTACATATGAGAGGGGGCAGGGTGGTTCAAAAAGGGGCAGGTATCGAAAATATTTTTTTAAGCACTGAAGAGGCTCTTGTGTGGGGGGAGGGGAATACACATTTAAACAGTTATATTTTTATTTATTTTACTGTCGATTTTTAAAGAAAACATGCCTTCCAAACTCGCCCGTGTTTTCTCTAAAAATCACCAAAATGACATAATTTATCACAGCAAGAAACTGTAGAAACAGAAATTATCATTGGATATTCAAATTTCCAACAATCTTTGGACACATCATGTGTGACAAACGCTGCCTTCAGAAAAAGAAATAAAAAAAAAATCACCAAATCTGAACATAAAGTAGTAACATTTCATCAAAGTCACATGTTCTACATCAAAAACTTGACCAAAAATAACTCACTAACCAGCGTGCACGACTTATGGCCTCTTATGAACATCAGTGCTGAGATACAGTATATCTGTTATAAGCTTGTATATCGGTCAGGATTATGACCATTTATTAAATCATATGTTTAGCATGGAGGTACTGCAGCTGTCTGATAAACTGACCAAAATGTGCTGTATTTAAGGAACTGAAAGTCGTCTATAAAGTTTCACAAACTGGTTTATAAAGTGACACAACTTCTCAGCTTTACTTCTGTACAGTATATCTGACATTACTGTGAGCAGTAGTTGAACCAGGAAACTAAAAATTCAGTTCACAAATAACAGAGAATATGACAGAAAATGGTTTAAACTTTACTTAAAAAGTCACTTTAATGATTTTTTGCACCACAGTTTAGGGACAGAGCGACGGGTGTCAGCACATTGTGATGCTGAGAAGAATAAATACATGATTAGAAACTGATTTTCAGTCACATGCAGTATGTTGTCACATCTCACATTTTGTCTTCCTCTTGTTTCTAACGCAGAGCTGAGCCATGGCCACGGTTCAGATCCGCAAGTATCAGGATGACGACGATGAGGCAGCGAAGGAGGTCTTCTCGTTGGGCATGAGCGAGCACGTGCCTTCCTCCTTCGTGCACGTCCTGAAACAGCCGTTGACTCAGATGGTGCTCATGTGCATGTTCTGCGCTCTCATGACCAGCTCCAAGTCCTTCCTCTTACCCATCCTCGCCATCACCCTCATCCTGGCCGCGGCCCGGCAGTTTGTCATCTACATGTTCAACAGATACATCGAAGCCTCCCTCAAGAAAGACCTCAACAACATCAGCGAGACCTACATGAAGGACAAGGACTCGTGTTTCTGGGTGGCTGAAGTCGACGGTCGGGTGGTCGGCACGGTGGCTTGTCTCCCCGCTGAGAACGCGCCCGGGTGCTTGGAGTTGAAGCGCATGTCTGTGCACCGCAGCCATCGCGGCATGGGCATCGCCAAGGCCTTGTGTCGGACAGTAGGTGATTTCACTCGTGACAGGGGCTACGCAGCCGTCGTCCTGTACACGTCCGTGGTGCAGACAGACGCTCAGAGGCTGTATGAGCGCATGGGCTACGACAAGATCAGAGAGTTCCTCCTTCCTGAGCTTCCGTTCAGAATCATGAACTTCACGATGTTCGAGTACAGACTGGATTTACAGAAAGATGGGAAAAGTGACTGAGTGGTCGTGAACTGAGACACACGCAGGGCCTGTAACATTCAAGGACCACAGTATCGTCCATTCATCCAGCTTCTATGTTAACTTTTACCCAGCATGTATTACAGTTAAGCCAACCAAATACTCAGCTCAGGTGACAGCATCCACACGAGGTACTGTTTACTCCACACACCTGCAGTTAAAGGTTAGGCATGTTCACTGTTGTTACAGATACACACAGGAGACAGTAGCTCATTTATTATCGATGGAAATATCTGCTATGTTCATGTGCATGTTAAAGGAAGACTTCACCTCTCACATGACTGTTTGTATATCAGTTACTCACCCGGTGTTACACTGAATTCATGAATTAAACTGTGTCTGTCTCGCATGCGTCCATGGCGAGCGAATGATCTAAAAACTGAGAAAACTCTCAATGAACTGAAGTCACAGGGGTCCAGTTGCGTTTGCGATTCCCACACAACACATACAATATAATCCAAGTCTCATTTATCCAGTTGTTTGAGTCTGTGAGAAAAAGTTTCCCACATGAATTCAGCCTAACACAAGGAGAGTGACTGATACACAAATGGTCATTTTGGAGGATGAAGTTTTCCTTTAAATAGTTTGTGTTGACTGAGTTTCTTAAACGTCATTTGATTATTTAATTTTGTAAAAGATTTCCTTTCTCCGTGGTCCGTAGAATAAATCAATAGATCTGAACACTCACAAGTTTGCAGCGTTCATTGTTTTTTCTGCATTTTTCAGCACTGACCGATCCGACACGCTGGATTAGTGTCGGATCGGTGCTGATCTCATTATGGGGGTCATGGGGTTTTATTTAGTCACTGTCAGTGTTTCTGTCATCAGTTATATTTATTCAGTCATGGACTTTTTAGTGACACAATATGCGAGGCAAACTTATTTATATAACATTTCATACCCAAAGGCAACATGAACTGCTGTACAGATCAGTACAGTCATTGCAGATACTAATTTCAAATCAATCAGTTTGATCTATAAAGTTCAATATCATAACTCACAATAATCTTCAGAGGCTTTACAGCACATAACTCCCTCTGTCATTGGACTGTCACAGCTGATCAGGAAGAACTCCCCAAAAAATCCCTCATGACCTCGTATTACCTGACATATATCTATTACATTATGTTGTTATTGATACGTTTTAGGTCTGATTTTATACTTTTAATGATTAAATAACAGACTTTACGTTGGCTCCATATCAGCTGAAAACCTGACCTGAGGGAGTCGAATCCTCTGCTGCTCTCAGCATTCAGTTTTGCTGCAGTTGCACTTCACGCTCTTTGATATTTAACAAACAGCCCTCTGACACAGTGTTTGACATTCATGTGTAATTTTACTTCAGCTTTTCATCTAAAAACAAACCTTTCAGTTCCTTTTTCTCTCAGTCAGCAGATCCAGGGCAACAAGATCACCAGTTGTCAGATGTGCTCATACGGGAATTATAAGGTGCTCAGGGAGGGAAACATTTTCCAGGTGTTCACTCTGAAGCCTACAGCTTTACATTTTTCATCTTCACCACATTTGTGCCTCTAAAAGAGAGTCAAACATCTGTTCAGCCGAACAGGAAGAACAAGTCTCGTCTGTGTGAGATCCAGAGGAAGGTTGTGGCCGCAGGGCGAGCATCCTGCCGGGAACTGCATCACAAATCGATGGTTTCAGGCAGTGCTGAGGTTCTGCTCCGGGGTTTGTTTTCATACAGGATGACACACTGTTCCACCCTGATGCTCACAAACTGTGAGGCTGTTTCCTTTTTTCATTACAGATGATCATGAATATTTCTGTTTCATATCAAATGTCTGATTTAAATCAGGATAGTTTACGCTTCATTGTCTCCAAGGACACATCTGTCTTTTTTCCAGATGACAAAGAAAAACAGAACACAGTCAGACTTGAAAACAGAAAACAAAATACAGAAAACATATCATGAAACACTTGCTGAAACCTTCCACAAAACCCACATAAAACAAATGACGACACAGGAGCTGCTGTTAAAATATATTTTAATTCCACACATATTGTAACTTTCACAAAAACTTTACTTGGTAATTAATTTCCCCTTAATTCTCCTTTCACTTACCCCTTACTCCTCATGTGGAAGATTAAACGAAGATTAAAAACAAGATTTTTTACCTAAGGGACTGTTCGTTATTTATGAGGAGGGAGAGGTTGGTGCAAAAAGGGGAGGCATGTCAAATAATTTTTAAGCAGTGATGGGGAACTGTTTTCTTTTTTTGCCTAGGGAGAGGCAAACAAATAGTTTAAATGGTTGTATTTCGTACTTACTGTATCTGCCCATGGGTTGGTACGGCATGTATTTTGTATGTTTTGAAAGAAATATTTTTTTTAAAGAAAACATACCTTCCAAACACGGGCTTGGAGGGCATGTCTCCTTTTAAAATCACAGAATAAAACTATTTATCATAGCTAGAAACTGTACAATCAGTAGCCCTTTTTAGACAGGAGTTAATCTGCAGGAAAGCCCAATCAGTGTTTTTTCAGCATTGGCAGTATAAAAACAAAATCAGGGAGTGCAGCAAAATGCCGCCTGCCTACTTTTGTTTATACAGAATGTGCTTTTTTCGGGGCAATGGGGGGCGTGAGCAAGTAACAAAACGTGTAGCTCAGCGTGTGACGTAAACAGTGACGTGGGAGGGAAGCCGCGGCTGGTCAGTCCTTCGGCGATTCTCTCGTAAGTCGGCCGTCCTTCACCGTCCCCGTCATCTGACGGTTAATGGCCTCTTCGTTTGCGAGGACAAGGAGGGCGCACAATTCCTTGTCTCCCCAGTTGCTCATCTTTACAGTGTCTGTCAGGTTTGTGTTTCCCTCTTGCTACTAGCTGCTCACTAATTCCTGCTATCAGCTGTTTCCTGTTTATCCACCACCAGTGGCTCGCACGTGCGGCGTCATCAACAACTCCTCCCACAAGTCATCAACAGCCCCTCCCACAAGTCATCTACAGTCCCTCCTGTTGCAGAAGGTCGCCTCGGTGTGTTTAAACTAAAAGGCTTCCACCAATATGTCTACCCTACGAGGAGGAAAATTGGGCACCTTGGATCAACTCGCCAATCCGGCTCTGTGTGTCTAAATGCTCGCAGCTTGCCGGCAAAACGGCCCAACATTCGCCAAAAATCTGGCAGTGTAAAAGGGGCTATAAATAATCACTGGATTTTCAAATTTCCGACGGTCCTTGGTTCATCATGTGCGACCAAACCTTACCGTCGCAAAAAAAAAAAAGATAACTAAATCTGACCTGAAATAGTGATATTTAATCAGAATCACTTTACACTACGTCTCATTTATAATTTGGCCAAAAATAAATAGGAAAAAAACCCCAAGCATTTCATCTTTAACTTTCTGACTTCAAAGTTTAAGTTTAAAAAACCCTAATAACTCATTTATGGTGGAGGGAGGATCATGGATTTCCCTGCAGTCGCTCAGGGAGGTTCAAAAACAAACAAATAGAAATCAATAAAAACAAAAGTCACACTTTAGCCTCCCAATATTCTGATAAGTAGAGAACAGTCCCTAACTTAAGTTTACACGTTGCTTTACAAGACAAAATAAAACAGGTGCGCTAAACATCATTAACTGTGCACCTGTGTTTAAACCTGTCAGCTGTTATCCTCACCGTCAAATGCAGTATTTTCACGGTGTGATTTAAAACTATCACCGGGCTCCTCGGTGTGTGTGAGGCGGGCCGAGGCAGGCAGCAGCTCGGACACCTCAGGACGGATGAGTCCGGCCAGACCTCCGCGGGTGGATGTAGCCTGTCGGGACGCAGCTGAGCGTTTAGCCGGATTTTATCACACTAACAGGTAAGATTTAGCGCTCACATGTCACGTGCAGCACGCGGGATAAACCCACAACACTTAAACACACCTGTGTAGAAAAACATCCGTGTGTGTCTTTTTTACTGTAACTCATTGTGAGGTGTTTGTGTGTGAGAGCTAACCGAAGCTAACGGCTACATGTGCTAGCAGCTGGTCAGGGAGTGTCAGCTCAGTGACAGCTGACAGCACCAGCATCACACACAGCACAGCCTTTAAACACCTGACACCGCCTTTAAAATGAAATATTTACACATTAGATCAAGTAATAATAGAGTCCAGATTATTAGGAATATATAATGAGCTTTGGCAGGTGATTATTGGGGCGGTGTGGCTCCACATATCCAGCTTTAATTTGGATGATTCAGCTTATTCTCCTTTAAATGAATTAATCTCCAGCTCAGATTGTTTTCTCCTGATTTCTCATCCAGTTGTGTTAATCTGTGGGGCACAACATGTCATTTCAGGCTGCAGCCACACCCATGCTGGGATTTATTGTGACTCCCAGCAGACACAATGCGAGTTTTAGTCCGATTTCCTTTGATTAATAGCTGCTGGTTGTTTAAAAGAAATGAGTGAGATCAGATGTAGTTGGTCAGTGAGGCAGCAGGGTGTCTGTGGAGCTGTGGTGTCTGGGCTTTGAACTCACTAGATGGCACCAAATTACAGATTTAGCTCTTGCATGACACACAGGACACCTTTATTTATATTTAGTGAGGGTTTTTTGATGACTGCAGGTAAAATGGACACGTTAATGCTGATGTGATGCACACTGGAGGGATGAACAGGCTCTACCACTGTTTTCTATGGATGACCTAGTTTTCCTGTCTGTGTGCTGAGTGTTGAGGCTGAATATCATTAACATGCGTCTGGAGGAGAGGAGGAGACGTGTGTGTGTGTAAGCAGAGCTGCTTCAATCATCAATTCATCTACTGATTTATTTTTCAACCAATTAATCATTGAATTAAGTCAATGTTTAAAATTATTCAAGTGCCCATGTGATACTCTGGAATAGCTTATTAAACCAAATATATTAATATTATAAAACTAAGAAAAACAGCAAATCCTCACATTTGAGACGCTGACATTTCTAATTGCTGCAGAATTCATTCGCTCATTTCATTTTCCGTAGCCTCTTGTCCTGTTGGGGGTCGCAGGAGGTGGAGCCTGTCCCAGGAGAGTTCACCTTGGACAGGTCGCCAGACTATCACATAGAGACAGACAACCATTCACACTCTCATTCACACCTACGGACAATTTAGAGTCACCAGTTAACCTGCATGTCTTTGGACTGTGGGAGGAAGCTGGAGCACCTGGAGGAAACCCACACTGACACGGCCAGAATAATAAGCCTAAAATGAAATGTCAGATTTATACCTATACGTTTATAGTCAATACCGATATCAATATTTCCACTTTTTTCCCACCTAATTTTTTCACTCCTCTGAGGTGGAATTATCATCATATACATGCAGACTCTTATGGTGACGGCCCACCAGCAGATGGAGACATTAAATACTGTTCAGCGTCTGTAACATTCATTCATTGTGCAAAATAAGAAACACAATGATGGCTGATTCTGATAGTTCATTTTAAAGTTAATATTAGCCAATACTTATGACATGCTGATATTATCGTGCATCCCTATTAAAGACATTAATTTCTAATAAAATGGATATTTATTTGCAGCCCTAAATGAAACACACAGTAATTTGTGACATACAATACTTAAAGGATAGTTCAGTCTTTGCAAATTGGGGTTGTATGAGGCAGTTATCCACAGACAGGATGTTACATACAGCAGGTGTCAGTCGGCCCACAGTTTGGAGAAGCGGGTTGGAGTCTGATATTAAAGCTGAGCAATGTACTGCTGTTTCACCGTTCTGCCTTTCTGTAAGACAGTGATGTCCAGCAGGAAAGTGAAGCCATTATATTGCTGTTGTATCTTCAAAGCCAGACTCCACTGAGAAGAACAGTGTTTTAATGCTGCAGAACACAAGAGCTGCTGGTCGACTGCTGCCTCCATCGGTTAGTTAATTTGTGTTTCTGTGTGACTTTGGCGTTTAAAGAGTTTGTTCAGATTCACCAAAGTCACACGATAACACTACCTAATGGAGGCAGCAGTAGAGCAGCAGTTCCTGTGTTTAGAGAGCTCAAATGACTGTTTTTGTCAATGGAGTCTGGCTTTGAAGAGAGCAAAGACTGGGAACTGAAGCGGTTAACGGCTTTCCTGTCAGAACAGGCTGTCTGACAGAAAGGTAAAGCAGTAAAAATGCTCTCAAAAAAGCTCTTTAGGTGGCTAAAATATATTTTGTTGCTGACCCCGCCCACAGCAATACACTGCTTAGCTTTCACATCAGTCTCTAGCCTGCTTCTCCAAACTGGGGGCGTGCTGAGTGACGTCTATTGTATATAAACACAGTCTATAAGTATCCAGCACAAGCCCACTTAAAAAAATCCGAACTATTCCTTTAAGAACTCTCTACTACACCTTAATGACTCCTGACACAGCAGTTTGCATCTCAGCCCACAATTCAACTACCTATGTGCGCACACTTTGATTCTCACACACCAAACTTGAATCATATGTCCCCTAAATGAGCCCCAGCTTCCTCACAGTAGACATCTTTACCTTGTTTAGTGATCTGCTGGGAGGTCTCCTGGACCAGCAGACCGGCGAAGGTGCAGTATGGTCGTAACGCTCCTCCTAAAATCCCAGAGTGTCACCTCTGTCCTGTGCAGCGGTCTGAAAAGGCTCGCAGCTGCTGACGGCGTCTGTCTGAGCTGGTGACGCCTCTCTCTCTCTCTCTCTCTCTCTGCCATTGTCCTCATCGTCGTCTGCAAAGAGGCAGTTCTCTGATTTTTGGCTGTGTGCTGGTCGTCTCATTATTTCCTCAGTGAGAGATAAGGGCTCCTCGTCTCCCCTCCGCCTCCCACAAATCTCCAGCGCCCCCTCTTTTGGTTCTGCCTTCGTCATTTGCATAAAAGGGTGCAAAGAGACTGCAGAGATTTATTTTGTGTCCCTAAACATCCTCGACTGTGTTTAACGCTCGCAGGTCTAAAATCTGAGGCTGTTGTTTGTTTATTGAGGCTGTTTTAAGCTTCTATTTGTTTTATCTGAAGCCACAAACTGACTCCATCAGGACATCCCTGCTGTATGTGTGGGGACAACACTGAGCCTACAGACAGGACATGTTGTTGTCCTGGTCCATGTTTGGTTGCTGAAGCTTTATGAGCGATGTATTATTTGGAAACATGCCCCCCCCTCCTGAAGGCTGGGTCTCTTTTGTCCTGAATCACACACTTACAGCATCTCTCGCCGCCCTTTAAGCTGAAAGCTTTTCCACAGAAACCCCGCAGCGTCTGCGTCCAAAGCAAAAAGATGACAACACAGAAACAGAGAGGACTGAGAGTTAAAAAGGCCCAGCCGTGCAGTTAGCTGATAAAAGCTGATAAAGGAGAGTTAATCCTCGCTCTGTGACGGGGCCGCGGCATCAGGCGGGGCCCGAATGCAATCCGCTGGCCTTTGCTTACAGTGTGCTGCATTACAGAGCATCACCTGGGTCTTTTGTGTTCAGCCACAATGAAACGGCATCGGATTGAGTTGAACTGGTTCACCCCCCCTCTCACCCCCCCACCCCATCATCCCTCCCAACCCCCCGGCTAAAAAATGCTTACCGCCCGTGTTTTTGTTTTTTAATTATTCCTGCCAGTGTTCACGCTCCTCGCAGCAGAAAGAAAGGGAAGTGTTGAAGATATTTGACAGCAGTCTGATGAAGACTGCAGCGAACGACACATCTGGGCCCTTTAATGTCTCATTGCTGCACTGGGCCTCAAAGAAATTGTTTCTGTTGACTGTTTAATAATTTAACAATAATGTTATTATTAAAACGTTTCGTACCTCGAGCCCTCTGAGACCCGTCGTGCTGCTGGGAATCCTGACCAACATTCCTGTCTTTAAGAGGCTGTAACGGACCAGAGTGATGATACAGGTATCACATGAGACAAGAAAACCTGAGGAATCTAGCAGTACCAACTATTTCACGCTAGCTTCTTGGGAAGGAGGCTAAATAACGCTTCAAATTTGGGCTTAATTTGATCTCTCACCTCAACATATCTGAATGATCTACGGGTACCGACAAGTCTCCCCTTTACAAATGTGCCCACTTTGTGCTAGTCTCAGGCTGTTTTGGGCAAAACCTGTGCACGTAGCCATTTTTTGTAGGGATGCACAATAATATCAGTACATCATCTGTATCGGCCAATATTGCACAATGAATGAATATTACATACACTGAACAGTATTTCATGTCTCCATCTGCTGTTGGGCCGTCACCGTAAGAGTCTGTATAACATGATGTTAATTCCACTACAGAAGAAACTTGATGATCACTAAAACTAGGTGGAGAAAGAACAGAAAAGACTAGAGGCATCAGGCATTGATGACGACACAGTTCTTTCCTAAAATAAAATGAAACAAGATGAACTATTTATCTTTAACAGAAATAAACAATTGTGCAACAGCAGTTGAAATAGTGTGAAATACCTCCACACAGCAGATTCTCTCCTTCTTATGACGTAGCTCGTGTCGCAATAGATTTAAAGGTTAAGGATCTCCTCAGGTATAGGTTGCATTTTCAAATACCCAATACACTCAGTTTTAAAGAATCTGTATCACAGCAGTAACAGGAAATGTACAGATAAATGTACATGTAATGACAGTAGGCTGACTTAATGTGGAAAAACTGAGACATACTGTTGAAACTTAAATTATTTTTCTGGAGACATCTCAGGCTGTTCATCTGTTTTGTAAAAGGATGAACGTCTACAGGATGTACTTGAAATTCTTTACACATAAAAAGGGAAAATATTGGAGCTGATGTTCCTTATAGGTTACTGTGTGATGGTTTCGTTGGTCCGGCCCATCTGAGATCAAATTGGGCTGAATGTGACCCGTGAACTAAAATGAGTTTGACACCCCCCTGTTTTAAACCTTAAAAGATTCAATAGGCGCCCAACCAAAACTCAATGTTTATTACTAATTCGTTCTACACACAGTGCTGAGCTGCATCTCTCTTAATCTTCAGGTTGCCTGTTTTCAGATGATGTACATCTCTTGTTTGTGACATATACTGTTGGCCTGCTGTCTCCCCCTGAAGATCCCCTGCCCACCCTCAAAAAAGACAACAATCTGTCTGTGTGGGTCTCAGAGGGTTTACATGATTTGTCTTATCAGGACTTAAAAATGCTCTTTGATCAGCCAGAACTGTCCCAAAAAAGTCCAAGATAACTCTGCATCACACTAAATCAGGAGGACGTGCATGGGAATAATGACTGTCAGGTTTATTTTGAGATGCATTTAAAAGGTGTATCTGCAGGCTCTAGGACCCAGCACCTCAGTCTGGGCCTAAACCACCCTCCCTCCTGCAGAAGCCAGCGCAGACACTAGCGCAGAGCAGTGCTGCCGCTCAGCTGATGCACTCACAGCAGACCGAGCCTGGATGTTTTTCCCCTCTGTCTCTGCCTCGCTGTTTTCACTCCGGTCCATTCAGTCGGAGGGGTGGATCGTCCACCGTCTGCTCCCCAGAAACTTTCTGACCGAGCCAAAAAGCTCCTGCCGGCTTTCCTCTGGCAGCAGCAGAGAGGAGGGACGAGGAGTTTGGAGAGCTCAGGCTGTGCTGTGAGGATCAGGAGAGGGATGGTGTGATTCTGTAAAGAGAGAGGAAGAGGGAGACGCTCCAGCAGCATCACCGACCCCCCACACCCCTCTCCTAGACCCCTTCTGTCTGGCCAACACTCTCCCAAATAACACTCGAGACAGGCGGTTCAGGGGCAACCAGGAAACATGTCACAGACCAGGAGGAGCACGTACAGCCGGGTGAGTGCGTACAAGGTGTTTATCCATCCCAGTGAGGTGTGGGAACGGGCCAGACTGTGGTGTTATAAGTTAGTCCTGATCGGTGCGCCATTGTTTCTGTTACGTCTGTTCAATTTGTTTCACTCTGTCATCTGCTCCCTGTCCATTTCTGCCCTGAATAGGAGGGTTTCTAATCCATTTCAGCGCTGCATTCCTCTGTCTCAATTGTCCCCTCTTTGTTTCGGCTCAGATGCCCCTCTGGGTTCAACGTTGCCGCTGGGATGTTGAGGTTCAGACCCTCTGTGACGACTCCACACTGTAAAGAAGGAGATAGAGATATGTGACAGGCAGGTAATGGGACCATACGGGTTTTTGTTATCAGTAGACACTGGAGACTTCCTGTTTGTCATCCGTCTCTGAGTCAGGCAGCTTTCCTGTCACCATGAGGGATGACATCAGTGCTCATACAGTACGTTTCAGCTACTCCTTTGGATCCCAAAAAACCCTCACTCACTGTATACTTTGTGATTCAGCCTGAATAACAAGGTGTCGCTCTATTAAAACTGTGTGTGTGTGCGACATCATTTCAGTGGCTTACTTTTCAGCGAAAACAAAGCAGTATGGTCTGATACCAACACCGAGGCTGTATCACTGTTTTCATCTTCTATCGGCGGTACAGTTGTTGTGAGCTCGCGTGTTTTAAGAGTAGAGTGGCACTAAATAATTCAGCACGCCCTCCTCGGGTCGTCTGTGCCACCAGCACATGGCAAGCAGGTCGACTGAATAACACCGAAGGCTTCGTTACAGCCCGTCGGAGCACAGCAGCCCATTTATGACTTTTTAAAGAAGTCATAAACCTCAATGCATGTGTGATTGCAGATTGTTGACAGGTGCATGTGAGTCGTGTCCCTGAAGCAGCCGCAGGTTCCTGCTTCTCTTACGAATCTGAAGTGATTTGATGGATTTAAATAGATGTTAAAGCCTGAATAAAAGATCTGACGCTGAGGTAGAAAATGCTTCACAAAGACTCAAGGACGAGTTTACTGCACATCACCGGTTAAAATGTCTCTTTCCGTCATGAATTATAAGACGGGATAATTAGACTTTAAGCAGTTATGGGAGTTCAGGGTTTGGCATAGCGGCTGTTACATATCTGAATATCTCAGCTGTGATGTTAGTAAAAGATCATCATCTGGAGCTGTTTAAAGACGCCTGGTTTTATTTGTAAGCAGATGAGATGAATGGCTACAAGAGGGAGCTGATCATGTCTTTTTTCTTAATATTTCATGTTGTCAACAAAATGTTTCGGCATATTGATGATATTTTATTTTAGAAAGAAACTGATATTGTAGCTGAGTTACGCCTGACTAGAGACCCAATTAGCTTCACTAATATCAAGCTGAGAATAGAAATAAGTAGCATACATGGTGTCTGTGTTTGCAGCAGTAACTCTGCAGCTGTGGTTGAAAAATTTAAGTCGTTCAGAAATGCCTCTTAAGAAGCGACACCATCTTTGAGCTTAAAGAACGCTGAAACAAAACGCTCTTTACATGACCACATTCCAACCTTTACTTAGATTTAATGCTCTCGTCCTGTGCATTATGGACGGCTGACTGTTGAGGCCTGTAGGTATGAGGGTTAGGTTACATTCACATTTGAACCAGAAGCGGCACCAGCACCTGGAATTCGGTTCCAGAACCCAAAAGTACCTTTTTTCGGTACTTCTAATAACAGAAATGTAATTTTTAAAGAAGCCGCAGGAGTGACGTAGTCTTGCCTTCTGTCTACATCTCTAAACTCAACACCAGTCAACAAGCGATCCTGCTCCTCTGCTCTTTTTTTAATTACACGTAGAACTAAGGCCTTGAATAATCAATCATCAACCTGTAGATGATTTTGGCTAAAACTACCTTCTTATTTCCCCAGTAATCAATGTGTAGCTGCTGCCATGTTGAGGCAGAGGGTCTGTGTGTAGCTCTGGTTGAGGGTGAGAGGCTGTCAGCAGATAAACAGAGATCTGTGTGGGTACATGAGACCCTAAAAAAGAGGCTGGATCATGGAGAGAACCACCAGTTGGTCCAGGAGCTTCTCCTCCATCATGGACGTTTACAGTACTGCACTTATCTGCTGTTTTCTATTGAGATGGTGCTACTGTGCTTTGTAAAGTCGTATAGCTCTGGGTATCCAGGTCCAAAAACGCCAGGCCCCTAGAGCGCAGAAACATGAGGTGCTGCGCAACACAAAAACAACGAGCAGAAAGCTTCATTCTCATTAAAAACTGTCACAAAAAGACGCCTCCAGCTGCTGAAACATTTTCTGTGTGATCAGTTTCTATGTTTGTCTGTCTGCTTGTGTGTGTCCACTCGTCTCTCTCACTCTCTGTATAGATACAACTGACAGATATGTGGAATAAGTACATAAGTTACACAACAGCAGTGATTTGTGGCTATTGCCAATAGAACTATTGATAGGGTTGGGTATCGTTTGAATTTTAGCGATTCTGAAACTAATTCTGTTTTTGCTTTTGATTCTGGTTCTTACTGATTCTGAGTTTTGGTTTCAATATGGTTTAAAAAGAAATGGTCCAATGTAGGGTTTGATATCAGTAAGACTTAACTGATACCACTGCTAATCAGTCTCATTCTTTATCGATTCCTTTATTGAGTCTGAATGTAATCTACATTGTATAAACAGAGAGGAAAAAAAGGACATGGACCATTTCCTCCTCTCCGCCGTGACTCCTTCTTGTTGCGAGTTTTCAGCAGCGAAGACAGCTGAGGTTGTTTTGCAATGCGCAACTTTCGAAGGGACGAGCTGGCATTCAAAAAAGGAATTGATAAGCCTGGAGGCTTATGACTCTGATTCAGTTTGCTATTGATTCCCAACTGGAACCAGTTCTCGATTCCCGTCCCTGACTATCGGGGCCACAGCGATAGTTTCAGCTCGTTGGGAAGCTGATGGAGTCCAAGAGCTTCCGTCTGTTGTCTGAACCCTGATGTTCTCAGCCAGATGTGCTTTCAGGTACCAAAATTTGACCCCGTTTGATTTAATGTGAATCGGTTCACAGTAGTACTGACGAACTTTGGTCGGTACCAGTAAAAGTTTAGTGTTCCTGTGTGGACCCAGGAAGGGTGATGTTACACATAAGCGAATAAAATCATTAATCACCCTTCACAGGCACCAGGATTCATTCTAATTCTAATTCTCCAGGCCAGTCCTTTTGCTTTCCGTTTCACTGCTGTTTCCACTGTTGTCCTGGGGGAGGAGAAAGATATGATCCCTCACTGGCTTCCCCAACACTTATGAACAGTGCCTGTTGTGTTCAATGAACCATTGGGCCCCAACTTGTGGGTCCTGATCCCCTGTAGGGGTGGCCAGAGCTTCACAGGGTGTGGCGAGGCCTTCTTGATTTTAAGGGGGTTTAAGAAAACTTTTAAAAAATATATACAAGCCTAGATCACAGCATGTCATCAGTTTCTGAAGTAAACAAAATTATCACCAGCTGATCACTGAAACCAGACATGAAAACAACCTACATGTGCACATAGCATTTGTTGCCCTATTAGCTCATACCAGAGTTGGGTTCAGCCAGTGGCTTCTTGTCTGAATCCGCACCTGGGTATGTTCGCTGCTGTGGTCCGAGTCTGACTGCAAATAACCAACATTTAGCCAAGATTGATGCAACACAACAGCAAAACACTGGCGGCTGTCATCAGTGACGTCAACTTATTTACTGATTAGCTCATGGCAGTTAATAAGAAGAGTATCGGCTGATATCAGTGCATGAAATATTATTATTTATTGTGCAGAATTGACTGACACAGTGCCAGTAAGTAACTTGTTTTTTTAATTACAGGAGAGAAATACAGAAGATACGCTTCAAATAGTCAGAGGAAGAAATATTTCCGTTACTTTTGGGGAATGCTCTTGAGGGTAGGTGGATGTCAGGGTGGTTGCTGCACAGTGGTGAAAGTTAGCTTCATGCATTTTACAAAAAGATTCCCAGTGTGAATATAATTATCATATTAATATTATTTATTTTCCCTGTGAATTAGAAAATGGTCAGGGACCAGATTTGGTATATCAATATCGGTATCAGCCTCAAATATCCAAGAAATCCTGGGTTGGCCTGTAGCTCAGCAAGTAGAGCGTCCGCCCCCTGTAGGCTGAGTCCTTTGCAGCAGCCTCGGTTCGACTTAGCTGCATGTCGTTCATTCTCCCACCTTCCTGTCACTGTAATAGAGGCAATAAAAGCCCCAAAATAATTGAAAAAAGTCCAAGGAGCTTGTTATTAATACAAACATCAAATAAAATTACTTGTGTCGTACAAAGAACTGCAACATGACCACAGAAACCTGCAGTAGATCATGAGACACAGTATCTCAGTAAATGCAATCTTAGTTTTTCAAAGCCTTTACGTTTCTGTCTGTCTGTCTGTCTGTCTGTTGTGGTCGACCGTCCTGCCGTTTGTTTAACCTTTACATTAAACAGCAGCACAGAGACATTGTGTGTGTTTACAGTGAGCTGAAGGAGAGCTGGTTCTCTCTCAGAGTAATAATATCTGCTCCTCTCCTCTCTTCTGCTGAGTCACCATCACTTCTAGGACATCGCACTGTAAATTGGGTTATGCAGGATTATTTGATTACAAAATATTGCAGCTGGCGTGGAAACATTTTGCTGTGCGATTTGTTCTCGACACATCAGACCTTCGGTGCTTCATGAAACCTCAGGTGATTGTTGCCATGGAATTATCACAAAAGCCAGAAAACAGGAGCGCTGCTGATTTAAGCATGCATTGACATTTAGAGAGTGCAGGACGAGGCCTGTGTGGTCCTGCGCAGCTCAGTGGGTCACACTGACATTAACACTACTTTGTGTTCTGTCTGTCCTTCAGCCGCCCCGAAAAAGAGACATTTAATGCAGATGTGCACCCGCAGAGTGCGACGCTGTGCCCTGTAGTCTGTGTGGATCATAGCTGAGTCTCTGACAGAGAGAGATGTGTGTTTAGGGCTGCAACAGTGTGAGATTTTCACGGTACGATAACTGTCTTCATTTCACCGCATCACGATATTACAGAATTATTAATGTTATTAGTTACAATGGTGGTTAAAGGGGTGAAAACTGAAGGTTTTTCTTTATTTGAACAAACGTGTTACTGTAATTGTTTTACTATAACTGTAACTTGAAACCATCTTCTTAGTAAAAGTTGTGTAAACAGACTCCCCGTGTTGACAATTACTAAACTAGGCGCTCCAAGTAGAGCAGGCGCTTCCTGTACAAAGGCCTTGTCCTTGTCACATTGGCCGCAGGTTCATTTCCAGCCTACGGCCCTTTGCTGCATGTCACCCTCCCTCTCTTACGCCAGAGCAACTGTTCCATCAGTTGAAGGCAAAAAAAACTCTTTTATTTGGTGAGATTTTCTGTCCAGTTGCGTTGTTTTTTTAATACCATTGATTAGCAAATGTACGCCGTATGATAACTGTCAGTTTTCATACCTCAATGTACCTTGAAACCGTTATACCGCTACAGCCCTAGTTCGCATGCCAGAGATTTATCTGATGAAGCAGTGATTGAACCTGAAGCCAGTTCAGGAAAGATTTTCCTGTTGCTCCAGGCTCATTTTTCATGTCAGAATGTGGCTGCGATAATCACAGTGTGAAGGTGACACTGAACTCATTTAATTTTTGCAAGTCATGGGTGATCAGGTTGGAATTAGATTCTGCTTCAAGAGACATTGAACTCCAAAAATGTTTCATAGGCTGTTAATATTTACTCTGTCCAAATATGCAACTTTACAGTGATGGTGCTGTGCTGATATGCAACAACTCATTTGACCAATAACTGATACAGGTATCAATATATAGAAACTTTTTCCCACCTAATTTTAGGGATCATCAAGTCTCTTCTGTAGTGGAATTAACATCATATCATACACACATTTGATGAAGGCCAACACACACACACACACACACACACACACAAAAATACGCCCCCATTATTTACAATACACAACTGCACACCAGTGGCTAGACGCTTGTTGGTGCTTTGTATGTGCCATCCTGCAGCATTTCACGCCACTGTCCTGTTTCCAGCCTCGCAGACTCCTGAATTAAATGCATTTGCCCCACTCGCTCTCTGCTTGCTCACGTCAGCTCCAGCAGCAGCTCTGTTTTTTCTCTGCTCCTGTGGCAGCTCGACTCGACTGGTAAACAACCACCTCTGTCACCAGGGCTGTTTCCTCCGACTCTCCTCCAGAGCAACTGAAGACTTTGTGCAACGGTTTTCTTGGGGTGTAACGATCCATCGATCTGGATCAATACATTGATTCAGTGATTATCCATATCATCATTGTAAGGATATGCTCTTATTTTGAAATCCTGTGTCACAGTCAAACAGCAGCAGCCGAGAAGAAGACGATGAGGATAACGTTATTTACTGTAGTATAAATCAACAGTGTGGAAATATTTTGGATCTTGGAGAAAGTGCAGGTCGACAGAGAGTCTTCCAGAAGGGTCTCTCTGACAGAAAACCCTGACGGTTAACTGATCCCATTGGCTGTTTTATATGTTTTAGTGGAGTCAGTTTAAAGTTAACTTTACTGTTCTTATTACTTATGTGCCAAAAGTTAAAAAAAGTAAAACAGAAAGTTGTGGCAGTTTCTTCTGTAACTGACTGTGTTAAATGATCAGATAATATCATCTCATATCGATCGCAGGCCCTGAATCGCAAGAATTTGAATTGAAATCATATCGTGGCAGACTTGTGATTGTATCCTGATTTAACAGGTGATTTACACCCTCCTGTTTTCACAGGTTGACAAGCAGAAGAATCTCTCTGAACAGTAAAGCGACACTGATGTGTATTTTTAGTGGAATACCCCTTTAAAAGTCCAACTTAAACTGCCTCCATCAGCGTCGATGTGAACCTGACTTCCTGTTTTCACAGCATGTGTGTGTTTTCTTGTCCCACCCAGACCACCAGCAGCGGCAGCAGCAGGATGAGCTCGGACGGGGGCGGGCGGCCCGTCAAAGTGGGCTCCCTGGTGGAGGTGATCGGGAAGGGGCAGCGCGGCACGGTGGCCTACATCGGCAACACACTGTTCGCCTCCGGGAAATGGGTGGGAGTCATCCTGGACGAGGCCAAGGGCAAGAACGACGGCACGGTGCAGGGCAAACGCTACTTCACCTGCGAGGAGAACCACGGGATCTTTGTGAGACAGTCTCAGGTAACCACAGAAACGTTTACTGAATAAAAACCCAGTGTCAGAAACCTGAAGCAGGGGATGATGTCATCGTCTCCCCCCTCCTGCACCCCACTGCACACCCCCTCCATCTATTGTTTAGCTTCTTATTTTGCGAGATGTTTGAGATTTTGTTTTGCTCTTTATTTGACGCAGTGGGCTTGTGTGTGTGGGGGTTGATATTTTCCTCTGTTGTCTGTGTGGTGCCAGCTCTTTCCCACTGCTCCGGGCTGCATGCTCGCTGGTTTCTCATGAAAAACAACTTGCAAAAAGCCCCCGATACAGTGAGCAAAAATTATGGTGGCCTGGAGGGGACAGTCAGACACATCCCAAGGCAAAGATACATAAATATAATCAAACACGTACATTTCACGGCCATTTAATGAACTTTTACCACTTCATTGTTTTAGGTTTTGTTAATTAATTAAATTAAATTAATTAATCGTTTGACTCGTTTGATTTTAGTGTGAAGCTCTCCACATCAGACAGCAGAGTTAAAGGTCCCAGAGTAATGCAGAGAGGTGTGCGCCCTCCACCTTAAGCTGTCTGCGCTGGCCAGAGGAAAGCCAGAGGCCCCAGAACAGAGCCATACCGCCAAATATGATACTGAAATAAAGTTTTCTGTGACTTAAGTGGTCCCGACTGAAATAACAGTGACAAAGAAACGTGTAGCCTCTGTGATGTCACTACAACAGCACATCTCTCCGTGTTGACGTCCGTCTCTGGCGAGCTTTGCCAACGGTGTTTTGTTTTATCTCCATGGTAACAGATATATGAGTAAGAGGGTCAAAGTTCAGGGCGTAACATTATGATGGAGTAGTATGTTCGATTGTGCGCGTACTGAATGCAACAATACACTCTCTCAAGGACAGCAGCTGTACAGACTTGAGGTAAAAAGAAAACGTATGTGAATCAGAACAAACCCAGAAAGTATTTTAAATCCTGCATCATTTACACCCAGCAGTCTTCTTCTCTGTCTCTGCTGTAACAGCGTTTCTTGGCGCATCATCGCCACCAGTCAGTCAGTGGAATAGTGTGAAACCACTGGCAGTGATGTGTTTTGTGTCATGTGTGAGTCAGTAAATACACTTTATTTATAAAGAGCCTGTAATACCGGAGTTACAAACAGTGAAGGAAAATGGAAAAACTGAAAATAACAATATAATAAACAAAACTAGAAAAGTTAGCTGTGAAAAGACACACACACACATACACACACACACACACACGATTTTGTGAGATGTGACCATCAGCATGATCAACCATCCCTATACTTTTTTATACTTCCTGCAAATATAATTCAATTAATCATATTTCTACATGTGTTTTTTATCTAATCCGTGTTAATACCTCAATTTTCTTGTTTTGAAAAGCAGAGGAAGTCGTGTGTGTCCTGGGCTGAAAAATTGCCCTCCAATGAATGATGAGAGAAAGTTAAATAAAACATTAATTGAGGAAATTACTGCGAAGTATTAAATTATGAGAACAAATCAAGAGTGAACAAATAATTGTTTTCTGCCTTTATTCATTCAGTCTGGAGTCTGCTTTAATTTAATATTGGTCAAATTGTGTGCAGAACTGTAGCAGTAAGACGTGTATAAGGTTGTGATCTGTGTTTTCCAGTCAAACTCAATTTATTTAATTTACATACATTATTTTGAAAAATGGCAATGTTCCTTTTCCCCTTCGCTCCAATTTAGCCTAACGTTACATTTACGCAGGTTCAGGTTCAGGTTACTTTATTATCTCTGCAGTGAGATAAAATGATGACGTCCATTTGTACACAGTTACCGTACAGATATAACATAAAACAACCACAAAACAGAAACATGATAAAAGTATCCCAAGACTCCACCAGTCAGGACACGAGGAGGGGAGAGAAACATCAATACATAGAACATACTAATAAATTACCCAAATAAACAGCCTCTGGATAAAAACCAGGGTAAAAGCAAGTTTAAAACCAAAATAAATAAGTAAATAAATAATAATTAATACCTCTGCAGTATTGTGTAAAATTATGTGCAAAATTTCTACAGCTTGTTCAATTCAATAATAGCAGCAGGAACAAAGCTGTTTCTGTAACGTTTGGTTCTACATTTGGGGACTAGAAACCTCCGTCCAGAGGGAAGAAGCTGGAACTCACTGTGTAAAGGGTGGGAGTCATCATTTAAAATAGAGGAACCTTTCCGTTGCAACTGTTTGCAGCATTATTTGGCCCTCTATTCGACAAGATAGCATAACCTCAGGTTCTTTAGTTTGATATGACACCTGTGTTTTCTCTTTGTCTTATAGCCCATTTACGTCACTAGGATTACATGATCTTTAAGTTGTGCTGATGATGATTGTTTGAATGAAATACATTTATTATTTCATATTTTCGGGTTTTCTTCCGTACTGTACTTCCGTCTATCCGATCCCTGTGAACACGATATCTCAAGAACATTTAAATTGAATTTCTTTAGATTTGGCACAAATGTCTTCTTGGTTTCAACAATGAAATGATTAGATTTTGGTGGTCAAGGGTCAAAGGTCAAGGTCACTGTGAATTTGAATTTTGTCAAATTTGGCACAAACGTTTCCTGTCTGTCTCATGTTTGAGAAGGCGATATCACAAGAGCACCATGAGGGTGTTTCTTTAAATTTGACACAAACGTTCACCTGGACTCAACAATGAACTGATTGGATTTCGGTTGTCAAAGATCAAGGTCACTGTGACTTTGCATCTGTGTCATTCTCGTGAACACAGAGTCTCAAGAACACTGCGAGGGAATTTCTTCATATTTGGCACAAAATATCTTGGACTCCAGGATGAACTGATTAGATTTTGGTGGTCAAAGGTCAAGGTCACTGTGGATTTGAATTACGTCAAATTTGGCACAAATGTTCACTTGGATTGCATGATGAATTGATGAGATTGTGGGGGTCAAAGGTCAAGGTTCCTGTGACCTTATCTGTCTCATTTTTTAGAAGGCAATATCACAAGCACACCTCAAGGGTGTTTCTGTAAATTTGACACCAACGTTTACTTACAACAATAAACTGATTGGATTTCGGTGGTCAAGGATCAAGGTCACTGTGACCTTGCATCTGTCTCATTCTCGTGAACACAGTATCTCAAGAAAACCTTGAGGGAATATCTTTAGATTTGGTACAAACTTTCACTTGGACTGGAGAATAAACTGATTAGAATTTTGTGGTCAAAGGTCAAAGACACTGTGACCTGTGTCTTCAGCAGGTTTTATTTGCTAAAAAAATACCTCGCTCCTCACCTTCAGCTCTGTCATTCCTGCTGCCTCTCCACTTTTCTTTCAGACGTTTGTCCATCACCTCTCTGCTCCTTTCATTTTCTTGTTCTCTCTGTACTCTGACTTTTCCTTTAAGACCCCCAAATTTTGGTGACACATTCTGACTTATCAAATCAGGCCGCAGTAAGTTCTGTGCGCCGTGCACAGCTGACCCATGTCAGATGGACTGCACCATTTCATAATACCTGCTCAGGGTGGGAGTATCAGATAACAAGTTAAAATGTGTTTTAATTCTAAAAATACATTTATGTATCATGTAAATACATGAACTTGTATTGGCGTGGATTTTAAAAGATCATTTAAAGATCAGCCATAGATGTTTTCAGGGGCCACCCTTGGCCTTGGCCCTGGGCTGGCGTCATCTCTACCGTATGTGAAGCATCTTTATTTAGCCAAAAAACACACTTCATACCTTTCTATTAAATTCCCTCTCAGTCTTCACGACATAAACTACCGCTTGACTGGTTGGCGGAGACAAACCTTGACCCTTAAGAATGACTCTATTTGTTAAAGTGGTTTCTTCATGACGACTTTGTTGAGTGAGTAAATGTCACCTGTGACCCAGGTGCACAGGAGCAGACACACACAGGAGTCAGCGTCAGTATCGATCAGGTGTTGTGTTACTAATCCTCTTTATTATGTCTCTGCTCGGCTTAAAAGACTGTCTGACCCCGACTGTCTCTGCTCTCTGCACTGCAGCTCTCAAGGTGGAAAAATTATGATGTTCTGTTTGTGTGTCTCCTCTTGAACAGTCGTCACTCCGTCTCTTCCCAGCTCTGCAGACGTCTCTGGAAGACATGACTAACTGTCTGTCTCTTGCTGTCTCACTTTCTGTCTGTCTCAGATCCAGCTGGTTGATGATGGGGCCGACACGACGTCTCCAGAGACGCCTGAGCCCGGCACTGGGAAGGTTCCCAAACGAGGTAAAGGCACACACACACACACACACACACACAGATGAGTTCAGTTTGTCCTTGGTCATCATTCACCAGAGGCGTTCAGTATTCTGGAGGTGTGCGTGACAGTAAAAAAAAATGTACTGATGTTGATTCTGACCTTTGTAAGATGGAAGCTGTCTGGGGGACGTGCTTGCTCCGAACATTAAACATGCAGTGTGAGAGCACGCAGGTAAACAAATCACCTTTTTGTGACTTTACTTGAGGAAATTTCTTCAGTTTGGCACAAATGCTCACTTGGCCTCAACGATGAGCTGGTTAGATTTTTGGTTGTCAAAGGTCAAGGTCGCTGTGGCCATGTCTGCCTCATTCTTGTTAACGTGATATCTCAAGAACACTGTGAAGGAATGTCTTCAAATTTGGAACAAATGTCCACTTGGACTGAAGAATAAACTGATTAGAATTTAATGCACAAAGGTCAAAGGACGAGGTCAGTGTGACATAATTTTGCACAAATGTTCCCCTGGACTAAAAGATGAACCGACTTTAAGTGATTTAAGTGGACGAAAGTCAGAGTCACTGTGACCTTGCATTTTGCACATAAAATAAATGGAATTTTCCTTTTGAAGGTCATTTTCTCAAAGATTTCACCAAATCAGCCATGTACCCTTAAAGGGACAGTTCACCCCAAAATTGCAAATGCATATTTCTCCTCTTACCTGTAGTGCTGTTTATCAGTGTACGTGGTTTTGGTGTGAGTTGCCGAGTGTTGCAGATATCGGCCGTAGAGGCGTCTGCTGTCTCTCCGATATAATAGAACTGGAGGGCACTCAGCTTGTGGTGCTCAAAGAGCCTAAAAATACATTTGATTAATTAATCTTGTCCTGCAGCTGTTGTTGAAACTGAATTATGTTGTTATTACCTTGTTCTACCCAGAACAGCTCAAACAGGTTGCTTAATTTCCACAATAATTTCATCCCTCATGTCCAAAAAAAGACAAAACACGTCCACATCAAACAGCTTCTGTTTACTGTGATGTGGGTCAAAAGATGTTCAGCAGACAGCCAGGTGACGTGTTGTTGTTAAACCTGCAGTTTAGTTTGACTTTTACAGAATGTCAGCAGAGACTTAAAGGACCAGGAGTGCAGGCAGAGGGATTTAAACCCACAACCTGTGTGTGGCAGAGTTGGTGCAACATTCTGCTTCATCAGTGGCTCATGAACAAAATGACACCAGACTCTGAAATTAGATATTTACCGAAGAACATTTATATATCAGACCTTCAGCAGAAACTTTAAACCACCGTGAGCTACAGTGGGGGAGCAGGTGGGGTTACACGGCCTGACTTAAAGGAACAGTTCACACCAAAATCAAAACTGCATAAGCCTGTTTCCTCCAAACCCTTTCAGTCCAGCACCTTTGGAACCAGCAGTGAGCCTTCAGACATGGTACCTAGACCCTCGGTGTGTTCAGACAGTCTCTTAAATGTGGGCGGGGTTGTTGTCACTCACTGCTCCGTCCAGCACTCGCTGTATTTCCTCATCAGCGGTGACACAGATGGAAGTCTGCACCTGGTTTATCGTCCACAGAACGAGGCTGCACGCCCACATTTTCAGAACAAAACAGAACAGGCTGCAGTGAGAGTCTCTCTCCATGGGATATTTAAAAATAGCAGCTTTGTGCATTTAGTCCTTCTCAGGCAAGCTCAGGGGTTTAGTGTTGCTGTAGCCCACAGGAAGTGAGGATTAGAATATATGACCTTCACATAATCTGCTCCAAATTAATCTATATTTTTAAAGTCATTACTAAAAGTGTGTGTCATATAAAAACTAAAGTGATGGTCAAAGATGTCACAGTGAAATTTAAGGTGTGCTGATGGATTCACGTCATCAACTCATGCATTGAGTAACATTACAAGTTAACGTTCCACCTTAAAAGTTGCCGGCAGTCGGCCCAGTGAATGAAGTTATTTTGTTCTCTTTCATCTTATAGTTGTAGTTTACTGATGTATGAACAGAGGTTACATAAAAGCAGAGTGACCGTCCTCTACTGACCAATCAGACTGCAGGGTTTCTAGCTCCACCTTTTAGTACCAGATCTGTGTGCTAGGTACCAACAGAGGGGGGACCAAACATGGGAACATGGGGGAAGGAAGTGTGCATCTACTGCTAGCTCACTTAGCATCACTGAGCTAGCTACAGCATCAGTCTCCTAGCTAACAGAGTTCTGAACTAGCATGTTCTTACTAGCAGGAGTAAGCAAAGAGGGCAACACACCAAGCAGAGCAGTGACTCTCCGGCTGCCTCAGAGAACATGTCAAAAATCTCAGTCCAGAACTTATGTAGAGAGGAGCAGTGACAGAACGTGTGCATGTGTAGAGTTTGTTGACACTGATCACAGGAAGGAGACACCATTTCAAATATTTTTGCAAGTGGAGCTTTGGCGTAGCAGGCTCAGTGCAGAGGGAATCAAACTGTGTTTAGCATAAAAACATGATCTGTGTACCTGCTGCAAAATCTCCTCCCAAACATCAGCTGCAGCAGACTCTTCAAAATCTGCAGGGCCTGAGGAGAGTCTGAATAGAAAGAGAAAAAAAACAACAAGATCAGGTTCATTTAAAATCTCCTGTTTCCCGCCTGATCAGATTTAAGAAAGGATCACTGTATTATTTTCCTCTCTCTACTTTCAGTACAAGAAAAATAAGTTTGCTATCCTCTCCACGTCTGGTCGCCGATATGTTTTATCCTCTAGAGATGGAGCTGCTCTCTGTTTCCATGGTTACGCCTCACTGCTGCAGCATCACCCAGTGATGGTGATGGTTAGTTGGTGCACTGTATTCAGTTTAGCAACGTCCTCTTTCTGGTGCGGAGTTAAAGTGGTGACAGGTTGATGGATGACTGTTTGAGGAAGAGGCAAAGTCAGACTCACTCCTCTTCTTAGTTTGTACATCCTCGATTCCTTTCCTCACATCCTCTCCTCATGTCTTAGTCCCTCCCTCCTGAGATGAGAGCGGACGAGGACAGGAGGAGACGTGAGGAGAGAGGAGACGAGGCAACAGGTGTTTGACAAAATGAGACAGCCGTCCCTTCAGAGCTGTCGTTTAAAGTGACATGAGATAAATATGACGTGTGTCACAGCTGCTATGAGGCTGTTTCCTGCCTCTTTGTCTCCTCCGTCCTCCTGCCTGTGACCTGGAAATTGACGGGCCTGTGTGTCCTAATATTCAGGCACGTGCACAGACAAACCTCAGGTGGTGCTACCTAAGTGCCCTTATTGCAAGACATGTTTTTTCTGTTTCTTTTAATAATTTTTATATTTTAGTTTTTAAATCTGACTCATGGCATCCATTGTCAGTTGAAAGCATGTTGTATGTCCCATAACTGCGTTTGAGTCAAGCTCCTCCCTCTTTCACTTCCTCTCTCACAGTCACCACACTTAACGAACACAAATCGAGCGCCCTGCAGATCATCATCACGTCGCCCTGAGCTGCCTTCACTGACAGTCAGGTGACGACAGTGTTTGCCCTGAACCTCAGTGTTATTTGTCACTGCTGTGAAATGAATCCAATATAAAAATATTTACAAAACAACCAGCTGAATTTAGGCAACAACTCCCATCGATCTTAACAGCAAAGCTAGTCTGCCGTAAAACTATGTCACCCTCCAACTCTCTGGCTGATTCCGGGTCAATGGCTGCTTGTGGCGAGCTGGATGCCACACTGCTTTCCCACTTCCATGTGTGTTTAAAAACCAAAACTCAACCTGAAACATCTCCCACACCACAACTCTGATAATTAATTGAAAAAAAAAATCAGACGTGTTTTGGTGCTGCACAAAAATGTTGTGCGCAAAGAACACAAAGCCACAGCTGCTGCACGCGTCTGTTCTCCGGGATTCTTTAATTTGAGATTATTTAGAAGATAATTTTAACAACTAGTATGTGACTATTTAAAAAGGAAGGAGGAGGAAAAGAAAATGAGAAGAGGAGTGGGAAAAAGTGAGGAGAGGAGAGCAGACTGGGAGGACTGGTTTGTTGATTATTTTATTAATTCAGAGAACGGCGAGATTTTTTTTGTGTGTGTAAAGATTTGTTGATTGTGATGATTATTTATTTTATAGATCACTAATGTGTGCACAGTGTGACATTGTTTTTTTCTTGTTTTCTGTGTTGTTGCCTATTATGAATAAATGATACATGTAGAAAGTGTGTGTGGCAGCAGCTGTGAGGTGTGTGTAGTACAGATCTTGAGACACCTCTGACTCATTCCTGTGCACAAATGTACTGAATGTACTTCGGCCTCAAGAGCTCTTCTGGTGCCAGCAGACACACAGAAACCTCCTGGCAGGGCGTGCCTTGCAAGGGAACAAAAAAACTTTTTGCATCCCCACATGCATGGAAGGGACCTGCTCGAGCATCTGCCCCAGAAAATGCTGGAGCACAACACTGCTAATAAATATTGTTGCACTTTACATACAGTTTCCCAAGACACAGTTATTTTCTGCTCGTGCAGTCCTTTAACAGCTGACTGTGTCTGTAACAGCGTCGTGTTCACCATCTGCTGTAAAGACAATAAATCATGTTGACTTTAATCTGTTGGTACCAGGATCTTTGTGGGACTTTATACCTCGTAAAAGTCGATGATGATCATATGAAAACTTTCTTTCTTCTTCTGTTTTATCTCCTCAGAGATCCTGGAGACGCCCAAGTCCACTAAACTGGTGAGTCAGATAAAGACACAAAATTCCTCTGAAGGAAATCAGGAGCAGATATGACGGCACACACCTGGACTGTTATAACACACACACACACACACTCTCACACACTCCATGTTATCTAAAGTAAACCCTGTGTGTTTGTGTTGACTGTTGGAGGAAATGATGCCACACCTGTGCTGCTGTTTCACTCTGAATTCATCCGTCTCTGAATCTCCGACTGCCTTCATCAAACAGTTCTTCCTTTTCCACAGGTTGTGTCTGAAGAGACTGTAGGAAGATGATTTGTAGCTCTGTCATTAATATACTGACGTTTTGTTTTCATGATCAAGTGCATTTATATCAGTTAATAAGGGACTGTTCTTTATTTATCACGGGAGAGACATGGCTGGGTGTGACTTAGGTCGTTATTGTGTTATTTGACCCTCCCTGAAACTTACTCTTTGATGTTTGAAAATTAAAAGTTGGAGATGAAATCCTGGAGTTGAAAAAAGCCTCAGTTTTTCATTCTTGTCATGTAGTCAGTTTATTTTGGGCCAAATTTTAGATGAGACATAGATTAAAATGATTTTGATGAAACATCACTATTTAAAGATCAGATTTGGTGATGTGTTTTTTCCTGATGGAAGCCATTTCAACTTGTATGCCACTCCCCTAAACCTCACCAATAAGGAACAGTCCCTAACATGGTATAATTCAGTCTAAATTAGAATAAATTGAAAGTTCTCAGTGCATTAAATATAGATTTTATCTGTGACAAGGACGTAGGGACACGTTAACATCTGCAACTTAAAAACAGTTTATGCATGACTGTAAAAGGACAGAGAACAATCTGGAAGAATCTCCGTTTAATACATGATCTTCCTCCATAACTTTGAAATATAGATTTCAAACTTAGATTACCATGAAAATTATTTTTTTTTCTTTTAAATAATGTTAAATAATCCCTGATTGTGAATTTACTAAATTAAACAATCTGTGCCGCTGAACCAGTTCACATCTGAAGGTTCAGTTTCATATCTGACCAGCAGAGGGTGATGTTGACTCATAAATACACTCACTGTCATCTGTGATGAATTTACAGATTATTTATTTATGCAGTGATTTCCTCTGAGATCAGTCCAACCTTTTAAATTAAATAATGTAGGACGAATTTATTATTGGAATATTTATTATTATTAATATCTTATTATTCTTGTGTTACTACTCTGGGGATCTGTGTCAAATATTTCGAGAAAAAAAAAATCAAATACATAACTCCAAGACTTTGATTCAGCAGTTTTGCTGTTGTGCTCACAGGAAGTACAAAGTTTACAGTCGAAGCACAGGATTAAAAACAACTTGACCACCACAGCTGGAAAATTCTCAACTCTTAAAATTTGACACCAGAGCTAAATTTTAAATGTTTTTATTAATTTCAGATTTTATATTCCAGAATTTTCAGCAGACAACAAACAAATCAAGAAAACAGAACATGCAGTTTGAAAGACTTCTTTGAACACATCAACAAGAAGACATGCATTTTAAAAACTGGAAAAGGACAAACAATTTATAAAACCACTAGAGGCAGTCGTGACAGATAGAGAACAACACTGCAGCACAAGCAGCAGGATGTTTCATGTTGATTAAACGCTCACCTTCAACACACAACAGATATTTTATTTTTTGGAGTTTAGTAAATGCATTAAAAACAAAATGTAAGCAGTATTTATAAGAAAAGAAAAAAATAAAGAAGTTCAGAAACTTCATGTCCTCAGAAATGATTCATTCACTTGATCATCTGATAAATCTGACAACAGATATTTTTCAGGTCCAAACACCATTAGTTAACTTTTTATGAACTGTTCAGTTTTTCTGAGCTCAGTTTGTGTGTCAGAAATACAGGTTAGGAGACGTTAATACACTGTAACTGCAGCTTTATTTTCAGATGCTTAAATCTCAGTTGAACACTGATCACTGTGAGTTTATCACATCCAGTCAGGTCTGAATTGACACGGGTTTAAACAAAAAAATAAAAAAACAAACAAGAAAGCTTAAAAGTTATAATAATTCTGTCACGTAATTTTAAATATATGATGATAATTTTTATTATTATAAATCTATTTTTTTTTTTTTTCAAAGAAATTGCACCAATTTACTCAGGGTTCAAAGGTTTGAATAATTGTGTCTGAGAGCAGCTCAAGAAAAGTGATGTCACTCCAGGTTTCAAAGGGTTAATATGTTATAAGTACAAGAGCTCTTGGTTCACTTTTATATTAGTTTCTCCTGTTAAAAAAACACATGCACACAAAAGTGAAAAAAAAAAAAAAAATTCATAGAGCTCTCAATGTGCCGCGTATTTTAGGGGGAAAACAAATCCAATAAATGCAGAAGAATATGTGATGTATCCTGTTTAGGGTTAATCACTGGAAAGAGAGAATATTTAATAATAATAATAAGCCAAAAAAAGGAATTACATATATCATGCTGCAGCATCAGCGCTCATTTCATTTTTATTTTTTTTTACATAGAAGAGTTTTTAAATAACAAGTTCTCAACTGCAGGAAAACATGAACATGAACATGGAAACAGGACAAAACATCAGTGCAATAAATGCATTAAGTAGTAAAAGTACATAAATTAAAAAAAAAAAAAGAAATAAAAGGGAAACTAAGTCAATGTACAGATCTTCCTTAACCACTTCCTTTCTCCACTACTCTTGTCTGTGTGTGACACATTTTTAATCAGATTATTTTACGAGCAATTGTGAAGAAATGTGTGTGTGGAAGTGAAATGATGATGTGACAAAATGTGCAGCACCAGCGAAGAGCGCCGACTCACCGCGGTCCCTCCGTCACCTCCAGCATGCCGCCTCTGACAACTCTTGACCTTTAACCTCCACCTTCCCGTCCTTCCTTCCTCACTTCCTTCCCTTCTTTCCTTCGACCACGCAGCGAGGAGTGAAGCCCAAAAAGGTGCTGCATGTTTCTCTAACCTCGGTACAGTGGTAATGTTATGGTGATGACTGTCGAAACCGTGGTAACCGTGGCTCTGAATGGCCTCGCTGCTGCATGGCAACCGGGCCTCATCCCTCATTTTACCCATGATCCCTCGCAGCTCACCTCACCGCCATCCGTGGTCTTGTCACCGAGCCGCTCTGTGTTGATGTGAGAGTGAATGGAAGAGAGAGCTGGCGCCTGTGTCCACTTCCTGTCACATGACCTCTGACCTCACCACGCTGTCTGCTCTGTGGCACCTGATGTGTGTGTGTGTTTGTCTGCTGTCATTTTAAAGCATGCTGAAGTCATCATGGCGACAGTTTCCTGTGTCATTACTGACACGTGTTCAATGAGCATCACCTGTAAGTTTTACCAAATGATCTTTTTATTTATTTATTCTTTCAAAATCCAGAGAACGACGAGAAAAACTGTGTTTTAGTTTTTACTTTTTGGTGTGTCAGGAGGAGCCGAGGTGGAAACGTACACTGATGTTTCCGGGGCGTCTTTATTGTCTGTGCTGTGCGTATTTCCCAGTAAACGGAATATTTTAGCAGTGTTCAGTTACAGGAGAGATTTAAATCAAAGCCTTTGCAGTTGATCGTACTGTCATAAAGTGGGCGGGGTCAGAGTGTAGCACCATATGGAGCTACAGAGGACTGTTGGCCCTCACCGTTAGGTCAGGAGGACGAGGGAGAGATGAACGATTAGCAGCTAGCTCCACTTGTTAGCCGCTGAATGGCAGCGGAGCAAGCAGCCATCGACAGAAATTTAATTGTCATTGTCACCCAAAAAACTGCAGCTTATCACGACCCACATTTACGCTAATGTCACAAGACGACCTCTAGTGGCTGTGGCCGTTATGACGGGATCAAAGGAGGAAGTCAGGTGACAGACGGTGCTTCTCAGACTCAAGGAAGGATCCTCAAACAGCTGAATGTCAAGGAGGCTACATCATCAAATCCCACTGAAGGACTGTTCAAGTGTCAAAGATCCTTTGAATTCAACTAAGGACAGAGTTCTTCTTTCAGAGAATTTTCAAGGAAGCGTCCTTGACTTTGAGAAGCACCGATAGTAGAAAGAGTGACAAAGTTCGGACAGGGAGGAAGTCGGGAAGGTTGAATGGGTCAAACAAACACAGGACTTTCACTCAGGACACCAGAGTCAAACCAAAAGTCAACCTAACAAACGCTCTTATTTTAAACCAAAGCATGATCTCTCTTTAAATCCTAACCACGTGGTTTTTGGTGCACCTGTCGCTGGTGCTCTGCAACAGTCACATACGTTGTTAAGTTATGAGAATGTGTTGCATTTATAAAGCAAAAATACAAAACATTTCCTGTTTTCTACCCCTCAAAGTGTTTGAATTTGAATATTTTCTCTGTTTATATGATTGTAAGTTGAATATATTTTGGTTTGGGAGTGTTGATCAAACAAAACAAGACAATTTCCTGATATTTTTAGACACAAATATGATCAATTTATTGTAAAAATCAACAGATTGATACTGAAACTAAAAATATATCTAGCTGTTTAAACCTTCCTGCTCTTGTTTGTCGTCATGAATTGAGTTTAAAACATGACAAGTTTTAACCAACAAAGAATGATATAAAGCAGTAACACATATTTTCATGTTTACCTCTAAATCCTTGTTTAATTTTTTATCCCACAGACACTTTGGTTGTGTCGTTGCAGCCGGAGATAATTTATTCTGAAGAATCCGACATTTCTAACAGCCTGCGGGTCCAGAATATAAAATAGTTTTACACTCTTATTTTTCTCTCTTGTTAGGTCCTCCTGGCTCCACGCTGGCATTTAGTCTGACCATGAGATCTAGTTTCAGGTGAAGATAGATTGAACGAGACATCATAAGAATAGAGACAAAATACAATACGTTGTGACTTTAACATTTAATGTTGAGCCAGCCGTAGATTCATCATGAGGTCCGTGCCGATGGTCCAGTGCTCTTTAACAATCATCCTCCGCTGAGTCATACGTGCAGGCGTTCCTCTTGATAAATGTCAGACTGTGACCGAGGTGAAGTGAGCCGCCCTCCTGCCTGCAGAGAGCAGACCTGCAGAATAAAGATTTCCTGTCAGCTCGGCTCTGCTTTATCGTCTCCTGTTCTGCAGGACGACTTTAAACCTCAGCAGCTCAGTTCAGTCCGAACCTTGAGGTCTGAGTGTTCTCTGTTCTGCAGATCTGACCGAGGGATGTGGTTAAATGTTAGAACGTGCAGGAAGATGTGAAACTAGATGATGGATCCAAGTTACAGACAAGACAGAAAATATTAAGGAAGTACAGGCTGTTCTCTAAATGTGACTTTTAACCTCAAAGTTTAAATTAAGTCTTATGTCGTTAAAGAGAGGTCAGTTATTCTCACATCGTAACTTTTCATGACAGCAGAGGGTCATAAATATACATTTTTTTTTGGTGCTGACAAAAATAAAATTAGTGAGTGGGACAAAACAAGTCTTCAGACCCGTATGACCCACACATGATTTGTTCCTACCATCAAGATAAACATGATTTCAGCTACACCTCCGTTTGCACATGAGAGCTGCCTTGTGTGTCCTGCGTCTGTTTGGAGTGTTGGTCGTGCACGTCCTCAGAAATTAGCGCTATGCATCCACAAGATGTAATACGCACATGAACGGTGGGGGTTTGATGTAGAGGTCGTTAAAGGCCCATGATGGCGCCACTGTCGCTTTTTCTGCTGTGATCTCAAAACTAACAATATAGGAGCCTCCTGGAGTGTCGCCGTGTGTTCTGTCAGTGTTGGAAGGGTTACTCTTATTTCACTACGGATCAATAAATACATGTCATGAAATGTAATTTGTACCATATTCTGTTCATCCATTAGTTTAATACTTTGGATTATATGTGGGATACTTGCTGAACTAATTTATATTTCCAGGCTAAAAACAGTGTCCTGACTGTCCATCTCCTCTGACATTGTCATGTGGCAGCTGCACTGCACTCCCTGTTTAAAATCTGTTTATGGGAAATTTGTGCCTCATACGAACTTTCACCTGCCACAACACGTTGAGTCCCTAACGTGACGTTGGATTTGTAACTTTAAACATCTTGACAATACTGACTTTTAGTTTCACATGGAACATGAACTTCTCTCCTGGTGCTAAAGTCCTGTGTTTTTTGACCGATCAAACTATCCCGACAGTAACATATAAAAAGCCTCCTCGAATGCAGAAGTGACTCGACACCTTTGTGACAGTCTCAGGTCAGTTATTAATATGGGTTCTTATCTCCTGCTGAATCAGGAGATAAGTGATGTGTCGACCTTTGTGGAGAAGGATTCAAGGATTCAAGGATTCAAGGGAGGGAGCTGAGCCACAAGGCAAAGCTCAGCCTTAGAGATAGGTTGAGGAGGTCAGGCATCTGGAGGGAGCTCGGAGTAGTATTGAAAGGAGTCAGTTGAGGTGGCTCAACATCTGATCAGAATCCTCCTGGGCGCCTCCCGTTAGAGGTGTTACAAGCACGTCCCACTGGTAGGAGGCCCCGGGACAGACCCAGAACACACTGGAGGGATTATATATCTCATCTGGCCTGGTAACACCTCGGGGTCCTCCAGGAGGAGCTGGAAAGCGTCGCAGGGGAGAGGGACGTCTGGGGTGCTCTGCTTGGCCTGCTGCCCCCGAGACCCAGCCCCAGATAAGCAGGTGACAATGTGAACTTTGTCACTCTTTATACGATGTCTCCTTTGCTCCCGTCATAATTACTACAGCCCTTCAAGATTGATACCTAGCAATAAACGTAATTGTGGATCGTATTAAGCTGCTGAACAATAAACCTGTGGTGTCGATTTTTGGAGTGTCTCAGACAAAGTCGTATAACTTTCAGATAACTTACTATGAGTTTTGTGCTCATTCTGCTGCTGTACTGTAACTTCTTCAGTATCTGAGTGTCACGTCTCGTTCAGGTTTCCTCGAGTACGTGAAATAACAGTCAGTGTTTTGCTCAGTCAGGAGCCGGGCGTGTTGGGTGATGCTGCGTTGATGCTTCCTGAGCTGTAATTTTATCCTCTTGTTGTCCTGCTGGAGAGCCGTGACCTCAGAGGCTGCGATCCTCCCTGTGTGTGCTGGGAAAGCAGGAACTCGATACATCTCCGCCCATCCCATCATCCTCTCTCTGTCTGTCTCTCTCCATCACCTCAGCGGTGGATGAGGACGTCCTCTCAGAGCAGCACTTAGTCTGTGTGGTGGAGGGAAAGTGAGCGGATTACAGAGAGATGTTTAATATTTTTTAACAGAACAGATTTCCCTGCGCTGCTCTGTAATGGATACACGTAAACAGTTTTCTTTCTGCTTCAGCGGCCTGAACTGAAGGTCTGTCTCTGTCCTCCTCATAATAATCTGTTCTTCTAGAAACAATTCACATAAACTCAGCCCTGCCTGCAGTCACTATAACCTCATTGGGTTTCATCACAGCCATCTCAGATTGCCCACTGCCCGTTTTCATGCCCACATTGTGAAAGTATTTCAGGTTTAAAGCTCGCAGCTAATCAGAGTATCCCCATTGAATTAATCCTCTTACATCCCTCTCTCTTCCTGCTGAGCTGTTGGTGCAGAGACGGAGATTAATGGAGCTGAGGAAGATATTACGAAAGCTACTCCAATGGCTCAATGAATGATCTGACCTATTAAATCACTTATACTCACAAAACAATCAGTGTTACGTCTAAAGCTCCAGACCAACGTTTTGTTTGAGTCTTAGCAGTGGCTGCTGCGATACCCCACGTTTTAACTCATACTAAGGATTCTCCTTTATTAGAAGTCACCAGTATAGAACAAATATGACTATTAGGAACTGTCACTCATCAAAACATTTTTTTGTGCCAACCAAACTGGTAGTGCCACCAAAAACAGTTTTTTAACAGAGACACAGAGACATTGCTGCTTTCCCTGTTGGCATTGTGCCCCTAAACCAGGTATTTTAAACCAAAACATGAGCTTTCCTTGTCTAAGGTAAGGCTTAGTCACTGTCAGGCTTTTGTCAGCCTGTCAGTGAAGGTTTAAAGGTTAAAGAATACAGAAGTTAACCTGTAAAGCTAGGGTTGGAAATCTGGAAAAAAAACAGAATTCGAAAATCCCCCCTTTTCCGCAGCTCTCTGCTGTCTGTTACAGGCGTAAGCATGTGTTTCATACAGGATATTATATAATGTCTTGTCCTGGTCTGTCTCTGTTCATTAGACCACAAATGAGACAATAATAAGCTGCTAGCCAAGCCACAGTCTCTCCACCCTGCTCCCCAGCAAGCGCAAACCCCTCAGTGCCGGGTGTCACAGCAGGCTGGTGGTCAGCAGCGGTGATAGGTCTAACCTGTGTAACAGCAGCAACAGAAAGTTTGCAGAGCCAGTGGGGAGTCGTGGCTGTCTGTTGCCCTGGAGCTGGGATATGAGCTGGCTGGATTTGGGGGTCTGTCTCCAGAGCTGCTGCCCGCTCTCCTCCTGGTGACGTGGTCAGTAGTGGTGGAGGACACACTGCGATTCGAGGCTCTAGCTAATGTTCGTCTCAAGTGTTATATCGTAGGCAGCTGGACTGGCTTCATTTTCCATGAAGACGTTTCGCCTCTCATCCAAGAGGCTTCGCAGTCCATCTCCCCTTTTTTGTTTTGCTTTACAGTGTAGGCAGTCGTTTCAAATGCTTGAATAGCAACTTTCTCTGCAAATTCTCCATCAGTGAATCACGTTTTCACCATCTGAAGGAACGTGTACGCACATCTGCATTTGGAGAACAGCCAGTAGGAACGCCCTCTCTCTGAAATGACCCTTGACTGACCAGAGTCTCCAGTCACGGACTACATTTCTGAAGCTTGAAAACAGAGCCAAGAGGAGGGGCAGAAGTCCAGTTTTCTCTCAGACCACTTAAATTTCATATGCTCAAAGGTTATTATGGGGTTTTTGCCCAGTGATGCCAAAATGAAACCACCTGCTGCAGCTTGAACAGGTGAGACTATTGAAAACGGTTAAAATGAAGTAAAAAGAAAAGATACAGAGGCAAATTAACTTTGAAGGTGCAGCTGATTAAAATAAAAATGCAAAGAGGCACATGCATCTTAAATGTCTTTAACTGTTAATGAGGATCAGGTGTCCTCATTGTTTGTGTCAGCCTCATTTTAATGAACCCAGAGAAGGGCTCTGCCGCTGTTGCTAGGAGACAGGAGAGGCTTGCATCAGCGTTGTTGCTCATTTTCTCCTCTCACCTCCGTTTACAGCCCCGCCCTCCTCTGTCTCACATCCTCTCCTCTGTCTGTCCCCCAGTCACACATCATCTCACCCATCCCCCTGCCCCCCCCCCCCCCCCCCCACCTCCTCCCACCCTGTCGTCTGTGGTGATGAGTGGGGAGGAGCAGCGAGCAGGGGGAGGAGGGGAGGGAGGACGAGAGGGAGGAGGCTGCACGGTGATGTAATGCAGGAGCCGGGCATTGGCTGGGCTGACAAATCACAATAAGCAGAGCGAGAAAAAGGGGGGAAATGAGACAGGAGGGGGGAGGCGGAGGGAGGTTAGGGGAGGCGAGGCGTCTCCTGTGAGCAGAAGCTGGTCGGAGGCTCTCGGCAGCAAGATGTCCGAGTCGTAATCAGAGCAGAAAGGAACGGGAGGCAGCGACCGAGGGCTCCGGCGAACGGATTATGAGAGAAGCTGAGAAAGAGGACATAAAGGAGGACGCTAGCAGGAGGACAGAGGAAGGGAGGGGGAGCCTGGGAAAAAATCGCTGCGGCCATTTGCACCACTGCAGCTTCCCGGCCTGAGTGGCTGCCTGTCTGTCTGCTTCAGCTGTCTGTCTGTCTGTCCTGGTCTCTGTGGATCGAGCATCTTTACCTGTTTTATCACCTTCCTGTTTGTGTGTGTGTGTGTGTGTGTGTGTGTGTGTTTCCTGGTGACTGTGTGTGTGTGTGTGTGTCTTCTTCTCTTGCCAATATGATGAGACAGACTCCTGCACCCCGGAAGGTACAGAACTCCATATGATTATCTGTTGGGATGTTGTTGTTGTCACCATCCATTTGTTTTGTTGGCAGAGCTGCTGTAAAGGTCATGCTGGAAGTTTCAGTTATTTCTCTGTCATTTTATTTTGAAGGGACTTGCCCTTTTATTTTCCTCTCTAGTGATACTCCCAGTGTGGATGGAGAGGTGCACCTGCAGTTTGCTGTTTCAGTTTATTTCTCCTTCAGCTTTGATTTCTGCAGATGTATTTCATGTGTGTGCAGAAGCTTTTTAACTTCAGCTCTTCAGCTTCTCTCTTTTATTTGGCCTCATCCTGCAGCAGCGTTTTTACACAGCGTCTTTACGAGGTCAATGATTTTTGTTGGGAGAATCAAATGATTTCACTCTCGGCTGCAGATGTAGTGAACGGGCTGATGTGATTTCAGTACAGCTTGTTCTCGTATCTACGGCACGACAACGCGGCTTAAGAGGGCTGTCAGCTCTTATTTGGTACAGCTGTTAGCTCGGGCTAATTTCTGCTGAATGGTCCGGCTCTAATCCAATAAAGAACGATAACTAGGCAAAGCGACGGCCGTGCCCAAGCAGGAGCAAAGAGAGACAGAGGGTCAGTGTGCAAAAAGGACAGGAGGAGGTAAAGTGAACAGCAGAGGAGGGGAGAGTGAGTTCAGATCAGTCTGCAGGAACGTAGAGAGCAGCAGAGTAGAAAGTGTCTGCACAGACCTGAGTTACACTGTGTTCAGATGAAGAACAAAACTCACCTCGATATCAAAGTACATTTACTCACCTCTGAGTCTGAACCTGTTTGATTTATTTAACAGATATTTTAAGATATAATATTGAACTTTTTTGCATTTTGAAATGTCTAAAAACAACCAGACTGGTGTTGTATTAAGCAGAGTCGTGTACTAACATTATCCCAGATGTTTCCAACTATTTTCAGACCCTGAGAAATCAGTCATTTTAATCAAGGACATGATCCGTGTCATACAGTATGGTCGGCCTGTCAGTGGCATAATTTCCCCTTTAATCATCAGTCAGGGTGGTGGTTGTCTGATAGAAGCTGCCATAAATTTACTTTTTATCCAGTTTCAAGCCTCATTTTTAGATCTTTTTAGATTTTTTGGCACATTTTCCCTTCATTGAAAGCACAGCTGAAGATAGGCAGGAAAGATGGGACAGAGATGGAGGAGGACGTGCAGCAACAGGCCACGGGTTGCAATCAAATCTGGGCTGCTGCAAAGGACTCAGCCAATATGGGGCGTACACTCAGGTTAGCTAGAGGTCACTCCAGATCTTGATTGTCATTGACTACAAGTTTTAACCAGGATTTTAGTCATCTGAAGTCTGGATCTTTAGTTATCAGAGAAACAAGCTGAGCAAATGTTAGCAGCAGCTCAGCTCCAGGCCCTGCTGTGCCGATCAGCTTTGGAGAAACACTGGTTTTTAATGTGAAAGAGTTTTATCCAGTGTTTTTACCGGGTTAAATCAGCTGGTCTGTTTGTTTCAGAGAGGAAGAGAGCTCTGTGGATAATTCAGCTCCTGGTGAAAACCTCCTGAACGTCTGGATCTTAAGTTATCAGAGAAACAAGTGGAGCAAACCAGGCGGCAGCTCGACTCCAGCTCCTGGCATTTCAGACAGAATCACAGAAACACAGATCTGTAACATGAAACTTCTTTATTCAGTGTTTGTGCTTGTTTAAAATCCAGGTTTGTTTGTTTTGGAGAGGACGAGAGCTCTGTGGAAAATTCAGCTCCTGGTGAAAACTGTCTGAATTTGAAGTTATCAGAGAAAAACAGTGAACTCACCTCAGCAGATTGTGGATGAGTCGCGTGTCTCTGACTTGCCAAATAATGGAAAAACACAGATTTGTAGCATAAAACTGTTTCATTAAGTGTTTTTACCGGTTTAAATCAGCTGGTGCATTTGCTTTAGGGATGAAAAGATCTCAGAATAATTTGGCTCCTGGTAAAAACCCAGAACATCTGAATCTTGAGCGAAACACTGAGCAAATTTTGACAGCAGCTCGTCTTCAACCCGTGCCAAACAGAAACATCTTTATTCAGTGCTTTTAAAAGTTTAAATCAGCTGGTCTCTTTGTTTTGGAGAGGAAGAGACCTCTGTAGATTTTTAACATCTTTGTTTGATTATCAGTAAATATTGGTCGGTATGTTTTATTTTAGCCTGGACTAATTATTTCCTAGAAAGTCTCCTGGAAAGAACATCTTGGCAGTAATCATAAGTAGAACAGAGACAGTGTCAGTTGGTTCACTTCCAATGACTGATCACACTTAACTGCTAAAACAGCTTAATCCAGTCTTTTACTGAGCATGCAAACAAATTTCAGTTTGTCTTGAGGAAAGCTGACAGGTTACTGTGAAGTTTACTCGTTCTGTCCACCACTGTTGTTATTTCAAGCATATTCTCATACTCACTGCAGCAGTGGGTCTGTGCAAACTACAGAGACATTGTCATTGTTTCCCAAATGCTCCGTTTTACACGTCCGCACGGATAAACAGAAACTGGAGCTTGGAAAAATCTGCACATTAGAGCATTTAAAAAGTTTGTTCTGTCAGATTCTTTTTCTGAGCCTGAGCACAAGACGAACCTGTGAGCTCATGTTTCATTTGCTCTGAGTGATGCGAGGCTAGCTTTAAAAGACTCAACTTTGAACCTCACATTTAAAATTAGTTTCATCACATTTATTAACGGACTAACAGAAATATTTATTTGCCACCACTTTTTTTTTTTCAGTGCCACATTTTATTTCTGAAGATCTCGATATAATCTGGAGAAATCTGTGTGGGTTAAAGTTAATACACTTTGAGTCTGGAAGGACTTCACAAACCTAAAGGCTGTAAGAATGCAGTTTAATCTGAGTTAACTGATGATAGAGTTACAGACTCAACGGACTCAGAATACATCGTGGGATCGTCTGCACTTTTCTTCAGGATGCTCTTTGTCGTCCGTTCTGTCAAATCCGTCCTCCTCCAAACTGTTTCACTAACACAGTGTAACCCAGGTCAGAACAAAGTGTGGATCTTTCTCAGTGAAGCGTGTCTGAAACACGCCATGAAGCAGGATAACAAGCTTTTATGTCAGGGCAGCATAACAGAGCTGGGTTCCCTTCCCCGTCCCGTGAGACACAATGCAGTCATTTAGGTCACAGCGGCCGTACCAGACACAGTTTCCATGCTGTCAATGAGGTTTACGGTCACGTGGGAGGAAGAGATGAGGCCCTGGAGACCAGCGATGACACCGGGCAGACATCTGTAGGGATGTTACGTGATAACAGATCCATTGTTTTATCTTTTATCGTTGGTTTCATGCTCCCATCTTGTCCTTTTGTCTGTGATTTCTAGTTTAATATGAACTTTGCCTGGAATCACTAACCCTGGCTGTTTGTTTCCTTCCCTTCCCTCCTCTCCTCCTTCTCTCTTCCTCTGCTGCCCTTTGACCTTTCCCACCTCCTCTCCTCTTCAGACCACGGCCAGAAGGCCCAAGGTGAGCTCAGTCCTCGGCGTCTGCAGGGCTTCACGTTTCTATCAGTTTGACTTCTGTATTGGTGTGTGGTCGTAATTTGTGTGTGTGTGTGTGTGTGTGTGTGTGTATGTTGCCAAGTAGTGACAATGCATCACAAAACATTATTCACCATTTTATTTTCATTATTTTGGTCGTACATCACTGTTTGTGTCTTCTTCACATTTATATTTACAGCACAAACACTGTTTCCTGTCTCCACCAAATATTCATGTGTTCATTGTTCGGTTTCTCACTTCTGTTCATCTTTAATTAATGTTTGAATTAATTGCAGCACCGTTTTTAGCTTACCATATACTTTGTCTGGTTTCTGAATTTGGTTTTGTGTATTTTTATTTTAATTTTCGCATTTTTCTGTCGCAGTTTTATATTTGTGTTGGGTCTGTGGGCATCATGGAGGTCCAGTGAAGAGTTGGCTTTTTGCAAACACGAAATTCATGACAGAGAAAATTAGACACACCTAAAAGAAAAATAATAATGGTTTTGATGTGGATGTTTATTTGTCTGTTTGATAATTATATAAATGTGGATAGTTAAATAGTGGAAAGTTGTAAATCTGTGAAAAAGTCTTCTGACTCTTATTTGTCATTTCCTCACGCCTTGATGGCAAGACATATTTTTTACATTATTTATTACAGTATTTTTTTAAATTAAAAATTATCACCATAAACTGATGCAAAAAAGACAAAAATTAGTGCATTAAAATTCAGAATGCAGGAAATTATGTTTGATGCTCAAAGTTTTCTGGCGGCGATCTCCAAACCACCTGTTTCCTACGACCTTGAACTTAATCTGCATAATCTTTGATCAATACAACAAAAACTATGATGGTGAATGATTTTTAAACACGCAGAAATAAAAGGGGAAGTTGGACGTTGATAATGCAAATCATAAATTGTGTATATATAAATACAGAGACAGAAAAAAGCAGGTTTACTGTTAGTTCAGTAAACGTCCTAAATAAGGTAGAAACCAGGATACTGTGTGCATGTAAACATGGACCTCCATTATGGCCACTGCAACGCTAAACCACTAAAACAATCTTTACATCTAACACTTAGTGATGTTTTCCCTCGTGACTTCTTCTTCTTCTTGGTTTCTCCAGCAGCCCACCCGGCCGGCAGGTGGGAAGGGAGCTGCATCTGGCTCGGCCTCGGCCTCAGCTGGAGAGATGAGCAGCAGCGAGCCCAGCACGCCGGCCCAGACTCCTCTGGCTGCTCCGGTCATCCCCACCCTCCACTCCCCTGGAAACCCTCCGGCCCCCGTCCCCAGCAAGGTCAGTGTCATCAGGGATGAATGTTCCTAGTGGACCAACAGTCCTCATCAGGGTCCATCAGTGGACTAGTCTCCTGCTTGTTTCTGATACGAATGTAATGATTAAATGATATATTTTGGTGGTTTGAGTTGAAGGTGTGAGAAAGAATAGTATCAGTAACATTGTTAACACTGTGCTACCAGTAAATTCAGAACAAGATGCATCCACCAGATTCTGGGGAAACACTGTAAGTCTCCAGTCTTTATGTTGCACTTGCTTACATTTTAGATTTTGTTGAATTTAGAGAGGAAACAGGAGCCTAACGCCAACTCTAAGGAAACGTTTTGCTCTTGAATCTGAGCTTTGTAACCAGGTTTATAAGGACGGCACACGACACTGTGGTTTACTAACACGGTGCACATCGTGCCAACAAGATCAAAGACGTCTTAGCGCTCGGCGTGTGAGCCAGAGGAGCAGAAGTGTGGGAGTTAAATCAGATGTGACATCGTCTTTGCTATAGCTCCTCTAAATATACAGGAATTCTGACACAGCTGTCAGTTTGTGTTGATGTCATAAAGAAAAAGAATCTGAAATGAACCAGAGGCTTTAAAGGTGAAATATGATACAGGAGGCAGCATAACAAACACAGGGATTCTGATGACAGGGAAACATAAATTATAATGTAGCACCAATCTTTTAGTGAAATAATCCATCTGTTAATATTCTAAAGAGCGTATCCTCTTCATGGTCACTGGTGGCTGGAGTGTTTCCCAGCATGCACTGAGTGTGAGGCAGTAAATCTTGCACATGTTGAGAGTTGATTGCAGAGTTGATTATTATCCAAAGAAGTGTTTTTCATTTTAAATCACAAAAATAGAAATACAAAAATATTTTTTGGAGCAGTTTAAAGACTGTTATGATTAACTGCACCGAGGCAACTTACTGCAACAGCTCCAAAATTTTTTATTTAATATACACTAGGTTATTGTTTTAAAAAATGACTGACTATATCCTGATGCTGACATATGAGACAGGTAATCTGTTGTCATCAACTCTCTGTGTGCACGTGTGCATTCAAGGCTTGAATATCACTCTGTTATTCTGCCTCGCCATTCTGTGGAAAAGGTTCAGTCGTAGAATGGAGGGACAGAGTTATCTTGCCTTTAAGCCAGGGAGCAGAGACTGACGCTGTTGTGTTAAAGTTCTCACCAGTCATACCTCCTTTGCTTCCAGCACGCTCTCTGAAATCACACACTGGAGCGGCACGATGCAGCTTTTGTTTGATTCTGTGTAAAGAAAGCAAAGAAGGTATGGAGAAGGGACTTTGCAGATAGCGCCATGTCTGGCTAAAAAGAGCTGTAGTTAAAGTGAAGGGCCTTTGACCAAGCTGCCATATTTAACGAGTTGGTAGTGAGAACACCGGATATACAGCAGGGTGTCATTTGCGTAGGTGTGAATATTCATTTGTAATTCTTAAGGCCCAACCAGAAGCAGGGGTTGCAAATCAGCCCTGGCTAGAAATCTGTATGCATTGCAACTTCTTTATGTTTTACATATGACGTAATGTCTTATGCATTTGTCAAATGAACAAGTAAATAAACAAAAAAAATAAATGAAGGGCTGCTGAATGCTTGAACATAACAATTAAAGAGAAGTGGATCCAGCACTGAGCTCTGAGGGACACCACACTCAACACATCTAATCATTATACGAATAAATACTCTTCATGCTTAAACTTTAACAATGGAAATGTTGCATCTAACATCACCAGTGTACAATGGTCTCCTGCTTTTGTTCTGAGGTGATGATTTGAGTTTATTGTGTTGCAGATTTACAGGCAGATTTGTCATTAACTGGAAATAAAGAGGACGTGTCTCCATATAGGCTGAATTCTATGTGCCTGCTGCTGCTCAGAATGACACAAGTGATTTGCTCTGGAGCTCACAGTCTATTAAATATGAATAAGATGTTCAGATGTTGGTCGATTTGAGGCTTTAAAGTTGCTTAATTGTCCATGAACTCTTCATTAATCATCAGCTGTGTACATGTTGAGCAGAGGGAGAAGAAACATGTCCTTTAATCTGAAGTAAAATGTCACGGATTATCACTGTAACATTTTGTAAAAGTCAGCTGTCATCTGCTGTTTAGTTTTGAGGCCGACATCATCAGCCTGATTCGTATTTTATCCCCTCAGGAGGACGTCACTATGGAAACACAGGTGCAGTCATGCGGCATGATGTGATGGGTTTTTTTTTTTTTGCACTCAGTATGAAGTGTTGTTTTTTTCTCTCACTAACATTTTAACGAGCTGCTGTGACTTCTGTTCTTTAATTGGTGTGTGAGGCGCCGTCTCTGTTTCACAGGCTGGGTTCTTTACTGCAGGATTAAATTAAGATCTCCTGTCGTTAAGGGGTGTGTTTTAATGTGTATGAACACATACTGTGAGTGTGTCCTTCCCGACGAGGCATGTGAGTGTGTCGACGCTGACTCTCTCGTCTCCACAGGTGGAGTCACTGCATGGCGAGTGAAATTAAAGCTTCCTATCACGTAAAAATATGAAGGTGCTGTTAGAGTGAAAGTTTTACACCTGATCTGTTGTTCAAGGACGCATGAATGTGACACTATTAAAGAAACATTAAGGAACAAAAAAATGTAACTTATGTTGTGTCTCAGTGCAGAATAGTTTCACGCCTCCATGCTGGTGATAGCTGTAGCTAAAGGCGTTCTGTTTTTCAGGTTGTCTGTCTGTCAGTATGTGAGCACGATATCTCAAGAACACATTGAGGGAATGCTTTTACATTTGGTGCAAACATTCACTTGGACATAGCAATGAACTAAATAGAATTTGTTGGTCAGAGGTCACTGTGACCTTGCATCCGTCTTGTTTTTGTGAACAGGATTTCCCAAAAACACCTTAAGGGAATCTTTTTCAAATTTGGCACAAACATTTAGTTGGACTCATTAATGAACTGATTAGAATTTGATGGTCAAAAGTCAAGGTCACTGTGACCGTGAGTCAATTTCATTCTCGTGAACACAATAGTTCATGAGCGCATTGAGGGAAATTTTTCAAATTTGGCACAAACATTCACTTGGATTCGAGGATGAGCTGATGAACTTAGATTTTGGTGATCAAAGGTCAAGGCCGGTGTGACCTTGCTTCCATCTCACTCTCGTGAACGCAATATCTCAAGAACAACGTGAGGAATTTCTTTATCTTTGGCACAAACGTGGACTGAACAGTGAACTGATTAGAATTAGGTGGTCAAAGGTCACTGTGACCTTGCCTCAGTCTCATTCTCATCAACGCAATAACTCAAGAACACTTAGAAGGAATATTCTCAAATTTGGCACAAACGTTAATTTGGACTCATGAATGAACTTATTAGAGCTTAGTTCAGTGTGACCTCACAAAACAAATTTTTGGCCATAACTCAGGAATTCATTCAATAATTACGCTAACATTTCACACAAATGTCGAACAGAATGCAATTTATGAAGTGATGACATTCTAGATCCAGAAGGTCAAAGGTCAGCTTGACTATGACATCATCATGTTTTAACGTCATATCTCAGGAACAGAATTACAGACATTCGGTCAGATACTGAACTGATGTGTTTGAAGCTTTCATGTTTTCACAGACATGGGTGTAAACTAACTGCAACTTCACTGGTTTGTGGAGGCGTACGACCAGAAGGTGGTGTTTATAGTTTTAAATGTGTGATTGCTAATTAAATCTCTCCTTTCCCTCCTGTCTGTTCTCTGTCTTCAAATATCTGCCTTTCCATCCTCTCATCCTTTCATCACCATCCTGTCCTCCATCTCCTCCATATGTCCTCGTCATCCAGGAGGAGGAGGCGCTGCGTGGTCAGGTGAAGGACCTGGAGGAGAAGCTGGAGACGCTGAAGATGAAGCGGACGGAGGACAAGGCCAAGCTGAAGGAGCTGGAGAAGCACAAGATCCAGCTGGAGCAGCTGCAGGAGTGGAAGACTAAGATGCAGGAGCAGCAGGCCGAGCTGCAGAAACAACTCAAGGAGGCCAAGAGGGTAAGATGCAACACGCGGGGGAGGAGACGAGTGGTTGTACAGGGGGATGTTTAATGCACGTTACCAGTGCGTCCTCAAAATGGCTGCAGAAACAAGACAAAAATGATCTGTGTGATCAATGTAAACCCACATATTCCTGAGTTTGTTTGAGGCTCGTCTTGAGTCTTCCTAACCATGGATTCCAAACTCAAAAAAGGGAAACAGAGAATTTAATGGTTTGCGGACAGATTTGTTTGCTTGAATAATTAACTTACTCTAAAGGCACAAATGAGCAATGAGCTGAAAAACTAAATGCATGAAGAGCAAAAAAAAATGTCCCTGCAGTTTTAAAGATTGTTTTACGATTACAAATATAGCTGTACGTCACAAAAAACACAATAATCTGTGTGTAGGAGGCAAAAGAAGCCATGGAGGCGAAGGAGCGTTACGTGGAGGAGATGTCGGACACGGCGGATGCCATTGAGATGGCCACTCTGGATAAGGAGATGGCCGAGGAGAGGGCGGAGTCTCTGCAGCTGGAGGTCGACTCCATGAAGGAGAAAGTGGACGAGCTCACCATGGACCTGGAGATCCTCAAGCACGAGATCGAAGAGAAAGGTGCGGCTGAGACGCAGAGATAAAAACATGTTTTATCATGAACATATTTTTATTGTAATTTGCTGATGGCTGTTTATAATTGTTTTATATTATTTTTGTTTCAAAGCTGACAACAGAGCATTTGACACATTTCAGTCCTGTGACACATTCTGAACCCTGGATGTGGAAACTGACCCGAGGTTTTAGCCTAAAATAATAAGTTACATGTTGATGTTGCGTCAGTCGTGTCTTGCTGCAGGTAGTGACTGAAAAACATTTTATTAACAGGCTGTTCTTTCTGCTTTAATACAGAATTGTTGCAGACTTTAAATATAAAGTTTATTTCCCACGAACAGATGCTGCTAGTGGACACACATTGACGGTGTGAACATGCCCCGAGTGGTCAAGTTCCTGTTTGGCCGCTGCCTTCTGTGGTGCTTTCACTCAATACTGGACCAGTTTATAAAATTGTTGCTCCCATTAGTCACTAAGACACAAGAACATGGTTGAGTTTCAGCTTTGCAACTGTGCTCCTGCTTGAACCAGAAGACTTTGCTTTCCCAGATGCTGCCCGGTGGGTCATGGAAATAACGCTGCCGGATTAGTTTTTGGCATCGTTTATGGTCCGAACTACGACGGTATCTGAGTGTCTTCAAACCTCTTACTTTTGTTCTTGATGAATGAAAAACATTCTTGGCAAATGCTTTCGTCCATCTTTCGCGGGTCCAAGAGTCTCTCTTTATCATGGCCCCCAGTTCAGAGAGAAAACCCACAAAATAGAACCGGAGTCCTGTTCCATTGTTCCTTTGAACACTCCAATATTTTCAAAGTAAATGCTTTGGACCCTACAGGACACTCAGCTGAGAGCATTGACAGAGCACAGAGAGGCAGGGGCTGGGATAAATAGATAGTCAGAGATCCAACTACGAGCTGTTAGACTGCAGCAACTTTAAGATATGCTGGAGCTGGAATAACCGCTGCTGGCACCAGACGTGCCCTCCAATTGATAGGAATAGGAAGTTGGAAAACAGCAGACTCACCCTTTAAGGCCTTTAAAAGAAACACTTTCACATTAGACATAAACCTGTGAGCCGTAAAAATAGAGTGAAAATATTAAAATTCTTCACACAGAAGGGAACAAAATGAAATAATTGTGTTTCAGTCTGAGCTCACAGTTAATCTAAATTGTAAAACGTTAAGGCTGCGTAAAAAACACATCAGTTATTTGGTGTTTGGTTACGATCAATCAGCTCAGGGGCAGAAATAACAAATGTTGGCCCACGACGTGATTAGACTGTTGAGCTGGTGTCGAGCTGCTCATCAGTGACCTCTGAGTGCAGCGTGATGGAGGCTGATTTATAGTTGCTTCTTACTTTGTCTTCATCCTTGGGAGTTTTTATTTACAGCTGCAGAGTGCCGAGCTAAACTCCGCCATTTGTGTAATTAAAACCTGTCATCGTTTCTTTGGCAGCAACACACAGCAACATTAATCCTGTTGAAGCGTCATCTGGTGACATGAATTAAAAGTTGTTCTTGGCATTTAGCAGAAAGTTAGTAAGTATCATACACGACTGGACACAGTAGAGCTCAGTGTTTTTGGTTTCTCACAGGTTCGGATGGTGCAGCCTCCAGTTACCATGTGAAACAGCTGGAAGAGCAGAACGGGAGACTGAAGGAAGCGCTGGTCAGGTAGGTCGACTCCTCACCTGCACGAAGACAGTTATTATTTTATTAGGCTTTGTGAAGCTGACAATGAATGGAGAAAAGAAAGGTTAATAGAGAAGACAAAGAAATTCAACAAAGTTCGTAATCCAGGTTTTTCTGTTTTTAAAATATGATGTTATTAAGATTTCTCAGTATGTGCAATGTACACTTCCCACATTCAATGAACAAAGACTCACAATCTTATTGACAAAGCAAAACAAGAGAGGAAAGGCACTTTGAGAGCGCCGACCTTCACCAAGGCCAACAATCCAGTCTCTTACCACGTGCACATCTGCAGGTCTGGATATATTTCCAAAACTTTAGGATACATTTTTGGAGAATCTCTTTCACAATCAAGCCAAATTTGTATTGTAACTTAAATATGCCGAATCAAATCAACATTGCATCATATTCGAAATTGAATCGAATCAAATTGTGACCTTGTGAATATCAGTCATATAGAGTCAGGATATCAGTGGTTAAACCCAAGTGTCTGAGTATCAGTTTCGGATGACTCTTCTTGATCCAGATGTTGACGGTGTGTTTTCCCCGTGTGTCAGGATGCGTGACCTGTCGGCGTCAGAGAAGCAGGAACATGTGAAGTTGCAGAAGCAGATGGAGAAGAAGAACGTGGAGCTGGACGCTCTGAGGAGCCAGAAAGAAAAACTGCAGGAGGAGATGACGGTGGCAGAAAAGACCATCGACGAGCTCAAAGAGCAGGTCGGTGTTTTTATCACACTGCTGCAGTGACATAAATCAGTCTGAGGGTCGGACTGGTCGCTGAGGAGAGGTTTATTAGAGGTTTTTACAGGAAACTGATGCTGATGTGAACTTTTATAGATGATGCTGCCATTTCAGATGATGTGATGTGTTTCAGGTGGATGCAGCTTTGGGGGCGGAGGAGATGGTGGAGACTCTGACGGAGAGGAACTTGGACCTGGAGGAGAAAGTCAGGGAGATGAGAGAGACGGTCACTGACCTGGTGAGTGAACATCTGAGTCTGATGTGAGATTATGTTGAATTAGTTCAGTTTATTTCTGTCCATCTGTTATGAACAGCAGCTGTATTTATTGTTGTTTAAGTGGTTTAATTATACGACATCGTTTGAAAGCTGCTCATGGTGCCTTTAATTAATGCTGACCATTTCAAGATGCAACAATAAATACTTCTTTCAGACAAACAACAAACAGTTAGAACTCACCTTTGAGACGTTATCATGATCTACAGATCCATATTATCCAGGCTGGATCAGATCTTCAGGTCATTTCACTCATAATCACATTCAGTTCACTGTGTTATCTTTTTATTAAAAGGACAAAACCTCAGAAAAACCTGTGTAAAATGTTTTTTTTCTGTGATATTGTTTTCCACTTTAAATTTGGACAATGTAGGGCTTCATTGTGTTTTCCAGCTGATTCTTCTCAGTTCTGCAGCAGCTTTTATCAAGAAAATATTCAGGCAAATTTAAAAAAACCTGTTTATTTCTGTGTGTTGGAACTTGTATAACTCAATGACAGAAGCACTTAAAGTGATTCTCAAGTGTTAACTCTGAGATGAATTTGTACGTGTGCTAATGACGGACCAAGAACAGCGTTCAGTACTTTAGGTGTGACTTGGGAGGTGTTTTAGATTAATTAATTACCTATATAACTCAAATACACACATGAAAAAAACTATATTAAGTTATACTTTTAAAGCAGTGACAAACCACAGCAAGTTTATGTTGACTGAAAAAGATGTAGGCTGAAGCCTTATCACAGCCTTATTGTCCTTATTGCATTAATTATTCTGCTGTAGATTTTTACACTGAAAATGAAAGAAACAACAAAGTATATCAATATTGTGTTCACCCCAAAGTCCCAAACAAGAATTCAAATACACACTAGTGATCACACCTTACTTTTATATTTGCTTATCATCTCATAATGACTTCTGGACACAGTCTGGAAGCATCTTACATTTTACTTAATACATTAATTTCAGTTTTAAAAGGACACTGAATCTCTAGATTTGAGAGCATGTGGGTCAGTGTACATAATTAGTTGGTTCATGATTATCAGCTCTGTTCACAGTCCTTACAGCTCTCCTCTGTAGCATAAAGATTGGATTTGTGATTTGTTTTTTCATGCACCACTCGAACCTCCTCTCAGTAGGTAATGTGAGGACGGAGCATGAAACTGAATCAGTTTGTTCATTTAGAGAAAACAACTAAAGATTGTTTATTTACCACTGACTCCCTTCTCTGCTCAGCTCCTGTGTGTGTGTGTGTGTGTGTGTGTGTGTGTGTGTGTGTGTGTGTGTGTGTGTGTGTGGGGGGGACTGTAGCAGGTCAGAGAAAATTAAAGTGCCACAGTTTGCTGACTCATTTTGTCGCTGATATATGGGTCAGAGTCATTAATGTGCTGCCCTCTGGTGTTTGTTAACGCTGCAGTCAGGTTATAATTAGTCCACCTCTGTTACCATCCAGCATCAATCAGGACAAACGTAGAGGAAATCTGAGCGTTCTGTCACTGTCAGGTAAAAGTCGTCACTTGCAGTATGTGCAGAGTTTTATGATCATAAAATGAAGACGGACTGTGGCTTTAAATTTAAGATAAAAGTAAGTAATAAATGAATCAGCGTGATTTGCAGTAAATTTAAAACCTGCAAGAGTTTCATTAGTTCTGCTACTTTATTGTCGAATGATCCATTTTATCCACTTATCTGGGGTCAGGTCTCAGGGGCAGCAAATCACCCAGACATCGCTCTCCATAGAGACACTTTCCAGCTCCTCCAGGGCCTCCTAAGGCATATAATCCCTATTCTGGGTCTGTCCCAGGGCCTCCTGCCAGTTGGACGTGCCCGAACACCTCCAACAGGAAATGATATTAAACAGTATTAAATTAATTCAAATAAGCTTTTCCAGATAAAAATGAAGAACCAAGTTCAATTCAATTTCATTAATAAAGCTCAATATCACAAATCATAATCAGCCTCAGAGGACTTTACAGCAGACGACATCCGTCTGTCCTTTGGACCCTCACAGCGGATAATGAAAAACTCCCCAAAACTTTGAAGTTTAGTTAATTGATCCGTTTCTTTTGGCTTTATCGATAGATACAACTGTGTATCATCCGCATAACAATGGAGATTTACAGAGTGATTTCTGATGATGTTACCTAAAGGAAGCATATATAGAGTGAATAGGATTGGTCCGAGCACAGAACCTTGCGGAACTCCAAAACAAAATTTAGTATTTAGAGATGATTCATCATGAACATGAATGAACTGAAATCGATCAGATAAATAAGATTTAAACCAGCTTAGTGCAGAACCTTTTAGGCCAATTAAGTGTTCCAGTCTCTGTAGCAGAATTTGATGGTCAACAGTGTCAAACGCCGCACTAAGATCTAATAAAACAAGTACAGAGACGAGTCCTTTGTCTGAAGCAATCAGAAGGTCATTTGTAATTTTAACTAGTGCTGTCTCAGTGCTATGATGCACTCTAAATCCTGACTGTAATTCCTCAAATAAATTATTATCATGGAGAAAATCACACAGCTGGTCTGCGACTACTTTCTCAAGGATCTTTGACATAAAGGGAAGATTAGATATTGGTCTATAGTTGGCTAACAGCTCTGGATCCAGGGTGGGCTTTTTTAGTTTAAGTAGGTTTAATTACAGCTACCAAAAGAAAAATAGGATGCATCCAGGAGTATAAATATTTTACATTTCCAGCAGAGACATCAGCAGTGTGTTTGCAATTTACAGAAGAAGAGTTGGATTATTAGAGTGAACAGCAAGTACAGCAGCGCCACTTACACAAATCAGCTGATCTCCAGCGGTGCAAATATAAAACACCTCAGGGTTTCCAAAATGTGGGAAAAAAAGAAACATATATTTATAACTTTTATAGCTGTCATCAAGTCATGACTCTGTTTGCTGTCTCCACCCTTCAGGAAGCTATCAATGAGATGAACGACGAGCTGCAGGAGAACGCCCGAGAGACAGAGCTGGAGCTGAGGGAGATGTTGGATCTGGGCGCCGCTAGAGTCCGAGAGGCCGAGAAACGTGTCGAAGCTGCACAGGAGACCGTGGCTGATTACCAGCAGACCATCAAGAAATACCGTGAGCTCACGGCTCACCTGCAGGTACAGAGTTTAAATTGTATTTACCACAGAGTGTGATCACATTAGATGTTTACAGTCTACTAAGTGTCTGTGTCTGTGTCTGTGTTTGGTGCAGGAGGTGAACAGAGAGCTGACCAGCCAGCAGGAAGCCTCAGCAGAGCTGCAGCAGCAGCCGCCCGCAGAGATGTTTGATTTCAAGATTAAGTTTGCAGAGACAAAGGCTTACGCCAAGGTCAGAGGCATCAAGAGCTCTGTGGTCTGAATAAAGAGCAGCTCAGTGGTGTGATAACGTTAGATGTGATTCAGGATCAGCTTCACCTTGGTTTCCTTTGAAAAGTTGAAGTTTTAAAGTTTTAAAGGCCCCACATTATTCTGCTCATTTTCAGTTTTAGATTTGTTTTTTTACCAGAAGATGTTTACACTCTTAAATGGTCAGAAAACACTTGAAATCTGACTTTTTACAGCTAGATTTAACTTTTTCAAGAGTTTTAAAGCAGTGAAAGTAATTACACAAACACTGTCGACGTGTGTTTACGGTGTACACCTGCAGGTGAGCTCAGCACATCTCCCAAGATGTGATGATCCCTCAAGTATTTTTTTTTAACTTCAATCTGCTAAACGCTGAGTTTCCTTTTTATTTGGAGCATCCACCCCAGAAACTTTTCTTGGAATTTTCTGCCACAACTTCCTTAATACTCCTACTTGTTGCTTCTTTGCTGTGTCTCCACATCTTTGCCTCTTAAGCTCTGACTGGTTGATGTAAAACACATCTCCTCCCTGAGTCGGTGCAGGAAAGTCGCCACAGACACCAAAACGTCTGTGTATTGTGAAATACAGAGTCTTACCCGTGACGATAAGCTTCATCATCATATATGAACTTATTTTGCTTGAATATAAACAACGTTCCTTTATATGAGAAGTTTCGGTCTCCAGCTTTAAACTATAAAGTTTGTACTACAGATGAGCTCTGAGGGTCAGAGTTGTGTTTATGTTTTGTGTCCAGGCCATTGAGATGGAGCTGAGGAAGATGGAGGTGGGTCAGGCCAACAGACACGTCTCTCTGCTGACCTCCTTCATGCCTGAGTCCTTCCTTCGTCATGGCGGAGACCACGACTGCATCCTGGTGCTGCTGCTCATCCCCAGACTCATCTGCAAGGTAAACACCACACGGCTTTAAACACGTCATTAAAGGTCCTACTTGAGTTCACTAAAAATAATCCAGACAGACCTGATCACAAAGGAGAAAATGTCAGACTGAAGCATTTCTTAAGTTTGACACTGTTTTGTTTTTTTTTACTGTATCTCTGCATGATGTTAACTTTCAGTTCTTGTGTCGGTCTGCAGGCGGAGCTGATCAGCAAACAGGCCCAGGAGAAGTTCGACCTGAACGAGACCTGTGTGGAGCGAGCGGGGCTGAAGGGAGCCGTCGGGGAGCAGCTGAGCTTCGCTGGCGGTTTGGTCTACTCGCTCAGTCTGCTGCAGGCCACGCTGCATAAATACGAGCAGTAGGTTTCACCTCAATCAACCATTAGACAGCAGGAGAGTCTGAGCGCTGAGAGAAATCAAGTTAATATACACTCTGTGTTTTATCTAAATCTGTAAAGTCCGTCGTCTCATTTGGGAAACTCCTCTGCTTCTGTTTGTTTCTGTGATTTCACACTTTCACACTTCGCTGTGTCAACTATTGGGTGGATACACTCAAACTAATCTCTCTTGTGTGTGTGTGTGTGTGTGTGTGTGTGTGTGTGTGTGTGTGTGTGTGTGTGTGTGTCAGGGCCCTGGCTCAGTGCAGTGTGGATGTCTATAAGAAGATCGGCTCTCTGTACCCTGAGATGAGTGTGCACGAACGTTCTCTGGATTTCCTCATCGACCTGCTGCACAAAGACCAGCTGGACGAGACGGTCAACGTGGAGCCGCTCACCAAGGCCATTAAATACTATCAGGTACACGCAAAGACCAGGACAATATTTTGAGGGACTTTTTTAGCTTTAGAGTAGATGTTTTCCCAGGAGAAGAGGAAAAGGAACCGAACAGTATGGGGATATGTTGAACACAGTTAAAGCAGCACTAGCAACCACCATTTTTAAAAACCTGTTTGCTGTGTAAACAACACAAAACACAAACAGCTCGTAAAGAAAAACGTGGAACAAAGTCACCCATTGATGATGCTTCAATTAAATCTAATGTAGCAACAAATTTTAATTAAAAGAAGTTTTATCTTGATGGGATTTAGTTTCACGTCTCCATGTAGTTTCGTTGGATACCAGTATCTTTACTCTAGCTCAAACACTCAGCTCAGTGTCAGAGGAGGACGCTGGCGCCCAGCAGAGTGAAAACGTTTTTAAGAGCAGTCATGACTAATTTCATATAAAACCATTGCAGTTCCTTTGTTCAAAATATATGTTGTTCAGCCTGTATCAAACCAAAAAAATAATACTGTGTGTGAGTTCATATTAATCTACTAAATGACGGCTACGTTCTCTGTGTTTCATGACATGTGTGTCTCTTCTCAGCACCTGTACAGCATCCACCTGGCAGATCAGAACGAGGACTGCACCATGCAGCTGGCTGATCACATCAGAGTGAGTAATGACATCACCGTCAGGCTGTGAGGAGTCTCAACAAAGTTTAAACACAGAACCAAACCTCAACATTACAGCTGTGTATCTAAACAGATGTGTCTCCTACCTGTGTGTCCACGTGCAGTTTACCCAGAGTGCCTTGGACTGTATGGCGGTGGAGGTCGGTCGTCTGCGGGCGTTCCTGCACGCCGGTCAAGAGAAGGCCGACCTCGCCGTGCTGCTGAAGGACCTGGAGACGTCCTGCAGCGACATCCGACAGTTCTGCAAGAAGATTCGCCGCAGGATGCCAGGAACCGACGCGCCGGGCATCCCAGCAGCCCTCAACTTCGGACTGCAGGTAACCACAGCAACCAGAACTCTTAACTTTCCATTTGGCTGCTGATTTTGGTTCAAGTCGTATCATCTCAGTTACAATTCTGTGCTCACGCGAGTTTATGTCATTATATCAGAGGTGAAGATTACCGACTCGGCTTCTAGACACATTTATAAATTTGTCATGATAACTGAAGTCGTGCTGACCTTCGCCCCGCAGGTGTCCGACACCCTCTCAGACTGCAGGAAGCACCTGACCTGGGTGGTGGCGGTGCTGCAGGAAGTGGCGGCAGCTGGAGCTCAGATGATGTCACCTCTCGGAGAACAGGAGGGGCTGGCGGCGGTCAAACTGGAGGACGTGGCGTTCAAGGCAGGAGAGCAGGTACACACACTGACACTGTCTGTCTGTGATGGAAATGGCAACAAGACACCTCTGACTGATCTGGTTATTAATGAACACTCATTATTATCATTTTCAGATTTATGGCTCCCAGGGCGCCAACCCCTACGAGTGTCTGCGTCAGTCCTGTGGCATCGTCATAGCAACCATGAACAAGATGGCCACCGCCATGCAGGAGGGAGAATACGACTCAGAGAGGCCTCAGAACAAGGTGACTCAGCCTGACGTAATGTCTTCTTCTCAGCTGCTGCAGGTTTTGATCGTGATGCCAGGTTTACATTTTTCAGTTCTGAAATGACTCTGTTGTTACCGTCCGTCAGAACCCTCCACCTGTGGATCTGCGAGCTGCCGCTCTTCGGGCTGAAATCACCGACGCTGAAGGTCTCGGCCTGAAGCTGGAGGACAGAGAGACGGTCATCAAAGAGCTGAAGAAGTCTCTCAAGATCAAAGTACGTGAACACACCAACCTGCGGAAACACACAGACAGTTCAAGTCAGAGACAGCCAGATAAGATGTCAAGAGTTTTAGTTCAGTTTAAAGGGACAGTTCACCCCAAAATCAGAAAGACATGTTCTTTCTCTTACCTGTGGTGCAATATCTCCAACACTCTGCAGCTTGAACCAAAACTATCTAGAGTGATAAACAGCGCTACAGGTAAGAGATGGAATATGTATTTTTGACTTTTGGGTGAGCTGTTCCTTTAAAGACAGACTGTAACGTTTGAAAGAGAAAAGTTCCTCCTGGCATCCAGTCGACCAAACGATAAACAGTCAATAAAATAACTGGCTGATTCATCAACAATGTGTTTCCAGGGAGAGGAGCTGAGCGAAGCCAACGTCCGTCTCAGTCTGCTGGAGAAGAAGCTGGACAGTTCGTCCAAAGACGCAGACGAACGTGTCGAGAAGATTCAGACTCGCCTGGACGAGGCGCAGACGCTGCTGAAGAAGAAGGAGAAGTAAGAACAAACGACCTCTGAGTGCAGAGCCAGACAGGAAGTCATGTTCTGTATCTGATGTCTACAGCTGAGCGATGTTGTCCTCCTCTCTGCAGGGAGTTCGAGGAGACGATGGATGCTCTGCAGGCCGACATCGACCAGCTGGAGTCTGAGAAGGCCGAGCTGAAGCAGCGAATCAACAGCCAGTCAAAGATGACCATCGACGGACTGAGAGGAACCGGGCCATCAGGAATCGCCTCCATCGTCACAGGAATGGCCGGAGGTGAGTGTCACAACATGACCAGCAGAGGCCACATGTATCATTATAACTCCAGCTGCTTCTGACACAAACACACAATGACCTCCTCTCTGTCTCTACTCTTCTCTCTTTATATGACTTTTTCTTTTCTTCTGCAGAGGAACAAAAAGGTATCAGCCTGCCTGCTGTGACGTGTGTTGTTGATCCTGCATGAACATTTATGTTGATGAAAATGATCAAACTGTGCATGACAGTTACCTGCATGATTTATTTGTGTGGGGATTCTGCAGGTCTTGGAAAGTCCCAAAAAAACACTGAATTCAGCTTCCTTAAAAAAGGCATCAGAAGGTTTAAAAATCTTGAATTTATTTACAGAATCGGTTTATTTTTCAGAGTCAGTGTAGAAAACATTTTAACAGGGTACAGATTTAATGTTTATTGGATTTCAAGGCTGATTTGTGATGTCTGTCCCAAGTTCAGCTCTTCTGCTTAAAAATTGCAAACGTTCTAACATCTCATCATAAACTGTGATCACATTAAATTCACCACATTATAAATAGTGACAGTCTGATACATAACAATATAATATAATCACATTATGATATTTTACATGTTACATATTTGTATGTGGTCACATACAGTTTGTGTAAGTGCATAATTTTGTGGCATCTGTTATAAAATGTGTTTTTATCTGGTTGTCGGCTCTCAGGAGACGCTGCACACTTAAAAACTAAAACTGGGATTTTTACAACAAACAATGGAGCGTCCTGCAGCAAACATTGATGCTAAGGAATTATTTCAAAAAAGAATAAATTCAGAACAGGATTAGAATTTAATGTTCTGAATATAAGTAATCATATTTCTGACATCACAGTGAAACAGATACTAAAATGTATTTTAGGGAGGGAACCCTTCAGAAACCCTGTTATTAATCATTAATTCTGACATTGGTTTTATCTGTGTATTATTATTTCTCTCATTGTTCATCAATCATTTTCTCATAAATCTGCATTTTCTGGCTTGCGCCTGAACATCATCTCCTCACATGGTCTTCATCCATTTTTAGTAATTCTGCTCAGGATGTGAGGACCAATATCAAGTTGTCCAGTTAAACATAATTTTATTACTTTATGACAAATATGTGAAAATGCTGAAACAAGTGATCATCACATCAGTGAGGAGACAAACTGAACTGTGACAGTTGGACCACTTCTGAAGTTTCAAAGGAAATAACTGGTGGGAGAGTCTTAACTTGAGTAAAAGTTTCAGTTCTACATGTTTTAAACACTCCGTCACAAGTTCTGCCTTCAGAATCTGACTCCAGCATTATTTAGACAGACAGAGTGTAAATGGAGGAAGCTGTGCTCAGTGACGGTTTGCTGAATGCACATGTATAAAAAATGCTGCATGTATAAATGAAGGTTTGGGTTCAGTCAGGTGTTCGTAACGTGTCCCTGCTCTGTGCTCCTGCAGCGAACATGATGTCGGGCGTCGGGTCAGGTTCAGGTGTCCAGGTGATCGACTCTCCTCTGCTGACTCAGCAGATTGAAGCTCAGAGACTCTGCATCAAACACCTGAAGAACGACAACAACAGACTGAAGGTACGAAGCGTCGCTGCACCGTCTCAACACCTCACTGCAAACTTTTCTTTATTTCCTGATGACGCCTTTAGAGATGTGCAGAGAATATGTCTCATAGTCACATAGTCCTGAATTGTATTTGTAGTGAGCTACATTTGTGAAGAAGATCTTTAACCTCAGATATTCAGTCTGACTGACAATGATCAGAGAAACTGACTCAAACTGGAGGCTTTGTCTTTAAACCTTCCACCAACATGTGTTGTTAAACATTTACTATTTGTTAATCACTGATGATCCAAGTTGCTTCTGTTACATCTGGATTTTTCGTGTGTCCACGTTTCTCCTCTCAGGCTGAGAAGATGCGCGCTCAGCTCGCCTCTCTGCCTCCTCTTCATGTGACCAAACTTCCCTCCAGAGACGGAGGTCGTGCTGAAGTGCTCTCCAGCGCCCTCTACCGCAAGACCGACCAGCTCCTGGAGACTCTGCTGCAGATGAGTGCCAACGTCAAGGTGGTGGACATCACTGGGAAATCTCCAGGTACGTTGTTGTCGTCTACAGGAAGTGTGTTCATGTCTGCTGTGTCTTCAGACTCACACTATTGTTCCCCTAGTTTACAGTTCAATTTAACCATTCACAGTCCATTTCAATACTTTTACATTCAATAGCTTACAATATTTTATTCAAGTGTGTCATAAAATTACAAGCTGCCATCAGGGCTTGTGGTATCAGGTAGAGTTAGCAGCTTGGTGGACAAATCACAAGTTAAATGTGGAATTGAAATGGAAAAGTATGTTTTATTCATAAAAAATAAAAATGTCATAGTACAGTATCTCATTACATCAAACAAAATGTCATTGCATAATATGTCGTGTTAAAAAAAATGAAATGAAAAAATGCTGAAGTACACTATGTCAAAAAATTATAAAAATGTCTGTGAAATTTTTCTGAAAATGTCTATTATGTTTTAAAAATTCATAAAAATTCACAAAATATTACCATAGTATACCGAGTAAAACAGCTCTTAAAAAATCATGGATAGGATTTAAAAAACATAAAAATGTCAAAGTGTACGTTGTCAAAGATCATGAAAAAATCATAGTACAGACGTTTTTTTTGTTTGTTTGTCTTGTTGACGACATGCTATACTATGACTCTTTTTTCATGATTTCGGACGACATGCTATACTATGACTTTTTTTCATGATTTCGGACGACGTGCTATACTATGACTTTTTTTCATGATTTCGGACGACGTGCTATACTATGACTTTTATTCATGATTTCGGACGACGTGCTATACTATGACTTTTTTTCATGATTTCGGACGACGTGCTATACTATGACTTTTATTCATGATTTCGGACGACGTGCTATACTATGACTTTTTTTCATTATTTCGGACGACATGCTATACTATGACTTTTATTCATGATTTCGGACGACATGCTATACTATGACTCTTTTTTCATGATTTCGGACGACATGCTATACGATTACTTTTTTTCATGATTTCGGACGACGTGCTATACTATGACTTTTATTCATGATTTCGGACGACATGCTATACTATGACTCTTTTTTTCATGATTTCGGACGACATGCTATACGATTACTTTTTTTCATGATTTCGGACGACATGCTATACTATGACTTTTTTTCACGATTTTGGACGACATGCTATACTATGACTTTTCTTCATGATTTCGGACGACTTACTATACTATGACTTTTTTTTTCAATAGATTTTGAACGACATGCTAAACTATCAGTCAGTCCGTGATGAAAGATAAATAAACTGTGAATATAAACAATACAACAACATACAATGTATTGAAGTCAGACTGTAAAGAATAGTACAGTAGTGCAGTGGTGCACAATGAAAACATTCTGGCATAGATATTGGATGTAAAAGATACCTTTACATGACAGAGGTGATATGTACAGTTTAAACATGTCTACATGTCAGTGAACACAACACAGCAGCGTAGGTTTTTATTTGACGTTATGTACATGTTCCATAATGCAGTGTGTATTGAAACGATGAATGGAATAAAGAGAGTTGTTTAACTGATGTCAACTGTTCTTCAGAGTCACAGCATGTGGACACAGAGTGTTCTGATGTCTGGTTGATATGGTGCACAGTGCTCTGTAGCGCCCCCCAGAGGGGACACGTTTAAACAGGTCTGAGTCAGACTCTGGAGTCCTGAATGAAGGGCAGGATGACACCAAACAGTCCTGAAGTCCTCTTTCATTTCATGTTCAGCTGGTTCATCCTCGTGTCCCAGATATCTGTACATTTAAGGAGATAAACAGATTAGTCTTCTCTGAGTGTTGTATGTTGAAAGAAAAGCTCGACTTAAAAAAATCATTTAAAAATCTCTTTCGTTATTTTAACGACATTTTTACTGATTTCGGACGACATGCTATACTATGACTTTTTTTCATGATTTTGGACGACATACTATACTATGACTTTTTTTCATGATTTCGGACGACATGCTATACTATGACTTTTTTTCATGATTTCGGACGACATGCTATACTATGACTTTTTTTTCATGATTTCGGACGACATGCTATACTATGACTTTTTTTTCATGATTTCGGACGACATGCTATACTATGACTTTTTTTTCATGATTTCGGACGACATGCTATACTATGACTTTTTTTTCATGATTTCGGACGACATGCTATACTATGACTTTTTTCATTATTTCGGACGACGTGCTATACTATGACTTTTTTTCATGATTTTGGACGACATGCTATACTATGACTTTTTTTTCAAGATTTCGGACGACATGCTATACTATGACTTTTTTTCATGATTTCGGACAACATGCTATACTATGACCTTTTTTTCAAGATTTCGGACGACATGCTATACTATGACTTTTTTTTCAAGATTTCGGACGACATGCTATACTATGACTTTTTTTCATGATTTCGGACGACATGCTATACTATGACTTTTTTTCATGATTTCGGACGACATACTATACTATGACCTTTTTTTCAAGATTTCGGACGACATGCTATACTATGACTTTTTTTCAAGATTTCGGACGACATGCTATACTATGACTTTTTTTTCAAGATTTCGGACGACATGCTATACTATGACTTTTTTTCACGATTTCGGACGACATGCTATACTATGACTTTTTTTCATGATTTCGGACGACATGCTATACTATGACTTTTTTTCACGATTTCGGACGACATGCTATACTATGACTTTTTTCATTATTTCGGACGACATGCTATACTATGACTTTTTTCATGGTTTCAGACGACATGCTATACTATGACTTTTTTTCACGATTTCGGACGACATGCTATACTATGACTTTTTTTCACGATTTCGGACGACATGCTATACTATGACTTTTTTTCACGATTTCGGACGACATGCTATACTATGACTTTTTTCATTATTTCGGACGACATGCTATACTATGACTTTTTTCATGGTTTCAGACGACATGCTATACTATGACTTTTTTTCATGATTTCGGACGACATGCTATATACTATGACTTTTTTTCACGATTTCGGACGACATGCTATACTATGACTTTTTTTCATGATTTTGGACGACATGCTATACTATGACTTTTTTCATGATTTTGGACGACATGCTATACTATGACTTTTTTTCATGGTTTCAGACGACATGCTATACTATGACTTTTTTCATGATTTTGGACGACATGCTATACTATGACTTTTTTTCACGGTTTCGGACGACATGCTATACTATGACTTTTTTTCACGATTTTGGACGACATGCTATACTATGACTTTTTTTCACGATTTCGGACGACATGCTATACTATGACTTTTTTTCACGATTTTGGATGACATGGTATACTATGACTTTTTTCATGATTTCGGACGACATGCTATACTACGACTTTTTTTCACGATTTCGGACGACATGCTATACTATGACTTTTTTCATGATTTCGGACGACATGCTATACTACGACTTTTTTTCACGATTTCGGACGACATACTGTACTATGACTTTTTTCATTATTTCGGACGACATGCTATACTATGACGTCATACAGAAACCCTGAGACAGACAGAGGCAGGATAATCTGAATGTACTTGTAGTTTTGTGAGATTTTTCATCAGTGCTTTGTAAAAAATCAGAATTATTGTTTGGGAGATTTTCCCGCTGCGTGTTGTTGTTCTAAACTAACAGCTGTGTTGTTATGTGTCCTGCAGTGACACCTGGTGCTCAGCTGCTGGAACAGACGGCCAGATTACAGTCTCTCAGTGACACTCTGGGTAGACTGAAGGTAAATAAACTGTCACATCTACAGAAATCATATGAAATGTTTATTCAAACTGTGTCTGTGCCACCACCTTCACATCACTCACCTTACAGGCTGATGTAGGCTTATCACCACATTTCCTCTCTTTTCCTCGACTCTGTCAGGACGAAGTAGCAGAGCACGTTGTCCACCAGCATCCTGGAGCTCGAGTTGCATCTGATTTTGCGACGTTCCCTTCGACTTCATTTGTGAAGGTAAGAGCTGCAGACACACTGTCAGTCAAAGCTCCTCACTGATTTCACTCTGTATGGGACTCAGAGAGGTTCTTATTCTTACACTTCTTAGTTACATGATCCTGTTGGCAGTGTTTACATAAAAAAGAAACTCTACCTTCTGTTGCCTTTTAATTTCACATTGTTGCTGCAGTTTGTTTTTTTTACACCTCTAAAACTTTTCCTCTACATGCTCTCCTCCCATTTTAAACAATGCACAGTTAAACATGTCAGATAACTGACAGGTGGAGGCAGAGGTGGAAGCATCTCACCACACTGAACTCTTTTCTTTCATCTTCAGGCGAAGGAGGAGAAGCAGGGCGACACGGTGCTGGTGGGTCGGGTCATGGTGCCGTGTGCCCGCGGTCAGGAGCAGGTCCACCGCCTCGTCCTGTCACAGTCTCAGCTGCAGAGAGTTCACAGTCTGCTGAGGACCTAAACGCCACCTGCCCTGCGATCCTGCCTGCTGCACCAACACCACCACCACCACCACCACCACCCATCATCAGCTTGGCAGCCTGGTCTCCACCCCGGGGCCGAACATGTCAAACCAGGAAGTGTTTCAGATCGCTAACGAAAAGATTACAACCTGCAGGAAGTGATCTTTATCTGTCTGTCATTCAGGGCTGTGAGTTTGAGATCAGTTTAATCTGAACATCACTTTGGGGTTTTAGATATCTAGAACTTGTTTGGTCAATTGACAGAAAATTAATTGGAAACTTTTTTGATTACTTTTTAAATTGTTTTAGTCATTTTAAGCCAATTCAAGCCAATAATCTGTGACTGCTGCTTCTTCAATGTGAGATTTTGCTGCTTTCCTTTGTGACATTTGACCGCTAACTGAATATTTTTTAGACAGATAAAGATAGAAGATAAATTATAATGGAAATGTTCCACTGTTTTCGAACATTATACAAGAAAATATCACATATCACAACGACAAAAGTGGAAACTTAATAGCATTTCTTTCATCAGTCTCCAATCAAAATCAGAACTGAACTTCAGGGTTCCAGCACTTCTTTTTAACATCAAATTCAAGGACTTTCCAGGCCCAGTTCTCTCAAAATCAAGGGACATTCTTGTGCACCGAATAACCTGTGTCTATTTTAAAAACATTTGAGGCTGAAAAATGGATTCTTTCCCCCTCTAACTCAGACTTTAAAGGATTTCAAGGACCTGTGGGAACTCTGAATCTTAGTTTTTCTGACGTGACATGTATCAGACTGCTCGTCTCTCACCTACAGCCCTGCACGTTGTAACTTACAGACAGTGAGGCGATCACGGCTCCATCCTCACAATTAAAATGACTGAGTTTAGCTTTGTTGCCATAAACGGTAGCAGAAATTCTTGTACCTGCGGTGCTGCATGCTGCCCTGATGTTCTGTTGTTTAGAGTTTTGTCAGACTGGTGTTTGGCCTCGGGGTGAAACCTGCACAGTGTGGTTTCTATCAGAACATTGGATGTCGCTCTGTGTTTCTATCACTGTTAAAGCTACGCAGTATTACTGTAGAAGGATCATGACTGTGTTGTAAATCTTTAATCAGGTGTTGCTGTGGCGTGCTCCATTTTTATATCTGTCTAAAGGGAAGTAAGGATCATGTAATTAGAAATGAAACAGATTAATATCAGATTTGTCCGTTTACAGGAGTTTTACTGTGGTTTGATCAAAGAGACTTTTTGCACATTTAACAACCACAGAGGAGACGACGTCCTGCACGCAGTTTCCGGATGGAACTTTATTTCACTGACGATCTGGCGACAAAAACATTTCAGTGATGAAGTTAACATACGAGCAAACTCCAGGGGCCAGACGCATAAAGGACGAGTACGCACAAAAACATGTCTACACCTTTTCTCACATATAAACTGGTATTCATGAACGAAGAATGTGCAGACGTCAGACCAGACGTGCACATTGTTTTAGCCAAGATAGCTGCGATGATGTGACGAGGCACATTTATTTAATTTTTAATAATTTGAGTGATAATCATATTCTTTTTTTTTACATTCATCTCCCTGTTAGTGATTGTTCATTATTCTGTGAAGCACTTTGTAAAGTTGAACTTACGGATGAATCATTGATCATCCGTCTGACGTTTATTGATCACAATGATTGAGACTTTCCCGTGATGATGATTTGCAGAGATGTGATGAATTAGGGGAACGAACACTACAAATTGCCAAACCGGTCAAACCTGGCACCGTTGGAGAAACTCAGCACAGTCACAGTCAATGACATTGCTCCTTATTTATCATATTTGTCACTGACAGGTCTGATGAGTGAAGGAGGGGCACAATATTGATACGCAAATATGTTTGAGGGCGTGTCTACATCCGTTTATGGGAAATTTTGGGTGTGGAAATGAGGCTCGTGCACCAAATTGATTGAGATTCATAAAACATAATCTGGCTTTATGAATCTGACGAAAACATTGCGTGAAATCTGCTCCGAGTTTTATGCGTCTGGCCCCAGTGTGTGTGTGTGTGTGTGTGTGTGTGTGTGTGTGTGTGTGTGTGTGTGTGTGTGTGTGTGTTGAGGATTTTGTGTTCTGCTCTGTGGTTTGATTAAAACTTTGCGGACTGCACAGAAGAGAAGCTGAAAAAAACCTCGAAGATTTACTGTGTAAAATGCAGATAAATTAAATTCTTTTGCAGATTTTTCATGTTTATTTAAAAATTCAGATGAAGCATTAGATGGTTTAAATTATTTAGTATTTATTACACTTGTGCTGTAAACTCCAGTGAGCTGACTACTTTTACACGCTCGGTATGAAAAAAAAAAAGACACGCTGGTTGTTTTGGTAAAGTTACTGAAAAACAAAAATCCAGAGACGTGTGTGTTACTGTTGTTCTGTTTCCTGTTGCAGTTTCAAACGTCGTCCGAGCCTTAAACCTGCAGAGAGCCTCGTGGTAAAGAGCGGTCACCTGCCTTATGTTTGATTTGATCCGATCAAACCTCGTTTAAAGCAAAACTTCATCTTTGCCAAAGAATCTTTGTTTCTCGTCACCACGTTTGCCACAGCTGATTTTAAAAGGCTTTTAGTTTATTAATCCATGCTAATTATTTTTATTTAATGATCTGTTAGAGTATTTATGTTTACAGTGTTGTCATGACTTGAAGTTTTATTTGATGATTAATTTAATTAATGGGCATAGTGCATCTACACAGCTGTAGTTACAGAAGGACGTGTGTTTATTTATTCATGGTGTTATTTATCTGTGCAGCTGATGTTCTGACTCTGCAGCTTGTCTAACTTGTCTTACCTTCTCCTCCTGTGGCTTCCTGCTCTTGCACAACCGGTAACTGATCAATAAAGACATTAAAGCCAGTGTATTGTCAGCCTCACTGTCTTCAATCAAAACGGGAATTTAGCAAAAATGATAAAGAATCTAGTTTATTTTTACATGAAAAGGCATTTTCAAGTTTAACCAGTTAACACAGTTCACTGGTCGTACGAAGAAAAGAATTTTACTTTTCTACATAATCTTTAAAATACAAACTAAAACTGTGGTCACAAATATATTAAAGCTAAATTTAGTTAGGTAGTCTTGTTCTTAATGTCACAGAAATTGTAAAAAATATTTTCACATCATTGATTATATCTACAGTAAAAAAGTTTGACAGGTGTGTTTGATCAGTGCCACGCTGTTCTCCTGCCCAGGACACGGTTAGTGATCCGCTGAAACACAGAAAACATGTTGTTTGTGTAAATAAATCATTTAAATTAAGAAACAAATATATAAAGTTTGTCTCTGACACACTTTGAGAACTGCTCGGGAAATAAGTAGGGCTGTAACTGACTCAGAATGATGTTAGTCGAATCAGATTTAGACATTTATTACGAATATATACGACTTTGTGAACGAGAGCAGATGTTTGTTTTGTACCTTGTTGTAGAGTTGAGCGTTCAGTCGGTAAGATCGATACTCTGCTTTCCTTCTTTCCTCCTCTCTCCTCCTCTGCACCTCCGGAAGATTCTCATAAATCCTGGTGAAAAGACGACGGTGTAATTAAACGCTTTTAAAGACAAACTTAATATTGATAAACACTTTAAACACTTGTGCAACATCTGAGTTAAACAAAAGTAGCGTAGCAGAGATGATACATGGTTTTCAGGGTGTTTACAGGAGTCAGACACGTATTGCTCTTTAAGGCCTTTTCAGTGGGATGCACCGATATGTCAACTAAACATCAGTATCAGCTAATATCTGCCTTCTTGACTGCCGTCAGTCTGTCGGAGAACAAAACAAATCAAAGTCTTACTGTTTGGATCTTTGGATCATCTCCTTCCTGGGAACAGCTCTCCTGAGCAGAGCAGTGCCTGAACACACACACAGACAAACCAAACAGTAATCAGCCAAGGTTATAAAATAGCACCTTAATATACCAGGTGTGTCACGGTTGATTCTAAATTCAAATGAGCTTTTAATTTCGGTAACTGAAATCAAAAGCAACAATAATAACCAAATAAATACATAAAGACAGCTCGACTGATCAACATCTCTGCCTTTAAAGGGGCAGCCCTACAAATTAGCTTAGAATATTTTAGCTTAAAATATTTCCCCTTCTGCCGATCAAAACGTCAGCCAATCAGTCCGCCTCTGTTTTTAATGAAGAATTAGTCAGTGTAAAGGACAGTTGTCGTTGCAGTCGAGGAATGACTGTAGCAGAGAAAAGCCAAACTTTCTTCAGTGAAAAATCACCAGTCACCAATAAAAGCTTCCAAACACAACCAGACATGTTTCAGCAGGAATATGGTCCAAAGCCAGCGAGAAATGAACATTAGCAACCAAGTTTACGTGTTTCCCTGATGTTAGCACGTTGCTACATGTGGCTACATGCTACATGTAGCATGGAAACACTTGGAGCAGTGTGCCTGGAGCAGATGACCTTATAAAGAAATCCGTCACAAGCTGATGTCAGCTCGTCTCCTGGAAACAGAGTTTTACTTTTAAATTTACTTACTATATTATTATAAACTTTGGCCACATTTAATATGAACATCAGATACTATAACATTATTTATGTGACAGAAAAGAGGAAAAGCATAATTGATCCCCTTTAAATTTAAAGTCAAATTAAATTGTGACACCCTTCATAAACACTACAGCGAGTTTATAAAACCATTTCTCCTGGAGCAACAGAATCCAGCAGCAGGTTTGTTGTTCCTCTCCTGGTGTGTGGTGTCAAGTACCTGCAGGCTTCGGCAGCCTCCCCGGTCCTCCAGGCCGGCTGAACAGTTCATCTCGCTCTCTGTTGAAATCAGCCTGGAGCCTCCTCTCCTCCACCTGCAGAGCCAGACGCTTCACCCTCCGCCTCGACTCGGAGATGAACTCCGGACGATGCATCAGCAGAGCGTCCTGCAGAGATACAGTGGAACGTTTAGGTTTTAAAACTCAAAAAGGGACAGGAGGACGAGATTTTAACAGGGACCCAGTAACTGTTAGTGTTTATATATCTTATGTGACAGTGAAATACATTTAAAGGTAAATCTAGGAGCCTCAAACACATACCACACTTTAAAAAGACCTTTGAAATGTTTGAGTCGTCTGTACTTTTCATGAAAACAACAGTTTCTTATATCTATAGCTGACGTACTCTTGTTTGGGACTATTGTTAAAGTGATGTTTTATAAAGGTAAAGTTGAACCAACCTGTAGAGAGACGCGTGTCAGACCAGAGGACGGTGTTTTGGTTCTTGGACCTACATCAGGTTCAGGCTGAGGTTGGTTGTGGTCTTGGCTGACTTGTCTCTGTCTGAGCGGTTCTCTCCACGGATGGGTTCGGCTGTACGGTTCAAACCAGGCGGTGCTCGGCCTCCACGTCGACTCCTCTTCCTCCGGCCGGTTCTCCTTCCTCGCCTCTGACCTCAGCTCGTCAGCAGAGATGAACCAAGACACGCCTGCAGAGATTCAAACCAGCTGAGTCAAAGAGAGGGTTTAATTTATATCTGAGGGCGCAGCAGCTCAGGTGTGGTGTGACGTACCTTCAGGGTAGGTCTTTGGTGGGGTCTTCTTGCTCTTCCTCTGTTTTTGTGAGCCCTGGCTCTTAGACGGGCTCTTCCTCCCTCCTCTTCCTCTCTCTAAGCTGGATGAGGAAGATGAGACCTGCCTGGAAGTTCTGGCTTCACCAGGTGAAGGGAAGGTGGTTCCAACGTCTCTGGTGTGTCGTCGAGTCCCGTTACTGACGAGCTCCAAGTCACCTGAGGAAACAGGAAACACCAGTGTGAAGAATCTTTTTATCCTCATCTTCGTCACGGTGCTTGGTTTTTATTTATTTAATTTAATATGATGATTATTTTATCCATAATCGTCCAGCCCTGAGATAACTTCATATAACACTCCTCAGTCAGAGATCTCTCTCCGGCTGCACTGACCTGCCTGGATGCCTCTGCTGACCAGTTTAACGGCCTTCTTAGCTGCCAGCATCCTGGAGGGGCCGCGGTGCGACGGGAGCGTGTAAGTGCTGGTTGATGATGCAGAATCAGCAGTAACCTGAGGACCAATGAAATGACATCAAACATTTAGAGCCGATCAGTAACTACGAGTCACTGCATCTGTGTGTCACACTGTCCTGTGGTTTTATCGATAGGTCTTTTACACAGAACACAGTCTGACATGTCTCTGCAGGTGAAGACACAGGTGTAAATAAATAAATAAATGGCTGAGTTCCATTTAGCTGCTTCAGTTTCGGGGTCATTAAGACCAAGACACAGCAAACTGACATCAAAGAACTAGAGGTGATGAAAGCAGACTGTTGCATCGCCTCATGTCGCCTGTTTCTTGGCCAAGAAGTTGCACTTGAACACACCGCAAAGACCACAGCTGACGGGTAACTAGCACGTATGGTCTGCGCCTGCATGAGAGGAAATAACTCTCCACACCAACACGCAGCAGGTGTCTGTGTTAAAGATGCTAGTTAGCCAGTTAGCACATCAAGAACACAACCTGATGCTGAAGTTGAAAGAACAAATGATATTATCGATGCAGCAGTAAACAACATCACAAACAGTTACAGACTGTTTCTACTAAAAGAGCTCAATGGCTAAAAAAATAAACATACATTATGTAACAAGTTTGTTTTGGCCTGACTCCCTCTGGACTTTAGCTGTTTACTTTCCTCACTACTGTTTATCTTGTGTGAGCTGAACTGACAGTCAGAGTGATTTATTTTACCAATGAGCTCTGGTGATTTTCCACCTGCTGAATCAGCCAGAAATAAGCTGAGGAGAGCCCACTAGTACCAACGGTGCAGGACACACCACAAACACTAAGGTAACAGATGCTGACCGACCGCCTGACACTGGCTGACCATCAGCGTTGTGTGTGAGGGCCCTTAAGGTTATTAACACCTGAGCTGGTTCTGCTATGACAGATCAAAATGTCCGCAGTGACAAAAGGCCTGTTTGGTGCTGATGAGGGGTAAAGAAATAATGATACAGTTCACTTATATATGAATATGTTTATGCTCATACAGCTGTAATTAAATTAGCTTCATGTCAGAATAAGAACGAGGACATTGATATACACACACCGTGGACTCATCTGTGATGGTGGTCTCTGACGGTGTGATGACGTGAGGCGGCTCTTTGATTCTTCCTCTCCTCCGCTCCCTCCCTTCCTTCTGCTTGTTGATGGTGCTGTACAGTTTACTGAGGCTGGAGCTCGTTTTCAGGATCTGGACTCTGTGGGCACCGAAGGCTCGGACCAGCCGCGCCGTGTCCACGGTGGACATGGAGCCCGACATGGAGGACAGGGTCTCTGACTCGTCCCGGTCTGCAGGACAGAGGTGCGGACTCTGGGAGGAGTCCTGGGAGAAGCAGGAGGTGAAGGAGTCTCGGCGGTCCTCGTCTGCAGGTTGAGAAGTTTCCTCCACCTGCAGCCTCTGTGTGAAGCCTCCCTGACGAAGGACGGGAGGTTTACCTTCAATCTTTCTTCCTCCTCTAGCCTCACCACCTGTGCTCCTCTTCACCTTTCCACTGCCCTTCTTTCCGTCTCTCCCTGGAGCGTCTCCTCCCATCCTCTCTGACATGTTCGCACCTCTTGTGCTCTGAATAAGACGGGACAGGCGTTCCAGCCGCTCCAGCAGCGACGCCTCTCTGTCACTGGTCGGTCTGGACTCCTCCAGGCTCCGCTGATCACAGAATCGCTCCCACAGCTGGTCCAGAGTGCTGCTGCTCTGCTGGGCGGCAGGGTGACGGAGGTCAGAGTCTCTCCTCACCTCGCCTCGCTCCTCTCCCGTCTGAGGAGCAGAGCTTTGGTCCAGGTGATGGCTCGCCATGTCGTAGTCCATGTCCACATGAACTGGCTGAAATCTCACACGGCTCGGCTCTGGATGATCGTTACTGGGGAAGTGGACCGGGCTGGTGCCCTGGTCCCTCCTGGAGGCTCCTCGGCTGCTGGATGAAGGCACTCTGGTGACGGCAGCTGATTCATGAGAAGATGTTTTTGGAGCTCCAGTCAGACGGGATGTTTGTGAGGTTCCATCTGCTGATACAGGAGCACCTTCGAGAAAAGAGAGATCATCACGATAAGACTGTTTCATTTCATTCATTCATTTTCCACAACTGTTTATCCTGTTAGGGGTCGCGGGAGGGTGAAGCCTCTCCCAACTGACACTGAGGCAGGGTTCACCCTGGACAGGTCACCAGACTATCACAGGGCTGACACATAGAGACACAACCATTCACACTCACATTCACACCTACGGACAATTTAGAGTCACCAGTTAACCTGCATGTCTTTGGACTGTGTGAGGAAGCTGGAGCACCTGGAGGAAACCCACAGAGTTCACACCAGCAATCCTCTTGCTGTGATGCGACAGTGCTAACCACTGAACCACCATGGCGCCCCAAAATAAACAACACAAACAAACGAAAGGAGAAAAAAAACAAAAACAACTGGCATTGACTATCAGCCACATTGGTCTTTTAAACATCAGCATCGGCCAAGAATTTGACATTTGGTGACCCTCCTGCTTTCATATCCGTCGCAGTCCATAACACAAAATTTGGAATAAAAACAAACATTATGTGATCTGGTATTTTGGCCACCAAATTTAAAAGCTTAGTGTTAAAAAAAGTGTCTATCCCCGAGCAATCAAATCTTCTGGCATGCAGGAAACACAATATCTATCATTATTCATCATTATTTTTTTCAATTATTTATTTGGGTTCTTTGGATTACAAACAATATATAAAAACAACTTATGATCCACTGGAAAGCTTTTAGAAATAATCATCTCCACATAATTTCTTCCCTCTTCTCCAAAAACACTTTCCTGCAGAGCTGAACACAGTGACAGTAACAGTGTCCCTTTAACAGTCAGTACATAAAATTAAAACTGATTGTATTATATTGGTTTAATTTAACTATAGTGACACATGTACAAAATAACAGTTACTGAAAAGCTTTCTTTTGTAATTCATCCACAGATGACGTTTGTCTCACACATGCATTGAGCACAACACAACATAACGAGTGTGTGTCCTGTAGGCTCGGCTCACCTCTGTGTTCGGGCTCGTTCATTTTGAAGGTGGCTGTTTTTAACCTCTTGCTGTAGATGCCCTCTGAGTGTCTGATGGTGACGCCTCGGTCCAACCCAGCATCTTGGTGCCCGAGGACCTCGCTGCTGAAGCGTGGGGGCACGGCGTCGTCTGAGCCTGGTGACAAGTCAAAAAGGTTTGTTACCTCATGATGAGTGAGAGAAGGTCAGACTCAGACTGTATCCTGAGCTGACTGATAAAAACCACTGTGTGACTGAAATCCTTCTTTTTCATGCAGAAATGAGCAGAAGATGTGTAAAGATAAGGAGTCCACAGTCACTGTCGCCCTCCGTCTCTCTGCTGGGGCCCCAGCTCTGCCTTTGTCTCTCTCAGCCCCTGAACATGAATAATTAATGCCCTGCCCGGTGTAGGTTACAATAGACCAGCTGCTCTCCGTACAGGCTCAAGGGAACCGAGCAGAGCCTCCTCATTTATCACAAATACAACCGACAATTTATTTCTCTCACTTTTATAGAGTCCTTCATTTTTATTCAAGTTTTTCACAGTTTAAGTTTAATCAGTTGTGAGATGGAGAAACTGTCCAGTTATTAAGCAGACTGATTTGTCCTCAGTCGTCTTCGGTATGTTAATTTGACAAATACTTGTTTTCCTTCTCCAAAGATATTCTTCACTTTCATAAACACCCAACATTATTACTGATGTCTTTTCTTCAAAACACTGCACCTACAGATATTAGAACTAGATTATATGCTCCCCTGTCTTGTTAGTGTCAGTTCAGCGCACCTGAACAGCAGCTGCACCACACTAAACTCCTACACTAAACTCCTACACTAAACTCCTACACTAAACTCCTACAGCGTATCTGCCTTCATCAGCCTCACACCTGTAACGGCTCGTTTCCACTTATGTATGTGTCTGTAGGTCTGTAAATACAAGGACGATGCCTCTAGTGTCTAACGCAAGGAAGTGCATTTCTTTAAAGATGGATAGACACATAATGGAAACTACCGAAGAGGAAGTCCTTCATATGCAATCAACACACTCAGTTTGACAAGTGTGTCGGTGGAAACCGTCGGAAACTACCTTTTCCCCTTCGACTTCACAGAAGCCAAAATGTTTCCTCTGCTAACTTTTAAATCCAAGTGCCACCCGCGGTTGCTCACACTAATTAGCTGCGGGATATTTATGCTGGCATAGTGTTCAGTGTTTAAATACTGTAATATTTCACCATAAATAAAATGCACATCAAGTACGGTTGGTTTCAGGTTGTGGACATACTCAAAAAATCTGACTCAGTCCGCAGCCTTTTTAGGTTGAGAAGTTAATTAAAAAAAGTAATGAATTAATTTGAAAGCACCTGACAGTCTCCTGCCTGTATGAGAATAATGGCTCATTTATGACATAGAAGGTTTCCACAATGTCTCAAAAATATGATAATTTAGACATTAAATTAAAACATTTGAGGATGAGTTATAAGACAGGCTCTCATGTATCTGCACTGTGGACTGTTGAGGTGCTGCACTGCCCTCACAGTGGAGTTCAGCATCTTTTGTTCGGTCAACATCACCTTATTAACAAACATTTAGAGAACTGATATAAAAATATCATTCCCCCAACTCTTGGTGCAGCCCTACAGAATGTAATGTAGTAGAAGTCACAGAGTAAACCCAACATTTAATGTGATTACAATCATTATATCTCAGATGAATGCACCTGTGTGGGAGCTCTCCATTGTGGTGTCAGAGGGGTCATTGGAGGAGACGTCAGCTTCTGTTTGAGGGATGTAGAAGACCTCCTCACTGCCTCGTGGTTTGTAAGGCAACAGGACAGGCACTGCTGGAAGGAGAGAAGGAACACAGAGTCATCTTTACTTTCCACAGAGAATTTACAATAAAGCCATTAATCTCTAATGATCTAATTAAGCCAAGACTGCAGGGTCAGAGTATGTGGCCTTGTGTAAGCAAAGATTATGAGGCACAAACCTAACACAGTATGTTCTCATGTTCAGAACTCTGCCCTCATTTATAGTGTGATAAACAGCTCAGTGAAGGGTTCGGCTCTGTACTATAAAACTATAAACCACTCCTGTAACAGAACTAACACAACATGAGATTATTCTTTATCAGATACTGGTATAACTTTATAAGGACATCCCATAATAAGCCTACCTGGTGCTTCAGTGGTTGAGGGTCTTGGTGACACAACAACCCTGTGATGTGGTGTAAAGGACTGTGTGGACGTGGAGATCATCCGGTCCTGAGGCACAGTGGTTTTGAAGAGCGTGGAGGTGTCGGCTCTTTCAGGCCGCCGCAGTCTTATTGGCTCTCTGGTGTCGTACCACTCTGGCGGACTGGACAACCCGACTCCTTCGTCTGGGCTGGTGGCAGCAGAGGAGTGTCTGAGGGGGACGAATTCTTTACGTGGCAGCCCCGTTACAGCATCAGTGTGACTGGGAAAGACGTCGGTGGCTTTAGGGGACAGAGTGAGATGGACATGTGAGACATGACCCGTCCTGGTCGGGGACGAACCCGTGGTCTGTTCAGCTTTGTGAATAGCACCAGAAACAGAGCTGTCGTGGAGAGATATCTCGCCATCTCGCCTTACAGACTGTGCGTTGTCCGCTTTAGCTTTCACATCCTCTCCACCTAAATCCTTTGACGGCTCTTCAAACTGGCCTCCTACAGCGTCCTGCCTCCTCTGACTCCTCGTAGAAGTCAAGTTTTGGTTTCCGATGCTGAGACTACCGCTTGGTTCAAACACTGACGCTTGCTCTCTGGTTGCCTCATCCTCTTCATCTATGGTTGAGGGAAGCTGCCTGTTAGCTTTAGGTTGTTCAGGTGCTCCTGTGGAGAGCTCAGCCAGGTGGAGCAGCTCAGGCGCTGGACTGACGGGAGGTGCAGGAGACGTGGAGGGAGAGGGGGAGGTGGAGCGCCTGCGTGTGGCGATGGTGATAGACGTGAGGGCCTGAGGGTTTGTCCGAGCGAGGGTTACCCCTTCTCTGGCAGCGATCTCACGTATCTGAGCCTCTAGATCTGGACGAGGAGGGCTCTGAAGCTGCACGCTGGAGTCAGTGGAGAGATCTGAGGGGATCTGAGAGCTGAGGCGCTGCAGCGGCTGGGACGGCTGGTTGTTGGAGTCATGAAAGGCAGTGACTGTGTCTGTTGGCTGAAGCTGAACCTGCTCCTTGTGGACTCTGACGCTGGATGCTGCACTGCTCTCTGTATCTGTGCTCCCCTGACTCTGAAAGGAGAAGCAAAAAAACATAAAGTCAGTGTCAAACTGTTACCCTGTTCACACAGAGATCCTGCAACACTGCTGCAACAGAGACCTTTCAGCACACCGGCTTTGCTTTTTACGCAGCACCAAACAACGCTGGCATCATGTTGCCACAGTGTGTGATTTTAGACCGTATGCCGGAGTTCTGGAAGGCGTGACGTGTAACAAAACAACATCGGCCTCTAGCAGCAGGCAGTGATTTCTAACAAGAGCAATGGCATAACAATTATTAAGTGTCCCAGTTACATTTTCTGTTGCTGTTCTTCTTTTCTGAGTCAGCTGCTAACAGCTGCTAGCTAAGTCTCCTGGTGGTCACTCACGGTATGCAGCAAAAAAAAAAAGGCCCTGCAGCCAAAAAAGCATTTTACTTGTAGACCACCTTTTTAAAAAGGGCCCGTGAGACCAGGCAAGATTGCAGTTTGTTATTCTGTGAATTAATTCCTCCATCACAAACACCCAAAGACGAAACTTTTGCACTGCAACACTGCACTAGAAACATAGAAACAGTTTCAATGAAATGTTTCCTAAAGTCTGACATGCATCAGTTGACACACCATGCCTGCAACACACCTGTTACCTCCAGCATGACACCTGAACTGTCCAGAGATTGGACGCAGACATCAGAGAGGAAACAATTTTGGTCAATATCAACATGTTTTTAAAAAAGAGAAATGTGAAAAAAAAAATTCTGTTAATTTGCAGACTTTATAAATTAAGCTGTATGATCTATAATTGCTCTGTATGATGATAAACAGCTTTTCATGAGTGTCCTATTTACCTTCAGAGGGTTTTTCAACAGAAGCTCTCTCTTGATCTCTTCAATCCGCTTCCTGTCTTCTTTGTCCAACTCCAGCGGCTCACACTGCTGTCCTGATATCTTCAGTTTGATCCACTCTGCAACACAGAAACATTTATTCCTGTGCAGATGATAGTCTGTTAGTGCAACAGAGGGTTCCTCTCACCCACGGAAGAACAGGAGGCCAGTGTTGCCTGCACATGTTCAGGTGTACAGTATATACATTTTTAGGGGAAAACATGACAGTTTGGAACTGTCTACGCACAATGATGGAGGAGAAGGAAGTGGCGTTTGTTTGGATGTTTTAGACCCTGATCAGACAGAGTGTGTTCGCAGGTTGCTAAAAGCGAGATGCACCACACTGCCTTTTTATTCTGAAGACTGCTCTGATCAGATGGATTGCTTTTTGAAGCTTATTGTCTTTTTTTTTAATTGCCAGACAACCACCTAATCATCTGTCCTGAGCTAACAGCTATTTTGCTATTAAGTACCTTACAATCTGCATTTAAAAATTGGCACACGAAGGGGAATGGATACAGGGAAATGGAAAGTGGGTACATGAGACCCTCAGAAAAAGGAGAAATCAAAGGGAGAACAACCAGCTGGTCCAGGAGCTTCACCTGGACGATGGTTGGTTCAAAGCTTATATCAGGATGAGTCAGGGACAGTTTGACAGTCTGCTGTCACTCCTTGGGCCTAACAAGGATTGGGAGAATGTCAGAGCAGTCGAGGTTACAGTTTGTTCAGATGTGTCTTGCAGCTTTCCTAGAAGGGTGAAGATGAAAGTGATAGACAGTACCCTCTGCCTCCACATGTCAGGCACTACATACTGTTTATTTATTGTATTCATTTGACAGTAAACAGCAGATTGATTACATGGGAAGGTTAGGGTAAGGTGAAGGGGTGGTTGCCTGGGAACTAAACACGGAACAAAAGCGGAGCAAGCTTTGTTTTTTTTTTACTAGTGGCATTCAATTATTCATTTATTTTTAAAGCCAGTGCATCTCATGTTTTGCAACCTATAAAACGCTTTCTGTGTGATCATGGACTTATGCTGCAGGAGTTTATTTAAATGTTTTAATCTCAAAACGTGTCCCTGAAGTTTAGAGTGTAAAATCTCAGCTTGTATCCTCTTACCTCTGGCTTTGCTCTCCTCTTGGTCAGTGACGCTGGGTGTACTGGACACCATAGTGGCCGGAGATTCGCTCTGCAATAATTTGGCCACTCTGACTGCCAGCGAGCTCTCACTGCTCCCGTCACTCATCACACCCTGATCACTGTCCTCTTGGATGGGCGAGGAGGAGCTGCTCTGTGCAGGACTTCTGTCGTAGTCTGAGACACCTGCTGAGTCTGCAGGAGTAGAGGGAATCTGTTGTGTACTCAAACCTGGTAGAGGCTTGCTGACTGGTGGCTGTGGTGGGACTGTGTTGTCAGGGGAGCAGCGCTGCAGCCCTCAGGTTCTGCACGCCGGGCTGATTGGGAGAGGACGAGGGACGACCCTGCACCTCTATCAACAGAGCTATCCTGTGGCCTTCCATATGCACCTGTGGTAACCAGAGCTTGTGTGGATGGATAATGAGGCTGCCCTGGTGAGGCCACACTCTCTCGACCAATAGAGGTTTCTCTCAGCCTCTCTGAGGTCAGCATGGAGTCGGATGAGGACCTCACCCACAGCGGGGAGGATCCAGTCCTGGGATCCACAGTTGCAGAGAAGGAGGAGAACGAGGAGTCCTGGAGCCTGCTGGTTTTCTTCCTCAGTGAGAGGAAGATGTCATCATCAGAGAGCAGACGAGGCGCAGCAGGGGAGGGTGAGGAGGCCCCAGAAGAACCAGCAGACACCATGTTCTCCGCCTGAGAGAGAAGTTTACGGATCTCCAACAAAGCCCTGGAGCTAACGTCAGAATCTGCTGCACTTCGCTCCAAACTGCGGCTCGTTTGTAAGGTTGGCTCCGAGTCAAACCTGCCCCCGAGCTGGATGGTGTTCTGGCTGCTGGTTAAGCTGCTGTCCATGTGCTCCTGCTGGGTGGTCTGCAGTGTGGAGGGATACGAGTCTTCATTGGGCGGGGATAAGTGTGTCAGTCTGCGTTCACTCTGGGTATCATCTGTGTCTGAAGAGGGAGAAGCCCGCCTGGTCCGCTCTGGGATAGATACACCTGGGCCGAGACTGTCCAGGCTCAGAGGTATGGACACACTGGAGTCCACTGACAGAATGCTGGACCTGGAAAACTCTCCTTTATGGGGACTGTCACCTGAAAATACAACATGACAGGATTTTTAATGAGGCACAACTGTTCCTTTCAAGTAAGGCACATTTACCAAAAAGATGTAGAGCTGCACAATTAATGGAATATTAATCTCAATCAAAATTATGGCTTCCCACAATTAAATGAACATCATTGACTGTGATACTCAGTAGCTGTGCCATAATGAAAATTCTACCCTTCCCTTATCTTATCTCATACTTTGCCTGTTTAGAACGTGAGTTTTAAAGGTACCTTCAGAGGGCTGTGTGCTCTTGGTCGGGGTTCCAACAGATCCTTTAATTGTACAGAGATCAGTAGGAGAGAATTCAGGCTCTCTGATTGGCCCTCTGGGTACAAATGGAGTCAAAATTGTTGAGGGTGACTGGTCAATACCCAGGTTATGGAGATACAACTGCAAGAAAAATAAATACAGAACATCAGAATCGCGACGACAAATCTCCAGGTATAAGGTAAGGTGCAAGCTGAATAAAAATAACAGCTAAATCTTTCCATTTATTTTCAACAAAAACTGAGTCTGCATTAACAACTGCACAAGTCTACAGTTTTAAATATATTTTAAATAATACTTAAGAGAAATTCTGTTTGTTTACTCATATTTTCAGTTTTTTAATTACCGGAATTCGTTCTTCAATGTTGAGCTCTCGCGGCCTGGGCAGAGGAGGTGGTGTTGATAGTTTGGACGTCCAGTACGGAGCGTAGTTATCGACCTCGAGACTGACAGCAGAAGACGCTCCGACCGAAGTTCCTAATTTAACTCCACTGCTGTAACTACCTTGGGAACTTGAGAGTGTCAAATCTCGATCAAGCGACACGTCACTAAACCGACTGAGGCTCACACGAGCCGAGGGATGAACTATGGTGGTTGGCTGATGACGGACGTCGTCCTGAGTCTGACTGTTCTCTTCTTCTGCAGGTCTCTCCGCCGGCTGATCTTTCCGGGCCGACATGACCACGGTGCTGAGGGAGGAGTGGGACTGTGACCTGCCGAAGGACGAGGCGGAAGGTCTTGCTGCAGAACCAGTGTTGTCTTTGTCACTGGGAGCGCTGCCCACCGCCTCCCCTCTTCTTGTAGAAGAAGAGCCGGAGGGAGCCGTGGAGGAGCTCTGTGTGACATCCTGATTGGCAGCACTTGAAACAGGAGGCTGTTGTAAATTCATTGCCTGCTGACTCAGGATGCGATTCAGGGAGTCAGATACTGCATCGTAAGCTTTCTTTTTGGGAGAGATGCCAGAAAATCCCTGCAGTGCTAAACTATCAAATAGTGACGTCTTGCCTGAACTTTGATTTGTCCTCCAGGCATCTACTTTCTGCATAAAGTTGAGACTTGGGAGAGACTGGACTTTTGCAGAGGTAGCTTCCTCTTGGCTCTGATTTACTATGTCTGGGAGATGGACATCAGCCGCGGGAGCAGCTGGCTGTGGAGAGATCCCTGACTGATATGAGTTCTCTTTATTGGATTCTATGGCAGAAAGTTGCCCTAATTTAGCCTTGACGCTGGACTTGGGTGGAGCCTTAAACGCCCCAGGAGTGGACTGAGACTGTGGAAGGAAACCCAGGTAGGACCCATCGATCCCTGTTTGGTTCCCTGAGGACCAGAGGTCTTGTTCTCTGTGACCCCGCAAGACACCTACTGAAAACGGTCCTGTCCACGGCACCCCACCTGGATTTGTTCTGGTCACACTGGGCTTGCCTTCAAACGTTACTGTGGGATGTGGTGTGAGGGGTTGACCAGGTGGTGTGGAGCTTTTCAGCTGCTGGTTTTCAGATTCAGCTTCACGGCTGCTGCTCCTCTCTACCTCAGACAGCAGCTCTCTGTGTAACGCTTCACTACTGTCATCAGGTCTCGTGCTGCGAGGCCCTGTGGTGATGTTACAGACCTCAGACGACAATGATCGTGACTGGTTAGAGTGTGAATCTCTGTCAGGCTGTTGTGTCTGCTGCTGTGGAAGAGAAGCTTCACCTGGAGGACCCTCTCTTCTAAACATACTTTGGTCAGTGTGTGGTTTAGTAACTTCAAGGCTTTGAGACTCTGCAGCTGCCTTCACAGAGGTTTCAGAAGCAGAGGAAACAGCACTGCTGCTGCTGCTTGGCATGCCGATATCTTTCTGAAGGAGCTCCAGAAGACGCTGAGCAGGAACGTCCTTACTCAGGAAGAACGTCTCATTTTCTACAGCTTCTCCTGCTGACTTGTGTGAAGGGTCAGTCAGTGTCTTGGAGACGTTCTCTCTGCTCCCCGGTCCTCTCTGTTTGTCAGTCAGTGGTGAGTGAACAGTTTCCTCTTGTCTGCGTTCATCTGTTAGTGACAAACTGTGCTGGGACAGTGAGCAGCAGCTGCTCACTCCTTCTTCAGACAGTCTGGTCACCTGAGCCAAAGGATGCTGGGACAGTGAGTCCTGCTCTGAGGCCTGAGTGGTGCGATCCTGGGATGAAGAGTGAAACCTCTCTGACGCCATGGAAACGTCTGGATACGCCCTTCAAAAGGTAAATAAATACAATGAGAAACTTCTGAACAGTCAAATGACACGTAGAAAAACTATGCTGACTTTTTCTTACCTTAAAGGGACAAATTCATTGTCACTTTGTTGGAATAAAGAATAATCAGTGAAGTTGTGTCCTGCTCCAGGAAGCAGGAAGAGGGCTGGAGACAGGTTACTGTCCTGAAATTCTGATGATACAGAGGATAATGAATGTTATTCACATGCACCGTGAACAGGTTTATGATTTGCAACTGATGCCTACCATACAGTAGAGGACTCAAGAGATTTTTAAAAATATTTCTGAAAGATAAAAGTCTGACATCCTCTCACATCTAAAGTTCAAGGTGAGGTTCCTAGTCACACACTGAGATTTTACAAAGACTGGAAATCTTGCAGGATCACAATTTGCAAACACAACTAGATTCATTTTTAAGATTATTTCCCATCCTGCTGCTCCTGGTGAGAGCAGCTCACACATGGATCAGTCTGCCAACACTATCTGAGACTCTGACACATACCGTTCATTTAAAAATACTCTAAAATAATCTGTTACATCATGTACAGTGTTGCTGTTCCTGTTTTGATATATTGTATGTGTTTATGTAGGCGTCATTAAACCTGACTACAGTTAAGAATGTGTCAAGCTGGATACAGAAACATTAATGTGCACTGTCCCTGTAATCTTAAACTGTGTAAATAAGAAAATAAAACTAGACAATTTGAAATGTGATTTTCCATTCCTATGCAGATATCATAAAACCATGAGCAATTATATAGTTGAGTTTATATTTTGAGTCAAAACCACAGATATCCATTAAAACATTCTGTTCTACATCACTTAATAATAAAACAATATTATGGATAAAAAGTAGCAGAGTGAAATTTATTGTGTTTAAAGTACCTGGTTGAAAAGAGCGTCCCCACAGCTGCTGAAGCTCCCTGCCATCTGTCTCCAGCCTGGGCTGCATCTGGTCCTGATCCGCATGACTGTGACTTTGAGCTGCAAGTTGGTTTGTGGATGTTTGTCCAATAGACGGACTCACATCTTCATCTGCTGGTGACTGAGGAGACGCTGCCGCCCGCTGTGAACCAAATTATTAAACAGTGTGACTAACTGTTACCCCTGTTGCTGCTCCTGAGCTTTCTTTCATTCTTTCTCTGTTAGATGAGTCTGGCGGGGAGTTTGGATTCAGAGTGTTGAGACAGAGACGCATTATGTTGTACAGACTGAAATGGCCCTTGAGGCAAATTTGGGATTTATGAAAAAACACTGACTTGTACAGCGGTGTCACTTTAGGGTTAAATGCGAATTGCCAGTGTGTGTAATACACCTGTAGTCACGTCTGTACGTTATTCATGTCCTTAATTGTTAGCTTAAACTTAAAGGTGCTGTTTCTCTGTATGAAGTGTAGTTTGTGGACATTCGTGCAGTTATTCTGGCCTGATTGAAGCTGTAAGACCTTCAGCAGATATTGATAAATAACGTTTCCAGTCTTCCAAATGCTAACGCTAATTATTATTACAATGCGAACAGTCGCGAATAATTAAGTTTTCCTGATGACTTTAGTTGCATTATCTTATAAATCGCGTATAAGTTAGTTGACGTGTGACAAAAAGTTAGCTAAGAGGGCAACAGGTTACTGTTAGCTTGGTGACAGACGCGTGGCTACGCTGCGCATACTAATTGCTAACGCTAGCTTGCAACCGATTGTTAGCCGCTCGCCATCCATCACTACTAACCATGGGAACGCAACATTTCGCGTTGACAACGACGTCTGCAGGAAGTAACGTCGCGTTAACCGTCTGTTAGCTGTTATTAGCCGCCAACAAGCGGTTAGCAGTTAGCTAGCAGCGACAACAGCTAACGTTGTGTAAAGCGGCTCGGACGACGAGACAAATCGCTCCGTAACATCATGTTTACACCGGAAATAACGTTAAAGTTCTGTAAATCACCTGCGGAGGCTCCATGTTGTTGTTGTTGTTGATGTTGTTGTCAGTCCGCCGCAGTCAGCGCGCTTCCTCCTGCTCGTATCCAAGGACCGTTGCTATGAAATGTAGGAGGAGGGAACCGGAAACCAGCGCGGAGATTTGAATGCGAAAGACCGTCTATTAAACAGATGGTTCACCCGCTTGCGTTAAACACAAACTAAAACCATCTCGTGCCCCGCTCAGTTTGTGTTACTGTGGTTACTGTGGCATTTCACGTAAAGGTTTTGTTGTTGTTTATTTATATGATCAGCTGTTTATTTTGTTGTTTTATAATTTTATCTGTCTGCTGTTCAGTTCCTCTGTTCCCATCGTGTCTTAGAAATAAGACAGAGTGAGAGCTCTTTATTTTTGGCCCTTCTCAGAAAAGCAAAAAGACAGGTGTGTTTTTTTTTTTAAGAATTTTATCCATAATCAAAAATGACACGAGAACACAGGTTACAGTCTGTAACTGAGCTAAACTGCAAAGCAAAAATATACATTAATGAAGGATAGAAACAAAAACAAAATTAAAAACAACAAGGAATTAAGGTGCACAGGTGTTCACACAGATATTGGGCCTTTTCAGTTTTATAGTATTTCACACATTTTCTTTAAAGAATTATCTCATTTAGAGATGAAAGAAACGAAAACAACATTTGTGAATAACACATTTTGAAAAAAAAACAACAACCAAACAGTAGTAATAATCTTGTCTGTTTTGCCATGTTTCACACCTTCCTGAAAGGTTTGTACACCTGTGTTTATATTATGTGATTGTATTGTACAATACATTGAAATATGTCTGTGGTTCAATATGATATATTTTAGGTTCTGGTGAAATACCCTGACTGATCAGCAATGGAGGACGTCCTGTAAAGTCTCGTGCAATCCATTACATCAGCGCTGTAATATCCTTTTAACTGAAAAAAAAAAAAAAAAGATAATTTAGTGTTTGTGAAAGTTTAGTAATTTTTGAGGCAGTGCTGTGACTGATCAGCACAAGAGGAAGTCCTGCACAACATCATGATATCCCACACAACAATCCTGTAATGTCATTTCACCAAGAAAGTTATTTAGTGTTTATTCAACAGTGCTCCTCTCTGAGTCTCCTCATTATTTGTGGCAGTGTTCTGTGGTGTTGTGCTGTCTGTATATCTCCACAGATATAGTCTCTTTTTTTGTGAAGCAATCCAATATAATAAAACACAGAACGCTGCCTCAGATAATGTGGAGCTACAGTAAAGAAAAGCAATATAAACTTTTTGCCCCAGGCAATAAGGAAGGTAGACATGACAGGTAATAACTGAGAGCTGTATTATTTGAGTTTATGTTGTGCTTTAGTGGTGCATATTCCCAAAATAATTTACTTAATATTATATATATATGATCATTTAATTATCAAGTTGCCTGCACTCTTCTGTTGGCAATACAGCAGTAGTTTTATCTAGTGAGGTTGAAATGAAATGCAACTGATAAAAATATATAAATTATATATTTTTGTATGCAGTGCAGGTATACTGTTATATGATGTGTTTGATCTCTGTCTTATAGTCATAGTTATTTGCTCATAATGTACAGCATGCACATGTATGGATGTCTGATCACTATCATCCAGTATATTCAGAATAAAAGGAGATAAAAAACCTTCTCGACAGGAAGAAGAGAGCTTTTAAGGGTTGTGAGGAACTTTGGGCTGTCCAAAGGGATTTAAAGAGGAAAATGAAAGAGGTCAACAACAGCTACAGGAAAGACTGAGGCCAAACTGGAACACATCAGTACAAAGGAAGTGTGGAGTGGGTTGAAACAGATATAATAATTTATCTATTTAGATATACTTTTATTTTTTCTGTCTATTCTGCACACAGAAAGCAATGAAAAAGGGGTCAAATTCCTTTTTTCTTTATTGTATTATGTTTAGTCCATAAATTATCTTTAAACAAAAAAGCACAAGACAAAAACATATACACAGAGGTATGATGCAGTCTGAAAAGCAACAGGTAAAAAAAATATTAAAGGATTTACACATTTTTCAATCCATGTCATGTTTTAGTGTAGCATCTGATTTATATTGTCACTAGTTGTATGTGTGGCATCTTTTTAGTCTATATGTAAAGGAGAATTTTCCGTATAAAATAAAGCTGTTTAAAATACACAGTGTTTTGCGATCAATAGCTTTTGAATAAAATATATAATATCTCTTGTTTTCTGAATGAGTAAGTGTCAGATAGTTTGAGTTTCATTTACAGTGAACTGGGTCCTGACAACACACGCGCTGTTTGTGCTCTCACTCTTATAAACAGGCAGCAGTCAAACCCCGCCCACTTTAGTAACATTGACAGGCCCAATGTCCAATCACAGGTCTTAACGACAACAAAAAAAAAAAAAAAAAATCTGTAACCATTTGATTGGCTGAGCCGCTGAGAGGCGGGCTGCAGCCTGAAAGGTTAAAGCCGGGGCAACAGGAAGTGCTGCGCGTCAAACGCGGAAAGCAGCAGCAGCAGAGAGCAACAGCAGCAGCTCAGCGTCAGGAAGAAGACACACATCACCGTAAACACAGCGGCGGGAAAACGACGCAAAGACACAACATGCCGAAGAAGAAAGACATCGTTAAAAGTAAGATTAAAGCGGTGACAGCGGTTTAATGTCCGAGGCTCAGTTCATTTACTGAGAAATGGACCAGTTTCAGGTGTGTAACGCTGTTAGCTTACAGGCTAACGTTGTGCTGGTCGGTGAAACGAAAGCTAATGTAACCAAAGCACCGTGAAACCGACTGTCGCTGTGTAACGTTAGCGACTGTCCTCCATCTGACAGAGAGGCTGCAGGGACTCGGTTATTAAATACAGCAACATATTACAGGTGGGCAATGCCACAGAATCTGGTTTCAATCCGATACCAAGTAATACAGGGCCTGAATCGCCGATATACGATACGATACGATATGTATTATTATTATTAAAGACGCATTTTTTATGCAGGGTAAAGCAGTGCTCTGTGATTCCAGCTCAGTTCATGTATAAAGCCCTATATCACATATCACAGTTTGCCTCAGAGAGAGCAGATGAGGAAAAACTTCCTAAAAACAAACTTTAACAGAGAAAAGCCTCCAGAAGAGCAACTGAGGAGGATCCGTCTTCCAGGACGGACACACGTGTAATAGATGTCATGCGTACAGAACAGATCAACATAATAAATGTACAATAATCCATATAATGAAATAATATACAGAGAGAGATGCACGACAAACAACTGCAATTATACTAGTTTTAGTAAAACTATTATAAGGATAATAATAATATTTTGGTAGTATAAGTTCAACGTATTTGATCTTTATTTCGAACACAAACGAGCAGACAAATAAAGTAACATTTACAAATGATTAAAAGCATTATGAAAAACAATTGTCAGTTTATAGTTACTTTGATTTACACATTGAAAAGGAGTGTGAGGAAGTATAAACTTATTAAAATCCACTCCTCCTCCATAGACAAACCTATACCTTAAACTTTTCTAAATATACCATTACCTTTTAACTTTGTGCACAAAATATGAATATGAAGTCTTGTCTTTATACCTTATTTTAAATTGGTGTATGCATAACATACTGTATTTATATATGACAGTATATGTATGTGACAGTTGTTAACTATATGTGTATAATAATAGAGGTATGACTAACAGCAGCAGCAGTAGGAGGCATCAGGCGGTGCCACGGCAGCAGTGTAACCACAACACATGGTGCAGGTGTAGCTGTGATACGAGACCGGTGAGACAGTGGAGCACAAAGGCTCCGAAGAAGAAGCGTGAGAGACAGAAATGACATGCCGTAAACAATAGAAGTCATCACTTGCGCCGATACTGAGTTGTTTACATCCTCCTTCCTTGTTTATGATTTTTCCTCTTTTCATCAACCCATCACCGTTTTTATGTGTCAAATTATATTAGCCAGGCTTGGACATCATTTGCAAATTAAATGATCAATGGATCAATATTTAAAATGAAAATGTAGTAACAAAAAGGTGAAATCCTGGTGTTTTTCACTCTTGTCGTGCATGCTGGTTGATTAATATTAACAGTTTATTTCTGGCCAATTTTAAATGAGACAAAAAGTGATTTTTATGGATGGTGAGATGGTATGATTTATGATATGGAATTTCACAGTCTGGTTTTCCAGTCCTATAAAAGTCATGGAATTTTGTTGTATGTAATTAGATTGTTGTGAAGTGATCTTCCGTGGCTAAACTTTAACAGAATGTAAAATATTGACAAATTCATTTTCTGAAGCTGACAACATAAAATATCCCTAATATGTGTCTGCGTGATGTTTTGTTTACCAACATGTACGTGTCTTTATTATCTCTCCAAGCTCCGTCTCTCTATTTATTACTGACAGCTTCTATGTTTGAATAGAGTTTGTATGTGATTTGTTTGGAAAACAACACTGGGCAACTGTGGCAGGATCACTTTTATTTGTTTGTTATTGGTCCTTGAAAAGTCAGGGAAAAGTTTTTAAATGTTGTCCTTGCATTTGTTGCACAGTGTGTCCGAGGACCATTGGAAACTTGAATATCCAACATTAATTTCTGTTTTTACAGTTTCTGGCGATAATAAATGGTGTAATTTAAGAATTTTCAAAGAAAGCAGGCGTGTTGTGGAAATTCTCTGCTGCTGGTGAATAATGAAATAGAGACTTCTGCCAGCTGACAAGGTTTTTATTTTCTTTGCAAAGAAAAGGTCAGTCAGCACAGAATGAAGAAAGACCCCGAGCATGGGGAAGCTTAAACATTATACCTGAGGACTGCCTCTTACAGTGTGTTTCACACTTTTTCGTCTGCCGCAAGTATTGGCTCCGACCCCCTAGGGTGTGTTTCACACTTGGCGTATCCTGCAGGATTTTGTACCTAGGTGTGAAGTTAAGAGGCCTAGACATTTGAAGTATTTGAAAAAACAAAGAAAATGAAATTACAATCACAGGCGTTCTTACTTCGATTGTTTTTGCAGGTTTTTTTTTCTTCGATTCTTAAAAAAATCTGTGGAAAAAGAAATATAAAATACAACCATTTAAATTTGTATACACCTCTTCTCAACACAAGTCCCTCCACGGTGCTTAGAATATTATTTGACATGCCTCCCCCTCATGAATAAAAAGACATAAATAAAGTCATATGTTTCTTATATCCACATCTTTATCTATTTAAACATGACCCTTTTCTGCCTGTCAGGTGGCGCTCCAATCCCTAGAATTCGAGAAAACTCAAGACTAATGAACACACATGTAAGTATTAAAGAACCTGGAATATTGTGTCGTAGAGCTGCAGTGATAAGATGATTAACTGATGAGTGGATCAACAGAAAACTAACTGACAACTATTTTGAGCTGAGAATAATTGTTTGTCTTTTTTAAGAGAAATTCTTTAATAAATATGAGAATTGTTTTATTAATTTCTGGCATTTTATTGGTAAAATGATTGAGAAAATAATTGGTAGATTAATTAATAATTCTAGTTGCAGCTCTGTTGTGCTGTTACTGTTGTGGCTTTACAGGTCTTCACAATTTTAAGTGTGTTATTGGGATAATGTCATGACTTCTACCTTTGCTAACACAAGCATTTCAGTCAGTTAAATATGAGCTCCCATAGTCATTAGGCAGGCAGCTACAGCAGCTTATCTTCCCCACAGTCAGATATAACTGCACTGTGATGCAGTGGAGTAGATTATAGGTATATTTGTCAATAAATAATCAACACTTGACTCAACTGAATAATTGTGACATATCAATTGTGTGGTGGTGGCTGCCTGAGCAGTGCATTGCCTGGGCATGTCCTTACAGCGGTGAGGATGAGAGAAAAATGGGGCGGGAGACAATTACAGTAAAGAAGCAACGGTAAAATAAAAAAATAAACTAGACTTATCTCCCCTGTGGTTGTATGCCTGCGCCCACCATGCAATTTCTCTGACAGTCTCCATCATGTCAGTGAAAACATGGATGCTTCACACACAGATCTATACTGTCAGCACAGTTTCAAGATTAGAGTCACCAATTCAGTATCTGACCAAATGTCTCCCCCAGCTCTTGAGGTACCTGCTGCAGGTAACAGTCAAACAAATGACAGAAGGGTCACACGCTGTATTATTTACAGCAGTGTGTAGGTAACACTTAGCACAGTAGATGAGCAGTATTGTGGCTCTTTGAAGGATGCGTGTTAAGTTACTGATCTTTTCTCCTCCACAGGAAAGAATGGTAGATTTCATAAATGGACGTCATCCTGGGACCTCAATCCTGGACGTCTTCGCCTCTGGTTTATTAGGTAAGGCGCTTTCTGAGCTGGCTGTTGCAGATTATTTGAAGTGACTCAGAGTTTTAGTCATTTGGGTGTGTTTTGTGGCAAAAAGTGTTTGTGTTCAGCCGCAAAAAAGTTGCACACAGACATTAGAGAATTGAAGTTAGAATTGAAGTTATAGTTGATTGAAGAATAGAGTCTTAAGCCATAATTTATGTTGGTAAATATGGGATGATTGTGCTGCACATGTCAGCATCTTCACAACCAAAAAAACAAGGAAGTGATGTGGTGACTTGTGGGAAACTGCTAAAATTGCAGGGATTGCAACACCCTGGAGGAGCTGTACTGTCAACTGAAACCCACATAACTATCATTCCTTTATGTCGCAGAGATGTTGCAGCCTGTGCTCTTTTTTGAAATCTCTCAGGAAGGTGAAACAGACTATGTACCCTCATCTGTTCCTCTAACATTATGATTAAAATTAATGTTGGGGTTCAGATGATTACATGAGAGCACTAGAAAGAAATAATTACATCTTTTGTATTTGTCTTTAAGGTTTAGATTTTTTAAGGAACTTTGAGGATGACATCATATATTCAGACGAAGATGACGATGAAGACGATGATCACTTTTATCCTTACAATGTTGCTCACAAGGTGTTAGAGCCTCATCCCCGAATAAAACAGCTCACTGACGAGGTATCACACATCTCTCTCACTTCTTTGGAAATGAAACTGAAATGTCCCTCTATTTTTCATTCCTTTGTAACATGATGTAACTTTTACTTCATGTATGTTCAGACTGTGTTTGTTGTTTCTTTTGTGAATTTCTTGAATACTGGGTCAAGTTATAGGTTGTATTCCTTTTTTTAGGAGGCTGATAAACATGCAAAGGAATTGATAGAAGAAGAAGAAAGGCGAAAGGAGAAAACTGAGAAGAACAAGCGTAAGAAATTGGTCAGTGTCGACATCATTATTTGCATCTTTCTGAATGTTGGTGTATTTTCTGACAGTGACTGACCACATATTCCTTCTCTCTGTTGCAGCGTAAAAAAGAAAAGAAGCGGTTAGAAAAGGAGAATGCAGTTAAAGACATTTTACCCGTGAGTCTTGTTTTACTCATATTGCTGTGAATTACAACAGATACACCTCAGTGCCAGAGTGTGTCTCAAACCACGTACTTCCATTAGTACACTTCAGTGTAGTACACTATGTTTACTGCACACTTCTTGCCTGCACTAATTTCAGCAGGGTAGTGTTGTCTTAAATCGTGCATTGCCGTTTTGCACGATGGCTTTCTTTTCTTTTTAACTGTCTCTTCTTCTTTGTCTTCTTTTTAAACGGTTAATTGCAAACAGGCGGAGGAGCATTATCGCCAACATATGACTGCTATCTCTGCCCACACATAAACCAAACTTATGCCACTGGTCTGAAGTCAGACTTTCACATATTTAACCAGATGTTAACACCCGTTGTGGCAGATGTTCAAGAGGTGAAGCTTCTCTTATTCAAGTGTTGGACAAGTCTGATCCTTGAAATATAGTGGTCTTCAACTTTGACCTGCAACCCAACCCTCTGATCGTCCTCTTTGGCACCTCTGGAGAGGATGATACACACCTGACTCCGATCCAGCGCTGTACACTGTCTTCTGCCTCTCTGCCGGCCAGACGGGAAGTTCTAACCAGATTGAGGGACGCTGCCCCGCCCACCCATGCCCAGTGGTTGGGGGACATTATGTCCTGCCTTAATCTTGAAAAGATTCGCAACTCAGTTTGTAACTCTGATAAAAGAAATTGTCTCTCGTCTCTCTTTTTATATCAAGCCTGACTCATTTTTAGGGACTATTAAGGAGATGGCGGACCATCCTGTTAACGTTAATCTGGCTGTTAATAGGGGTTTGTGGAATGAGAAGGATTGTGATTGGGGTCATGCTTTAAGTCTGATACCTGTTGGGATCATGTATCGTGTAGTCCTGTTAAAACTGAATGAAAATATTCTTGATTTAAAAAGACAAACTTACGCCACAACATCACAGCTGGTTTAAACGTGCCGCCGTGTCTAGGAGCACATTTGCTACCTAGCGAATGCTAATGTTAGTTTGCGAGCTAAGGTTATGTAACGTAGTCTCCGCTCAGTCACAAAGATGGCGACCGTTGAGGACGAGAAGTGTCCACACTCAACTTTTTTAGTGCGGTAATAGTACACTGTATTTTCCTGCACTGTGCAGTGTGAACGCACTTAGTGCTCTCAAAATATGAAGTGTTAACTACACAAGTATGTTATCTGAGACACACTGTTAGTCTGGAAAATAAAATCCAGATAGTAAAGTCTGTTCAGAGCCACACTGACCCTTTTATTGTTTCAGGTGGAAGAACAAGGGAAGTCAGACTCCTCAGAAAATCAGGAAGAAAACTCTGTTATTAAAAGCAATGCAGAAGAAAAGAAAAATCCTGAATCGGGTGAAACACAAAATGGAACTGAGGCGTCTGGATGTGACGAGAGCAGCTGTAATAATAAAGAAGAAAGTGTTGCAGAAATTGAGAAAGAAGAAGAACAAAAGGTTTGTGGAGATTTTTACATTTGTTTGTAGCATTGTGAAGCAAAACTACTGTTTGTTTTCTTTGAGTGTACTTGTGAAATTATTTTGACACTAGTGCAGATGAGCAGTTAGTTGATGGTCAAGAACCAGACAGCTCAGAGCATCAGATGAATTTAGACGTCGTTCATACATCTATTGGAGCTATTGAGTCTGTTGTCAGTGTCTGGCTTTCTTAAAACCACCACCCTGTGTTTCATTATCTTCAGCAGGATTTGAATTTCAATAATTCACATGCTTCTAAAACCAATTTGGTGCCTAAGGAGACGTGTAACCAGAGGCCTGCCAGAGAGAGGAAAAAGGAAAAAACTAAATCAGTAGAAGTTCAGCAGTCCAAGGAGGAAAAGCCAAAAGTTGTGGAGAAACCGAAGTTCAAATGAAGAAGGAAGAGATTCATGAACCCAATAACGAGGTGGGAACAATGACAACATGTATTTCTACTTCTTTAAGGCATCATCTTCTCCAGATTAGAGGTTGAAATTCAGAATCTAGATGACTGTGGACGGTAATTCTAGTTTAAATATTTTTTAAAGGCGGGTGTAGGTGCTCAAATGACACACTGATTGCATCATTCGGCTACTTTTATGTAGACACGCACAAACTGAATAGAGCGCCTGGGTTAACAGAGGTGGTTGGTAGCCACCTTCGCCGTACACTTTATCTCTGACTTGTTTTTTCCCTTTTTGAGTCAGTTGGCTGCCTAAATGCCACGGGGATAGCATTAGCTTGTTGCTTGTTTAGGATTTTGTTTTCGACTAGTTCACAGATTGACACACTGAGGTGGTGTCAGAGTAAATGAGTCGACATGTTTGAAGTATTCCCACTGATGTAACCTGCTGTCGTGTAGCAGCTGTGACATACTGATGTTTTTTGTAGGTTATCGTCAGTAAACTGGCAAGCTAGCCAACCGACATAGCCACTCAGGTAGAACTTTGCTAACGATAATGTTACCAAGCCAGCCAGAGCGAATGGCAGCTCAGACATTAGCCACTGTGTCTAACACATGTAATGGCAGCAACAGAAAGTTTGGTGACCTGGTGGGGAGTCTGGGTGGTCAACAGTGCAGTCAGACCTGGGATCAGACCGCTGGCTGAATACAAGCTTAAGCAACGGTCTGTCTCTGCCGAGCTGCTGCTGCAAAATGTAAATAACAAACAGCATGGGTGGACGTGTTGTGTTGGGTGCTGGTCATTTGTTGACATTAGTGGAATCCATTTTTTAGCTAACATTAGCTACGTTCCACGTATTAACGCTGTAGCAGGGCTGAAGAGAGGCAAGAAACGCATAGCGTCAAATCCTTTGAATTTTCCAGGAGGAGTCTTTTACACAGAAATCAGTCCACAGGCATCCAGGAGTTGTGAAAAGTCTTTCAAGCTACGCTTAGAAACTGTTCACCTAAAAATAAAAACCAAAAAACTTAACACACAGTACCTCATGTTATTTCCTGACGTTTTATTAGTGACATAACATGAAAATAGATGATACAACAATTTTCAAATTATCATCCGTCTAGATACACACAAAAGCCTAATTTTCCCAATGACAGTCTGACTCTTCAGTTTTATTTGTGAATGCATCTTGTTGTTTAATGCTGTTAAACATTAACTGGTTGGGCCTTGGTGTTTGACACAGAGCTACTGTAACACTCTGTAGCTCCACAGCTAATGTACTAACTCTAACTTTAACAGCAGACAGTGGATCCCACTGTAGAGGAGTTTGCAAAAAGAAGCAGGGAGCTCGCTGGTAAGTTAAGTTTTCCATTAACGTCATTGAGACAGAAACAAACGTGAAAGCACCGAAGCGGTCACAACTGTCCTCACTCTGCCTTCCAGGTATGGGAAATCGTTTGGCTGCCTCGGGACAGTACGAGATGGCCGTGAAATGCTTTACTGACGCCATTAAATACAACCCACAGGAATTTAAGTAAGAACATAGACTTAAATTGACTGCATCAAAGCACACAGAGGCGGTGGCTGTTAATGACTCATGTTTACTCTGTGTTTCAGGTTATTTGGAAATCGATCCCTCTGTTATGAAAGAATGCAGCAGTATGAAAATGCTCTCAGGGATGCTGACGTAGCGCTCTCCATGGAGCCAGACTGGATAAAGGGTTTATTTAGGAAAGGGAAAGCTCTCTGTGGGCTCAAGGTGAGTCACCGCTCCTGTATGAATGACTGACATGACTTTTATTTTAATAAGTCGTCATGTTGGAACTAGTCAGGCATTTACAGAAAAACACTTAATGTTGTGTTAAAACCTGCAGCACAGATAAAACTGACCTTTCAATACAATATACAGCTGAGTTATGATTAAATACTTTTGTTTGTTAGTGACAAATAAACAATCTGTAATGTTTACTCCCCACAGCTCCACTGCTTATTTAAAAGTAAACGTGCATTATTACCAGATATAAAGATTTTAAACTTGCTTATTAATGCCGACATGTTTTCTATTTTTCTCCAGAGATACTACGAGGCCTCGCTGATCTACAGGGAGGTGTTGAAGCTGGAGAAGACGAGCACTGAAGCCATGCAGGAGCTGAAACGAGCGCAGACGTTACACCTCATGGTGAGAGACGCTAACTGCAGTTTACAGAGCAAAAATGGCACCAAGAAGGAAAAGACTTATGTTGTGTTTACACCAAGTTTGCGAGTTTGAATGCAGAATATTTTTTGCTGTCTCGCTTCATACACTCGAATGTAATTTCAGAATCAGAATCCCCGAGGGGAAATTATTTATGTTACAGGTGCTCCTTGCAAGAGGAAAGACATGTGAAAATATAAGAAATTTAAACAATAGTATTTACAAATATATAGTTAAATAAACAGGAATTATTAACAAACATAAACGTAAATAAATATGTATATATTTGTAAGCTGAACAAGATTATTTACACATTATTTACAAGTTAAATTATTGCACATGTTACAGTGGGTGAAATAGTCTCAGGGCCACTCAGAGGAAGGAGTTGTACAGTTTGATGGCCACAGATAGGAATGATTTCCTGTGGTGCTCAGTGGTCAAGCAACCTCAACAAGCATTGTGTCATAACCTGTTTAGCTGAGATCCTAGTGCAGAGCTGATCTTCTTCCTGTTTTGTGTGTCAGCGTGTTTGTCTGTGGGACAGATGTGACGCTCTGACACATGACATGACAAGGACCTCTAATGGCTCTTCTCAGCCAACCTCTGAAAATTCCAACGCTTCTATTAAAACTGCTCGTACATGTGTTGGGTTCATACTTCACGTCCATGTTGCGACTCTAACGCACAGTTTATATTGGACACACAAGTTTCATTTGTTTGTTTTTTGTTTTTTTATTTCCTTCCTGTAGATTGACAGGCACTCAGTTCTGGTTTTACCGGTCTGAGCTCAGACTGATTAAATGTTCCTGCCAAAGGCTGAACTGATGTTTGTCATCATGACACGTTCTGGCAAAATAAACACTGGCCTACATCAGCAACTGCTGGTGGCGTCACGCTGCTACATCCAGTCCTGCTGACTGTATCACTGCTTCACTTGGCCGCTGTACTGTTATCCATTGGCTGAGTTTCATTCTCAGTTGGAAGGGATCAGATGCTCTTTTCCACTAGTTTTGGTTTAAGTTTTAATTCTTTGTATTTCTATTTTAGGAAATGGGCTTCTCGTGGGCGCAGAGCTCTGAGGCGCTGAAAACACACGTCACTTTAGAAGAAGCTGTTGAAGCTCTGTTTGGTGGTGACAGTAATCTGGGTGCTGGAGGTAAACATCACTAAATGTTTAAAAGCATTCTGTCATCTTCAGCGATGTTTTGGTGTTTGAATTGTGTCGTACTGTTTGTTGTCTTTGGTCAGATGCCAGTGCCAGTAGGGACAACATAGAACAACCGGTGGTGCAGGAAGAAGACGACGATGAGGGAGAGTGGATCGTCTTACAATCAAGTCGTCCTCGAACGCAGCAGGTCAAAGAGTCTGATGCTTGTGGACAGAGCAGGTCGAAATCTCAGTCGCCGACGCCTCATTCAAAGAGTTCTGTCAAACCGTAAGACTGCAGTCATCAATGTGTTTTATATGGACAATTCCATTTCAGTTTAATTCAAAATTTGTTACTAATTACAGAATTTATAAAACAGATTTATAATGCCAAACCCCCAGGTCGTCATTTTATATTTGGAATATTACAAGTTGTTGTGATTAATATTCTGTTGCTGTTAGTTTTTCTCACATGCTTGTGATCAGAACAACTGAAACATAGTTCTGAAAGTGGGATCTGCAAATTGTGTCTCACTTTGGATCCTGGAAAGCTGAACTGTGAACAGATGAGCAACAACTGTTTGTCAGCTCATCTGTTTCCTGTGTGTCTTTTACAGTTTTCTAACAGTAACAATCAGTCTCTACCAACTGAATTAAAGACTGTTCATGTGGAGTTTTCACAGATTTAGTGTTTTCAGGATAATTTTCTGAGTCGTTCAGTGCAACATGATTTAAAACAGCTGTTGCTTGTCTCTTCTGTTTTGTGTAAAGGGAGCTTTTCCCCGTTTGGGTTGGATCTTTGGCTCCTGCTGTCACCTACTCAACGCTCCACGAGCTCTTCAGCAGGTAAAACACCACAGTCTGTCTCCTTCAAACCTCTGAGCTGGTTTTTGTTTCAGGATGTCGTTCAGCTTTTTGTCAGAATCAGATGTTGTCTGAGTTTTACATGAGATTACAAAGAATGAAACTGCAGTTTTAAGTACGCAGAATAAAATTATAAAGCAGTTATGTAAAAATAAGATTCACATTTTTAGATATTTACAGGGCAACTCCAGTAGTTTTTTAACCTGGACCTTATTGTCTCATGATTATGATTTAGTGTCTGATGGAGATGTCAGTTTTTGAAGGTGGTCCAGTACTGAGAGAGAGCGCTGCAGCCATAGACTTTAAAAATAATAGACATAGCTACTGTGATATCACCCATTGGTTGGTGGAGTCCGGTTTTGAAACCTCAACTTTGGTATTTACATTACAAAGGCTGCAGTCTGTTAACCCTCTAAAACCAGAAATCACTTGTCTTGTGCTGCTTTCAGACGTCTTTCCCGAGTTTATGCTGCCATTTTTATTTGAAACTATATAATAATTATTATTAATAATATTTTAAAATCATTATCATTTTTAAGCACTCCTTTCAAGTCATTTCCTTGTTTTAAACTTATTTTCTTGTTTTTAATTTTCTCTTTTTACCAATTTTCATGCAGATTTTTAGAGTCGTTTCTTCTTTCGTTGGTCGTTCCCATGTTTTTAAAAGAATCAGGTCAACGTGCCATGTTTCAAAGGTTAATTAGCTCTGTTTTAAAGTAATACTCCACCTCTTTAAGAGGACTGTCATCTTCTGGGACGCAAAATAAGGCCAGATTCCATTAAGTATTTTGACAAGAAAAATTAGGGAGGTATACTGAAATATTGATTCTGTGTTCTTTGAATCTGACCAACCAGAAGTCTCAGATGTGTCGACTCTGAACTTTTGTTTATTGCTGCTGAGTTGATGTGTTGAGTGTGTTCGTCCTCACTGACTCTGAGCTGTGAAGCAAACGTCCGCAGAGGGATGTTAAAGATTTCATGTGTGTGTTCCTCTCTGTGTCAGAGCTGGGACGGTCTACAGCATCAAGATGCTGCTGGAACACCAGTGTGCCTTCGTCAACTACACCAGGAAGGAGGACAGTGACCGAGCCATCCAGTGTATCAACGTATGTGTCTGCTCACTCTGAATTGTAGTCACATGATATCTGATGCGTCAGTGTTGAGCTGCTGACAGCTGCTGAGACAGTGGAATAATGTCATGATAGGGGGATGTCATCTGTAGGGAGTTTAAAGTCCGTCCACTATCAGCAGCAAAGTGTTTATCACAGCCGACACTGACCCAGATCTGCAGCTGGAGACACAAAATGAACCTTAAGATTTCTATGTTCACAAAAATGCAAAGATTTATATTTACAAACTTTCAAAGCGTAGAAGTAAATCAGAAAATATATTTTAGATTTTCTGTGTTTGAATCTTAACATGTTTTTCTCAGTAGAACAGGAAGTTGGAGACATTTTTATTATGTTATTAAACTTCTTCATGCCTTAAGGTCTGCCTGCATCTCTCAAACTGCAGCATTATTTTCCGTCGCAGCGATCAGCTCTGACACAAGTCTTATCAGCTGTTCCTCTGTAAAGCTTCGTCTGGTTTTCTTCTCTGAGCTGTGTGGCTGTGCGGTGCAGCTCTGTCGGGCCTAGCTTGTTAAATGTGTGTTTCCTCTCCAGGGGATGGTGGTGGAGGGCGCTCCGCTCTCTGTCAGATATCCAAACAGATTCCAAAATGGACTCAGTGCGTCCAGATCGGCCGCCGCTGACCCCTTTCCACGCCCCGGGTAAGAACGTGCTGCTTTGATGAAATCTCTGTTTCACTTCACCAGTTTAGATTTTACTGATCTTTGAGTGTCATGAGAAATATAATTGTTTTACAACGTTAAAACACAGATGAAGTTTGTAGGGTTTCTTTGTACCATTTGTGTGTAGGATTCATTTAGGGCTGCACCTGACTAAGTTTTGTTATTTGACTTATTGACAAAGCAAATTAGACGTGTACCTCTGGTTACTTTTTTGGTCACAGCTGTCGCTGGATCCAAAGAGCTTCTGTTTGTGATCCATATACGTGATGTAGCTCCTCAGCCAAACTACTTATTTTTCTGTCGCAGGCCGTACAAGAAGGAGTGCTTTTTCTGGAGGACGACGGGCTGCACGAGGTCGGACTGCACCTACAGACACGTCCCAGAGCACAAGAACATTGACAGGGACAAATTCACCAGTAGGCTGGGAAACTTTAACATGTAGGAGAATAAAAAGACGAGCACGTGTTGTTTCCTTTGACAGGCGACACAGTGGTGGAGCCAAACTGTTGATAGTCACCTCTGTTCAGTCTGGTTTGGGTTCTGGTGACTAAGTGTGTTTGGATTGTGTTGATTTTTGGAGATGTGTGCACCATGACGGCCCACCACTGTTGCACCAACACAAAGGAAACAACCTCCATTATACTACTGCATCCTAGTAATAATTCATGAGCATCATCAGGCTGTGAGCATTCCTCTGTTATTGGGTTAAGTCAGGGATTATCTGTGATGATTAATCTGTTTAAAGATTGTGTTCACTTCACTTTTACTTTGGAGCTTTGCTTTGTTTTAAAATGGGTTGAACAGATTGTTCTGTTGGTTGTTCAGTCACCACTAGGTGGCACCTTTACCTTTATCCCTCAGCTTTGGGGCTACAAATGATTCTGCTTTCATTTTAAAGGCTGTGACTGATGAGTAGTTTTGCTATCGGCACATTTAATGTGCCATGTTTGATTCTGAAGCTGTGCTCTGTAATCTGATTACTGGGGAGCTGGGTGTGTTTCATGTGTGAGCCGGTTGAGATCAATGTGTATAAATGTTGTAATGATGTGTGTGATGGAGAATCTGTTTCAGTGTCGTGATGTTTGGACACAAACTGTCACACAATAAGTGCCTTTCAGTAGCACTGTGGCTGCAGCTGATCAGGGCTCAGCCCAGAGGGATGAAAGCTCAACTCAGAGTGTGTAAGGGACAGTTTGGATCCTCTGAAGTGGAGCTGTACGAGACACTGATCCAGAGTCAGTGTGTTACCTACAGTAGATGGTGGTCAGCACACCCAGAGTTTGGAGAAGCAGACAGGAGTTAAGAAGCTAAGCGATGTACTGCTGTGGACGGGTCAGCAACAAAATGTTATTTTAGCCTCCTAAAAATAGTCTATATTGAGAGTATTTACCTTTCCCTCAGACAGCCCTTTCCAACAGGGAAGCCATTAACTGCTTCAGTTCCCCATCTATACTCTCTTTAAAGCCAGACTCCATTGAGAAAAACAGTAATTTTAGCTCACTGAACACAAGAGCTGTGTCGAAAATATTCTAAATTTAGTGTACACTTAAACCGATATTGATGTTTTTAGGTGGCTAAAATTTGTTTCATGCTGCCCCCGAACACAGCAGTACATTTACTGTAGGTAACCCTGACTGTGGATCAGTGCCACACACCTCCACTTCAAAAGATCCAAACTGTCCCGATAAAGTTGTGCCATACATCAATATATAATATAAAGACCAAAGACGTGGTGTCGGTGGAGCAGTAGAGATGAGCCTGGTTATGAGTCACAAAGAATAATAAACTCACCCTCATGATCACTACTGACTATAGAGGCCTCAGCGTGTACCTCAGTGCAATTTCGACTGTCACTCTGAGCAGACATGACATGCTGCTCTCCCACTCTTTGCTGTTTGATATATGACTGTGCAGCAACAATCCTCCTCACTCCCCCTCCAGAGAAGTTTGGAGTTGGAGTAATTGAGTGCGTTTCTTTGAGCGCAGGGACACATAATCTAATTTTTATTCTAATTCTGTGGTTTCTCTCGGCTGGTAAATAAAGTGAGGATGTGACATGAGGGAGTAGCTGACTCACGCTGTATATCAACCATCTCAGGAAGCCAAAATAAGCGCTCAGCTTACAGGCCTCTGCTCCAACTTCATAACCTTCCCAGCAGGGCTGCTGCTGTTTGCTTGTCCTCTTCTAAAGGAACCACACTTCAAACATATCAGTCTGTGGATTCTGGAGCAACAAACGTATCCTCTCTATCACTTCTGATTTATTTCCAACAAATTCCTCCAGCATTTCTTGTTTTTAAATGTCTCGGTGATAGCTGTGGCCGTTACGTTCTCAGGTGGTCTGTCCGTCCATCCCGTCCTTCTGAGCACGATATCTTAAGAACACCTCAAGGGAATTTCTTCAAATTTGGCACAAACGTCCACCTGGACTGAAGAATAAACTGATTAGAATTGTGTGGTTGAAGGTCAGTGTGACCTCACAAAATATGTTCTTGTCCATAACTGAAGAATTCATCCACTAATTATAACAAAACTTGACACAAATGTCTAACAGGATAAAATGATGAAGGTCAAAGGTCAGCTTGACTGTGACGTCATCATGTTTTAACGTCATATCTCAGGATGTTTGGTCATATACTGAATCCATCTACTCAACATTTTTACTCAAATGTCTTATTTATGGTCAAATGTATAGAACTTTACATTACATATCTTCAATGACTGTCTTCTTAACGAGTTTTTTGTTAAAATCTGAGCCAGAAATCACTTCCCCATCCACCAAACTGTCCAGTGTTACTCTCATCTTTATTCTGAAGGTTTTAACAGATTTACAAAGAGACTTTTTGGGACTTATTAAGTGATAATAAGAGATACTTGAAACGTGCTCTGTAAAAACTTTGATTCTAATATAGAGACAACATTAAACAAGAATTCGAAACGTGGTTTTATCCAACGTCCAGATCTTTGTTCTGGTTTTAAACGCAGAGAGTGACATTTAAACATGAGATTTTGCAAACACACAAAGCCTTTCAAGATAATTTCAAATGTGCCGTACCAAGAGATAAGACGTTTAGATTTTGGGTGTAAACCTCAGGAATGAGACTAGTGGTTGATGAAGATTCTGCTGGTGCCTAAAGACTTTCACCAGGAAATGTCTGTCACAGGAGAGCCCAGCCCTAAAGATATGGACGCACACTTACAGAATGGAGAAGATAACGGTATTTATTAACTATTAAAGACAACAACTTGTTGCACACTGGGCATAACTGAGGTCCTTTATTCCGCTCGCCCTGGGAACATCCAGCTGGTTAGAAGTGATATCTCTGATGTCAGAGTTTCGCGGTGTTAATGTCCCAGTGAGCTGCTCACAGGGCCTGAAACTAAGAGACTAAATTAAACAGCCTGCTTCACTGTCGTCCATTCGGTCTGTGGTTTGACGCGGGGAAGATTACAATACTAATCATTCAAGGATTTTCGTGATCTCTTGGGGCGACCGCATATTAAAAGTGTACCATTATATACTCAGTGGATCGAGGTCACGTCAGGGCTCAGACTGTCTGGACTACAGGAGACTCTTGGCTGAAGGACTTCCTGGACTTGTAAAACATGTCACACTTGCACTTGTGTTTTAAATATAATTTAAAGTAATAACTCATGTATTTATTACTCAGCAGATCTTGGGACTGTAGCAGATTTATTGGCAGTGCTGAGGAGTTAATTATATTACAAAATAAATGTAAGCAGTTACTGAGAAAAAATGTAATTAAATTACAGTTAAACTACAATTTCATTTGAATTAAAAGCTTATATGTAGAAAAAACAAATTCTGTTGCTCTGCATCTTTTTGTCATATTTTGGACATCGCAAACAAATATCTCATCATATCCAGCTTCTGTTTCTAGAGACAGTATTACGTTAGGTGTGAGCTCGAAGAACAAAAATAAAGTCTGTTGTAATTTAATTACATTTATGGAATCCTGAAACTTCTCCTCAACTTTGTTTTTTTTTTCTTAAATAGAATGAAAGACTGATGACTGATAAGGGTTGAATGGAAATGTAAAATTAAAAAATAAACAGGGAAAGGTAATGCAATAATAGTGATAAAATGTATAAAAATATAAAATATATATATAAAATAAAAAAATATCAACTTGTGCTTTTATTCCTTTTATCAGTTTTATGAACAGTTTAATCTTGTAAGTTGTTTATATTTGTTATTTATACCATTGTTCACTTCCCTGTACTTACTGGATTTGACAAAACAACGTGGGCCAGGCCTGTGAAACAGATGTGAGTGCGACACTTTTGCACTGTTTAATGACCAATGTGAAACATTTGTTAAAAATCAAATGTTTTAAGTTTAATTATATTGATAATGTAATTCAAACAGTTACATTATTTATTACATTTGCAACATGGTAAGGGACTGTTCATTTTAAAGTAAAAAAATGGGGGAAAGTAATACAATAATAATAATAATAAAAAGAATAAAATCATTTATCACAGCCAGAAAACGTAAAAAATGGAAATTAGCATTGGATTTTCAAATTTCAGACGGTCCTTGGACACAAAACCCCAAATCTGAGCTTAAATGTGATGTATCGCTTTATCTGTGTCTCATTTAAAATGTGTGTGAGTTAAAAACGGAGACTATTTTTCAACTCCAGGATTTCATCTTCAACTTTTCATCTTCAAACATCAAAGGGTAAGTTTTGAAAATCTAATAACTCATTTATGGTGGAGGGAGGGTCAAGGAGAAATATCTGGAGCTTCAGGGAGGTTAAAAATAATAAATATATATTTTTAAATCAACCAAAGTCACACTCCAGCCACCCCTCTGCTCTGATAAGTACAGAACACTCCCTGACTAATGATCTATAACCTCTTACATTTCAACACTGTTTACTGCCTCACCTGATGATTTACACACTTCACACACTCAGATACACACTTTGTTTTCCTGCACGGGATCAATAAATGTATCTCACCTTGTGTAAAGTCTTCAAGCTTCAGCAGGTCCAGGTCACACACACAACACCTGAGACCTGCTCACCTGAGACCTGCTTACCTGCAGGTCACCTCTGGATCCAGAGTGACGCCTCACAGCAGCTGCAGCCTCTGCTCGGGTCAAGTTCAAACACGCCCCGCCTCTTTCCCAGCTTGGCCTCATCCCATTGGTCCACTCTTTGATTGACTGCGCTGTCCTCCAATAGGAGTAGAGAACGGGCTGCGCAGGCGTGTGAGAAGAAGACGGGTTTAAAGTGAGCAGTGAGGAAGAAGAGCAGCTGAGGCTCCGCAGCTCTGAAGGTGAGGACTTTATTACGTCATATTGCCTTTAATTAATCTTTATAAACTCTGTCAGTGTGATTGATTAATATTGATTAAGTGTGTCGTCACGTTTATCTGGTGTTTTATTGAGTGTTAGTGTCAAGAACAGAGTGTCAGCTCTGCTAGCTTCACTTAGCTTTAGCTCGTTAGCTAGTTTGGGGCATGTGGATCAACTTAAAGTTACTTGACCTGATAATTTATGTGTCTTGTCTTATTTTCAAAGCATATTTCAATAATTTACAGGCAGACATAACTCTCTGTGCTCGTTGTCCTTTATGTGCAGCCTGTTTTAATTCTTCCTCACCTTCTCAGAGTTTGAGTTTTACACTAAAATAGGCTTGAAAAGAGTTTCTCACCATTTATTTCAATCATTAACAGACAGGTATTAGTCTCTGTTGTTGTTGTTGTTGTTGTTGTTGTTGTTGTTGTTTGTGTGCAGCCTTTTTTAAATTCTCCCTGACCTGCTAAGTCAGATGTTTAACACAAAACAGGCCTGTAAAGTATATTAATAATGTATTTTATTTATTTACATACAGGTCTTAGTCTCTATTGTCCTTGTTGTTTGTGTGCAACCTTTTTGAGATCCTCTCTGACCTGCAGAGTCAGATGATTAACACACAACAGGCCTGTAAAATATATTTAATAATGTATCTCAATAATTAACAGACAGAAATTAGTCTCTATTGTCCTTGTTGTTTGCGTGCAGCCTGTTTTAATTCTTGCTCGATGACTTCCTCATGCCAGCATGTCAATCAAGTGCTTTCACTTCTTGGCAGCTCTTATGAGTTTGTTCTTCATTACAGGCTTTAATGAAACTAAAATAAGTCTTGCAGCACTAGTTGAGAGATTTTCTGCATGAAATGTGTCTTATAAGCTGAAACAAAAGGGAAATACACTCCTTTTCCCGTCACAACCGCAGGATGGCTGGTCTTCACTTTTACTTTCGGTTTCATTGAGTAAAAAGTCCTCTAGACAGAGATCAGGTTTCCTTAATGGACTTTTGGGTACTTTCACATCTCATATGTAGTAAAAGGGTAAATGAGGCCGAGGTGCCTCCCCAGCTGATGCATTCACTGAGATGGAGGAATATGTATTAACCCTTAAAGCACCACTCTGATGCAAATTCATTCTTTTACGTATGTTTCAAAACAGAATTTGTTGTAGTCTTTGTGATCAATATGAGACAATGATAACGTAGAACTACAAGTCACTCAGCCAGATAGGGAAATGGTCGCCTCACCCCTGCACCATCGAGAGCGTCCTGATTGGGAACATCACAGCCTGGTACAGATACAGCAAAGAACACATACTGAATAGTCAGTGCTCTGCCGTTCCCAAAGAATTTGTACACACCAGGCACTGTGGGAATAAGGTCAGGAGAATCATTGAGGATCCAAACCACCAGATAATAGCCTTCTCTTGGGAAGAAGGTACCGTGAGAGGGTCAAGAAGAACCTCTACCTGCAGGCCACAAGGATCCGAAATGAGGTCATTGGCCAAGACTGCCCCAAAGCCCCCCTTAATCATGCACAAATTTATTATTACACTCTTATGTGTGACTAATAAAACTGATTGATTTCACAGATGTCATTCGCCAGCGACCGGCTGTACAATGAATTTGTGCGGCGGAAAATGCCAACTTTTGTGGACAAAGTGGACGTGGGAGAAATCATTTACCATCTACCATGCCTGACAGATCATGACAGGGTGAGTGTCATTAAACATAAGGAGCTGTCACTGGCGCTGGAGATTGTGTGAATAGTACTGGAATATTATTATGTATTGGCTCGAGCACTCCCATTAAATGTTGCATCAGTAGCCCTTTTTACGCTGCAAAGTCCCGACTTCATGCTGTCTTTGCATTTTTACACAGAACCAAATAAAGGTGCCATCATGTCGCTCCAGTGTGTGATTTTTTTTAGACAGCATGCTGACATCCTGGAATCGAGGGTCATGACGGTTGTGACATTTAACATCACATCGTCGGCCTCTAGTGTGACATATACCATATGCATCAGCAGCGCTTTGTAGACAATAACAATGACATGACATGTCAATAACAATTATTTTGTTTTACTAAATTGCTATCCTCTGAGTTAGCTGCTAACTGCTTACAGCTACTCTTGAAATCTCCCATCATAGGTCACACGCATAACATGTCGTCAAAACGTCACACTCGTGCTGCCTATGATCCCGTCCTGCAGGTCCTGTTCCTGGCTCTGAGGCAAAACAGCTCTCTGTCCCCCTATTGTGCGATTGTACCTTTAATACAGAACGGCGAAGCGGCATGACAGCGTGATATTCTGGCCTTGAAGAGGCGATGTAAAATGGTTCTCTTTGTTTTGCAACGGTTACCAGGAGAATCCTAATTTTGTTCCTCCACATACGACACTGCATACAGATGGATAAAAGTCTTTCTCACTACCAAGTATACAAATTATTTTTCCATACGTGTGCCGATACAAGAACTTTCTATACAAATACAAAAAAAAAAAAAGTTAATACACACACACACCTTAAACTAAAGCTCTCAAATGTTAACTGGACGCACATTAACTTTACCTTAATAAAATAGTCTTTTTTAAATTTAAATCTGGAAGTATGTGATCAAAAGAATATGCACAACTACAAATCTAAACCGATATTTGAGACCATCTTTCTGAACTTTACAGTTTTCAATAACAGAGTCTACCATTTAGTTGATGCTTTCCTCCAAAGCCAGTAATACATTTTCACAGCAGTGAACCATTTCTTGCACAGTTAACAACAAGAGGCTGATGACTGCTCTGATCAATTGATGTATGTGTGTTTTTTTTCCTCCAATGAAACGTTATTTTAGGAACAAATTGAGGCGAAGAGACAGAATCGTGGGAACCGTGAAGGCGTGGTGATGCTTCTGGACTGTCTGAAGAGGAGAGAAAACTGGCCGGAGCAGTTCATCGAGGCGCTCAAGGCGTGTGAGCAGTGGGCCCTGGCAGCTGAGATGAGAGCAAAGTACAACACTCTGAGAGGCATCAGGCAGGCTGCTGTTGCTCCGCCAGCTGAAGCATCAGCTCCTCCAGAGCCGGCTGCCCGGGCCTCACCCCCTGTGCAGCCACAAGCCCCCCAGAGCTCAGCAGCCCAAGTTCCTAAGGCTGTTTCCCCACCTGAGCCTGTCCCTGAGCCTCCACAGTCCACTCAGGCTGAAGTGGCACCTCCTCCATCAACACCTGCTCCTTCCCCCGCCGCCCCACACACTCAGCCCGCTACACCCCCACCTCCTCAGAGGGAGACTCACCAGGAGCCGGTGGAGAACTCTGAATCAGACATCCAGGATGTCTCTGCTGAGGATGCTGTGATCCCTGATCAGGTGAGCGCAGGAAACAGAGAGGTATCCATCAGCTCTGTGGATGCTCCTCAACCATCCCGTCCTGCTGAGCAGTGTGAAACACACACTGCGTCCCCAGATCTTCTCCAAACAACAACCGCCTCCACAGAGGTCAGTCCACCGCAGAGTCCCTCTGCGGCTCAGATGAACTCTGATGTGACCGATGGATCCTCCTTCCTAACCCTGACCCCAGAGAGGCCTCCAGTCCAGGACACCAGCCCTCCTGGTGACTTCAAACCTGCAGCTGTCCTGCAGCCTGAAGAGACGTCTGAACCTCCTGCTGCACAGGTGAAAACCTAAATATCATCATTTAAAACTAAAGATCCCGCACACTGTCCATCTGTGTTACAGTCCTCAAACCTTCATCAGGATAATTTAAATGCAGTCTTCTTCTGTCTAAACTACATAGTCACACATTCATGCTTATGTGCACAACATAAGAATAAAAAGGCGGCTCGCTAGCATTCCACAGGGTGCCTTTAATGAAACCCATTACCTACATTACTATGTAAAAATTCAGTTATAGAAAATAAGTTAAAGCAAGTTTTTGTCAGTGTTTTCACCCAACAGCAAAACATTTCTGAGTGTGATTCGTTCACCAACAGCCCTGCAATAAATCCTAAAGCTAAAGTTCAGTGTTCAACAGATTCAGTTACATTTGAGACAGTCAAACACCAGCTTACTTTAAAAAAAAAAAAAAGGAACCTGACATGTGACATTAATTTCTCCTGCAGGTTGTTGAAAGCAGCCCGCAGACAGAAGCTGCAGCGACCACCTGCCCCCCGCCTGGTGCTGCTGGGATGGATGCCCCTCTGTGTGATGACAGCTCTGTGTATCTGAGTAAACCTGGCCCACTCATCAGCGTCCACACATTAAATCACAGCAGCCCTACGATCCCTGCACAAAGCTTGCCTTACTCGGGTAATACTGAGCGTCTGGCAATGAGCAATTCTGTGTCGGATGCTGTGGCCATTGTCCAGCCTTCTACATGCTCCGCTGTCAGCTCCACCACCGTGACTACAGCGTCTGCACCGCCATGCCAGGAGACCGGCATCACTCTGAACCATAACGAACCAGAGGAAAACCACTATGAGTCTCCACGCAACAGTTTGGGAACACAGGCGGTGCTGGAGCACGTGGTGCATTTTTCTGAGGAGCCGTCTATCTCCAACCTAGACGGCCAAAACACTACACCACAAGTTCCAGCTGTTGACAGTGAAGCAGCCAAAGAGATGACCTCTGCTCCACCACTGTCCAACAACGCTGCTGATACTGTACCGAGTGTAAACACCTCCTGCAGTGAGAACCACCACCCGTCTGAGCCTACACCCACTGATCTGTCAGCAGAGCCGAAGACACTGCAGGATTCAGAGGAGAAGACGGCCTGTCGCACCCTGACACCTAATACAAAGTACATTCTGATCGCTGTAGGAGTGGCCGCCTGTGCACTGCTGATGGCGTGGAGGTTTAAGCATTAAGGGGAAGATTTGACTTTAAGGCTTTTTAAAGAGGATCTTAAGGTTATGGTGCCTTATTGTAGTCACTGGACTGGGATGGCGTGAGGCAGCTGTATAATAATTACCATGTCGTTAATTATGAGTAGGGGTGCCGGAATATTGTCAATAACCACAATTTTTAAAAATGAAATACTGATATCATGGTAAAAAATACACATGATCATACTGTGTAAACAATCCTGCAGCTCTTAAATAATTTCCGTCTAAATGTTCTCGCTCTGTCTCTCGACCTTAACGCCACCTGGTTGCCTTTTAACTATCCGTTAAGTGTAATTGCTCCTTTTGTACGATGTTGTAAAGTTACGAATGTGCACTTGTGTAGCACCTTTCTAGCACTTTACCCCACGTGTCACATTCACCCATTCACACATTCATACACTGGTGGCTACGGCAACCATACACGTTGCCACCTGCTGCTCAGTTATACATTTACAAGCACTTTCAGGGTGCGGTCACACATGAGTGGTACAGACAACAGCGAAAATTCGCCTTCCGTTTAATGTGAGCAGAGCGGTGAATAAAACGTTCGTGTCAGGTGGCAAAGCAAATTCCCATCTTTGCATCGCGTTGAGTTCAACTTGGGTGAACTCTGGCCCGCGGAATCGCAGCCTCAGCCTAAAGACTCTTTCACTGTTAGTAAACAGTGTGATGTGTCTTGGTGGGCGGGGCTTAGCTGGAGGCAAACAATTCGTCACAGACATTAGCTAGCGATAGTTAGCTCGTTCTGTGGTGCATTCAGAGATACTTACTCCGAGTGTTGGAGCTCACTCTGGACACTCTGTCTGTGGAGACGCACCATGTCAGGTCACTCACTCTCCGGGACGCCAGTGTTACTTGAATAAGTAAACACTGAGCAACGGGACCAGACTGGCCGACCCGTATGCTCTCACTCAGTGGATGGATGATGTCACAGGAAGCCAATCTTACAAAGGAGGACCACACTTGTTTGTTTTGCTATGGAAGCTAACGTTAGCTAATGTGCTAAAAAGTTAGCGTTGCAGAGAAATCCAATATTCCTCTTAATCCCTCCCCAGTTTCTGATGAGGTGGACATGATAACCCTTAATACACATAACGTTATTCATCCCTACAACAGGAAATACTTTTTCCCTAACCTGATATGAAGTGTGCGCTGCACATGTGAGCATTTTTGATGATGGCCTCCGTCCAGTCCTTTGGTCTTATCACATTTAACCATAGTTGTCTTTGTTTTTGTTGACGGGCAGTGGCGGCTGGTTTTGAGCCGTGACTCCTTCTATTCTGGCTCCAATAACACAACAAGACAAACACATGTTAACACTCCTGTGGAGCCTACAGCCCTGTGGGGGAGAGGCAGCTGCACCTCCAGATAAAGAGGTGACGTCATCGTGACGTCGGCACTAAGAGGATCTAAACCAACCAACCACAGATATTGTCTGATATCCGATATGGGCCGTGGAAAATATAAAAGGCGTCACGTGAGAGATGCTGCAGTGAGTCAGGAGACTGGGATGAAACATAAAAAATGTAAAATGAACCAATAACATCATGTTTCGCTGTATTTGTTAGCAAGCTAGCTTTCTGTGTCGGCCACGTCAGGCACTGCCCACATTCAGCACGACTATCATGTGTGACCGTGCCCTCACGTGGGAGCAGTTTGGTGAGGGAGGAGTCAGGAACTGGACTGCTGATCTTTAGATTAGTGGACAACCTGCTCCACCTCCTGAGTCATGGTTACAGACTCTCTCCACCTTCATACACTCATATTTTCAGTTGGGCTGCCCCCTGAAAGTCGGAGATTCGAATTATCAGTCGGAGACCCCTCAGTCAACTGAGAATCTTCAAGTTGAGCAGTTTTCTTGTTTTTTGTCAGTCTGTGTGCAGTGTACTTCTGGGGATGTTTCAGTCCCCAGATTTAGCTGTAGAGTGAGCGCTCCTCACTTTCATGCTGCAGACACGGAGACAGCTGCCCCTAAAGAAGAGAGGCTTTGCCCCCGTCAGGCTTCAGGATAACGTTATCTTCTGCTTTCTTTTAAGAAGGCATTCATTCATTCATTCATTCATTCATTCATTCGACACAGTCTCTGGCTTTTGTTTGACATTTCCAATCAATCTTTAGCCCAGTTGGCTTGTTTAGTAATCAGTGTGAATGTCACTGTCACCCTGAACGTCCCACTGAACCCAGTTCAAACCATCAAACTGTTATCTGTTAAAAGAGGAACAAATAGTTGAATATTCATGTGAAACAGATAAATCTGAGTGAACTGAGATAATCCTGAGTCAGGTACAGCTCTAATTTTCAGTGTTATTTATTCACCAAAATGACAAAATCCACTAAAGAAATTAAAGATTCATTTTAATTATAGTATTTTTCTTTTTCAATTTTTGTATTGATACGGCGATAAAATCGTCATTGTAAACGCTTTTGGCCAAGATAACCATGTAGTAAAACTACGATGTCGTGCCAGCCCTCATCACGAGTATGTTGTAAAGTTGCACCATGTTTTTGTGCTTGCTTTAGTGTTGAACGGAGTCGACCCTGGTGAGCAAAAACCAAATCTACTCTTCTATTTGAGAGCCTTATGAAACTGGGATAAGATCTCAGGTTATTTATGCACTTGTTGCAAACCTGTGGTTTGTGAAGATGCACTGATGCTGTGTATTAATGACGGAAACAAACAGATGTTATTAAAAATGTACAATAAAAATGTGTTGTATTTTACAGGCCCCCAGGGCTCCAAATTTTGAGACCACTGGTGTGATCAAGTGACTGTGAGCTTTCTGTCAAATCATCTGGTGTCAAATGTCTGAAATGAACTTTTAGTTTACATAAGTTTTCTTCTCCTTTAAATAGGATCAAGTTTGAGAAGTCTTGTTCTGTGAGGAAAGATTGTTTTGTGAACAATATTGTCAGTATCAGAAGTGTCAGGAAAGAAAAACTTAAATTTAGAAAGTTTTGCACATAAGAGGATCTCTGAGCTGCACATATTAAATGTATTGTCATCTCAATTTGGTTGCTCTCTGTCTCTCTCTCTCTCTGTGTGTGTGTGTGTGTGTGTGTGTGTGTGTGTGTGTGTGTGTGTGTGTGTGTGTGTGCATATACAGTCATGGAAAAAATTATTAGACCACCCTTGTTGTCTTCAATTTCTTGTTCATTCTAATATCTGGTACCACTAAACGTATAATACAATGAACACAACAAAAAATGCAGCTGGTCACATAATACTTTATGTCCTATTTGACATTCTTAAGCTTAATTGATTCCCAGGGTATATAAGAGGCCATTTCATGTCACAAGCAGCACTGCACATGCAAAGGCCTAGAGTGGTTTCCTGCTTACATTCAAGCCGTAGCACAACTCAGAAGTTGTCAGCTCTCACATAATGCCTAAAACAAAAGAATTATGTGAAGCCACAAAGGCAGCCATCTTGGCACTGCTGGAAATTGGCATGAGTGAGAGACAGGTAGCGAAAAAACTGAAGATCTCCAAGACAGCCGTTCATTACAACAAAAAAAACAAGCTGAACATGGCACTACCAAATTGCTACCTGGCCGTGGCAGGAAACGTCTTTCTACCCCACGAGATGACCGTGCACTCATCCGTTCCTGTGTCAGGAATCGTCGTCAGACCTCCAGGGACCTTAAAAATGAGTGAGCACTGTCGAGAAATGTGACTTGTTCGGCAAGGACAGTTCGAAACCGACTTGTTGAAGCTGGTTTGAAGTCACACAGAGCACGCAAGAAGCCCTTCATCAATGAAAGGCAGAGGAAGGCCCGGTTACTCTTTGCTCGAGACCACAAGGATTGGACTGTTGATGATTGGGCTAAGGTTCTCTTCAGTGATGAATCCAATTTTGAATTGATGCCCACTCCAGCCAACTTACTGGTTAGGAGGAAGCCTGGAGAAGCTTACAACCCAGACTGTCTTGCCCCTACAGTAAAACATGGGGGGTGGATCAGTCATGATCTGGGTTGTTTCAGTCTGAGTGGAACAGGGCAAATGCAATTGTGTGAAGGCCGAATGAACCAGGTCATGTACAGGACTACCCTTGAAAACAGTCTTCTTTCATCAGCTGGAAAACTCTTTCCTGCCTCGAATGACTGGATTTTCCAACAAGACAATGCCCCTTGCCACACGGCAAGGTCAGTTAAAGCCTGGATGGAGAACCACAACATTCGCACCATGCCTTGGCCTGCTCAATCACCAGATCTTAATCCAATTAAAAAAACCTGTGGAAATCATCAAACTCAAAATGGAGAACCACAAGCCCAAAAACAAAGAAAATTTGTTTGAATTTGTCCAACAGGAATGGGCTGCTGTGACAGCAGAACAATGTCAGAAGCTGGTGGAGAGCGTGCCAAGACGCATGGCTGCAGTCATCAAAAACAATGGTTATGCAATCAAGTATTAACTCTTGTGTGTATCATGTGTTTAAAGCAAACAGAAAAGAAAACATGGAATGCTTAAAAGTAGTGTTTTTGGCGGTACAATGCCATAGCTATTGATGTAAGAATTTAAGTAATTTTGGTTATTATCAAGAAAACCATGGAAAATAGTTCTTAGTTCTTAAATTAAACTCTCATGAGCTATTTTTGTTGTTATCATTATAATTGTCCAAACAAATGTACCTTTAGTTGAGCCAGGCATTAAAATTAACAAGAAATTGAAGAAAACAAGGGTGGTCTAATAATTTTTTCCATGACTGTATATATATATATATGTGTGTGTGTGTGTGTGTGTGTATATATATGTATATGTATGTATTTTGTCATTTTGAATGTGCATGTTGACTTTGCTGCAGGTACCACAAGTTTATGCTATTTTCCCAAAATCTGTTAAAAATATTAAAAAAAATAAAATAATTAAATTGTATAAATATTTAAGATTTTGTAGATTTGTTTGGGATTTTAAAATAGTGCTTGCTTAACCTCTTAAATTCATACATATGTGTTTTTTTAAAACAAATAAAAAATAAGATATTAATAAAATAATATAAATATTTAAGATTTTGTAGATTTATTTGGGATTATAAAATAGTACTTGCTTCACCTTTGATATTCATACATTTTTAAGACTTTAAGACTAACATAAAATAATAAAATATCAGTAAAATAATATAAATATTTACAATTGTGTTCATTTGTTTAGCATTATATTTTGACAATAAAATAAAATATTAATAAAATAACATAAATTTACTTAAGATTTTGTACATTTTTGTACTGCCTGTTTCACCTTTGATATTCTTCCATGTTTTTTAAGACAATAAAATAAAGGAATATTATTGACAAAATAATATTAACATTGTTTAAGATTTTGTAGAATTGTTTGCGATTGTAAACTAGTGCTTGTTTCACCTTTGATACGCATACGTACAGAATTTCTTAAGATAATAAAATATTAATAAATACAAGCATTTAAAATTTTATACATTTGCTTGGGATTATCAAACAGTGTTTGCTTTAGCTTTGATACTAATACATGACAAGAAAATATAAATAAAATAACATAAATTTTACTTAAGATTTTGTACATTTGTTTGGGATTTTAAATATACCTGTTTCACCTTTGACATTCTTCCGTGTATAAAATAATAAAATATTATTGACAAAATAATATAAACATTATTTAAGATTTTGTAGAATTGTTTGCGATCATAAACTAGTGCTTGTTTGTTTCACCTTTGATATTTATACGTTTCTAGGATAAAATCAGAAAAAAAAAAAAAAAAATATTAATTTAAAAAATACATGAATATTATTTATGATTTTTACATGTATCTGGGCTGATAAAATAATCCATGTTTCACCATTTAATTAAAAACACTTGAATAAAAACTGAATAAACAGTGACGTCAGCCTCCTGTTATAAACTGCTCTCTGACTGGCGGATTCGCGCTCTGATTGGCTGTGGCGTCCTTCAATCACTCAGTGGCCCCGCCCCCTGAGCCCTGACAGCGTATATAAAGAGGACCTGCGCGCGGCCCGCTCACAGCCACACGGCTACTTAGCCCGCAGCTAGCAGCTAGCAGCCAGCTAACAGCTAACAGCTAACAGTTAGCTGATTAGCTCACAGCGCTTCATTGTCGGCGGGAATAATTATCGCTCCATGTTTTTATTTATCGCAACCTGCAAAATATATGTAGCGAATTAGTCATTTCAATGGCGTTCAATGGCCACCAACGCGACGATGAAAGTATCGACGAGGACGAGACGCCCACGAAGCAGCCGCGCTCCGACAAGGAGATGCCCGGCTGTCTCAGAAACGAGCCCAACAATGAGGCGGCCGCGCCCGCAGGAAGAGCCGCATCCGACCGGCGGACCTCCAACTCGACGGCGAGGCATCGGAGCGACTCGGTGAAGAAAACAAGGCCGCGTAGGTGTTACCGTTACTAGCATGGGCTGAGTGTAATTACTGGGGAACGCGCCGCTGTTGTATATGTACACAATCAAAGGCGGTTCCCTGCTAAACACTGAAAACACACAAAATCCAATTAACTGATAATTAGCCGAAAACAGCCGTAAAAACATACAGTAAATGTGTGTGTGATGTGGCGGGATGATATTAAAATAATTCCGGTGTCGGTATTACAATGTAACATGGGTGAGCTGCGGCGTCAGTAAATAGACAGGATCTGTTTTGCAACAAGATGGCGTTCGCGGTACATACTGTACTTCTGCTTCTGTGGATGAAGCTGATGCCGTTATGTCGGCCAACATGTAGGCAGCAGCTCCTCCGCCCTCACCGTCACTCCGCAGCCTCACACCACACACACAGCATCAGATGTGATGAGCACATGTGGAGGAAATAAAGACGCGGTGCTGCTGAATGATTTTCTGTTGTTGCATATATTATCTCACACAATGCAGCATTTCCCTTGTTCGGCATGGACATCGGAGGCACCCTGGTGAAGCTGGTGTACTTCGAGCCCAAAGACATCACGGCCGAGGAGGAGCAGGAGGAAGTGGAGAACCTGAAGAGCATCCGCCGCTACCTGACCTCCAACACCGCCTACGGTAAGACGGGCATCAGGGACGTGCACCTGGAGCTGCAGGACCTGACGCTGTGCGGCAGGACCGGCAACCTGCACTTCATCCGCTTCCCCACTCACGACCTGCCGGCCTTCCTGCAGATGGGCCGCAACAAGCACTTCTCCAGCCTCCACACCACCCTGTGCGCCACGGGAGGGGGGGCCTACAAGTTTGAGTCTGATTTCCGCACGGTGGGTCTGCAGGTGTTGTTCTCTGTTTGATATTCCAGGCTGCACAGTGCAGACTGACAGGAAGGAGAAGGCAGAGCGTATTTTAGCATGTTACGGGATCAATGTGACAGAGCAGGCAGTGATGGAGACACCTGGAGCTACCTGGAGCCCACATGTACAGGTGTACAGAAAGGGGCGTGTCCTCAAGCACCTGTCAGGAAATCAAAGCAAATAATTTTCTTACTTCTAGACTATAACACAGCATCAGGTAATTAAGGGACAGTTCAGACCTTTTGAAGTGAGGCAGTGTGAGTGTGTGTGTTTCCTACAGCAGGTGTCAGCACATCTCCAGGTTGGATACACACGCTGGAGTATTAGCATGGAAGCTAAGCACTGTACTGCTGGAGGGGCACATCAGCACTATATATATTAGGCTCCTAAAAAATCATTCTCTCAATGGGTCCTTGAAATCCTTGAGAGTTTGTGAATTTGAGGGGGAATCAGGGTCTTTAAAGTTTTTTGAAAATAGACATAAATAGACATGGGTCATTGAAAGTGCTTGAATTTATATACCTAAAATATAAATATCACAGGATTTCCCATGGGTCATGGGAAATCCTGGAGAGTTTGTGAATTTGAGGGGGGAGTCAAGGCTTTTAAAATTTTCAAGACATAAATGGACATGGGTCATTAAAAGTGCTTAAATTTATATACCTAAAAATTAATATATCAGGATTCCTATAGGTCCTTGAAATCCTTGAGAGTTTGTGAATTTGAGGGGGGGAATCAAGGCCTTTTAAGTTTTTTGCAAATAGTTAGTAGTCATTGAAAGTGCTTAAATTTCTATACCTAAAAAATAAATATCACATGGTTCCCATAGGTCCTTGAAATCTTGAGTTTGTAAATTTGAGTGGTGGAATAAATAAGGCCTTTTCTAATTTGAATAAGCATAAATACATAAATAGATATGAGTCACTGAAAGTGTACCCAAAAAGTCAATTACACAGGGTTCCACTTGGTCCTTGAAATCCCTGAGGGTTTGAGCATTTGATGGGAAATATATCAAGGCCTTGGAAGTTGTTTGAAATCCTTGAGAGCCTGTGAATTTGACAGGGGGGAAATAAAGCCTTTACATTTTTTATGAAGATAGACAAATAGATAGTAGTCATTGAAAGTGCTTAAATTTCCATACCTAAAAAATTAATATCACAGGGTTCCCGTGGGTCCCTGGAATCCTTGAGAGTCTGTGAATTTCAGAGGGAAAATGTCAAGGCCTTGGAAGTTGTTTGAAAACAAACATCAATAGATATGAGTCATTGAAAATGCTTGAATTAATTTAACTTAAAAAATGAATATCACAGGGTTTCCATGGGTCCTTGAAATCCTTGAGCATTTGAGAGGAGAGGGGGGTCAAGGCCTTGGCAGTTAAATAAATAGATAAGGGTTGTTGTAAGTGCTTGAATTCATGTACCTAAAAAAAACAGTATCACAGGGTACCTACAGGTCCTTGAAATTCTTGGGAATCTGTTAATTTTAGGAGGGAGAAATATCAATATATCAGTTTTTTGAGAATAGACAAATAGATGTGGGTCATTGAAAGTGCTTGAATCTATATACACAGGAGAAAGCGATATTACCGGGGTTTCCATGGGTCCTTGCAATAACTGTTTGTGAATTTGAGTGAGGGAAAAAAAAATCAAGGCCTTGAAAGTTTTTAAGGAATCGACATAAAAAGATCTGGGACATGTTTAACCAACTGTGGGATGTACAGATGCACAATTTCACGCTCCTTAAGACGAGAGAAGAAACCTTAGTTGTTCTAAACTTGAATGACAGGAAGTGATGTAGTCTTCTCTGGTGAGACGTGTTCCTGTAGTGATGAAGGTTCCTGTTTGCTCTTCCTCCTCCCCCAGTTTCCCGCCTCTGTCTCCTCCTGACCAGTGACCACATCCCCTCAGTGACGTAATCCATGTTCTCTTTCCTCTCACCACAAAGATGGCCGACCTGCAGCTTCACAAGCTGGACGAGCTGGACTGTTTGATTAGGGGGGTGCTGTACATCGACTCGGTCGTGTCCCGCGGACCCTCAGAGTGCTACTACTTTGAAAACCCCACCGACCCCGATCGCTGCATCCAGAAGCCGTACACACTGGAGAACCCCTACCCTCTGCTGCTGGTCAACATTGGGTCGGGCGTCAGCATCTTGGCCGTCTACTCTGAGAACAACTACAAACGAGTTACAGGGACCAGGTAATTATCACTGCTGCAGACTCTCTCAGGTTATCAGTCATTTAATGTTAGGGGTTTTTTTTCCTGCAGTTTTTAGAGCAGCGTTATGTATTTAAAGGTATTTAGCTTTGCTTTGTGGGTCACTGGCCTCATATGTCAGCAGAGAAACAGAACAGGAACAGAATTTTGGGCTGTTTGGGTGTAGCCAGCCCAAGACTTCCTCCTCCGTGTGCTGCTCGTTTAGACTATTTTATACTATTTTCTTAACAGATATCTGCACATGAAGGCAGATGAATTATAATAATTGCTAATATAAACACATAATTAATATAGCTAATACGTATATAATATTGCTTGAGTAATTTTCGAGTTATCTTCACTTTGTTTCCACCGCCGCCGCTCAGCTGTTCACAGATCACCGTGTGTGTGTGTGTGTGTGTGTGTGTGTGTGTGTGTGTGTGTGTGTGTGAGTGTGAAGGAGGCCAGCTCCGACACATAGCGCAGGTGAGAGGATGATAATGAATTAAACCAAAATGTGTAAAAGTACCAATAAAATAACTGATAACGTTGGAGCTCATCAATACTACACTCTGATAACTTAGCCCCAGGGCTAATTTAGTATGTGTATAATATTTGGGAAGATTGCAGCATCAGTATAATAAAGGAAATCAAGTAACTATAAATAAGATTTTAAAATATATATATTATTGTGATTTTAAAGGTTTTGTGCTAAGTATTGTGATTTATTACCTTTTTCGATTGCAAGTTATGTCCTGAAAGGAAAACTTTTACATCTGTATCCACTCAGATAAATTCCTCAGTCTGTTCATCTCATTTCATTGTTACTGCTACAAAATGTATCAGGCAAGTGATTATATGATCCTAGCAGGCTACTAAAAGTTTAATTTGTATTTGTAATATTAACAATTTATATAATAACAAAATGAATACTTGTCTGTGCTGCAAGAATTGTTCCCCACCCCTACTCTGCATATAGACTGTTTACCTGCTGCTCGTATGTGATTGGTCAGTACTGCTCGGACCACATATGAAAACCACAACAGTCCTGATACCAGAATCTTTTCCCGTCACTGTACACATCCTACACACATGCTCAGGTATCTGTTCATAGACGTGAACCCTGCCAGGCTGATACAGGGTTAAAGTGATGCAGGGGTTTGTAGGTGGGTGCAGTCCAGTCAGGTGGGTGGTCAGTTTGGTGACGTCTGTCCTCTGTGTCTCCCTCAAGCCCTGGTGTTGAAAGTCGCAGCTTTTTATATTCACAAATCCACTTCCTGTACTCAACTGTTTGCCTGTAAGCTGAGGCATAATGGGTCTTTGTTATTTGGGTTGAGTTTACAGTTCGTAATATGTTGGTTAAACAGAGTTTGACTCTCTCCCACCGGTTTGTTTTCACATGTGGTTTTTCTGTCTGGTGGCTTTGAAAGCGACTCATGAAAACTCCTCCGTGGACATAATGGCTCTTTGTGCTGAGAAGGAAACACTAGATATGTGTAGCTGAATTTAGAGTCTGTATACAGCTGAAAACACACTGGTGCCAACGCAGCGTGGTGTGTCAAGTGCAGCCCCCTAACACACACACACACTGGACATGTTGCACTGCAGCTCCTCAACAGAAGTCCATGCAAAGTTATTATTACTTTTACTGAAAGATCTGAACTTCCTCCTTCTCTGCATTACTTAAAATCATGTGTACAGCCACTAGTTGGACTTTATTTCTCAACTGAAGAGCCAATCTCCAGAGCCAAGACTCGCCAGGCAGTAGCTTTTTGGCCATTGTCTTCATAATGATGGATTGTGGGTTGTTTAGTTTAGGATATGTCTTGACCTCAACAATGAGTCTCTCCTCATCCAGCCTGTCGCAAATCAAGTCTTAAAAATGCCAAGACATGGGAAATAGGATTGTATGAATTGCTTTTCTGACATTGCTTTTTAAAATCTTGAAATAGTTGGTATTTACAGTAATTTATGGATAACCAGCAACACTAATATGTTGTTTTTCAGCAGCAAAGCTCAGAGCAGAGGATCCACCGTGGCCACGAGACAAAAGTCTTGTTTTATGTTACAGTGAACATTTGAGCAGAAAGTCCCTAACCCTGAATAACTGATGTTGGGGTTCATGTTTTATCTTTCTTCAGTTTTGATTATTGTCAAAATTTGTCTTAAAGTCTTACGTATAACTTGCCATGTGGTGTCAGAACCCTGGTATGATGTTCATAACTTGTACTACTTTTGACAGAGACGCACAAGTTTAGTCTCCATTTGAGACGTTACAATCCCTCCCCAGTGCAGACTGAGGTGTTTGTAGAAGGTTGTTATAACATCTCTCTGTCACTCTGTGTGTCTGCAGCCTGGGCGGTGGGACCTTCCTGGGCCTGTGCTGCCTGCTGACCGGCTGCTCCACTTTCGAGGAAGCTCTAGAAATGGCTTCTCAGGGGGAAAGCACACGAGTGGACAAGCTGGTCCGGGACATCTACGGAGGAGACTATGAGAGGTTTGGGCTGCCAGGCTGGGCGGTGGCCTCAAGGTGAGGTTCACCTTTAATCTTTGACATTTACTGCAGGTCACACAGTCCCAGCTTTAATGAAACAGGGAACCTGGATGGTGCGAAATTAGTTTCCTGTCCCAGCGTGAAAACAAGAAGCCTTGATTTGAACTTGATGCAGTTTGAGCATATTAACATCTGTGTGTCACTTTCAATATGTGCAGCTACCAGATGTGCTTTTTACATTTTGCTGGATTCAAACAGGCTCCTGAAGTCTTTGTTCATCTAACATGGTTCATGTTTTGGTTTGATAGTTTCGGCAACATGGTGTCCAAAGAGAAGAGGGAGTCGGTGTCCAAAGAGGACCTGGCCAGAGCCACACTGGTCACCATCACTAACAACATCGGCTCCATCACCAGGATGTGTGCGCTCAACGAGGTCAGTAACTTGGAGGTTGGGGGGGGGGGCTTACTATAGCTCAGTATTTTATTGTCATCGGTGCTTCAGTGGCTAAAAGACTCCAGGTGGATGTCAAGATACAGCGGGGAGGAAATATTTCTTAAACACCGTCCCCCTCCAGTTTCCCTGCTGGTCATTTCCTCTTTGCCTTCAGCCTCTTTACGGTGCTGCCTTGTGGCGTCTTGATCAAGCAGCATTGTACAGGGCTATGAAGGCGCAGAGGACGTACGCTGCATTATCCACGTCAACTAAAATAAACAATTAAAGACAGCAATAATGGATGAGATGTTTTTAATTTATTGAAGTAACATGATTCAAATACACAGCCCCAAAACTACTTGGATAAAATTATAGATTTATAGTAGGGCTGGGCGATATGTCCTGTTATCACTATATTTTTGGCTACATATATATCTCTGTTTTTAAATCTTCTCAAAAGCATTTAAGATAAGATAAGATAAAACTTTATTAATCCCACACTTGGGAAATTCTTGTCAGTCATTAATGTTTCATGTGCAAAAAAAAAAACTAAGACGATACGAATGGCAAAACTATATTAAAACATCCATTCACAACCTCGTGCACAAACTGGCAGTATAATCCAAGTCTCATTCATCCAGTCTTTTGTTGAGTACTTGACAAACACATGAATTTTATCTAAATCATTAAAATATAAAATACCTCCACCTATGAGCAGCTCACCCTGAGTGCTCTGTGCGTGGTCATATTGCGGGTGAAATTTTAGGAGAGTCTTTGAACAATCAGATTGACCATCTTAGCTGAAATTGGCTGTTGTGTTACTGCCTCAACAGATCTTACAGTTTGACACTCTGATAATATTTGTCAGTTATATTTAATCAGGGTGTCCGCAGGGTCTTAAAAAGTATTAAAAGTTGATAAATCAAGTGTTGGAAAATTAAGGCCCTTAAAAAGGTATTAAAAAGTCTTAATTGCGATTTTATCAAGTATTAAGTTTTCTTGGCGTTCAAGCTTTGACAAAAAGTATCCATGAATGTATAATCTATTTTCCTCTTTGCGACTGTTACAAACGATGTGTAGGTAGGCACACTCGGACTGCCACTCGGGCCGTGTGCGTACCTGTGCGACATCACACGACGGCGCACGTCCAGGCGCCAAACAGAGGAGCAAAAGACAATAAAAAACCCTTCCCATCTTATCTGAGTTCTGTTGTATGTTTGTGCTCCATAGATTTAATTACGAATTACAAGTGTTTAGTAAGTTAAAGATGCGTTGCTGCTAATGACAGCTTGAAGTGACGATGAGGTGTTAAGGTTTTTTTTGAAAGTTTTAAAAACTTCATAAAAAGGTATTGAAATTAACCTCAGGATTCCTGCATATACCCTGTTAATAAACATTTTTTCTCTGTGATCACTAAGAACATAGAGCGAGTGGTGTTTGTGGGGAACTTCCTGAGAGTGAACACCCTCTCCATGAAGCTGCTGGCCTACGCCATGGACTACTGGTCTAAAGGACAGCTCAAAGCTCTCTTCCTACAGCATGAGGTAAATCACTCAAACCGTACTGACCTCAGGGACCAAATATAAAGTTCTGTGTTTTGATGGTCTGAACTATTTCTCACTCAGAGTTCTTTTGTGTTTTCTTAGGGTTACTTCGGAGCGGTCGGCGCCCTGTTGGAGCTTCTGCATCCGTCCTAATCCGTCCAAACTACACCCAAAGAAGCACTTGTCAATCTGCTGCAAAGACCATTAGCACTTTAGACCGTCCTGAAGTAATTCCACAGTGGGATGTTAGCCACACCAGCAGGTCACTGGTAAATTTTATCTGTCAAACATTTGGAGGTCTCAGAAATCACGCTGGTTAGTAAGATGGTGAAAGTGGCTTCTAAATGTTGACTCACATCTCTTGTTGTGGTCGATGGATAGAAGTCTGTTTCCTGCTCGGACCAAAGCTGAACGCTGCAAAGTCACTGTCCGCAGAAACAAGACAGATTTGGTCTGAAACATCTCAAGGAAATTCACCACAGTTGCCTGAAACACTCGGGTTAGAAAGCACTCGTCGTCGTTTAGTCTTGTGGACTGCAGGTACCCTCAGAGGGGTCGGGTCCTGGGCCAAGTATTTTTAAGTATTTTAGGTACCAGGTGGATGGTTTTACTGTAGTGATTTTTAAGATAAACACAGGAAAGATGTCCCCAGTAAATCATCACTCATCTTTATGTCCTCAATATATTTTTAATTTACTGTCTTGTCTGTTTAAAGTCAGAAAATAACTAAAAATGTCCGATGCAAGTTTCCAGAGCCAAAGATAACTTCTTTAAAAGACTTGTTTCACCCAAAAAACAATTCTAAACCCAAAGATATAAAGTTACAATCATATAAGACAAATAAATATTTATATATGAGAAGCTGGATCAAGGAAATGATAAAAGAAGGAAAGGTCATGACGTCGGTGACAGCGCCAGACTGATTTAAAGGGGCGGAACAGCAAATCACACTATAACCCATCATATCTTTAATGTTTGACCTTTAACTGAAAGTTTTATCATTATTTTTTTGTGACTGTTATCTAAGTTAGCATTTGTGCTTTGTTTAGCTAACGTTAGCGAGCTGTGTCTCTGTCGAGTCGCGCCATGTTGATCTGTAAACGTCAGAAAGCAGTATTTCAATTTAACTTAGTTCAATTCAGTTTATTATTGTCATTCTCTACGTACTGCAGCACACAGGGAACAAAATGTTACTTTGGAATCCAGGTGCAGAAAAAATATTTAGCAAACAAGACATTCAGCATGGACAGGGTAACATTAATGTGTAATAAAGTGCATTGCGAATACTCATAAGAATTAAATAGGAAAGTGCAGAGGAATAAATATTGCATAGTTATGTACTGATAAAACAACAAGGTGACAGTTTGGAAAACCTCTTGAGCTTTATCGTCGTCATGACTTCTGTGTGTGCAGCAGCTAATTGTTAAGTGATTAACGTAAGTATGAGTACAAATCACTGAGGCAAACTGCGAGGCATTACAGCACACAGACAAGTCCTAGTTTGGCAGATATTTACCAGACTAATAGATCGAATCATTGAGTCCAGGCCGAGTAATAATCAGAGCCAGTAAGAACTGATGTGGTCATAATCACAGTCTGGTCAGTGATAACAGGTCGAACCTGCCCTGTTTGTTCATGTATCCAGGAGCCTGAGACAGAGCCATGATCGTTTGGAGACCCATAACAAGGAAAACAAAGGCACACGTTTGGATAAAAAGCACAAATCAGCATCATGTGATGTGAGTTGTTAATCAGGTAAAGCTGAAACAACAGACTGTTCAACTCTAGTCCCTAGTTGGGCTTTTTTACATTTAGACCTAAAATGTTATAAAAACATACATCATACAACCATCATACACTATAAACATGGAAAGCACAATATGATACATAAACCACAGTCCGCACACTACATACATGCCACTATACACCAGAACTTTGACACTAATAAGCACATTCAGCTCAGAGTGGCCACAGCTCTGGTTTGCTTTTATCCAGCACTGACCTTTGTTGTGATGGTTTTTAAATCTGAAAGTCAGTTTGATTTCAGTCATTAACGTGTTCCAGAGCTGACAGCCCTTAATGGAAAAAGCGAATTGTCCAAATTTAAATTAACGATTTTACAGCTGCCATTCACGCTGCTGCTCCTCGTTACTCTATTACTGTATTGTCTTTGAATCCATCTGGAAAGAAGCTCTGGAGCTAAACTGTTGATACATTTGAAAACTAATTTCAGGAAACAAAAGTTAATGAAGCTGACAAGACGTCACTGACATTTCCTTGTTTTGTAGTTTCCTCGTTGAGAACCAGGAATTATTTGACACTTTCCTGTCTATATTGGACTAATCTTTTCAGCACTACATGTTGCTCTAAATAACAACATATTGGAAATAAAACAAGAGTGTTCAATCTTTTAAATGTTTGAGATCATCGCTGAGAGTTGAGATGATTTAACTCTGAAATAAAAAGTGCCCAGTAAAATGACTGTCGAGGAAGATAAAGTCCGTCATAGTTCATCCATCCATCTGGTGCTCACAGTAAGACTAATCAACACAATGAGAATTAATTACATCCACTTATTAGCGTTTCACTGTTTAGCTTTTACTCTTCTAATCATAAAACAAGCCAGGTTTCCTCACTGGATGTTGACACCATAATGGTTTATAAAAATGCACAAGAGGTCACCACTTCATCAAACTTATTCTTTAATGGAGACATGAACTGTTACTGTTATAATGCATCATTTATAAGTGTCTCCCAGCGGAGTGTCTGCAGAGACCACGTGAACCCAGGTTTTAACCTTCCAGCAGTTCTGCTATCAGGAAATCTGAACAGTCAGTTTTGGGGTCAGTGAGACTGCACTGTAAAGTATGAGTGATAACATTAAGTCCCGCTCTGACCTGCCCTGCTGAAGTGCCCTTGAGCCACTGCATCCCTCTGCTTGTCCAGTGAAAAGGTGTCGATGAATGTGAAAGTAGAGGTAAACACAGGGGCATTACCACTTCCTGGATCTTCCCCAGACTCTATAAGCAGAGTGATTTTAATGCAAACACTTGATGCATTCCTCCAATGGAGGTTCTCGGTCACGTGACCCCTGACCACTTTTGTCTCGTTCAGTTTGTACTTTAATGTTTGATTTTAATGCGCGTCTTTGTTTTTCAGGAGACATTTAACAGTCTCTGCTGTGTGTTATCTGTCCAGCGTTTCATTCATCCGTCCCATTTCACTGTCTCATGTTCATTCAGTCATCGATCCGTCACGGATCACAGGGACCACAATCAGTCGTCACCAACCTGACGGAGAGGTTACACTCCTGAAATCATTGGAGACTCAGTGGACACAGTTTATCAGCCGTCAGTCATAGAGATAGTGAACCTGTATAAGTCAGTGAGTTGATATTAAATAAAGTGCCTGTCATGTTTTTGTAGAGAAACCACAGTGTGGTTTTAATCGACACACACTGGTCTGTAACTCTGTAGGTTTCCTTCTGTGGTTTGAGTTTAACAAACATTACAAAGAAAACTTTGTATGTTTTGTTACTGTCATGAAACATTTTTATTGTCACTATGAAATACAAACTTTTCATATCTTTGTGCCTGCTTGTGTTTTTATTGGAGAGCTATTAAAGCACCTCTGAGGCTCCGTGTAAATCACAGTTTTAGGCATGTTGATAAACAGACTCAGGCTGCCTCTCTATCTGTTTCCAGTCTTGATGCTAAGCTAAGCTAACAGGCTGCTTGATGCAGCTTTATTTACTCATGTAAATGTCACATAATCACAGCACTCATGTCCTTTACTTATGGAAATGGAGCAATTTTATTTAACTACAAGTAGAAAAGTATGAGCATTAATATATACTTAAATTACATCAAATAAAAGTACATAAATATTTAATTACAAATATTGGTGCCCCTACACATACACAACAATATTAATGCATTTTAAGTTGAAGCCAGTAAAAAATATTTATCATCTACAGAGTTAAGTAGCAGTCAAGTCTCTGTCCATAATAATGTGTTGTAATAATTTACAATAAAAAGTAACAGTACGATATTTGCATCTGAAATGTAGTGTAGAAGTAGATACTCACGTAAAGTACAAGTACCTCTAAAATACTTTTAAAAATGTACTTAGTTACTTTCCATCAATGCCTTACTATAACTAGCTGTGGACACAGAATGCTGTTCAATATCTCAGCTGTTCTTCACCCTTCACATCCTGTAACTGACAGTGGTGGAAAGTAACTAAGTATATTTACAATTGGGTACTTTCGTTACTTGAGTATCTTATTTTACACTAATGTTACTCCGCTACGTTTCAGAGGGAAATGTACTTTTTATCCAACTACAGTTACTGCACAGCTTTAGTTACTAGATAGATCATTAATACAGGATAAAATAAAGATATATTTTTATGGATGAAGCTGTGAAGCAACACTGAAGGATGAAGTAACTCAGGCTGCTGAAGGACTCATCATCTACTTTATGCACATCTGGCTGTAGTGAAAGCATGAAAATAAAAATGAAATTAGACTTTAATTCTAGTCATGAAAATGCAATAAAGGGACATTTCACAGCATTTTTCAAATGAAGACCACATCAGAAACAACTGCAGACAGGTCAGATCTGAACTTTATTTTCCCACAGAGACTAAATATTATTTAAAACACAGTTTCAGATTTGTGAATCTTTAATTCTACTTGTGAAAGTGCAATAAAGGGACATTTCACTGCCTTCTTCCACAGGCATTTAACCTCTGTGATAAATCAAGTCCAGATTTAATAAGTCTAAGTTCAGTTTTTGGTCTGATGTGTTCTACATGTGAAAAACATGCAGTGAAATGTCCCTTAATTGCATTTTCACAAGTAGAATAAATGTTTGACACATTTGAAAGTGGGTGTCAGACAGATTTGAGGCTTCACCTTAAAGGTTTAACATGATTTCACATTAAGAGCCTCAAAAGATGAAAATGACTTTCCCCTTAACTCTCCACTTAACGACTTAAGAGTCGCAGTAACACACTGCAGAGCACTGAGCAGTTTTACCTTCAGTATTTAAGTATAATGTGATGCCAGTGCTTTAGTACTTTGACTTCAGTGTGAGCTGTGTGTTGGTGTCCGGAGACGTGAAGGCACAGCTTTAATGTAAAGTCACATTATGAAGCAGCCTCCTGTGCTGCAGGTCACTGTAAGGTAAAGACATTTTCTTCATCTCACAGTCAATATTTCTCCCTAAAGAGGCTTTGCAGGTATGTTCCGGTTGTAAATCTTCCTCGGACACGGACTCTTCCTCCGGCACGTAGCCTGCGTGTGAAATAACTCAAATTCACGTTTTTGGGAGTTATGCAAGAGAGGAGGGCTGTTACAGAAACATCCATGAAAGAGTTAGTGTCCTTCCAGGGAATAGATCCAGCCCACTTCAGCCTCCTCCTCTCCTCCTCCTCCTCCTCCTCAGTGAAGGCTGCACAGCTGGCAATTTACAGACAATAAGTCTGAGAGGAGTAATTGGCTGCTCGGCGGATCACTGCTCCGCTAATCTGACCCGGGTTTGATGGAGGAGATGATTTAACACAAGTCCCGCGACATTTCTTCATCTGTAGTCTTCGGGGTTCAGTTCGCGACCTCCTGGATCAGCAGCTCCTCCGCCTCCACTGGAACCGTTATCACCTCCTCATACTGGGACCATAAGGTAAGATGGGTCTGAGGGAGAAGTGAGGAGAAGTTAAGGCTCCTCAGCAAACAGTCCTGACACTAAAAAACATCCTGGAGATGAAATCACACCTCATGTGCTGTATTATTATTTGTTAACTGTGAGGCAGCAGTGAGCTCTGGAGTCAAACTAAATCCAAACTCATTCTCAAAATCTACACATTTAAAACTTTGACTTTCAGGATTCTGGATGTTGGAGGTGGAAAAATGTGAAGAATGCTGCGACAGGAAACAAAGTGTGTTCCCAAAGCCAAATATTGACTCGGAAAAATCATCTAATCACAGGAAGCTCTGCTGCCAAGTGTCTGCAGTGGTGCACTGAAGTTATTAAACTGGTCCCAGCCTGTAACAAGGCTCCAGCATTAGGAGTAATTAAGGGACCGTTCGTTACTTTTTAGGAGGGAGGGTGGTGCAAAAATGTGGAGGCATGTCAAAAAAAAAAAAAAGTTAAGCACTGGAGAGGGAGTTTTTATTCTGGCTACACATTTACATGGCTGTAATTTGTTTTATTTTACTGCCGATTTTTTCAAGAAAACCTTTAAAAATCAGAAACATTACACAGTTCATCAGCCAGAAACTGTTAAAATAGAAAATATTGTTGGATTTTTGCAGAATGCTTCCTAAATGTGTTTTGTGTTTGTTGATCAGTGTTTGTGTTGCATGAATTCATCCTCACTGTGAGACACACAGGCTGCAGTTTGAAGTGTTTTTTAGTTGTTAATAATTATATATTTTGGTCCAGATGCTCTGCAGCTGTTTTCCAGAGGGTAAGCGGTGACATGGTGCATCAGTCGTGTTTTTCTTACGTCTTAAAGAGCGTGAAGGTCCAGTGTGTCGGGTTTAGGGGGATTTAGTCGTATCTAGTGGAGAGAATTGTAGATTGTTACCAGCTGGAACTTCTCCTGGTCGTTCAGGAGGTTTGTACCAGGAGCTGAATTATCCACAGACGTCTCTTTCTTTACAAAACAAACACACCAGCTGATTTAAACCAGTAAAAACACTGAATGAAGCAGTTTCACATTTAAAAATTTGATGCTTCTCCAGTTCTGCTTCTTCTCACATCTCCCGTCCTTTCCAATAAACATAACTTTTCTAGGATGTGTAGCTCTATGTTCACTGTCACCTGACTACACACAAATACACAGACTTACTTGATTAAATGTCTATAAGCCAATCACAGTGCGCCACATCATCCAAAATGGACTGAAGTAGAGTCACGCCCCCTTATTTAACAAGCATGGCCGACCGTGAGGCCCGGAGGACGAGCAGGACGCCACCTAGTCTATTTATCACATCGGTAAAGTACATAATTTGTTTTTTAAAGTAAAATGAGATGTTGTGTTACTTATAAATGTCAAAAAATCATGAGAAAGATTTACGGCTTTTACTTTAAAAAGTATCTGTTCATTTTTGGCTAATGGTTTATGAATGCATTGAGACGAGAAATCCACCTTTACAATATTTTTTTTGTGCGTTTGGAACATAACTGGGTTCAAAATTGGTTTTGATGCAGATTCAGGAGCTGAATTATCCTCAGAGCTCTCTTCCTCTCCTAAACAAATAAATCATGAACACATGACTGTGATATCAAGAACAGCTTCAGGGAATTTCTTCAAATTTGGCACAAACATCCACCTGGACTCAAAATGAACTGTTTAGAATTTAAAGGTCAAATGTCACACTGACCTCACAAAACATGTTTATGTCCATAACTGAAGAATTCAGATATTAATTCTGACAAAATTTCACACAAATGTCTAACAGGATAAAATAATGCAGGTCAAAATGTCAAAGGTCAGCTTGACTGTGACATCATCATGTTTTAACGTCATATCTCAGGAACAGAAGGGGAGACATTTGGTCACATACTGAATTGTGTAAATGTAATATGTCCGTCGTTTGTATAAACCTACAATCTACAGTCCATCAAAATCTAACTGCAACTTGACGCAGACGTGACCTGTCCAGGGTGAACCCCGCCTCTCACCCAGTGTCACCTGGGATAGGCTCCGCCCCCCGTGACCCCCAGCAGGATAAGCAGTTATGGCAAAAAAGAAAAGTTGCTGTTAATATTTGTCTGTGTGTCTGCTCATCGATTAATTCACTTCTTGTTTCAGTGAAGCTGTGACTCTAGTTTTCTGAACCCTGTTTGTCTCTGGTCTCCAACGCAGTTCGTTCTGTCGTCCGTCTCCTCCCTCTGACGTGGTTCGTGCCCATGTTGACTAGTTTAGGTATAAAGTTCCTCTGAGGTCAAACACGTCACAGCGAGGCAGGAAAACATTTCCGGTTGCTCAGAGAGCTTTCACTTACTTCAGTCTACAAAGCAGCGCCGTGAGGTCCAGACCTCTGGGAGTGATTATCAGGCAGATTCATGTTGTTTGTCTGTGTGTGTTTTGGTGGGAATGTGTGTGTGTGTGTGTGTGTGTGTGTGTGTGTGTGTGTGTGTGTGTGTGATGAACAAACTGTTGTGTGTGTTGAAGCAAAGAGTCGCCGTGCTGATCTGGAGAACTGTTGCTGCTGCTGGGTGATTAGAGCCTTTCATGAGACCTGATCCATGAGCACATTGGTATGATGGGTCTGTGCTTCAGTGAGGGGCGACAGAGGAGGAACAGTTCAGTGTGTGTGTGTGTGTGTGTGTGTGTGTGTGTGTGTGTGTGTGTGAGAGAGAGTGTTTGTCTTTTTATTAAAGTCAAATAGTTGTTGTGTGGCCTGATGTGACGGAGCTTCTGTTATACAAGCTGTAAAATCGTGAAATATTCTTTTATATTCTGTAGAAAACATATTTAATTAATGACCCACTTACTGTTTGCGTTGATTGTTTTTTTAAAGGCCTCACTTCTCTTTCCACTGAATGGTTACAGGATAATTACAGCTCATTTAATTTGGGTCTTACTGTCATAGTTTTGTCCGTCTCTATCATCTCTGTCAGTTATGGAAACACTGTACTCACCATAGTAACTGCTGTGAACACGGTGTCTTTGCTGACCATAAGACACTCCACAGGTCAGGTGTCTCATTAATAAACACACCAAACGCAGCCTGAAAGAGGCGTTCGCCACTTCCCACACTGAAGTTATGATCTATAAAAACAGACTTGATAAGAGAAACTTTGACCCATGCTTGGAGACAGGACATTTGTGATGCAGATGATGATGTGAAACTGTCAAATATTTCTTGGCGCACGCCATTTTGTCTTTTGTCTATAAGTACAGTTTTAGTGTAGATGCTACACACTGTTTTATAAATGAGACCTCAGGTGATCAGACAGGTTGTCAACAGTTCAGTCAGATTATTTAAACCACTTTGCGTCGACACAGCTGCTGTTCTTTGAGGCACAAACACCAAACCAGAATCTACCGCAGCAGCTGGAATCAGCTGATCAGGTCTCTGTGTGCAGTTTGGTTTTGGGCCTTTAAATTACAGAATGAGTCCATGATTATTATATTATACAGCAAAGCAGCCCAGGCATCCAGTGGTCTGTTCATCCATCTGTCCCATTTTCGTGAACAATGCTTCTGGAACACTTGAGGGAAATTTCTTAAGATTTGGCACAAACGTCCACTTGGATGCAACAATGACCTGATAAGATTTTGGAAGTCGTAGGTCAAAGGTCAAGATCACTGCAACCTTGTCTGTCTCGTTCTTGTGAATGTGATATATGAAGAACATCTTGAAGGAATCTTTCAAATGTGGCACACACGTTCACTTGGACTCAACGACAAACTGATTAGATTTTGGTGGTCGAAGGTCACTGTGACCTTGCATCATCTCATTCACTATGAGGGAATTTCTTTTAAGTTGGCACTAACAAAAATAAAGGTCACTGTGACCTCACTGTTTTTTATCCTTGTTAATGCAACATGCCAGAAACACCTTGAGGGATTTTTTTTATTTTGTTTTTTTCAAATTTGGCACAAACAATCTCTTGGAGTTTGGTTGTCAAAAATCAAGGTTAATGTGACCTTACATCAGTCTCATTTTCATGAACACAATATGTCAAGAACACCTTGAGGGAATTTCCTCAGATTTGGCACAAACATCCACCTGGACTGAAGAATGACCTGATTAGAATTTTGTGTTCAAAGGTCAAGGTCACCATGATCTTGCAAAACATGTTTCTGTCCATAACTGAAGAATTCAGACACTAATTCTGACCAAACTTGACACAAATGTCTAACAGGATAAAATGATGAAGGTCAAAAGGTCAGCTTGACTGTGACATCATCATGTTTTAACGTCATATCTCAGGAACAGAAGGGGAGACATTTGGTCACATACTGAATTGGTGAGTCTAATCTTGAAACTGTGCTGATTGTATAGATCTTCTGTGTGTGAAGCCTCCATGTTTTCACTGACATGATGGAGACTGTCAGAGACACTGGACTGGTGGGCGGAGTCATACAACCACAGGGTGGACTGGTGGGCGGAGTCATACAACCACAGGGTGGACTGGTGGGCGGAGTCATACAACCACAGGGTGGACTGGTGGGCGGAGTCATACAGCCACAGGGTGGACTGGTGGGCGGAGTCATACAACCACAGGGTGGACTGGTGGGCGGAGTCATACAACCACAGGGTGGTGATTCTAGTTTCTCTAAGAGTCTAAATGCCCTTTTTTTTTTTTTTTTTAAATGTATGTGTCAGGACTGAGCTCCATTTTGGGATGTTGTTAAGTACCATCTTGCTGCATCAGAGGGAGGACTCTGAGCAGCCTAAGTTCTCATTTGTTGCCCCTCAAATGTCCCTCCAGTCTGCCCAAACACACATCTGGAGGCGCTCTGGTCAGCGCTGGTGCCCCTTAAATGATACTCTGAATGTACGGTACTTTATAAATAGCTGCAGTGAAAACCAACAGAGGAAAATACGCTCAGCAGCATATGGAAGTCAGAGTTGATGTAATGGTGTAGAGTTGCTCCGGCAGTTTGATTTAAACCATCTGTGTGGTGTTTACTTGACTCAGATGTGGAGGAGATTAACAGAGAGCATTTAGAAATGTGTTTGCCTCAGTGGCCACAGGATCAGGCTGAACACAGAGGTTACACGCATGCTTATATTCATTAAATTAACAGCTGAACTTTCACACAGTCTTTGTCCACGTTAATATTCACTCATATTTGATACAAGTCACCTCCTCCGCACAGAGCACCAGTGCTCTCTGAAACCTTCCTGTGCAGCTCTGCTCGGGGCTGAACGCTAACAGAGGCCTGCTATTGAGAAGTTGACAGCTACGCTCCGAAGCTTTTAGCGAGCGGGGGGTTGTTCCTCCAGAGACACAGATACAGTAGTGTGATGTGTTTGTACAGAAACCACAAACTTAAGGTGCCCTTTCCAAAACATGTATGAGACTGACTGTGTTGTCTGAGTCTGATTTCACAGTGTGCTGAAGGACACACACGTTCACACGAGCTTCAGTCAGCAGCAGGGCTTTAAAGACGTAACTGAAGCCATGTGGAGCCACATGTCGGGGCAGATAATCTGTATCTTAACACTTTCTGAAAGATTTCAGCCTTCATCATATTCAGGTTTTATTATTACTGGGATATGTTGAAGTGCGACATATTTAAATCTCTCCTGTCACACTGTGCTGTGCAAATGATTCCCTCAAGCACAATTTGAATTGCATAAAATTAGGCTAAAATAACATTTCCACATGTCTTAACCTAGATTTTAATTTAAAAAAATGTACAAACTGCACATCCAGCCCCAGCAGGAGCTGGAAAGCATCACAGGGAGGGTGTGATTATATGATGCCATTATATAGCCCTCCTAATGATTGTTTTTAAACTCAGTGAACACAGATAATGTTTGATTGGAATTTCTCCCATTTGTCAGGAAACTGAAAACCTGATTATATTGTTGATGTTAGAGATCAAGAGTGAGGGACGTAATATACAGAAGATACCCAGAAAGAATTAAACCAAACTTCAACATTTGAGAAATATAATTGCTAACTTACTAGAAATCAGATGAGTCTGTCTGTCCGTCCCATTCTTGTAACTGTGATATCAAGAGTGCCTTGAGGGAATTTCTTCAAATTTGGCACAAATGTCCACTTTGATTCAAGGATGAAGTGATAAAGTCAGTGTAACTTTGTTTGTCTACTTTTCATGAACACGATATCTTAAGAACACCTTTAGGGCCTTTTTCTTTTTCCAAATTTGGCACAAACATCCAACTGGACTCAGTGATGAACTGATTAGAATTTGGTCGTCAAAAGTCTTGGTCACTGTGACCCGTCTGGGTCACTCTTGTGATGAGTCCGTCTGTCCGTCCCATTCTTGTAAATGCAGTATCTCAAGAACGCCTTGAGGGAATTTCTTTAAATTTGGCACAAACATCCACTTTGAGTCAATGATGAACTGATAAAAATTTGGTAGGCAATGGTCAATGTGACCTTGTGAAACAAACAAGGTCACACTGACCATGATCGCTTGGACTCAACAATGAAATGATTAGATTTTGGTGGTCACAAGTCAAGGTCAAAGTGACCTCAGCCATGTCATTCATAAACGCAATATTTCAAGGATGCCTTGGGCTTGTTTGTCTCATTCTTGTGAAAGTGGTATCTCAACAACACCCTGAGGTGTAACATTTGGCACAAACAAGAACACTAAAGGGAATTACTTGAAGTTTGGCACAAATGCTGAATATGTCAAGAATACCTTTAGAATTGTTTTTCAAATTTGGCACAAACGTCCATTTGGATGCATCAATGAATTAATTAGAATTTCAAAGGTCAGTGTGACCTCACGATTTTGACCATAACTCAAGAATTCATACACTAATCATGTGGAAAAACTTGGCACAAATGTCTAACAGGATAAAATAATGAAGGTCAAAAGGTCAAAGGTCAGCTCCACTGTGACGTCATCATGTTTTAACGTCATATCTCAGGAACAGAAGGGGAGACATTTGGTCAGATACTGAATTGGTGACAGCAGACTTTGCTCCTCGTTGCCCACCTTTTAAAAGTCAAACTATCAACTCGAATGTTTCTGATATTCAGTGTTTTGATTTAAAGAAAAGCCGAAACGTGTCCTCAGATTTGTCTTGACGTTTTCTTTTCCTTTTCTTCATGTGCAGCTGAAATCATGCAGAAGTCCAGATGCACGTTAGCGTTCAGCTTCCTGTTAGGGTTGTGGTTACCTTACTGTGTGGCCCAGACCACACTGTCACACCGAGCCACCCGGATGCCCACACGAGCAGCCACGCTGTCACCCACACGAGCAGCCACGCCGTCACCCACACGAGCAGCCACGCCATCACCCACACGAGCAGCCACGCCGCCACCCACACCGTCCCCGTCCCCCCAGGCCCAGACCGAGCGGCTAAAGGTCAGACTGTCTGGATACCCACGAAAACACAATGAGGGCCGGATAGAGCTTTTCTACAAGGGAGAGTGGGGGACCATCTGTGACGACGACTTCTCCATAACTAACGCCCACGTGCTCTGTCGCCAACTGGGCTTCGTCTCAGCCACGGGATGGACACACAGCGCCAAATATGGCAAGGGACAAGGTAAGAGTGACCTCAGGCAGGTTGAAGACACTGTGCTCTGCCATGTGGACATGTGTGGTGTGTAAATGACATAAAGAATTTTGTTTGTTAAAGTCATATTTGCAGCTTTAGTTGACAGTTTTCACCGCTCCTGTGATCCAAGTAGGTCAAAACAATCTAAAAATCATACTTTCATTTTGTTAAACTGTGAGAGTTTGCTGCTGTGAGTTCCCAGAACACCAGTGTCACTCCCAGGCCTGGACTGATTGCCTCTGCAGGCCTGGGAGTGTGCTGGAGCCACACTGACAGTCTGCTGCCTGCACAGGAAAAATCTGGCTGGACAACGTGCTGTGTGGCGGAGGTGAGAAGAGCATCGAGCTCTGCAAGTCTCGCGGCTGGGGAAACAGTGACTGCACTCACGACGAGGACGCCGGAGTCGTGTGCAAAGACGAGAGGATCCCCGGCTTTGTGGACTCAAACGTGATTGACGTAAGTTACTAAATTTCATTCAAAGAGATGCTGTAATTTTGCTGCAGTGAAAACGCTGCTCATTAAGAAGCTGTTATGAGCTCATAAACTCAGCTGCTGTGTTCACAGTCCTGCTGCTCCGCAGCCTGTAGACTGTAAGACTGAACACACACGGAGGACACTCAGGCTGCTCCCCTGAAGCTGACACACACATGGTGCTGATTATCTCTGCTCTCTGTGCCTCTACCTTTAAAACAGAAGCTGCAGTTTATCATCCTGAGGTGACGTCATGTGTGAAGAGCTCTCTCAGTGTCCTGACATACCTTTCCTTACAGAGCAGCACCAGCTCCTTTGACTGTTTGTGTGGTTGTGGAGCGCAGGGTCGTGACCTCAGGGTCACCGGTTCAGGTGTGAAATTCTGCTGTTGTGTTGTCGTCCTTTCCTTCAAGCTGGGCACACACTGTAGGATTTGAGACTGTTTTAGGAACCATCCATCCATTTTCAGGTTAAGAAAGCTGCCCATCCGTCCCTCTCCCCAGCAACACTCTCCAGCTCCTCCTGCAGGACCCCGAGGTGTCTCCCAGGCCAGATGAGATACCTAATCCCTCCAGTGTGTTCTGGCTCTGCCGCGTGGCCTCCTACCAGTGGAATCATTCACTGCCTGTGGAGTTATTCAGAGAGTGTTTGTGTTCATGTACTCTCAGGTGGGACCGATGGCTGAATGAATGTCAAGTGTTTACTAAAGAGATCAAGTGTTCTCAGTTAAACTCTGCCTGGATAAATAAAGATTTAACAAGGAGGGAAGTTTTGAATCTCGCTCTGAGAAAACACAGTCGGGTGGGACGTTGGCTGAGCTGCTTCCAGCTGCTCATCATTTTTCCATCTGTTCTCTTTGATGTCCGTTTGTATAACCGACCGGTCCGAGGTGAACAAGGTTAGACCGGGGGACTCGTCTGACTGGACGAGGTGTCTCTGTTACAGAGAGGGACCCACAGCCACAACTGCTCTCCCTCTTTCTCTCTGCCTGCTGCTGTGAATCGGTCCAATATGGCGTCCAGACTTCAATCTGTGACCACAAGCCAATTTTTTTTTTTCCAAATAAACCACAGCGGAAGTGAGTCATTGCAGAGCTGGCAATCAGAGATAATCACGTTCACCACTTATGAGCTGTTGAGACTTAAAGTTACTGTCTGTAACAGCTGTGAGTCACCGTTCAGTCTGGTCCCTCATTCAGGCGACGAGCTCAAGTGAATACACGTCTGTGGGCTTAATTAATTTCCTGCAAACTGAATGCTCCCAACTTTATTTAAGATTTATTTAAAGATTTAAGTGCAGTAATGGAACTGGACGACATCTGTGCTGTGTTTTCAACCCACTGGTGACACATTTTCACACATGATCAATGAATTCTTAATTGATAAACAGATACAGATTCTGAGTTTGGAAGCAAATTAATTTAAATTGTCCTTATCTTCTCCAAACAGGCTCATGTCAATGAGAACAAGATAGAAGAGGTGCGACTGCGGTCCGTGGTCACCACGTCCAGGAAGAAGCTGCCTGTGACAGAGGGCGTGGTGGAGGTGAGGTACAAAGATGGCTGGGCGCAGATCTGTGACCTGGGATGGACGATCAAAAACACACGTGTGGTCTGCGGCATGCTGGGATTCCCTCATGAGAGGAAGGTCAACAAGAACTTCTACAAGTAAGTGAAGTGCTCAACTTCAACCAGCCGGGGTGGCTGTGGCTCAGGAGGTAGTGTGGGTTGTCCACCAATCAGAAGATCTGTGGTTCAGTCCCCAGCTCCTCCCAAATATCCTTGGGCTCCCAATGGCTTGGAGCACATGTAAATATTCAAGCTAAGCGCTTCGAGAGGTTTGAAAGAGGAAGTCACTTTCCTAAAACCTGATTGTGGTCATGTGTTTAAAGCTGCGATGTAACAACTTACAAATAAAAATTTGAGCTTCAGGACCCAGATATCATAAAAAGATAAGACTGTAGCTCATCTACATGGTTACTTAAAGGTATAGTTTGTGTTCGGGCTCCAGACTGTGACTACTACGTCACATTTTGCAACCATGGAGCACCAGTGCAGCTTGCAAATGTTGCTGATAAATGAATGGAGGCCTATTAGTTTGTTTCTCACTCACAGTAAAGAAATCATCAAGTTTAACGTTGCTGCTGTTACAGTCTAACTTTCAACAGGTTTAACGAAAGTGTGAGTGTGTGTTTTTGTATCTGCAGGGCTCCAGGCTGTGACTATTTACTCACATTGTGTGACCATGGAGCACGAGTGTGACTTGCCAATACTAATAATAAATGAACGAGAGACGTATCAGTTTGTTTCTTGGTCACAGTGAATAAATCCTCATGTTTAACAGCACAGTTGTAACAGTTTAACTTTCTGCTAACTGCTAACAGCTAACTGTTGACCGGAAGCTTCAAATTCACAAAAACATCGACACGTGAGACGAGCCAGGCTCTAAAATAAAATCACCAGTGGTTCTGCTTTGATTTATTTAAATAAAAAATACTATATTTAGCATTATTATAACAGTAGTTTATTTGATTTTTTTGAGTTGTGTTTCAGTAGGCTACAACAGTTTAAAGAAGATTTCTAAATACAGAGATAAGTATTGTTTATTGTCATGTAGCCCTAAAATATCGCAATATCATTTATAGGCAATATATCGCCCGGCAATAATTGATACCACTCTCATGTCTGTACAGTAGATATGAAGCACACAGCTAGCAGCTGGTTAGCTTAGCATAAAGACTGGAAACATGTTGAACAGATATGAGAGTGGAGTTAATCTGCTCATTGAACTCTGGGCAAAAGAAAGACTGAGGTCACAAAGTTTCGGCCTCTAATCTCACGTAGCAGAGCGGCTGTAACTTTCTCCTCCACTCACGACGGCATGTTTGCTTCAGTGTGTTTGACATTTCGTGGTTTTCGTGTGTAAAGCAAAGTGTCAACAGTTTGACCAAACCACATGCAGGATCTCAGTCTTTGTTATAAAGAGTGGACATTATAGAAGTGCTGTTTATCGTAGATGTTAGAGCGACTCTGTGTAGACTCTCTGCCAGCTGCAGCTCCGCATCAGAGCACACGATGATCCTCGGATTATCCTGTTTCTTATTTCTGTCCTTTGAGGATGTTTTTGTTTTTCCTTCGAAACAACAGAGACACCACTTTTTTTTTATTTGTCCCAGTCGGGTCACATAGTTTATGTTCTTGGTCTCTGTTCATTACTGCAGAGGAAGTTAAAGAGCGATTACTTACAGCCTGCAGAGATGGAAAAGCACAGATCAGTGGGGGAGGCTGTTTTTGGACTCAGGATTGAACAGACCCTGCTGTGGTTTGTGAGGACAGTGGTCACACTGGTGGACTCTCAGGCCTTCACTTTCTTCTCCCAGTTTGTTCCTCTAGCATGAGAGCACACATTGGTGGCTGCGCTCCAGCTGAAGGCGTCTCGGTCCTCCCCTGCTGATGGTTCACAGTAGTCTGAGGGGAAATGTGTGTTTTCTCTCAGGCGTGTGTGAAGGCTGAGGCTCAGAAGGATGGAGTGGGGAGTGGAGTGGTTCCCTCGTCTCCACCTCAGCAAGTTGAAAAGTCAGTCCTCTGACTGGCTGGGATCTTTAATGATTCTCCTAGTCCAGGGAAAGTCAACCTGCAGCTCCAGAACAGCGTGTGGTTCTGTAGCTCCTCTCCAGTGGCTCCCTGTGGCATTAACAGAAAACTATATGGAAATGAATTTTTTTTTAAAATTTGCTGAGCCAGGACAGAGATGGAGCATCTCTGGAGCAGGTGCACAGATTTCAAAGCCCGCCCTCACACGGGCAGCGGTGGCATCAAATGAGCATCGTCACATTTCTGTGTTGACTTTTGGTGACGTGTCAGAGGCAGTTTCAAAGCATCTGCTGCTAATACCAAAAGATTCTTTGTCAATTTCTACTGTGTTTGAAAAATAAAAAAATAAAATGGCAAGCCCCTGGTCCGCTGCCGAAACACAAGCCCTGCTCGCTCTGTTGAGTGAGAACACCAGAAATGAGGTCTATTGATTTATTGCCTGCAAGCTGGAGGAGATGGGGATCCAGTGTTCCTCCGTGCAGTGCTGTAAGAAAATTAAAAACTCTGCCAGCAGTGGGTCAGACAGAGAGACGTTCCAGTGGTTTAATTAATGGATGCGGTGCTGGAATTTTAGCCAAATGCTGATAAATGCTTTGGTGATAGTCCAAACATGCCATTGCCGAGTGATTTTTACATTCTTCAACTGTAAAAATGTGTAGCCTATACACTGATTTAAAAAAAAGTTTTATGATTTCTTCAACTAAAATGTGCGACATCCTGTACATCTGTGGCCTGGTGCCTTGATTGTGATGAAACTTGTGGTTTACAGCCTGAGCAGGTCACTGTGATCAACTCAAGTCTGTAGTGAAAACACCAGGCAGTCTTTGAGGTTAAAAACCCTTAAAATGATTTAAAACAGAATCAAAGAGAAATCTGAGCAGTTTATTTGGTGAGTTTTTCACTGTGTTACTGTCACTGGACCTCTGTGGTACAACCAGCCAATAACAGGCAGGTACAGTGTGTGTTAATGAGGTGATGTAGCTGCTGAGACCAGACGGTCACCGTGGTGCTGAATATTTGGAATAACTCAGTAATTGTGATCATTCATCGTGACCTGAAGTCTGTGACATGGAGACTGGAGACCTGAGGAATGTCAAATATGTGATTCACTGCAGACCCTCCAGTACTTTAACCTGAGAGAGATGTGTGTGTGCAGCCCTGAGACAGTGTGTGTGTGCAGCCTGTGTGTGTGTGTGTGTGTGCAGCCCTGAGACAGTGTGTGTGTGCAGCCTGTGTGTGTGTGTGTGTGTGCAGCCCTGAGACAGTGTGTGTGAGCAGCCTGTGTGTGTGTGCAGCCCTGAGACAGTGTGTGTGTGCAGCCTGTGTGTGTGTGTGTGCAGCCCTGAGACAGCGTGTGTGTTTGCATGTCGTCTCTCTCCTGTATGTGATGGACTGTGGATGTCTCACTGTTGCAGACGTCTGAAAAAGCGAGCGGCTGAGAAGGTCTCCGGGTCAAAGGTTAATGTTTCAGCCGGTGGAAGGTACACTGTCCGCGGGAAAACCCACCGTCGTCTGTGTACTGTAGCTGTGACAGTGGGTTTCCTGTTGGAGTCGACCATAGCTCCTGTTTCTAGCTCCTCCTGTCACATTATCATGATGTGCAGCATGTGGATGGGTCGTAGAGTTTTTATTCATCCTCCTAAAACTCACGGTTGCCTTTTGTAGACGTTTCTTCTCATTTCTCTTTGTGTCTTTCCGTCACATTTCCACTGACATGGCGCAGACTGTAGAGACCTCAGACTGGAATAATCACTTTGCTCCCAACATAAAGTTAATTCGGACCTTTCAAGGCCCTTCTTAAAGGGACACATGTCACCAGTCTGTGCTCTGTCAGTGACTGGAGATTAATTTTTCCACAGATTAGTCCTTTAATTCAGCAGCTCTTAATCCCATTCCTCACCACGGCATGCTTTTTTGGAGGAGGTCGGCAACTTTTCGTCCTGGGTTCTTCAGCTGTAGAAAGTCACAGGCCACATGACACGAGCCGACCTGCGTCTGTCCAACATTAATCTGCAAAGAATTCACAGCTCAGAGCGCCAGGTGGGCGGAGTCTGCCACGTTGAACAACGAGAGATAGTTATGAAAATGTGACACCAATTATGAAATGTCCTCAGGCTGGAAAATCACATCGAACATGAGCTCCAAGGGACTGTTCGTTATTTATGAGGGGGAGGATTGTCAAATAATTTTTTAAGCACTGGGAGGGACTTGTGTTTTTATTTTGTTTTAGGGGAGGGGCACACTACTTTAAATGGCTGAATTTTGGATTTATTTGACTGATTCTCTTACTGCTTCTTTTTTTAAAAATTATTTAGTTTTTCAACAGCAGTTTATTTCACAACAATATAAATCATGATAAACAGAAAGTAAAGTGTAAAGTAAGTGTTTAAGTAATTCTTAAAAATAAATAAATATATATTTTTATTTCTACAGAAATATGCACCACTGAAAACATACAACCTTGGGCAGAACTTGAAGTTAGTCTTGGTAATGTTTTTTTTTATAAAAAAAAACAAAGCAATTTTTTCTTTTGTTGAAAGAAAATTTAAACCACCAAAATTACAGCATTTATCAGCCCGAAACTGTAAAAACAGAAATTATCGTAACATTTTCAAATTTTACAATGTTCCTTGGGCACATCATGGGCAGATGCTTATGTAAAAAAACAAACAAAAAAACAAAACAATAAATAAATATATAAAAACAAATCTCAGCATTAATTCGTAATATTTCATCAAAACCCCTTTGTTCTACATCTCAAATAAAATTTGTCGAAAAATAAACTGTTTACATAAACTAACCAGCATGAACGACAGGAGTGAAAAACTGAAACTTTTTTCAACTCCAGGAGTTAATTTTCAACTTTTAACATTGAAACGAGGATTTAGTTTTAAATTAAAAAAGTTTTAGAGGGTCAAAAATATTTTTAGCTTCAGGCAGGGTAAAAAAAAAAAAAAGAAACCCCCAAAGTCACATGTTACACCCCAGCAGCTCCTCTCCTCTGATAAATGAAGGACAGTCCCTGAGGAGATAAAAACAAATTATTACAGTGAGTAACCAATGAATGATATTTCAAAGGCTACAGAATGATTGCTTTAACTTGTATGTTTTCCAGCCAACACTCAGATGCCTCTCGGTACTTTCTGACTTCTCCACCTCGTCTGTGACACCCACCCTCAGGCCCGTTTGTTCCTACTGGACACTCAGATCTTTAAAAAATAGGTCACAAATATCTAATTTCCTTTTTCAGTGATTGTGAAACCAGCTGGTCTCTGAAGCTTTTAGCAAACTTTACCCAAACCGCCTGAAGATGTTATTGACAGAATGAACTACACTTCTCTTTTAAGGCCTGTCCTGACTCAGCTGAAGAACCTACTGACACAGACTGTGTGTGGTCGATGATATTATGGATGATATTATTGATGATATCACCGTTTATATCATGTTTGAATCATCACACCCACCTCTGAAGTTTAACACTGTCAGACTGAATCAATGTGGGAACTTGAGGTTCACATTGGCACAACAGAAACACTGCAGTCATAGTTTGTACTAACACACATGTTAATGTTGATGCTTTACATGTCTGACGCCATGTGGCCAAAAGTATGTGGACACGCAAACAGTTTAACCATTTGTACCAATTCTCACAGATGTTGGACGGGGCTGATGTCAGGGCTCTGTGCCAGGTAGAGGGTTACTTTGGTGTTTATCAACCTGGATCTTATTTTCATGTTTTTGTGTTGAAGTGGCGAATATGTTTGTTTTGTCACTGACAGGCTCAGACTGTTATTCTAAGTGTGTGACAGCATGATGAAAGGATCCCTACAGAGATAGAGCTTTGTGTTAAAGAGTAAGATCCTTTTTGTTTAACCAGAAACAGCCCTGAAATCACCGTCACCACACCCACCAGACTCCATTTAAATAAACAGTCATGTTAGTGTGTATAGAGGCAGCATGTTGTCACAGCTAACTGGTGAATTAAGAGTTAATTTAAACCAAACCAGAGCTGGTGGTGGAAAGAAGAACCAAGATGGTTACTGTGAGTTTTATTTGTTTCTATCAACACTGGATGAAGTGTGTTTGTCTCTATCTCTGTAGGGATCCTTTCATTATGCTGTCAGACACTTAGAGTAACAATCTGAGCCTGTCAGTGACAAAAACAAACACTGTTAGTGGACGCACACTGACAGAGCGAACATCCAGCGAGTGGTGACAGTGAAGCCTGTTTTGCAGCTGCTGGCTGCAGCACTACTGGACCAGTTTCAAAAATGTTGTTCCCATTAGACTCTTAGTTCCAAAAAAACAGGAGGACTGGGTCCAGGTTGAACTGCTTCCACTAAAACTCATGTCCCTGTGAACCTGACTTTGTGCGTGTAGGCACTGACAGGTTCAAACAGGGACAAAACTTACCCAAACTAAAACCACACAGTTAGAAGTGTGTCCACATACTTTTGGCTGTGCAGCATACAGTGAGTCTGTGCTGATGTCAAAATAACTGATGAATGTCTGAATTTTAATTTAATACTTTGTCACATTTGTGTTTATTTACATACATTTACAAAGGATGTGTCACTTTCAACAAACCTGTGTCTCGTGTGACTATAGAAACACACAGGGAGTTGCTCATTATGTGCTGACAACTGTATTTAACAGCCGTGTTGAAGGAGATACATCCTTTTCAGCAGTGTAACTAACTTGATTGTGCGTCCTGTAACTTTTGTCTCTGTGATGTTTCACTTTGTCAGCTGATGTCTGGTCTCCTAGCGGCGCAGTCTAACCCCTGTTTACCTTGCAGGCACACATCCAAAGCTAAAGCTAACTCTAAGTCTAAACAGAGCAGCGCTGGCAAAAGGTAAAACTGAGGAGAGACAGTTCAGTGGGTAAACACACATGCTGCTTCCACAGGCCTGAGTCTCAGAGCAAAAACCGACAAGAGATGTTTAAATATTTAGTTAAAGTATGAATGTAGTGGACGTGCAGAAGAGTCGTGATGTGCACACGATGTACGAGCTTGTAATGTGCAAATTATTACAAAGATGTTTGATCATAAACAGGCAAGTTAAAGGAAAACTTTAACGAGTCAGATAAGAAGCACAGTCCTGCTCTCATGTAGGTGTGAATTTAAAGCCAGCACAATAAATGTTGGAACTGTGTGTTTCTGCAAATCAGGGATGTTTCATTTGTTAATGATGAAGCTGAAACAATTAAATTTTACATTTCAACAGCGCTGTAGTTAACATGTGGTCATATAAAGGAACAAAAACCACTTGGTCAAGGTGGATTTATACTTTATACATGTAGAGTCTCTGCACGTCGCTGATGTGAACAATTATACCTGTGTGGTGCTGTGAAGTATAGTTGATTCAAAACACACATGAAACACACATTAAACACACATTAAACACACATTAAACATGGCTTAATGGAGACAGTGTCAAACACAAGTCCACAAATCAGCTTCACTATAACTCGCAGCATTCACAGACAAACACTTGTCTTTATCTGGACACATTTTCCCCACAAATACAACATGCTAACGTTATTAGCACAAGCCTATGGCATTTTACATTGTATAAATTAGCCTAGCAGCTAGCAGAGATTTCCTCTGCTCATATGAAGCCAGGATAAATCACACACAAGACTTAGAATACTATTTTTTGTGGAGGCTTTATTGTCTTCACAATTTATTGTTTCTTATCTGTGAAATTAAAGTAAATCAAAGCTTTGTTTCCACTGAGGGAAATGGTTTCAGCTTACAGAGACAGACACAGACAGCAGGTCTGTTGCGATGGTGCATGTCAGGCTATGGCATTTTGATGTGTCTTTGTGAAGTGTAATTAGCAGTAGTTTCCCAATGTCAGTATAAAATGGTGAATGTTTTTGCACACTAACTGATTTAACCAGTGAAGATACTGTACAGAGTCAGAATGAGGCAGCTGATGTTTGCGTGCTCACAGTCGTCGTCCCCGTTTCTGCTCCCTGCAGGTTATATTTGGAGCGTCAGAAGAACTTCTACCACATCCACTCTGTGGCGTGTACAGGCACTGAGGTCCACCTGGCAGCCTGCCCGCTGGAGTTCAGCAAACCCAACACCACCACGACCTGCGCGGGCGGCATGGCGGCCGTCGTCAGCTGCATGCCGGGGCCGCTCTTCATGCAGAACAACGGCCAGAAAAAGAAACTGAAAACTTCGGTAAAGTCGTCTTTAAATCAAGAGCAGTTTAACACAGTCGACACTTTTAAATTAACGATAAAATTAACTGGTTGTGGTCAAGACCATGACAGTCAGACAGTGAGCCAGCAGACACCAGGACCCTGAAACTGAAGCAGCTGAATGGAACTCAGCCATCATTAACTTGATGTTTATATTTGTGCTTTTCTCACTGTAACATTAAAAATGTGCAGAGCAACGTGAGGCTGAAGGGAGGCGCCAAGCTGGGCGAGGGTCGGGTGGAGGTGCTGAAAGACAACGAGTGGGGGACGGTGTGTGACGACCGCTGGGACCTGCTGTCCGCCAGCGTCGTCTGCAGGGAGCTCGGCTTCGGCAGCGCCAAGGAGGCTCTCACCGGAGCCCGCATGGGACAAGGTTAGTTAAATCCACAGACTATAAATGATGGACGTAGCTACTGTGACGTTACCCACTGGACTGCTGTTTTAAAGCCTGGAGTTCTGATCTGAAGATCCTCGTGTTACAGAATCCTTATTTTACGTCATTTCTGTTCATGAGCCTGGTTTAATCTGTGCTTTGTGTTAAATCCCTGTGAACCTCCATCACCTGAGGTCACAGGTGTTTCTAACTGTCCTCAGACTTCAGTCATCACTCATCCATCTGCAGCCTGTCTTATCTCTCAGATCATGATGAGGCACATTCCTGCACACATTCCTCATTTGGAGCTTTATTTTAATAATTGAAGGAATTCTGTGCATGAAGACAGTAAAGAAACAAAGTCGTGAAATAAAGACGCCAACACAGTAAACAAATGTGCTGTTTCTCCTCTGACCCGTCTCTACAACAACACACACATCTCAGTGATTTATTTCATCTTTAAATATCTTCATCGCCCGCTACATTCCTGACACTAACCCTCCCGTACAGTTCCTCATTCGTTAAATAGCTCTTTCTTTTCTAAGTGTCCGTCGGACATTTTTTAGAACAGAAAACCATCTGTGTTGTTCCAGCCAGGCTGTGGAACATTTCACGTGAAAATGAGGCGGTCGATTTTAGAAAGGCGGCTCGTGTCTGAGCCACCTGGCTCCCACATGACGAACATAAATCTGCTCATTTTACTACAGACGGCACATGCAGCTGAAATGCTTCATATACCAAACTGTTTTGGGTTTAAAAATACTGCTGCTGATCTCACAGAAATTATTCAAATATTTAACATCTTAAAATAAAAAAGCAGCATGATGACGGTGAAACATTCCTGTACTAATTATTCTCCAACAAACAAACAAACCTGTAAGTGTTGAGCCGTCATTTCACTCAGACTAAAGGAGTCAGCTTGATATTGAAATATTAACATTCAGGTTTATTTCCTCGAGATCACAAATCGTGGTATAAACATACAAACATATAACAAGGCAGCAATACATCATCTTCAGCCCTGTTCACACAGCACCAGTGTTCCCTGGAGACTTCTAGTCATTTGTAATAATTACAGAGGTCGTCAGTGATCTTAAATCTGTGTGAACCTCCAATGTACGTAATTTGTCAAGTAAAAATTCCACCACAAATTACCCGCCATATTTCAGTGATAATATTAGTCCCGTCACTGCCAACTCGTCACATACTGACACTGGGTCAGTGGCCCTCAGCGTCAGTTACCTGCACACAGAGACATGCTTTAGCGTCTCTACTCCAAGCAAACAGAAAGACAAACAAACCGGGACTTTCACAAAGGAGACCGCTGTTCATGTCCTGTGTGAAACCAAACATGTAACTGTGAGTTATTTTAACAGCATGATGTGATACATGACATTATGTCACCCTAATAAGACCTACTTATTTTAACCCAAACCCTGATCTTTTTTGTTTCCCTTTATCGATGACGTTAACCTAAAAATGAAGTGGTAGTACGTTGGAAGTTTATTTTGGAAACAGCTGTATGCATTTAAAGTTCTTGTTTAAGGATCGAGTGCAGAGATGCTCGACTTGCTTTGCCCAGGGGCCAATTTTGCAAAATGACAGGAAGCCAGGGGCCACTTAATAAACAAACATTAATATCATCAGTATAAGTAATAAATAAATTGCTTGTTTCCAACCTTTCAGTGCTTGTGCTCTTGTGTTGCATCAAGGGGCGTTTCTAGGATTTTAGGACACTGGCAGCACTTTATTTTTTTTATAAACAACCTATATTTTGATGTCTTTTATGCAACCTGGCACCTTATTTATACTCAAAGTACGAAAAGAATTTATTCAAGTGAACAAAAAAATCCCTTTGTGAATGAATTTATTTTCACTGTGAATCAAAAAATTGTCGGCAGGCCACTTAGCACCCGGTCAAGGGCCAGATTTGGCATGTAGCAGTGAGGTTGCAAAACTGAAAATTTTCCTGTGTGCCAAGTGTGTTGGAAAACGGTGGTGGCTGACTTGAAAGGCAAATGTCCTTATCTAGAGCCAGTGTTTGACTTGTCCGATCTGGGCTACTGTAGAAATAACATGACGGACTCTGTGGAAGGGAAATAAACGGCTCATTCTAAGGTAACACGGCGATATACCGTAAAGAAAACACACTTACTATATTATCTTCCGTGTCTGTTATTTATTCCCCTGAATCCTACACTGGACCTTTAATGAGCGGAATATTTGAAAGGACACATATAACAAGTGAACATTGACATGCTGTCCCTTAGTGTGCAAAAGTGACACTACAGGATCATGGTTTGACGTGGCGGGCTGATGACCAAGCGACCGTATTTGACGAGTCGGGAGTGACACCGTGTTGCCACCCTGACTTTGTGTATCCCGTGCAAACATGCCACAGGACACACAGACGTGAGGGGTAATTTCTGAATCACGTGAGGTCCCCTGGTAACTCTGGTCCAAATAAGGCTTTAGTGTGTGTGTGTTCCTCATTAGTCTCCTTGTGAACATGGAGGTGTGTGTGTGTGTGTGTGTGTGTGTGTTTAGTTTGGTCGAGAAGAAACAAGCGCTCTTTTGAGGGGCAGTCCTCAGAAAGCTCTGGGTGGGGATGTCGTCTCTCTCGTGTGTGTACATTATGATTTCCACCGCAGAGGAAGTGGGTCGGAGACTCGTCACAGAATCTCTTTGAGGCAGCAGCAGAACCTGGTCTGTGCTCAGATGGATGTCAGACCACCACCTGGCTGAATCAGGACCAGAAACATTCCCACACGTCACTGCTGAAGGAAGGAATCCCTTTCATAACACCGTCCCTGATGGAGCGACGGCTCAGTGCTGATGGAGTGAGAGTTTAGAGGGTGAATGTAAACCAGAGTGTCTCTGACGGAGAACATGCTCAGCAAATAACCTCATGAGGTGCTGTACGTGTGGAGGCATCGTCTGGACCCCATAACCACCAGGTCTGTGTGGAAACATGCTCAAATGTTGCAGCAACAGAAATCTGAAAAAATATCACAGCCAACATGTGAGCATCCTGTCAGCTGTCTCTCTTCAGCTTGTGTGAACCACAGACCTTATTTCAGACACCGAACCAAAAACACACTGACTTCAAGAGGAGAGAACAGGAAGTGCAAACATGCCAAATCATTTCCTGCTGTTAGGACTCAATACTAGGAGACTCTATGGGAAAGGAGTCTGTCGCCTGTTTGTAGCGGGTTCACCTGTGTTTAAAAACCCACCTACATGTGCTGACTGGTGGAAAAGGGTATAACTTTAAAGCTGCTGTCTGTCTGTGTCTGTGTCTGTGTGTCCAGGAATGGGTCCGATCTACATGAACGAGGTGAAGTGTCTCGGCCATGAGAAGTCCATCTGGAACTGTCCATTTAAAAACATCACATCAGAGGACTGTCAGCACATGGAGGACGCCGCCATCCGCTGCAACGTGCCTCACATGGGCTTCGAGCACTCGGTCAGAGCTGAACCTCCTTATTTCGATGTTTTATCTCAATATTGTGTCGTTAACAAAAGGAAAAGTCAATCAAATTGTAAATGCCATTATTATCATACCATCTATTGCATCAGACAGGAGAAGATAGTGAGTGTAGATTACTTTTAACTGCATTAGTTTTCTGCTTTGTTCAATGTAGTCTAGGAAAGAACATTTTACTTTGTGTTTATGATGTTATCCATTCAGTTAGCTCTTTGCTGCTCTAACAGTCTTTTTAGTTTTAGTGCTAACGTGTTAGATGTAGAGCTGAAGCTCACAGAAATCTCACATTTTCACTCAACAGTTGGTCACTGCTGTCACGAAAAACACTGTCATTTTATCTCTTCCTTAGTGTCATATTCGAATGTTCTGAGTTTGTTAAATTGCTTCAAACCTGCTCAGACCAAATTTGTTGTTTGAAAATTCTTTTTGTGACAGCAGTGATTTCCTTTTAACACAGATGGGCGAATTCACAAAGAATGGGCCGCGGATTCTGCGTCCGATTCACAAAACATTTGCACGAATGATGTTACAGCACAAACACGCCCATAAGCTCTGCAGCTGAGGGCAGTTTGCCTTTTTTATTGCGTCTAATTTCAAATATCCATGTGGCAAAGTATAAATGTTGCCTTTAGGTGAAGAACACAGAACAAAGAAGAGAGAAAAAGAAAAGTAAGAGAGGGTGAGCTGCAGGTCCTGACCGACGAGGTACAGAAACATTCAACTAAACTTCAGGCAACAAATTTAAACTTGACAGACAAAAAAATATTTGGGATTTAATATCTCAGTCTGTCAGTGTGCTTCAGTTCCCGTCAACTCTCTGAAGACGCTAACAGTTTCACTCTAAAGTCTGATTCATTGTCGGCCGCTCAACACTTTGAAGAGTGACGCTGGACAGAAATTAAAGAGCAGTGTAATCTGCAGCTGCTTAAAAATCACACAAATATTCCGCTGTATATGTGTTTTTGTTTATAGTCCGTATATCCATTGATTGATCAGCTCCCAGTCTGTCTGTGAGCAGCAGATTCCCCTCACTCAGTGTGCAGGGATATAAAATCAACAAATCCATAAATATAAACACTGTTGATTCTTCCCGTGACGCTGACATGAAACATATTTTGGTTGAGGTAACGTCTGCTGTCAGTCAGCCTGGTGAAATCAGTTTGACCTGCCGTGGTCCTCTCAGCTCTGCAGGAGCTGCTGCTGGCAGACGGCGGCTTCAGTGGACGGAGACGCTGAGTGCAGGAGTGGATTTAAAGCTACGATAGTAACAATCACATTCCTCGCCAAAATATGACGATGTCTGCGGCAAAATTCTTCAAGTGCCCAACATGAAAGTATAGTGCCGAAAGTGTGACACACCCAAACATAAACCAGGCATCACTGTGTGTGGCTTTCAGCACTGACCTTTGTGAGTTAGACTCTTCATGCACTGAGGCTTATTTGCAAAGAAAGGGGGCGATTTTATGGCAAACGTTTGCATATCACCAAATTTAGATACATGCACATAGCACAGCAGCACCGAGACGCTGTGTACCTGGCAGGGCACATATGGCCGCTTCACACTACACAACTTCAGCTCACTGACAGTTTTTGGAGCTCCCAAAAACAAAAGCCTCGGATCAGAGTCAAAGCAGCGTTGGCTCGGTGCTCACTAATCGTAGCTCGAGCGCTACGTGTGAACCGTGTAAGGACATGAGCTGAGAGGCTCGCCAAGGCTCTGCAGATGCTCCGCAGACATCGAGCATGCAAAAAAATCAGGACTTGTGAGGAAGTGTCAGTGAGCTACAGCCAATGAGAGCGCAGATATTGGATCAGGACAGAGACAAGCAGCACTGCAGCACTTTCCAAATTGTGTGTGTGTTTGAGAGGAGGAGATAGAAAGTGACAAAGAGGGGAAGAGAAGGTGAAAGGTGGACTATTGCACGCACTTTGAAAGCGGTGTAGTGTGAACTCAGCTTTAGGGATGCAGTTCACCCTTTGCTGCGGCTTTGAGAATCCTTCTGGTCGTATCTGTGCAGGGTTAGCGTCGTAACAGCCGCGCCGTCCTCTTGTGAATTCGCCCATGAGTATTTCTGGTTGTGTAGTTTGTATTTTACCAGATCATACTCCTCCATGTTTCCTGTAGATACACACACAGGCTGGAGTGAGCTGGATAAAAACTCTGAAAGAGTGCTCTTTTATCTTATCGATAGTTTTAGATACGTGTAAGCCACGTCACCTTTAAGACTGACAGAGTTTTTATCCAGCCCGGCTCGTGTGTATCTACGCTCTGCTTTGTGGCTCCTAACCGCTCGGCCCCTCACAGATCCGACTCACAGGAGGACGGACCCGTTACGAGGGCCGCGTGGAGGTGCTGGGCTCAGACTCTAACGGCACGCAGAGCTGGGGTCTGGTCTGTGGAGAGACCTGGAGCACCAAGGAGGCCATGGTGGTCTGCAGGCAGATGGGTCTGGGCTACGCTAACCAGGGTCTGCAAGTAGGTTATTAACACCGCTGAGACAGGCGCCCTGCAGCAGAGCAGAGCTGCTGCGTAGTGTGTTTCACATATGGAAATATAATGTGCTGTCATGAACACTCAACAGTCCGTACTGCATACATGTTCAAATATATTCAGTATTTCTGCTCACATATGATCTAATATGTGCAGCATACAAATATGTGTTAGTGGATAAATATTTTCCTAGAACATATCTAACATGCTTCATACTGGTGTCTGTGTTTCAGCAATGTACTTGAACATGTATGTACAATGAAACCTGCCAACCTCGGGATCACAAAACTGGGGAGGATTTCAAAACTGAAAAATTTGAATTTTAAAGACTTTGTTTCCTGCGTCCTGGTGACTTTTGGAGAATGAATATAGCAAAATAATACGTACACTGCAACAGCATTTATGCCTCTGCACTTGTGACAGCTGTAGCTGGAGGCACTAGTTTTCAGGTTGTCCGTCCGTTCTAGTTTTTCCCTGAATTCTCATAACTTTTGAAGAATGAACATGATAGAATAATAAGTACATTGCAGCAGCAATTTTAGCGTCTAATTCTCAGGATGGAATAATTCGCCCCTCTGGCAAAAACTAACCATCAGTTTTCCTTTTTTTGCACTGTGTGTCACCTCCATGCTTATCAGAAAAAATTTATGCGGCTGATTTGACAAAATGCACGACCCTTTTCCTTTAAAACTCTCTATAAGAAACGAGAATCCTTCTTCTCAGTTCATCTGAAATTTGCTTTCCATTTACTCTCCATACTTGGTCTGTCCCTCACAGAGGAGGACGAGGTGCAAGGAAGCTGGAAACAGAAGACTTTTAAACTTTTAACAGGCTGAGATAAGGATAAAATGGAAAGAAAAATACAGGAGCATTGTGAACCCGGGAGAGGGACATGAAAAACAGAAGTCAGTGTAAATCAGCAGGGTTGGCAGTGTGGTATCAGTGTGTGACAGTACATTATAAGTTCCATATGTCGTAGATGATCATGATACTGTTTTGGTCCCTTCTGTGTGGCCACACCAAAACAGACTCACATGAAGTTTCTAATCAAACTCAAAGCCACTCACCACTAAAGCCAAGCGGCGACCTCATCAGGAAACCACGTTGGCGCTCTCGACGCCAAGAACAGTCTAACCAAAGTGCTGCTTTAGCAACACGTCCTCCTCTGCCGGAGGACTCTGTAAGAACATGTCAGTTAGTCTCAGCCCAGACAGGTCAAGGACAGGACAGGAAGTGTGTCCCTTCACTGACTCCCAGCAGGACATCTCTGCAGATCCGGATAGTGGGCGGTCGCAGCACTTATGAGGGCCGGGTGGAGGTTCAGGTTGGCTCCAAGTGGGGCACAGTGTGCAGCACAGGCTGGACCACAAAGGAAGCCATGGTGGTTTGCAGGCAGCTAGGGCTCGGATACTCCATGCATGCCATCACCGTAAGTAGGACCCAAGACTGAGGACATTTGTTCCACTGTGACGTGTCCAACAAATGTGTTGTTACCAGAATAAACATCAACAGAACATACACAAAACATGCAGAAAACCAACAGCAGGACAGAATCATTATCATGACACAGGAGCAACTATGTTTTGCAGTAGAAACAATGTGCGATGTTACGGGTTTAATGTGTGACACTAAATTATTCTAAGGAAGTCAAAATACTTTCTTACCCTTTTTGTAGAGACTGACGGAACAGATACACACTAACAACTGAACTAAACAGGGTAAATATAAAGAATAAATATGAACTAATTAAACTCAGTGACAGGGACTTAAAGACTGAGGGAGTTTCATATGTGTCACAGTGATGGTGGGACAGTCTGCAGCTGGTCCTGACATAAAACCTGATCAGATTTTATGGTTTAAATTTGTTTATTTATGATTAATAATGTTTGTGTCAAATGTGTTCAAATGTGACCAGTTTAATAGCCCCCTGTAAACCCACTGTCCGCATATGAGGACGTCTTTTTTTAAACTACTTATTGTTTAAGAACAATGTTTTTTAATTTTTAAGTAGTAGAAATTGTGTGAAATGTGTAGAAATGAAAAATGCAAACCAAACAAAAGCTCAGGTCTCAGGAGGCTGAATGTTATTAACAGCTTTTAAAATTCAGTTATCATTGCAGTATATAAAATAAAGGACATGTAGAGCTAAAGACATAAACTTTTATGTTAAACAGTAGTTGGTATCTTTAAAATAATCACAAAAAACTGAAAGCAAAGACTGTGCGCTGCAGACTGAAGTGACAGGATACAAAATACTATGGTGTTCATCATCGGCCTGTAATTAAATTCACAGCGGTGGAAATTCAAAGTCTTTCAGTGAGTATTCTGATGATTGAATCTCTCAGTGTCTGCAGAGTGTTTTTGTCCTCCTGATCATAAAGTCAGCGACACACTGTGTCCTCAGCCAGCTGCCAAACATGACTCACCAACATCTGGTTTTAAGAGCATCAGGCTGAACTCTCTGCAGAGAAGGCGGATTGTTTCTGATCGATATACTCTGTTTGTTTGTCTGACTGACCTGATGTAAGGAAACATGGTACTGGGACAGCAGCAATGTGACGGAGATGGTGATGAGCGGCGTGAAGTGCACAGGAAACGAGATGTCTCTGAGTCAGTGCCAGCATCACAAAACTGTCAGCTGTCAGAAAGCGGCGGCGAGGTTTGCAGCAGGAGTCATCTGCTCTGAGAGTGAGTGACACAGACAGCTGGTTTCATGTGGACTGATGATACTCACGGACACATTTTATTGACCTGTTGCAACTCTGAAGGTGTAAAGAAGAGAAGTGAAAGTAACTGATCCTCCTCTATCCCTGTCTGCAGCGGCCTCTGACCTGGTCCTGAACGCTTCTCTGGTCCAGCAGACGGTTTACATCGAGGACCGTCCTCTGCACATGCTCTACTGCGCTGCTGAGGAGAACTGCCTGTCAAAGTCTGCAGCCAAGGCCAACTGGCCGTACGGACACCGACGCCTGCTGCGCTTCTCCTCCCAGATCCACAACATCGGTCGGGCCGACTTCAAACCCAAAGCTGGGCGCCACTCGTGGGTCTGGCACGCCTGCCACGGGTAATACCATCTTCATAATTATTAAATGAGTGCTGTGTGTTGGATCACATTTATTCTGAGGTGAAGAGAGATTCAGTATTTTGAAAAGTAACTGAAAAATATTAAGTAAATATTTGAAACTTTAAAGACTGACAGGAGTTTACTTCTCCATCATTTTCTGTCACCTGTGGGACAACATTCAGTGATGATACTGGAAGAGACAACAGCCTCTCTGCCATGAAATGAATGTGTGAATGCCAGCAGGTGTTTTATTGTGTCCCACAGTCTTTACACTGCACGTCAGAAATAGATCATCCCTGTTATTTACAACAGAATCAGACCCATCTGTGAAGAAGACAGACATATGATCACATGTTTCAGAAGGACTCTACTCAACATCATGTGTCACTCAGAAATATATCTGACACCTGAAGAAAATCACAACACACACATTGTTTTAAAGCATCAACACAGAATTGTCACTTTTTGCAGTGAGATGAAAAGTGTAAAGGTGACGACACTCTAACTAGGAAATGGATGTTTTTCTAATCTTGGACATTATTTTCTCTGTATCAAACAGACACTACCACAGCATGGATATTTTCACCCACTACGACCTGCTGAACGCAAACGGCACCAAAGTAGCCGAAGGACACAAAGCTAGTTTCTGTCTGGAGGACACCGACTGTCAGGAGGGTGAGTCTGCTGCTTCAGAGTCAAACCAAAAGGCTGCAGCGCTCTCTCTAAATACTGGACCAGATACAAAAATCATTGTTGAAAAATACTAAAGTTACCCTTTAAATGTGCTGTTATGGATTCACTAATGCATCTTAAAATCTTTTTGCCCCTCAGGTGTTTCTAAACGGTACGAGTGCGCCAACTTTGGCGACCAGGGCATCACTGTGGGCTGCTGGGATTTGTACCGTCACGACATCGACTGCCAGTGGATCGACATCACAGACGTCAAACCTGGAAACTACATCCTGCAGGTGAGCACGAGAGGATCAGTTTACAGAGCAGAGAGCACGTGCTGTCTGATTTCTCAGAGCTAAAAAAAACATATATAAATGTGAATATCATCCAAAAATCCCCAGACCCAACACCCAGTAATGACTGTGTTTACATATAATAAGAAGAATAAACAGCTCCACCAGCTTTGATGAAGTCGGGCTGCTCTTCAACTTTAACAGCAACATAGATTAATACTTAATCTACATAATAATAATATTTCTTCTGTAATTTCAGCTGCAAGTCATATTGTAAACAAACGATCACTTATGTTGTAAAGTTTCCCTCCCTCTCTTTTCTTTTTCCTCCTCTCTGCCTGTCTCATCATGTTTATGAATATTTGGGTCACAACAGGACTAGATTAATCAAAAACACTTTATAAAGACGTCAGGAAGTAGTCTGCACTCTTTAGATGGTATAGTTTTCTCAGGAGAAATGAACAAACTGTTAGGGAACTTCCTCTTCTCCTTCTTATTGCTCATAGAGAACCTGAGGTGAAGTGTGTGGAGTATTTGGACTGTCACGCCACCTTGTGGTGTTTGTTTCCCTGCTGTTTACTGACCAGCAGCTGATGGTGATCTGAGCTGAGCTACTGTCTCTAGATGGAAAGGAAACGTTGCTTTGGAAAGAGGAATAAACTTTTTACAGAACTCATCTGTGCCCTGCAGCGAAGTCTTTTTGATTTGCACCTGACAGAAAGTCGCCGTGCTCTGAGAGGTGTTTTTATGTTAAAAAGAAAAACCATTGGTGAGGATCGACGCCAAACTATCTCAAATAAAGGAGTGAGTTTATGGACCAGTTGTTGAGAGGAACTACATGGAGAACAATAAGCAGGTTTAAACAAGTTTTTAAAGTAACGTATTGATCAAATATGAAAATGGATGATCAGACTGTGATGCTGACGCAGAAGAACAGGGGACAGGACCTTTAGTTGCCTTTTGTAATTTGTGTTTCTTTTCTTTTTTTTGTCGTTGTTATTTTGCATGTTTTGTTTTGTCTTGTTGATTATTAAATATCAGTCTGAACCTTTGTCAGACTGCAGAAGTGTCTATGTTAGGTTAAATTTACTGTGATGTTTTGCACTGTGCTATTTAAGTATCTATTTGTAGATTAATACGTGAAGTTCTTATTTCTGTTTGCAGACTGAGATAAACTCTAAATCTATACATCTGTCAGTACGCAGATGTGCAAACACTTGGTTCTTGCTCTGAGTGTTTGGAGAGAGACGTATTATTTGCTGCTGAGGGAAGAACTTCCTGTTTACACGAAGCCAGACTCTCTGTCACAACACTTTGAATCAGACCAGAGAAAATCAATACAACTGTCAAAACAACTCATCATCATCATTTTTTAATGCTGTGAACCTGACAACACAGCTCCTGGTGCACATTAATACACATTAAAACAGTGTATTGATCTTGTCTGTTTCCTGTGTTAACATTTAAACTGCTGTGAGAACACCAGGCAGAGTGAGACGGCAGCTTTAGACCACATCACACGTGAGTTTACTGTTTTTAATGTCTGTGATTTTCTCATTATAAGAATGTTTTACGTCCGTCTCCTCTTCAGGTTGTGATCAATCCAAATCACGAAGTGGCCGAGAGCGACTTCACCAACAACGCCATGAAATGCAACTGCAAATATGACGGCCATCGAATCTGGCTCCACAACTGTCACATCGGTAATCAGACACAAACACTGACGCTACCTGATGGTGAAGTGACAGTTTGGATGTTTTTAAGTGGGGTTAATATGAGGCACTTATCCACAGATAGTGTGTTACCTGCAGTCGATGGCGGTCGGCACGCCCACACTTACCAACCTCCCTGTTTCTCCCAGGAGACACGTTTTCATGGCCCTCCTCAGGCTTCCTCCTGAGGTCACAGTTCTCCCAAATTCTCTTGATTCACGTCGTTTGTTTCCTTATCGTTATCAAAGCCTGTTTCTGACACTGTGCAACATTTATAAGCCCTGAGATTCTAAAGGTCCTCCGTTTCCTCTCTGTTGGTTCTTCCTCCTCTCTCTGGACAGCTCATCTCTGTGCTGACCCTGTTAATCTAAGGAGGATTTGAGGTGTTCCTCGGGGTTGGGGGGATTCAGCTTGCCCTCCTCTCCAGCTGTTTTCTAGAAACTGTGAGCCTCCCATTCTGCCTCACAAAGGCATCCAGGACCCAGAGTCGTGGGCCAGGGCTGACAGCTGTCTGTGGGTCCCTGGCGATGGCCAAGCCTACAGCTTGGCCTCCGGGGAATGAACCTAAACTAAACCAAAGTATTTTACATAATAGTGCTAATTCAGTATGGTCATTATTTCTTTCAAAGTCACCAGGATGCAGGAAACAAAGTCTATGTAACTCCAAATTTCCTGGGGAGGACACCCAGACCCCTCGCTTTGGTTTCGAAATCCTCCCTCAGTTTGAACAGGGGCAGCAGCAAAATGTATGTTAGCCACCTAAGAAAACCAGTATCAGTTTAAGTGTAAACTGTGTTTAGAATATTTTCACGGCTTTACCTTCAGACGGCCCCTTCAGATGGAGAATTGAAGCTATTATCTATCTGTCTTCAAAGCCACCAGACTCCTTTGACAAAACAGTCATTTTATGCAGCAGAACGCAGGAGTTAAAGGTCGACTGCTGCTGCCATCGGTTAGTTTGTTTGTGTTATTGTGTAACTTTGGTGGACTAACCCTTAAAAACACCAGCGTCACTGTTTGTCCAGCAGGGATACACCCACGAAAAGTGGATGTTTTTTACCGAGACAACATTGTTTTTTACTCATTGGCCGATTCCTGCCAGGATAAAGGCACAGAACATGGTTATTTTTTATTGAGACATTGCTGTGTTTCCCTTGGGCTTATTGGCGCAGAAGAAGGTTGTTTTTTACTGTGACATTGCAGCGTTTCCTGCTGGCATAGTGGCCTGAAAAGTGTTTTTTTTGATTGAGACAACTCTGTGTTTCCAGCGGGCGCTGTGTCACCAAAACCTGGTATTTCAAGCCAAAACTTGATCTTTTCCTCACCATAACCTGGTGTTTTTGCACCACAGTGTTATTGAAATATAAAGTTGTGTCTTCTACATAAAGACGTACAAATGTAATGTTTCTGTGGTTTGCAGAAGTAAGTTGCCAGATTTGTTTTCTTTGCCGATTGGCCTCATACAGCCCCACTTCAAAACATCCAAACTGCCCCTTTAATGTCAGATTTGTCTTTCATATTTAAACATGTTTAACTGCTGATAACTGATTGGTTTTTGTTCCCTACAGGTGATGCGTTCAGTGAGGAGGCAGAGAGGATGTTTGAGAAATACCCCGGACAGCTGAATAACCAGATCCCTTAATAATATCCCAACAGTTCTGAGACCTGGAGGTTGGATGAATAAAAACACACCTCATGAGTTCAGACAGCTTTTTGTTTTCAGGCACCAGTGCGGCTCCACCACACGTCTGGTCTGATTCAGAGTCATGACAGAAGCCAACAGTGTCCCCTGCAGTGAATGTGTGTTTTTATATCTGAGTTATTATACTTGAATATTCAAGTGCTTATGTTTTTCTTTTCTCAGTCTAATGTGAGCTAATGCTTTATTTTTATTACAGAATAGTGTTGAGTGTTGTGAATGTTACACATTATGAATGAGGTGTTGTTTTTATTTTTATAACCAGTCTGGAACAAACAGGTTCAGAACTACCTGAGGTGTTAGCGTTAGCTTTAACACATTTACTAACGGAGGCATTAACAGGAACAAACGCAGCTCTGTGGACGTTTACTGGTCTTTACTGGGACTTCATACTGGGACAGAAGAGACTCAGGTGCCTTAGTGTTAAACATTAATTATTACCTAGACTGAAGATTTTTTTACATCAATAACTGGTCAGTATTCTTGCTCACTGAAACGGTTTTGTCTCCACAGTTACAATATTTTGTGAATGTATTTATTGCTTATATCGAGGTGCTAAGGAGCGACACTTTGCTTGTTAGCGTCAGTTTGAAGAGCTTTGGAGTTTAAAGTCGTGTGTAGCTTTAGTCTGTATGTGTTGTTATTAATAGTCATGTAGGGTCAGAACATAGATATTATCGGGCAAAGACAAAAAACTAGTCATTGTATGCTGATGTAATCACACCCGCTGCACCCAATAAAAGGAGAGGAAGACTAACAGAGCTGTGTCTCAGAGACTTATTGATCAGAAACTGTGTGAAGTTGTTAAATTCTCTTGGGGACGGTTCTTTACTTATCAGAGGACGTGGCTGGAGTATGACTGTTTTTGTTTGTATTTTTTCTCTTTTTTTTTTACCCTCCCTGAAGCAACGAATATTTTTCCATGACCCTCTCTGAGCAACTGGAGGAAAATCCATGACCCTCCCTCCACCATAAATGAGTTATTAGATTTTTAAAACTTACCCTTTGATGTTTGAAAGTTAAATGTTGAAGCTAAAACGGTTCATTTTGATCAGGGCTGTTTCTGGTTAAATAAAACCTGCTGCAACATTAAAGTGATAAACACATTAATGCATCGATCGATCGATAGATTTCTTGATAAGTAAAAACAGAAATCTCATTTTCATCTCATACAATTAAAAAAAGATTCAGACTAATTTAGTGAAAACTCAGATGAACATTAATTTACTTTACACACATTACATCATCATGAGAAGACAGTAATGATCAAAAGAACATGAAACGGTTCAGCACTCACATAAAGAATATGAAGCGGAAACATGACAGATGAAGGCAGGAAATGAAGCTTTCCATCAACGATCTTCACTTAAATCTACAAGTTATCTGCTGATGAAGAAGTCTCAGATATATCTCAGGTTAACCGGTACGATCATCTTCTGACGCTGAATGTTTTCTGTGTTTGAAGTTGAGGAAAATCTGCCTGTCACAGTCCTGACTGATGTCCGTCTGTCTGGTGTTTCACTTCAGCACTGTCTGTTTAACAACTTGTCCTTCTTTGTTGATAGCAAAGTTGTAGTTCTTTGGATTATCCAGAGTTTCTTCGATACGCTGGTCCAAGTTCTCCAAGGTGATGAAGTTCTTTGCTTCCTCCTGTGAAGAGATTGGAAGCGAAAAGTCAGATTTAGCATGTTTCAATATGGAATTTCAGGTTTCTGCTCCTCTGTAGTCGACAGCAACTCACAAAAGTAGCTTCAAGAACTGATGGTTAACATTTCACACAGTTTGGAGGAGGAAACAGGAAGAAGAAAAATCGTACCTGCAGTTTCAAAACCTCCTTCTCTCTTTGCTTGATGAGTTCTTGCTCTTGTTGTTCGCGCTGAATTGCAGCTTCGAGCTGCTTCTGATCAGCTTCCTCCTTTTCCTTCTGGATCCTCGCCACCCTGAAAGATACAGACGAGAGACTGAGCTCTTGCTGTTCAACCACACAGATGGAAACAACACACAGAACATAGAGCAGTTTATCGAGTCTTCAAAAGAGGTTTTTATTTTTCCCGTTGTAATTTTGAGTTTCTTCCTACCTGAGTTTAAGCAGGCGGAGGTTCTCCTGGTCGTTAAAGGCCATGAGGGTGCGATGCTCGTCTGCCTCCTGCCTCGCCCTCTCCGCCGCCAGGGAGCCCGTCTCCTCCTCGTACTTCTTGCGAAGCACCTCCTCCTTAAACTCACGACTGACAAACACAGAGGGGAGAACAGGTGAATTCAAAAGGACGTCTTCCTGCTGGATCAGAGGACACCTGCAGTTTATGTTTCAGTGATGTATGAATCATTTTAAAGGAATATTACTTTTTCAATTATTCAGTTTATATCAGGGCTCCAACCACCAATTGTTTCCATTATTTTTGTTCTAACCGAAACATTTATTCATGTTTATTGGACAGTGACAGACACAGGGAGCATCTATAGAGGCGACGTCACAGTAAAGTTATGTTGCCTTTGTATTTTTAAGGGAAATAATAATTTGGAAATTCTACGAAAATGAGTATATAGTATGCAGAATGCTTTCTATTATTTAACTTATTGATGTTCGGCCTAACAGTTTAACAGTTTGGTCTAAAATGTGTCAGAAAATAGTGAAAATGCTCATCACAAATTTAAAAATGAACATTATATTAACAGCTTGTTTTGTCTGAAATCTCATCGCTGTCATAAATGCTATTCATTATCGCAATTCTTCAGTCTGTCCGGTAATTGTAAACTGTCACTGCGTCTGTGAGGCTGCAGAAATTTTCAAGATAACGAGTCCTAAAATATTAATGACTCATTGAATCTGAATTTAAGAAAATTTAAGGCGTTTTTAAAGACCTGAAGACATCCTGGACATTGAATCTGTCCTTTAGTTTACTTATTTTCAAAGCTGAGACTTTTTACACATTTCCATTAACAAAATAGTTTCAAGTTTCAATTACAGTAATAAAACGTTTGTTAATCAAAAATAAACATTGTGTTTTCACTCCTTTAGGCTCATTCTGACTGATAATATAAATTTTGTGATGCCGTGAAACTGAGATATTTTCTCAAACTGTTATTTTGTTATTGTGTTGGGAAAATATCACGTCATTGCAACGCTAATGCTTAACTAGAAAAAGAGTCAATGCACTGTCTTTCTAAAAGCCTGATAATGTGGGATGTCTGAACAAATCTACCATGACAGTTTAAATAGTCCCTTAAAACTTTTGCGAATGTGTGAGCATGATTACAGAAACAGCACTTACAAAAGTGGTGAAATGACTTATTACTGACGTTAGACTCAGACTCAATATCTGTTCTACTGTTGTTGGACCTTAGCGCCGCATTTGACACTGTGCACCACCGTATGCTTTTGGACAGGCTTGAGAATTATTTTGGCATCTCGGGTCAGGTGCTTAACTGGTTGAGATCTTACCTGTCAGAGAGATTTCGACGTGTTCTTTATAACAACGTGTTATCTGACTCTTGTTCTGTTAAGCACGGGGTCCCACAGGGCTCTGTCCTGGGTCCACTGATGTTTTCAACGTACCTGGCACCACTAGGTCAGATCATGCGCTCTTTCGGGATTGTTTTTTATCGTTATGCTGATGATTTGCAATTATATATGCCAGTCATTGCAGGAAATGGGTCTGTTTTGACAAACTGTGAAGTCCTGGCTATCAGCAAACTTTCTGCTACTTAACTCGGCTCAGACTGAGACGACTGAGTTCTGATAAATTCACCCTCTCTCCTCTCTCTCCTGGACAAGGTAAAGAACTTTGGTGTACTTTCTGATCAGACCCTTTCATTTGACTTGCATGTAAAAGAGGTGACATGAGTGGCCTTCATTCACCTCAGAAAAATTACGAAGATCAGATCAGTCCTTTCAGTAAAAGATGCTGAGACTCTTATTCATGCATTTGTGACATCCAGGTTGGATTATTGTTACATTCTGTTATCAGGGTTGCCCAGGAAGAGTTTTAAGGGTCTGCAGTTGGTTCAGAATGCGGCAGCTCGTCTTTTAACTGGAGTTAAAGACCCACTTGTTTACTGTTGCGTTTGAGAGATGGGTGGTTTGCTCCTCCTGTGATTTCCTGTTTTTGGTGTGTGTTGTGTTTTTATCATTCTTGTTTGTGTGTTTACATTTTAAACTGTTTTACGTTATTTGTACTTGTCTCTATTTGCACTTGTACTGTTTTAATTCACCTGTACAGCACTTTGACTGAAAGCACTGTATAAATAAATTTATTATGATGATGATGATGATGATGATGATGATGGAGGAGCATTGCACCAAGATGTCAGTGTCTCAGTACAGCCTGACTCCTTTCTGCATGAGCCACTGCAGAGTCACAGTTAATACAAGATTTTACCTGTAAAATTTAAACACTGTTTTGGTTGTGAAGCAAATGAGACAAATACTGTCACAGTGTTTGGTGGAAATCAGCTGCCAGTTTAACTACAGTAAAACCTGTGAATATATAATGAGGACTCAGTTAAGAACAAGCACAACAAACTAGTAGCTGCCAGTAATTAGTATCTGCTAATTAAAGGATAAGTGTTGCCAGTTTTGGGGAACAGTTTCCGGTCCAGTATTCGTCAGGTGGCAGATTTAAAACACACCACCTGCTGACTCGTTCACCTCCAGCTGGTTATTAAACGTACCGCAGCGCCCTGGTGATCAGCTGGTACTCGGAGTATCTCTCCTTGAGCACGACCATCTCCACCGGGTCCACCGGAGGAGGCACTTTGACTCGGCCCACTTTGGACTTGGCCACCGGGTCGGTGCGAGACTTTCTGCCCCGGACTGGCTCCACGAGCACGGCGCTCCTGGGTGCGAGGAGCCGGGCCGCCTGGACGCTCCTCCCGCCGATGACCTGGAACATGTCGGCGTCGAGGTGTGGACAGTGGAGACAGGACAGTGGACAGTGGACACAGGTGCGGTTTGTTTGTCTCTTAATGAATTGATTGAAACGTTAACATTGAGGCATGAACGTTACCGACACAAGGCGGCGGCCATGTTGGTGTCCTCTGACCGCAGGAAGTAGTTAGCAACACCGCTAACGTAGCTTTGGTTCAGCCTCTACCGCCATCTGGAGGAGCAGAAAACGATTTTAACACAGTCTGTGTTCACTCTGTGTTTGTTACAGACACTCTGGTTCCTTCATGAGTCTCCTGCAGCGGCGTTTGTCTTATAAAACGTCCAGTCAGTGAACTAACTGTAGCGGCTCACAGCCAGCTAACGAGCTAGTTTGCTAGTTTGCTAGATAGCTAAGTTAGCTTAGCAGCTGTTTCAAACAAGCGAAAACTTTATTTATCCCACATCAAGCTGACACGTGACAGCAGCTCAGAGACAAAACAGAATTTATTTATTATTAATTTACTGATTTTGTTTGGTAAATTTCATATTCACAAATGTAGATTCTTGAAAGTAACGTTCACCCCTAATTTCAGATGTTCACTGGAGTTTGTTGAATATATTAAAATGCTAGATTTTATTAATACAACCAAAAGTAACAGAACTGTCAATATATAGTTATATAGATCTATTTGAATAATAATAATAATATGACCCTTTTCCTTTTGCTATCATGAATTTTTGTTGTAATACATTTTATATGTGAGTCCACTATTTATTTATTTGTTTTGTTCTTCAATTTTACGTTTTTATTACTGCATTTGATCTTGAATTATTTTCTTGTACCTCTTGATTGAATTGCTTGTTGAGCACTTGTCTGCTTGTTTTGTACATGCTATTTTCTGAAATAAAGTTTGTTAAAATCTAAAAAAAAAAAAAAAAAAAAAAAAAAAGTCAGGAGCAAGAGACAAAGCAACACATGAAGAGATGAATCATTTTTTAAATAAGTGACTGAATGCTCAGAGAGGATGAAATATCACACAAATGCAAACTAAATAAAATAAAAAATTAATTAATGATAGATTTCATTTATATTTTACAGCAGCTCAAAAGCCAGAAGCAGGTGAAAAAGAAAAAAGTTACTGGGTGCTACAAATGGATAAAAATATTACAATGATACAAACTAGATAATATTGAAATAAAATGTAATAATACAATATCTATACACAAAATATACACCATTCACTTAAAATTTAGAGCAACACAAGAGTCGGAAGCAAGAGACAAAAGGGAAAAGTGACTGAGTGCTAAAAAATGACAAAAATACAAACTAGATAACCGGAAAATAAAATGATAAAAAAAATAAAATAAATCTGTATACAGTATATACACCGCTCACTTATATTTCCCAGTAGCTCAGGAGTCAGAAGCAAGAGGAAAAAAGTGACTGATAAAAATATTACAAAAATACAATCTAGCTGAAATAAAAATAGAATAAAATAATTTAAAAAAAAAAATAAAAATCTGTTTACACTATATACACCTTTCACTTATATTTGACTGTGTGACTGAGTGCTAAAGAAGGATGCAAATATTACAGAACACAAACTAGATTTGAAAAAAAAGAATAAAATAATCTTAAAAAATCTATACACACTATATATACCTTTCACTTATATTTTACAGCAGCTCAAGAATCAAAAGCAAGAGAAAAAAGATAAAAACTGACTGATACAAGATATTATATATATATATATATATATATATATATATATATATATATATGATAAAATAAAACAATAAATTAGACTATGTACACCTTTCACTTACAGAGATACTGTATGTCCATGATTTGTAGTTGCAGAGGATAACTGAAACACACACACACACACACACACACACACACACACACACACACACACACACACACAGTGTTTATAATATTTACTGTAAATATGTAAATAATATAAGGTAAATAATACATAAATATGGTCTTTAAATATTATAGCAGACAGTGACAATATTGCACAGAAGGAAAATGCACAGCCGTGTATCACAGTATAAATATAAAGGATGTGGGTATGTACTTTTATTTATTTATTTATTTATTTATTTATTTATTTATTCATATTTGTGATTATGAATAAATAAAACATAACCTGAAGTAGAAATAAAGGGATTAGCTGTGATGGAGGTAAAGAGTGTAAGATGATGTGATGCTGTCATGTTATGAAGTCTAACTGCTGCTGGAATGAAGGACTTGCAGACATGCAGTGTGTGAGTCGCAGTCTGTTACTGAAGCAGCTGATTAAGGCCGCCATGGTCTCATACAGGGGGCGAGACGTGTCGCTCATGACTGACATCAGCCTGAATAACACCCACCAGCCTGAGTTTAGTGGGAGTGTAAAGCAGCATGAAATGGAAACACTCAAGCAAAGTAGAAGTGCCTCAAAACTGTAATTAAGTGCAGAACTTGAGTTAAAGTAAATCAACTCAAAATCTACTTGAATTAAAATAGAAATTACTCATATTTAAGTAAGTACCTAAAAAAGACATGACATTTCAGTGATGACAGCGCTCATGTTAAAAATACCATAGTAGGCCTGTTTGCTCTTATATTTTATTTACAGTATTCATATATATTTAGTTTAATCAGTTTAACTGTATTTTTTGTATCTACAATAAGATTTAAGTGATTTATGTTCCCCTGTCCACACTTGTCCATGGTGCCTTATATTATTTACTTTTTTTTTTTTTTTTTTTTAAATATAACCTTTTTATGTCTTGTTTATAAATTTATTTTGCGCTCTGAATATGTTGAATGGTGGGGAAAACAGGGGGCGGTTGCACAACACTTATTATTATGTACTCTGAGCTTTTGTGTTACACTCACAACATGCGGCAAATCCAAATTTGGAAAACTGCTGCATCTTCTTTTGTGTTTCTTCAGGGTTCGGAGGGACGCTGGGTGTCAGGCCGGTGACTGATGATCCTGCCGAGGCGAGGCACCAACACATTACAGCTACAGTCAGAGTGCCAGGAACATGGAATGATGGGAAATGGTGCAGTGCCGCTGTGTGTCGTTCACTGTGACATTGAGAGCTGTAAGTAAGGAGAATATCTGAGCTGCTTTTGTTGTTCAGTGTTTGACAGGGAAAATGTTTAGAAACTCAGATAACGCAAAAATCACACATGGAAAATATTTACCGTCTTCAGCCTGACAAGTCATCATATCATATACCATATATCATACATATACCTTTAGTTATAGCTATTCATTGAATCTTTCTTCACGTCTTTGATTGGAATTTGGATCATTATGACCTAATACCCACTCATTTAATTAGTTACAGCAATTTTACCATCTAAGGTCACATTAAAGACTTTAAAAACACACAGATGATTAACCAAACTGAATGATTTCCCTTTGAAAATATGTCTGTTTTAGCCTCTTTAAAGTGAATTTTTTCTATAATAGAAGAATTTTGTATTAAACCTTGATTGAATATGTAATTAACCATTTGCTGATTGGTCTAAAACTAGCCGACACATAGACACATAATTCAAACACATGAAGATGTTCAGATATTCTTTTTCCCTTCACAATACTGATCCCGATATGAAATTGCGTGTCAGCTGATGCAGAGGAACGATCCAAATCTTTGTGTTACAAAAAAGGAATTAACAGCTGCTGCTGTGTGTGTGACATGAAATAGTGGTTGTTGTATGGCATGAACGGCATAGAGCAATCTTTTATTGTTTAACATTTTGCTAACGTTGAAATAAAACAGTAGCTGGGAAAACTGCTGTTATGTCCTGATGTAAAACTACTTGAAAGATTATTTGGTTTGATTTTTATTTTTGGAATATTTAAATATCTATCTATATATCTATCTAGACCGGTGCACAGACTGTCATACTCGCCAGTCCCCTATCCAGAGTTTCAGTAGGGTTACACCGTTATGAGAATTTCATGGTCAATAACCGTCTCATAAAAAAATCGCAGTTTCATGGTATCACGGAATTTATATTATCAGTCAGAATGAGGCTTGAAGGAGCTGAAATGAAAGGGTTGTCTTCGGTTAAACAGACATTTTATTACTATAATTGAAACTTGAAACCATTTTGTTAATGAGAGTTTGTCTAGAAAGTCTCAACTTTGAAAATAACTAAAATAAAGTTGAGATTTTTTTTGTCCAGTTGCATTTTTTCCCACAGTTTCGCAGAGAAGCAGATATACTCCATAAGATAACCATCAATTTTAATATACCTTGAAACCAGTATATCTTTGCAGCCTTAAATTTTAGGCAGTGTTGGATGAATTTCTGATACTGGTACTGGAACAACTCTAAGTGACGTCTTCTCCTCAGTCTCTCTGTTTATCCTGTCATGATGCCCTCACAAGTGTCAAATGACAACAGGAAGTCAGAAGTGATTTGCAGGTCAGTTATATGTTTATTCAGCTTGTTGCCGGCCGTCACAGTTACAGCGAGTGTGATGGTGCAGACTTAGTTTCACAGATGTAAAGCACCATTTAGATCTAACGTCAGCAGACAAACAACAAGGAGCTCCTGCACTTATCTTTCTGTTTCGTCGTTTAGGTTTGAATGAACTCACAGAACAGAAAACAAATCTAATGCAGATAAGCTGTGAGACACACTGCATGAATAGAAGGAGAAACCAGTAACAAGTCGTCTTCCACAGCATTTACATGTCCAGAAGCTTACGCAAGAAAACACACTTTTATTAGAAATTAGGAATTTAAATAACCGGCCAAATAGAAAGACCCAAAGTCACTCTGGTTTTTCAACCAACCAAAACGCGTAGTATTTGTGTAAATGCAGAGGAAGAATAACTTAAAAGACAAAAATGGGTCTTTAATATAGTGAACAGAAAGTTTTAAGGTTACTGGTTCATTGACTACTGGAGAACCAGGGGTGCAGGACAATGCAGGAGCGATTGGTAGAGTTCCTGCTCAATAATGCTGCAGGTTTCTTGCATCAGTTCAAACACAGATAAAGTCCAAGCACGGAGAGGTAAGAGGGATTTTGGTCCTCCGTCACAAACAATTGGTCAAATGTTTGGACAGTGAGGGTTCAGAGGAGTCAAATGGGAACTCTGCTGCTTGGACCTTAACGTGTGTGTGACAGAGAGGAGCTCAGCCAAAACGACACTGCTGTCCGACGTAACTATGTCACTACTGCAGCGCAGCCACTCAGCGATTTACTGTTTGCAGTCTTCTTGATGTGTGGTGTCAGAACGTGTGTAGAAGAAGGGGGACTTCTGGTGGACCTCTTGTTTAGCACAAGGGCGCATCTGTCTTGAGAAGATGAGCTTTGGTTTGCGGTTTTGTCTTGGGAGGAGTAAAGGATGGAGTATTTTGGGGCGGGGAGATGACAGAGGGTTGGAGGAGAGATGGAGGGAGAGAGGGCTGATGTTCAGGTCAGGGGAGGAATGAAAGGGTGTGAAGAATTCAGGTCGATGCCAGGCTGGTGGCATTTAGGTTTTAGTTTAGGGCGGGAAGGGAAGGGTAAGCCAGACGAATCTCCTCCCCCTCCAGAAGTTTTCTGAAAAGGAAAAGAAAACAGGTTATTCTCAAGCTACTTGATTTTGGTGATGTTTGAACAAACTGTCGACTGATTTATGGCCAAATTTTGCACAGTGCCACTGCACTTGTTTTGAGATGGTGGCGCCCCCTATAGAGCGATTTTTAAAATAATTTTACACATGCGGTTAAACACCATTATTAAACATATTCTGTGAGTTTTGTAATTATTGGACAAACAGTTTCTGATTTATCCCAATTTGTGTTACTTCACTCCTGTTTTTTTTTTGTTTTTTGTTTGTATTTGCGGCGCCTCCTAGTGGTCAGTGTCAATGAAACTTTTGCGATATGTTTCGGGTACCTACAAGAACGTCTCCTGCAGGTTTTGTATTTAATTGCCTCAATGATTGTTGAGTTAGGTCTGTTTATGTGCTGAACCCCTCTAGAATATCACTGGTCAGAATCTTCAAAACTTAAATGGAGAACAACAAACGTCATGCTACTTTAAACAAGTTTGGTCCAAGAATGATCCACAGAAAATTTGGCACAAATCGGAGCTACTGTTTAGGAAGAGATGCCAATTTTTCTTTTCTCAAAATGGCAGAAAATCTAGTCCAGTGGATTTTAATGTTTCTTGAGGCTTTTTTTCGAGCACATTGAGCTGGACTTGTGTGTCAAATTTCAAGTCACTCCTTTTAATGATGTGGGGGTGTGGCGTTTCAGAATGGAATTTTTGGACTTTAATTGCAGCGCCACCATCAGGCTGGTTGGGACACATTTCTTGGACGGCATTTGGTCATAATTCTCAGTCACTGGTGAAAATGTCATGTCTCTACCATGTACCATCTCACAGGAATTTGCAAAAACATTTCTGAAGAAGGTAGATAAGAAGAAATTATTTCCCCAAGTAGCAACCCCGGGTTTGAGCCCATTCTCAGCCAGCAAAAGGAAGGAGCTCAGTTGCCTAGAATCAAAACCAAAAGCAGCAGGGAGCAGGTTTTCAGTTTCACTCAGCAGAGCAAAGTCACGTCAGCATGTTTAATTCTGTCTTATGAAGCAGTGAGACAATCACCTGTCCAACATTACAATGCAAGTGCTCTCAGAATCCCAACACTTGCCCTCCTTTCATCACAACTGGACCAAACTTGGTTTGTACATTCAGATATTTGCACTTGATGTGTCCACCGAGTTTAATCAGTAATGCTCCTTGAGCTATGGCCTGGTTTCTGCTAAGCCCGGCCCTTTGCAAGGTTTTCTCATTGTGGCGGCCATGTTTTTTGACTGACCTTGCTCATTTATCGTAAAAATATGTATTTCTCTCTCACAAGGCCATAAATCAAATTTGGTTTTGAGCAAGTCAAAATAAATTCTATTCATATTACTGTTTTTCACATTATGTAAATCAGAAAATAATCCATCACAGCAGACCTTTATGGTCCCGAGGCTTTTTGGAGAGCACATTGAGCTCTGTGAGAGTGCCAAATTTCAAGTCAGTCAGACTTGCAGTGTGAGAGATGTGGCCTTTGGAAAACTGAATGTTTTGGGGTTATTTTGGCGCCACCACAGGGCCGATTTAGGGCATATTTCTTTGGAAGCATTTACACATCATTCACAGTGTTTGGATCAAGGTCTTTGAAAACATGTTGCCACAGATTTGTTTAAGGGAAACTAAATGTTCAGTGTTAGTGTAGATGAGCAGATCTCACCTGTACGCAGCTATTTCAATGTCAAGAGCCATTTTCACGTTGAGAAGGTCTTGGTACTCTCTCAGGTAACGAGCCATCTCCTGCTTGGCGTCAGTGATGTCCCGCTCCAGCTCACTTATCCTCATCTATGAATGGAAAAAAACACAGTCATTCATTATTAAATGTCACACAAGGACAAACAAAGCTCTATGATGAATCTTTTATTTTATTCTTGCTTGAAGAAATTTAGCCTCAGAACAGTCCCTGATCTCTTCTCTGTGTGTCGCTGTGGCGTCTTCGCTGTTTATTCAGACAGTAACCTTGCTGATTTTCACCTCTGCTGTGAGCCTGTCATCATTTCCTGCTGAGCACTGAAGTGTGTGGAGCTGCTGCAGAGAATACATTTACATCTTGTAGCAGGAAGGGGCTTCGTCCTGCCTTTTTCTCGGCTTTCTGCATGTCGAGTGTTTTTTACTCTGAGTGGGTCTGTTCGTATTATCCTCTCTTATCTCTGCGTCCAGCCTCGAGGCCATGACCCTATAAACACCATCTTTAATCTTCCTGCCTCTCCTGCCCCTGGTCTCTGAGCACCTGCTGGAGAAGATGAATGTTTCCTGTCTGAGAGAACGTCTAAAGTTATACTGGAGCACAGATGTGCAGATAACCACCAGGTGACTGATGTGAGTGGGTGAATGTTAATGTGGATCCAAACAGCCTCATTCACCTGGTACTTTGCCACCTCCTTGGCCTGCGTCTCCTCCAGATCCTCCAGCTGCTTGTTGATGGAGTCGATGACGTTCCGGAGAGATTCGATCTCAGAGGAGCGTGACTGAAGCAGCCTCCGGTACTCCATGGTCTCCTCCCGGATGGCGTGCACGGCCTCGTTGTTTTTGCTGGCCATCTCCGCCACGCTCGCGAACTTGTTCTTGTACCAGTCCTCGGCGGCCTGCATGTTCTTGTTTGCCAGCCGCTCGTACTGCGCCCGGATGTCTCGCAGGGCGGTGGAGAGGTCAGGCCGGGACACCTCCACATCCACGCTGATGTTAGCCACCTGCAGCTGGGCCTGCAGCTCTGCCTGCTCCTCTGCAAAGACTTTCTTCAGGAACACCATCTCGTCACACAGAGAGACCACGGTGGCCTCGGCGTCACAGTTGGAGAGCACGGCCCTGCTGGCCTCCTCCCTGGCCCTCTGCAGGGCGTCCTCAGCATCCATACGCCGCCTGGCCTCCTCCTCATAGCGCTCCTTCATCTGCTCATACACATCACGCAGGTAGTCTCTCTCTGCCTCCATCCGCATCTTCTCCCCGTTCTCTGAGTCAATCATGGCCCTCAAACTTCGCGACTGCCCCTCGTACAGCATCTGCAGACGGGACGGGTCGTTCTGCCGCCGCCTCAGCGCCTCCAGCTCGGCCAGCAGGGCTCGGTTCTGCAGCTCCAGGTGCCTCACCTTCTCGATGTAGGTGGCAAAGCGGTCGTTCAGGTCCACTAGCTGCTCCCTCTCCTGGGAGCGCAGGCCCAGCAGCTCTGTGTTGAGGGAGCTGGCCTGAGCCAGGTCCATCCGCTCAGACCCGTCTGGCAGGGAAGAGGAGGCCAGCCTCAGGATCCTCTTCCCAGACGGAGGACCTCGAGGAGAAGAGTAGAGGGAGGAAGACATGGTGGATTTGGTGGTGGTATGGGAGCCTCTGTAGCTGTCCCAAGGGCGGCGGTAGGAGAAGAAGGTATCGTAGCTCATGATGAATTTTTTGTTGTGGATTTTTTAGTTTGTTTAAGAAAAGGATGTGGATGTTTTTAGTTTCAGAAGGTTTTTTATGTCCCCCTTGTTCTGCACACCATCGGTGAGGATGAGCGGGCGTTTTGCACTGCACCAGCTCAGTGATGCTGCAGATCCCCGGCTTTTATAGAGTGAGGCTGCCCCCCCTCCGCCACAGAGAAACATCAGTGCTGTCAGCATCCAGCAGGCCAATAGCAGACTGCTGCAGTGAGGAGAGAGGAGGTTGGTTTTCAGACTCACTCTCAGCCTTGGCAGGAAGAGTCAGTGTGGTAGAGCAGATTTTATTTTTATCTGACCTAAAAATGACTCTGCCATTTATTCCTCTCATTTCTCTATGCATGTCTGCAGGCATATTTTACTGGACTTTATGCCCTCAGTGTGTTCTCAGATGCATCTCTGAAGCGAGGAAGAAATCCATATTAATAAAGGAAGAAGAAAAAACTGGGGCAAATGTGAGATGACGTGAAACAAAATCTTTCCACAACCCATTTAGAGAGAATCAATACATAGTGCGTAAAGGGGCATCTGCTTTAACATACAGGCACTTAGGGGTTTTTATGTTATGGTGAACGATAAATTAATTTCCACACAGATTGTTTGGTGCTTAAACAGATTGATGTGGTCGATAAGTGCTCCCTGCTTCACCTGAGTAATATGAGTGATGATAGTGATGGATAATGATCCACATTAGCTCACATGCACAGATGTCAGGACCTTCTCCTGCTAACAAACATTAAACAGATGTTTTAATTTGCTTTTTTATGCTTAGCAGATATTTAAAAATAATTGTCTGCTGCACATTTCTGTTTGATCATCCTCTCTCTTCATCTGTATTGCTGTGAGTGTCCTTTAGTAGACAGATACCCCTTCATGACGCCCTACATCCTGCTGATGTTCCCAGAGTATCTGTTTGATCTATTTAGATTGCAAATTGATGAGTCACTGATGTCCTGAGTGTGGGAGACACCACCGAAGAAGAGTCTGTATGTGCTGACACAGAGCAACAGTACTGCTGTTTAACAGCCAGAGATGAGTCAGAAGGTGCCTTTAAATCATCCTCGGGGTTGAAAAAGAGACGATGAGCTGATGATGTTCTCAAACAGGGATCGATTCAGGTTTCTGCTCAGGGACGACGTTTCTGTGACATTATACTCCTATGTCAGGATCTGTCTTCTTGCTGCTCTGCAGGCCCTCAGTATTTGACCCCTGGCAATAAAAAGAAAATAATTGATCACAGAAATTGATCAGAGTTGATTTAGTAGTGTTGAGAGCTAATAGCAGCTCTCTCTTTGTGATCTTTGCCCTTCATACTTTATCATTTTGTCTTCTTCTTCACCTCTCTTCCTCAGTTTTGTCATGTTTTAATATCAAACGGTGCATGTCATGTGTTTATTTTTTATATTAACACATTTTTATTAATTTTATATGATTTTTAAAATATTAAAATGTATAATGGCCAGTGTGTGGGAGGAATGTTTGACAGCTGAACTCTCAGTAACTACAAGTGTTTAAGTACTTTATGGACAGGTGCCCCATCCGGAGATGCTTTACATATGAAAACATGGCACCAACAGCGCCACTCTGTGGTCAGTCATCATGTGTTTTAGTTTTTGGCTGATAATTATGAACCATGAGGTGCAGTAATATTAAGACAATATTTACCCAGTGTTTCCCTTTCAGCGGCGGTTGTAGCACATTTGGTGGAAATGTTTCCACAATAAGGTCTGTGAATAATCATAAACACCATCAAACATGTTTGACGTGTCTTCTTGACGCTCATATCTGATAAGTCAGTAAGTCTTTTTCACAGAAAATCACATCAACTCCCAACTTGTCACATATCACCATTCGGTCAGTGGACTTTAACGTCTTCATACTACCCAGTAGGTTTCCTGGGTGCGTCTGTTGAGGTTCCAGGACGCTGTGTCAGTTTATGCCTGTCCCATCACAAACAGGATTGGTGACAAGGGACAACCCTGGTGGAGGCCAACACCCACCCAGAACATGTTTGACTTTACACTGAGTTTGCGGACACAGCTCTCACTTTGGTCACACAGGGACCGGATGGCTCGTAGCAGCGAGCCCGCTGCCCCGTAATTCCACAGTATCCCTCACAAGACTTCCCGAAAGATGCAGTTTTCAAGTCCAGAAAATACATGTAGACTAGTCCTATCAACTTTTATTTTGTTGTGCAGCAAAGGCATGTGGTGAGGTTTACATAAAATATCATGGTTTGGCTCTACATTCATGTGGGAAGTGAACACCAGCCTCCTGAGTGAAGGTCTGGTGTTTTTTTTTGTCTTCAAGGCATCTTTTCTTTAAAAACTCTGCATGAATAAATACAAAATACAATCATTTAAATATGTATGACCCTCCCTTTAGCCAAAATAAAAATCACAAGTCTCCTCAGTGCTGACATGCTTCCCCCTTCATAATAACTAACAGTCCCCGACAAAGTGTTATCACTTCGTTGAATTACTGCCTGATGTTATGCTCACGTACTGATGTTTGCTTGTTTGTTGTAAAGTTGTGGATTCCTCTATCAAACACTCACCTGTTCTTTAAAACATAATCAGTTGTCCCACTAAAACTCACTAACTGTTGAGCATGTTTGGTTTTTAACTTCACTCTTTTATTTTGCTGAGAGCAACAAAAACATTCTTTTGCATTACAGAATCGAACATCAGGGTTCTCTCTGCTGCCAGATATTGTAATAATTTTAAAAATGAATAAATGAATTGTGCAATAAATATTATTATTATTATTATAAATATATTTTCTGAAAACTACAATTCACAATTTGTGCTGTACGTCACATCCTGAAAACATCTGAGCCCTTTTTGTGCCATCTTACTGCAACAAATCTGGACGCTCCCAACTAAATTAGTTTGACAGAAAAGGCAGCAATATCCCTGAATTGTGTTTATGCATATCATTACAAATAAATATCAAGCTTGTCTGAACATTAATGAGACAGTGAATAAACAAAGCTGCACAGACGCTGTTAACATTAAATAATTGAACTTTTTCAAACTTATTTTGCTTCTGTTTTGTAGGTGAGACAAAAAATATGGAGGGAACAATAATATGATATTATTCAACATGTTAAGGGAACACAATTCAACACTAGGTGGCAGCAGTTAGTTTACTTCCTGTTTGGGCAGAGATGTTTGACAGTGGAACATCGTCCAACTTTCTGCACTGGAGTGTGGACGAAACAGCAGTAACTGATTTGTATGAGCTGCAGCACTGAGCTACAATCCTCTGGCAGTTATTGTCATGGCAACATAACGGCACACATGGTCAGAATGTAATATACATGTTAAGAGTTGGAATTTAAAACCATTTATTTACATAATAAACATCTGGCTGTTTGTACTCAGACGACAAATATGGTAAAAAAAAACAACCCACATATATATATATATATATATATATATACTGTGAAGTCTGAAAATTTGAGTCTGGAACAGGGTTGGAGTTTAGCACCCGCCAAATGCTGGTGAAATATGCAAGCGGCTGCTCAATGTGCTTCACTCAGCAGCCAAAGAAACAATCGACTGAGTGGCTGGTAGATTTTGGAATCCTGCAGTCACAGTGGCAGGTGGACAAATAAAGTTAATTTCCAACCCTGGTCTGGGATAGTGTGAAAATGTGAAATGGAAAATGTGCAGGAATCCTGTGTTTCATGACTGAGAGAGTGTTTCATGGACACTGTAAACCCCAATCTGTGCATGACACAAAACTTTAATATGAAGGATGAACAAATGCCCCAGACTGTCAAAATGACATAAAAACGTTATGTTCACTGGACACTTGTGAGCTTAACATCATTTTTAAAAGTTAAATCAACATTTTCTTTTAGCCAAACAAAACTGTTCTAAATCAGTGGTTCATTTCTCTTAGTCATTAGTTCAAGGTCCCACAGTTTAATATATTCAGCATCACACTTTGATTTTGTTCATGTGGTTGAGCTAGTTTACTGTTTCTGCTGAGCAGCTGTCCGTTAGTCACTCAGTACATTTCCAGTCACAGTGAAGTGTTTCTGCAGTCGCAGCTGGACGAGGACATCTAACTGTCCTACTGTCCTTGTCCCAGTATACAAGCACGGGAGGGGAATCCATTTATTGAGCCCAGTATGTGCGACTCCTCTACGATAGGTGGAGATATGCCCCCTTTCAGCTTGTTAGTATTGGACCTTTTTCCTGTTGACCTATTACGTCACAGACCAAACAATGGACAAACAAGTTAGCTACGGTTAGCTAGCTGCTAACTGCTACCATGGTGGACAACTTTACAGCTCTGTATATTTGGTCCGTCCAAAAAGTCACGGCTCTGGATGTAGATTTCTCCATGTTGTTACCGGCTTCTTCTTCTCTTACACATTTAATGCTGTTGGGCTTCCGGGTCAAAGCCCGGGGCGGAAACTGTGGAGCATGCTCAGAGCGCCTCGGCCAGTTTGGCTCTGATTGACTGTTTACATGCAGGAGTCACATGCTTTATATTTACTGTACTTAAAAATTAAGTGTATTTTTTGTTGTTGTTGTTTTTTAAATTGACATTTTTGTGAGTCACTTGCGGCCCATTTAGAATGACCCACCAGTTGGGAACCAGCGTTCTAAATCACTCAGGTTACCTGTTACACAGTGATTAATGTTTCTGTATTTCACAGTGGCTCTAATGGGTCACAGTTAATGTTGTGGTAAAAGACATTTGGCATCATGCGTTCAGTCATCTACACAGTTAGTGACGTCCTGCCTGTGAGTGTCTGACATAAAGCTGTGCTGAGGTGATATAAAGAGCACTTCCTGGTTCAGAGTTCATCTTATTGCCTTGTTCTGACAATCCATAAACCTAAGTTTGCCACAATATATTTTTGTAGTTCAATGAAATTCAAGAAAATTATTATAAAATGTGTACTTAATGCTTTTACGTTCAAATGACAGAATAAAATGTTCAGACAACAACAAAAAGTTATATAAAAGTGACAAACTTCCTGTCAGACAAGGGTCATGTGACACATTTATTTTGTCTGGTGAACTCAAAACTTTTATGTCACTATATTGTACTGGACTAAAAGTTTTGATTGCAAGCTGTCTCCAAAAAAATAAGTTAAGTGAGCAAATTGGGGTTTACAGTGTGAACGTGATGTAAAAAGAAAACTACATTACAAACATCTCAACATGCGAACCAGCCTGGACTCTGAGGTCCAATGAGCTGTTTTTAACTTCTGTCGTTGAAGGTTTTTCACAAGTTGTCAGTCCCAGAAATGTAAAGCTCGCACATCAGGACAAGTAAAACACACTATGAAAGAATCCACTGGTTCAACTTAAAGAAATGAAGGTAACAATTTACATGCAAATTTAAAAGTAGCTCAAACTCTGGCCTTATTGAGTAAATCCTACGAGTCTTTCATAATCCTACAAACCCACTTAGTTTACTACAACCAACATGATTTACTTGAACCTCAGAAAACTTAATTATGTTGAACCAACTCAATACTTATCCAAAAGTTTTGAAGATGTTTGGTGGTCAAATTATTTTATTCAAGATATTCTAGCTTGTTTATTTATTAAATTCCATCTCATCCAAAAATGTCGAAAAAGTATTTGATTTTAACCAACTTCATAAAATAAGTTGTCAACTGAATAAGATATTTTAATGGAACAATCATATTATTATTATTATTATTATTATTATTATTACATATTATATATATTATTTTTTTTAGAGTGTATAGTTCGAAGTGTTTCAAATTAAAGCTGATTTTAAAAGAGCTTCCTGTCTCACAAAGAGCAGTCTATTGCGGCTATGTTTTATTTAATTGACACCATTACAATAGATCCACTTTATTAAATAACCTGGAGCTGATTATGTGAGTCTAGTGGTGATATTTTAATAAAGGTTATTGTCATGTAGGGTTTTGAACACTAGGTGGCAGGTTTGCATCACATGTCAGTGTCACCACTTCAGATCCAATACAGTCGTGAAACTGCTTATTCAGTTATGTGTGATAAAATAAAACAACATATAGTCATGTTATCATGTTCCCTGCGCCACATGATGAAGTGATTAGTGATGTATTAAAATCAATTTGGTCCCAAAGAGAAAAAAAATGCAAATTACATGTTTATTCAGTCATTTACAGTGAATATATTTCCCAATGATACATAAGGTAAAAATAAGTACATAAAACATTTCTATTGACAGATAAAGACTTTGGAATGTCAGGCTTTTCATTGCTAAAAATTGTTCACCCCTTTAATACATTTACAAGAATCTCAGGAACACATGAAGAAAAAAATAATGCAGCATCTGTGTTTTTAATCTGAAATCATAGAGCTTAGAGCATGTGTGTGAACTGTGTGTGTGTGAACTGTGTGTGTGTGAGAAACTCTCCACTGTTTTACATTCAGCTGAGATCTGCAAAATACTATCCACATAAAAACACATATAAGACATCCAACATATACAGAAGTTACCTTTAGGCTAAGGTTCAATACAAAAGTGTATTCCTTTGGTAGAAAACATTTATCTCAGGAGAAAAACCTGCGCTCGATATAAAGAAGTATATATCTTGCATGGCCTGTCACACTGCTTGTATCCACGGGACTAAACATTCATCTCAGAACAGGAGTGCTGCATATTCATTAATGTTGGCATCCCATAAACCCGGAGCATGCACAGGGCTGTTTGCACTGGCGCTGAGCTTCAGGAAACACAGCATGAAGGTGGTCATTCACAGGTCGATCTGTATGTACAGTACTTTGGTTCAGTTTTCATCACCAAGTCCTTAAGGAGTGCTGGAGGGGGGGGTATTGCGCGCAGTGCGTCCAGGTGTAAACTATGTGCCCAGGGTGAAGACATGACAGATGACGCATACAAAACAATAAAAATAAAATCTTATTTTCTCATAACTTCTCTCTCCAGACTTGTCTTGTGCATGAAATGGGGCAACATGACTGCCATACACACTCGTAATTTACAGTGCAACTCAAACTCCATCCAGCTCGCGGCTCAGAAGATCTTCAGCCTCTTGCCGATGGCCCTGCCTCCCTTCGCCACTCTCTGGCTCGGGTGCTCTTTAGAAAGCGGGCAGTACTTGATGGTGTGCGCGTTGTCGCCGTTGGCGCTGCAGAGGGGGCAGGTGTACGCCCTGAGGATGGGGCACAGCACCCTGCCGTCCGCCGTCTTCAGGATGTGGGTGCCGTAAACTTCCTCCGGCGCGCCGTTATTCCGACAGAAGACGCACACCTTCGGCTCCGGTTTGCTCCTCTGAGTCTGTTTGCGCCTCCTGTCCATGGAGAGCAGGTCGAGGCCGGCGAAACTCCCCCTGTAGGAGGGTGAGTCTCTGTCTCCCAGCGGAGAGTCGCCTCCGAGGTGCTCGTACGGCCTGAGAAGAGAGATGCGCTCCTTGAGATCATAGATGGAGATCGGCGGGGAGCCCGGGGCCGCGCAGCAGCAGTCCAAGGGTCCGTCGCTGTCCCTGCCGTGCCCAATTACGCAAGAGCAAACCGGAGAGTCGTCCTCTAAGCCCAGAGTCGCTTTGAGAGACTCGGTGATAGAGTTGGGGCTGCAGGACGGGCTGTTGATCTTGTTTTTGGCGACAAGTGTCGAAAGGCCGAGGTAGTCGTTCCAGAAATTAAAAGTGTTGTCGTACGGAGAGCGCGCGTCCAGGTAGAAATCCATCCTGTCAGAGCTGCAGAGGTTCAGTGTCCACGCGGGAGAGAAGGTGTTTCTGACGGAGTGTCTGTCAGCATGAGGAATCTGTGCAGGGATCTACTCTCTGGTGTCGCTGGGTCTAGTACGCAGAGCAGGCAACATGTAGGCGCTGATAAACCCCCAGAATAAAACAGGGGGGCGTGGCTTGGTTCAAGTTGATTATGTGTGTGGCCCCAGAGGAGGGTCCACCGAGCGGAGCAGGGAGTTACTGAGCTGGGAAAAATCAGTTTCCCTCCCAGGATGTGACTGTTATCACGGAGAGAGTATCTCTTTGTGTTGCAGAGAATCATCCTGTTGGCTGAGAGGAGCCCATGTTTTTCTCCTCACATTTCTTTGTTAGCTTGTTTTGTCTTTGTGTTTTGCTGGTTTGGGACATTTTTATGTTTAAGGAGAGAAAGAACATGTTTCTCTTTATCTGTTTCTGCACATACTGGTCAGAGTTAACCTTCAAGTCTGTTGGTGCATACTGGATAGAAAACAACTGTAACTGAAAGAAGAAAACACTCAGTGAAGGCACAGTGTAGAAAATCAGGTGCTCTTCAAGGATGAGGCAAATAGCTGCCCCAGCTGACTCAGTGTACAAGTCCACAGTGTGGGCTGGCAGTCTGAAGAGCCATCCAAGGCACTCTGATTATAATTTAAAATCCTTTACTCACGTCACTTTCGACAGTCTTCATCAGGATGATATCCTGTCCTGTGTGAATAAAGGATTTTTAATTATAATCAGAGTGCTTCAGAAGCTTTTTCGCTGCCAGCCCACATCATGGACTTCTTCACTGTGTAAGCTGTGACTGCCACTGCTCTTTATTCCTATAGAGTCAGGCTGTACCATATCATATTGTTCATGATAATACTGGTATCATTTTTAATATGATATGAAAAATTCATATTGTGATACTCGCGATATTTTGACTTGTTAACATATTGACGTCATACTGTTACTCATGGCAACAACAAGCATGGCTGAAAGCAACCTGTTCTCACACTGAAGTCGTCAAAATCCGGCACTTAGGCAGTGACTTGTGGCGTGAGACACTGACACTGAAGGCATGATACGAGACAGGTCGCTGTTACAGTGTTGTACCGACGTAGTGCTTTTATTTTGAAAGAGACTGTATGCAAACTGTACATTTCCTGTGAAAACAGAAGTGTATTTTGAAAACAGACAATGCATGTAACAGGCTGAAGACCTGAAAACCTTTAGTGACATAAACCTACGTGAACAAACTCAATACATAAAAACAGTTTGTTTACAGTTGCTCTCTGCTGATCACGTGTTACACTTACATGAAGTTAGGGGACTTTTAAGAGACATATTTTAAGAACAATAGTCAAAGCAGTGGAAGCTAAGACACCTTGACTGTTTGTCCAAAGTTTAACTCAAGCTCCAAAAACACTGGATCCTACATATTTCTCGCAGCCTCTCACCCTAAACATCTGGTGCAGAGACAGATGTTGGTCTAAGCTCAGCTCAGAAAGCCTTCAATACATCATCAGGGTTATTGTCTCAGACTCTATAAAGCTCCGAGAGCCACAAAAAACATACTGAAACTGTTTTCATGGACTGAGTTGAACTGACTGTGGCCCTCTTTACACAGAGATCATGCTATAGGAGTCAAGTCTCTTCATCATGCCTGCTTTTCCTTTGTCATACACTACTAAATGACAAACATACTATAAAACATACTCATAGGCAACACTCAATAAACAATAACAGTGACATCATGTCAGTAACAATCATTTACCTTCCCTGTTAAATGGTGGCTGATCTCGTCCTCTGCTCGGAGGCTAAGGAGCTCCTGGAAGTCATTGTTTTCATAATTTGTGGACATTTTCATACGTTGTTCTTCTTCTTGAGTTAGCCGCTAACAGCTAACAGCTGCTTTTTATATCTCCTGCGGTGCCACCCTTCAGTGAACACTGGAGGAGGTTGATGGGGGCGAAGGGAGAAGAGGAGTTGGCCTGTTTTCTGTTGGACAGGGAGGTGTTGTGTTAAAGACTGTTTTCCCCACCTAAACCTGCACCAAACCTCAACCCTGACCACAGAGAGGGGGGGGCTACACATTTTAAGGCGAATTTATAGTTGTGTCTGTTGTTGTCTGTAGTTGTGTGTCTGTGTTGCTCTGTAGCTACACCAACATAATGCTGGTCGGTGATGGGGTTTCTGGGAAGTGCTGTAAAGGTGATTGATTCAAAACACACCGCAACACATTAACAGACACCATTTCAAAGAAAAATCAGCTTCATTACAACTCACAAGATTCACAGACAAACACTTGTCTTTATCTGGACACATTTTCCCCACAAATATGACATGCTAACATTGTTAGCACGAGCCTATCTGCTAGCTGCTGGTGGAGTTTTCCTCTACTCATATGAAGCCAGGGACAACAGCAACATTTAGCACATAGGTATGACTTCGATTCAACACAGATGTACAAACCCTGTTTAACAGGAGGGAAACACTGTTCAACTGGGGAACAAACTTCAACACAACACCGACAGTTAGTTTGTTTGCTTTTGATCCTTTTGATCACAGCACAATCTAATGTGCTTACAGCAGCACAGCAGCTCGCAGGGTACGTACGAGCAGTGTAAGGAGGAGGGGCCAAGATTAAATGTTGCAAACAGTAACTGACAATATCTGCATCCTAAACCTTTAAGCTAAACACTTTCTTCTCTTTCTTCAGTAGTTTAAAATAAAACAGTCATCACAAACATGAAGGAGTTAAAATGAGAAAAGAGCGCTCAGGTTCATCAACACAAAAACAGTCTCTCTTTTTTTCTTCAACACAAAGCGCAGTGACACAACAATGACCATGAAGACAAAAAAATCAGGATGGTAAATCTGAGCACGTAAACAGATCCTTCCTGCACTGATGAACCTATAGTGAGTCGTTCCACGTGAAGCTGCCGAGTCCTCCCTGCACCTGTTCTGCTTCCCCCGAGTCCACGGCTTTGTGCTCACAACCAGCCCTCCTCTGCTCCATTGTCTCCTCTCTACAGCGGGCCGTTTAACTTCATTAATATGCATTAAAACAGAGTGTGCCGCATATGTGTGTGTGTGTGTGTGTCAGTTAAAGCTCAGTAAGACAGGCTCACAAAAAAAGAGCTTGATAACTGACCTGACTGCCGGGACGATGACTATGTTACTATTTTTGTCAGACACTCAAGTGAAATATTAAAGGCAGTCAAAGTTGAGACAAAAGTCATTTGCACATCTTATATTTTAAAATTGGAGCTCAGATCCACTTTGCCGCCATCATGGGGGCTTTCATCGGCGAAATAAATCAATATGAGTCTCTCACAGTCTTAAAATGAGTCTGTGAAAATGATCTTGGGATTCAGTGATATAGAGAAAAAATGTAAAAACTTAAATCTATAGTTTTATCTTCCTATGTCTGGATTCAGTTTATCAGAACTTCAAAAACATGTTCTGAGTGTTTTTGTGCACATTGGCATTGCGTCAGTATTTGGTGTCACACGAGGATTGAATCTGACGTTAAATCATGCTAAAATCTAGAATTTGCATGCTCCTCAAAAATCCTAAATTGGATCCTTTGAACAGAGAGCACACTGTCTGCTGCTGTAAAAGTTTCCAGCGAGTGTAGTCGGCACAAAGCATGAAGGAAAAATCATGTTAGTGAGACAGTTTCTTGTATGTGAGAATAAATTATCATCAGAATACACTACATGGTCCATTTTCAAGGTCACCTCCGGCTCTGCATGCACAAAGGAAATCATGAGAGAGCATTTAAAAGATAAATGGCTGCCGAATCACAATAGATAAATTGCACTGGGGCCAATATGACATGTGGCTGTGCTGCTGCAGGGTGCACATATTACTCTTAATGCACAACGTCTTTGGCCGCAACAAAGAAAGTATTGATAATAAACATGAAATACATCTATCTATGCATTCTGAAGGGTTTAAATCACAGTCTAATCACTGGAAGAAAAGCAGCAGCTGTTTTTATAGACATGAAAATAGTCTAGGCAAGTTTATTTGTATTTGTACGGCACCTTTGAAAATACAGAGGACAATTTAAACGTGGCTGCACGTTAGGAAAAAAAAAAAAACACAGTAATGACAAAAAAACAGCTAAATAAGATAAGATAGAAGTAGACAAACAATAAAAGGGGAGTGCCGTATCAGTGCTGCAATAAATCACCCTAAATTTAATAAAGGAAACTAAAGTGCTGCAGAGAAAATAAATCAGCCAAAGACACACAGAAACAAGACAGTTTTTAATTTAGATTTAAAACAGGCCACTGTTAACGAAATGCAGCTTCATCGTGCTCAGTGGTTCTGTTTATACACTCACTTGCCAGTTTATTAGGTACACCTAGCTGAAGCTAATCCAGTCTTATACAACTGTTCTGTAATAAATCCGACCAGCATGAAGGTTATAATGTTCAGTTTTTGTTAAAACTGTTGGAGAGCATTTTTGAGGTTGTAGATTGTGCTGCTGTTGAACTGCATTCTATTAAACAAAGAGGTGTTTGTGTTATTCAGCCGCATTGATGTAAATGTGATGGACAAAATATTATGATTTTGTTACCTTAGACTGAGCCGTTTATATCCAGACAGTGTTGGTCCTCTTCCATGTTCTACAGTAGCTCAGAACCATGAATGTATGAAAAGACCTGGATACAATGTTGGAGGCCGTTCACGTTTATTCCAATGAAAGTTGCTCAGCGGCGCATGAAACCAAGAAAGTTAACAGGTGTAAAATGACCCAGATCTTCTGCCCTGTGGTTTATTTCATAGAGCAGGCGCACCAGAGACTTTGCCAAGCGGCCAACTTCTGGTTTAGCGCTCCAATTACTTGAATTACATTACAATCATACAGGAAGTGAACACTGGCCTCCTTGGTGGAAGTTGGTGGCTGTTGGATCCATCTACTGGGCCTCCTTCACTTTCGTCCTTGTCTGATTAATACACTTGCAGACAGTGTGGCCCCTTTTCCATCCAACTTCACAGAAGCCAAAATGCTTCATACCTGAACTTTTGAACCAGAGAATGTCAGACAGATTGTATCTTGTGTGGTCACTCATGCTGACCCTCTGTGGGATTTTTATGCTGTGTAGTGTCCAGTTTTTTGCATACAGTGACATTTCACCAAAACCAGTATGAAACCAACAGTATGTGAATATCATACTGAGGTTTTAGACATACTAAAAAAAACTTGTATTATATAACACTGTGTGCCAAACCATCCACTGGTGTGCTTAGTACACTGAAACACGTCTAAACCTCACGCCCTCAGGTAGCAGAAATTGGCACCGATGAATTTACCATGAATCGGTACTTGCTAGTCCCCACATAATAAAAGAGTTTGGTACCCAGCCTTAATGACGGCGTAGAAACTATTCACAGTATACTTCACGTTCGTCTTGCAAATGTAACTGTTGCCTTGTGTGAGGATGAATCAGGCCGTGATCACACAGGAAGTGATTCAGCAGCTGGAGACGGCTTTTTATAATAGTTTCGATGTGAATGAAGCTTTTTGCTTCTGTTCTTGCGTTGCTACGCGCCTTGTGTTTCTGCGCTCTACGCACCTGCCGTTTTTCCCAAAGTGCTCTGAGCTTCTCGAGTTGAAAAAACTTCAACTCAGAGTGGAAAAGCAGCCCACGTCATCTCCGCTTTTTTCCCATTGTCCAATGGGATGATTTGAGAGGCGGGGCTTCAAGTTTACAGTTGGTAAACAATGGAGGAGAAACTGGACCAGCTGCTGTAGAAGAATTAGGCTACTCTTTAGATTATAGCATGATACCGACAGTGATATAATTAAGATCTTGTTTCAGACAAAAGGCTCAATTTACATTTCAGGGATTTTCAGGCATTTAAAAAGAGGCACGATAAGTTGAAACTATTCAAGATAACAATAAGGAGTCAAAGAGTAACTTCCATTGTATCCAAACAGCAGCTTTGTGTGTGTCCATTGTTTAACTCTGTTTACCTCTCAGTCCTCTCAGCCTCCTCACAGGCTGCTGCTGAGTGTCAGTCACATCTCCCAGGTTGTTGTTTTTCAGCTCCAGTGAGCACAGTGGCTTCCAAAGGGTTAAAAATCTTCACGTGTGAATACGGTTTCCGAGTGTGATGATCACACCCTGAGGCCTCCTAGGAAGCTCTGTCTGCCGAGCAGCCGAGGCTGAGATGGGCAGCCGCAGCTCCCCCATTCATCACTGTCAAGTTGAATAGAAAATTAACAAATCCCTTAATTAAAAGACCTCTCTAGACTCTGCTGTGTGTGTGTGTGTGTGTGTGTGTGTGTGTGTGTGTGTGTGTGTGGCACGTGCCAGCTGCACTGCTGCTACATTGTGCAGGATACAACAGCTCGGCACAGGAGACACACACACACACAACACTCCCTTGTCCATGCGAACATACACACGGTCGCAGACCCAAACAGCCCACCGCTCACACACACATACACACACAGACACACACACACACACACACACACCCCTTCCTCTCCTGTCGCTGCATTAATTGCACAAGCTGCATAATGCCGCCGGCCGGAGCAGGGCCTCATTCTGGATCCCTGTACGTCCCCAGACACAGGGCTGCGAGGGGAGTCAGTTGGGGCTTTGATCCCTGACCTCTGCCTTCTCTCTGGGGAATATAGGACTGCATCCCTAACGGTCCGTCCATCTGCACACACACATACACACACACTCACACACTCACACACTCACACACACACCTTCTGCTGCCCCCAGCTCCTAGAGTCCCAACTCCAGACACGTGTCACCATCACCAGCAGCAATGGGGAATGCTAAACAAGCCAAGGTCAACCCGAAATTAGGGGGTGTCTTTCGGCCTGTCAAGTGCTTTGTCACGACCACCAGCTCTCTGCTATTACTTACCCCAAAACTCCACCCCCTCCTCCCAGCAGCTACACACTCATGTATTCACACACGTAAACACAATGTCCTCTTGACGTGGTGGAAGTGGTGCGAATGACAGGAATGTGGATTAATGTCCACACAGCCAGAGACTTTAAATGTGCACATTATTATCAATGTTTCATGTTAGTATTTTGACATTTTTAACTCTCGATCTTTTATGTTAGTCACCATTTTTAGAAATATTCAAATTTCTTGCAAATTAGAGCTGAATCGGGCCGCTGCTTGATGAGCACAGAATGAGTCAGCAGCTGTTTGTCAGTTAGTCGTTTAAATAATTCGCTGCTTTCCCCAGTTATATACCACTGTAAACTGAATATCTTCTGGTTTTGGACAAAGCAAATAAACTCAAGACTTCACTGTCAGCTCTGGGAATATGTGTTCAGTATCTTTTACATTTAAAAAAGTGACACTCTTCTGTTTCATCCAAAATTTAGTCCCCAGATCAGATTTTAAAGTTTAAACAAACATTCAGGAGAACAGTAATTACATACTGATAATCCCTGAAGACACATCAGCTCCCTGTCATCCTCTGTCACTTTCTTTCATAATTAAATTCCCTTCAAAGCTTTTTTTTCACAGGTAGTGTTTTATATTTAATTTGTTCTTGACAAAATTAATTTCAGTTGTTTATTCTCATGCTGCAACACACATCTGTTTTCATTATCAGTTATTCTGCCACTTATTTTTTGATGAATAGTGAAAAAGAACAATTTCCTAAAGCCTGATGTGATTTCATCTAAATGCTCGTTTTGTCTGACCAACAGTCCAAAGTAAAAACATACAGTTTACCCACAACTCATTAGATTCATTGGATGCAATGCGAGCTATAGTCAGCAGTTAAATTAGTTTGATTGTATTGTTTTCTGCGCCATGATGGACGAGGAACGGCTGATTCATGAGGTTTAAATGAGGAGTTGCCTACATGGCACCTCCTTATTTTACTACAAAAACCTAAATAAATTGTCATCTGGCTGGAGGGAGATCATCAGGAAGCTTGTCTTACAAAGTTGAGATGGGAGTATGATATAATATGGGAGCTACAACAATGCTAGCTATAAGTTACCTGCGATAGTATTGTTGTTTATATGACCAATAAAGAAGTACGTACTCACCCGTCTTTTCGGTGGTTGTTAAACAATGCAGCGCGATAATCTGGCGCTCACATCACAAGTGCTGGTCCCTCTGCGTTCTTTTCCAGGTTTATTAAACGGAAACGCCCACCTTGTCCTGATTTTCTGAGGTGGGGTTGTATGAGGTACTTATCCAAAGCCAGTGTGATATTCTCACCTCTTAACCTTGCTGTCAGACAGCTCTTTCTGACAGAAAATGAAGCTCTTATAGTGCTGTATTCCGAGTAATTTTACCTCACTCAACATGAGCGTTGTTGGTCTACTGCTGCCTGATTGGTTCATTTGTTTGCGTTATAGAACAGTTTGTGTGATATCCTATGAATTAGCCCCCACAAATGACGTTACCTCCTTAAAGTAAAGATACGTAATTAACGTAACGTTACAGAGGTTAGGTTTAGGAAAAGAAGCATGGTGAGGATCGTACATTAGGGTGACTCAGAGTTTATTAAAAGTCTGGTTCTTAACATGAGACTCGTGGGGAAAGTCTGAATTACTGGCTCCTGATTCCATGGAATATGTATGAATTTGTGTGCACTGGGTGCCGTTGCTTAGCCTGTGTGACAGTTAGGGGGTTAGAGCAATATCGCTCATTAGGAAGGTCCATAAAGCAGAAGGCCTGGCTCAGTCACAAAGAGGCACGTTAGGCCGTTCATATGTACCAGTGTCATCATGCAGAAACCTACGCCATGTTGGAAAACGTTTTTAGAGGGGCTTCGGAAAATAGCATTTTGATGCTAAAACATGCGGGACATTGATGTGATGCTAATTTTTTTGTGCCCATATGCTTTAGTTAAGTATGAGCATCAGTGGGGTATAACTGTAAAAAAAAAATAAAAAATTAAACATGCTTCAAAAGGCGAAACTCTCCATAAAACAGTCCACTAACTAGTTGGGCATAATCTTGAATTAGCATTTTTATAATACCCAAAAGTAATGAGTCAACATTGTTCCAGATATTTTTATTAATTTGAGGATTTCAGGAAAGTCAACTTGGTTTAGTGCCACGGTGGTGTAACGCTGTTCAAGGAGCCATTTTGTTACTATTGTACAAGAAGACCACGTGACAGGAAATGATGTCACAGAGGTGGACCCTGATGACGCTAACTGCTGCATGCTAAAGTCAGTAGCTCTCTTTTAAATATTGTACTTTGACCAAAATATGAATGTTTGGATTTGAAAACATAAAGAGCACGACTGGGAAGCTACAGAAAAAACCTCAAAGTAAATAAATAAATAAACAAATATTGGACCCATCCTTTAAACGATTAATCGATGTCCACCATTTCGAATTTTCAACTGCTTGAAAAGCACTTTGTAATACAGGTTTAAAAAGGTCTTTATTACCTCTGTGTATTACTGTTAAATAAGGGACTGAGAACTCTGTGCTGTAACTAAACCTGTCATCACAGTGAGGAGGAGGAGGAGAGGGAGGAAGAGGAGGAGGAGAGGGAGGAGAGGGAGGAGGAGGAGGAGAGGGAGGAGGAGGAGGAGGAGGAGGAGGAGGAGAGGGAGAGGAGGGAGGAGAGGGAGGAGGAGGAGGAGGAGAGGGAGGAGAGGGAGGAGGAGGAGGAGAGGGAGGAGGGAGGAGGAGGAGAGGGAGGAGGGAGGAGGGAGGAGGGAAGTTGTGGGCCCACGGATCAGAAACTTGTTTAACTCACCCAAATCTGCAGAGATTAGAGCGGGAAGTGGTCAAAGGGTTTAGAGTGTATCGGTACAATGGGGCCGAGAGGATTAGAGGTGGATTCACTGAGCCCCTGCGTTGCCCTTCATCTCTGGGGGTCCACAGCCAGAGCACCTTTGTTGGGTTAACTAACGGCACTTCCCATGAACACAGCGAGCAGACCAATCCCTTTTTAATGATGCAGGGAAAATTCCATCGGCCCTGATTACCACAATGCACACCATGTCCAGCTTTTAAACTGTGCAGCCAGGCGAGCGGACTGCGAGGCGTTTGATGTCGACTCGTAGCATTTCGGTGGAAATAACCTTTAGTAAAACAATGCTGATACCTGCATCTAGTTTATGGCTGCGGCATAATGCTCACACTGGCACTGTCAGGGCTTTAATTGCCACTGTGGCCACCCATGTCTAAAATATATTCAATAGTATGGAGCTTAATGAGCTGTATCATAATAATATAAAGTGCTGAATGTGTATATGAAAGGTAAAAGGTTTAATAGTAGAATTATCTGCATTATCATGGGCAATATTATTTTCTATCTCATTCTAGTTTTTCTGTATTACTGAATTTAAATTACTTTTATTGTTACTCTATCAGCTACTTGTATTAGCTTGACTCCTCATATATTTTATTTTTATTACTCCACTGTTTCTGTTCCCATGTTGTCATGATCTCTGGCACAAGAATTTATTTCAGGATAAATAAAGTTCACCTCATATCTGACAGTGTCACCTTGTGATAGATCTCTGTGTCATAAGACTGTACAGTAGGTGGGCTGCAGATTGAATATTAAGTGAAGTCAGTGAACCTGAATGAAATAAGAAAACTGCTCAAAAATACAAAACAAACTAAAAAGTTAGCTACGTAACTTACTGAGGTAGTTTTCAGGTTATTAGATGCTAACATTAGCATGCTAACATGCTTAGAGCAGCAAGGCTAAAATGAGATGTTTAATACAGCTGCTTTGTCAGCATCTGTCAGTGCAGCATCAGAATCCGACGCACGGCGATATGATACGCCGCTGAGCAGTTTCAGCTCGCAACGCTGTGGGCAAGTATGTAATATAAAGGGCTGGAAAGTTCCCTTCCCTTTGAGGTGAATGGGTCCAACAAACCCTGGACTTTCACCTGGTAGACCACTGTTAGCTTCCCCTGTGAGTTTCAAGCCAAACCATGTTGTTTTTTTTCTCAACTTAACCACCTGCTTTTGTTGAACAAGGAAATAAGTGTAAAACAAGATGTTACATCTACATTGTAAGTTTATTTTACAATGTTTACTGCTTTCGTTTAGCGTGTTAGCATGCTAACATTTGCTAATTGGCACTAAACACAAAGTACAGCTGAAGCTAATGGAAATGTTGGTGGCATTTGGTTGTAAATCAAAATATAGGACAAATAGAAATCTCAGCCTGAAGATGGTGCAAGATGAGAGGTCAGGGTGCGATGTGTAATACCTGGCTGCATGTTCCGAAGATATGGGGGTCAGCTTTTTACTGGTCTACTGCTGCGTCCATACAAGATAAATTTACAGCCATCTGTTAATAAAATAATAAAGCCAACTACAAACTGAAAGCAGGGCTGAGCTGGTTAAAACAGGGCTGCAACTAATGGTTCATACTGTAGGTGATTAATCTGTTGATTATTTTAAGTTGTTTGGTCACTAAAATGGCAGAAAATGGTGAAACATATTGGCCTGTGTTTCCCAAAGCCTGAGATGACATTCTCAAATTTCATCTTTTGTCCACAACGCCAAAATACTCAGTTTACTGTCACAGAGGCACGAAGGTACCTGAAAATATTCATATTATGAAGCTGGAATCAGAGAATATTAACTCAGGTTTATCAATTAGCAAATTAGTTGTTATTTTTTGAATGTTTTAAACTAAAATTCTGGCCATATTTTACACATTGTGCCTTTTTAAAGGAATACAATTCATCCTGACAGGAAGATGAATGTCTGTAATAAATTTCATGGTAATCAATCAGTTCTTGAGACATTTCACTCAAAACCACAAATGTGAACCTCATGGTGGCGCTAGAGGAAAATTTAGGGAATCCCCAAAGTCAGTAGGATTTATCCTCTGAGAACCATGAATGTCTACAAAATTAATGGCAATCCATTCAGTAGCTGTTGAGGCATTTCAGTCTGGACCAAAGTGGTGGACCGAATAATTTCTTCGTACCCTGCCTGAGCATGTTTTGATGAAACTGACTCTGATGTTAATATTATACTCTGTGTGTGCTCCGTGCTTGAATCCTCTCCTCATTGACAACAGTCCTGATTGTGTTGTGCTGCTGCAGCAATATTCAGTAAACTGTGTGTAGCTCACAGACCGTCAGATCTCAGAGGCAGATGTGTCTCATATTCGCTCAGTCGTCTCTTGTGGTCTCTCAGCTGTGCGGCTGCTGTCATGTCTGCGTTCTCTCATCTCACGTTCACTTTCCTGAAACTGAATTACAGAGAAATTGAACACTTATGAGCCACAGATACGACATTAGGGTCAAGCTGCCTCCATGACTGGATGGATCGGACATGTGTTCTGATACAGTCGCCTCCAAATCTGATACTGGATGTGTACGAGCTGCGAGTGTTTGATGTCACAGTGCTGACAGAGCCGACAGTCAGTGTGTCTTGGTTTGAGGAGGGCTGAGAGTTTATTACTGTTTATTAATGCACTCCAGTTGTTTTCCTGACTTATGTTCAGTAATGAGCATCGATGCATCACCAGTACATGAGAATGATTACAGGTGAATATCATATACAGGTGTGGTTGTACATTAACAAAAGTAACTAAATCCACCTCTAAAGCTCACTAAATAACATGTCACGTACTTATACATACTGATTATAATGCTCTGTGTTTGTTTACTGATGCTTCCTGTTTGCACTTTCCCTTTGCTGTTGTAACATTACAAATTTCTGCGCCGTGGGACAAATAACGGATTATCTTATCTGGTTATATTCTGTTTAATCTGTGCAAAAGCCAAAGTGTAAATCGACTATGTTTGCCAATAAAATAGTCACATAACATCCTGTAAAACCACAACTTGACATTTTTACACTGTTGCTGTTACTGGAAATGTCAAACTATTCCGTTAGCTGCGCAGTAAAACATTATACAGGAAGAAACAAATCTTAAGTTAAAGATTACACAGGAACTGTCAGCTGTAGTATCACAGCAAAAGTAAAAGCCAACCCCAGATTAATTAAGTTTTCTGCACTATGTGCAGGGTTTTCGTAGCTTCCTCTTGGATGTGTGGTCACTAACTCTTGATAAGGTCCCGACCTCACCTGTGTGCTGTCTGTCCAAAGGTAGCAGCCCGACCACAGCAAAATAAGAAGAAACTAATGAAATCCAGGCAGACGGCAGAGTCTCTGCAGGTAAATACGTAACCACACCCTGACAGCTGATCATAGTGATGATTGAAAGGGAAAACTTTTGACAAATATGCCGAAAAATTTTCATCAACAAACTTTTTTCCATGACGAGAACAAAATGGTCATAAAAACTAAGATAAAATGTCTGTTCCATTTTCGTTGAGGAGACAAGACATAACAAAAATGTTCGTGGTGGACTATCAGACAATTAAAGCTGAGAGCAGCTGTGCTTGTAATTATCTTCAAACGCCTCATGAGCATCAGGCTGGTAAACTCCAGTAAATAGTCTGCACCAGGATGTTTCTGTTGGTGCGAGTCGTGAGCTGTAATTCAGCAGTAAATAATCAGCCGTGTGTGTCTGACTGTGGATGGTGGAGTTTGTTAGTTGCAGCGGTGGCTGTTAGCAGCTAGCGCCACAGTTAGCTTTAGCAATTTCAGTTCTGCAACCTCAGTGCTGGATGCCGCTAAATCCTCCACGCTGCACCTTAAAAACAGTTTACAGTAAATTCTGCCAGTTGTTCTTTCTTGGATCAGAAACCTCACCTGACGCCACCTGACTCAAACGTCCTGCTGCTGTAAACGCGGCCCGTCTGTGCACCTCAGGCAGGTTAAACAATCACTGAGAGTGATTTGCTGTTATTAGCTGACCCACAGTCCCATCTGCAGAACACACACAGACCAGTGGACCCATGTGCAGATCGGGACAGGCCTGGCAGTGTAATGGTCGATACCACACAGGACCACAGATGGGTCCCCGCACAGCGGAGCCGGTGGCTGGCGCCGCGGCCTGGGCGCTGGCCAGATGGGCCACCCTGAGAGAGGCTCAGGCTGTCGGGCCCAAACAGGCTGATCTTATTACTGTGGGCCAAGACTGGAGTCTGCTTACACACACACACACACACACACACGCGCGCACACACACACATACAGCATCAGGGGAATCCACATTATCATGCCTGACTATCGCAGGCTGGATTCACCCTCCTCTGTGTGTGTGTGTGTGTGTGTGTGTGTGTCTGTTTCACCTGTGTGGCTCATCAGATGTTTTCATTGCTGCTCAAACCGGAAAAATCAGGTTCCGTGTGGGTTTGTTTAGATAACAACAAACGCACTTCTCATCTCAGGACAGCTTCGTCCTCTCAGGTGTCTCAGGATCTGTTTCCAGCTACATGTTAATACACTTCATTCTTCCAACGCGGCCTTTGAAAGCCAGTACTGAGAGTTTTTTAATGTTGTTTTTGGGTGCGTGCACTGCTCCCCTCCTCAGTCAGAAACCTGCATCTTGTTAGCTGCAGACCACCACTGGTCAATATTTAATATTTCATAAATATCAGAGTCATATATCTGGAAACTTTCTTGTTTTACACTCATTCAAAAAACACCATGAGAGTATCAGCCCTTTATCAGATCCTAAAATGTTAATGAATAAAACTCTCAAAACTAAAAATGCTCTGGAGCTTCTCACGTTGTAGCTACAGTCTGAGAAGTTTTTTTAAAATATGGATGTTGAATGTGAGGCGAGCTGTTAGTGAGAATATACTCTCTGTAAAACAGCTCCCAGGATAAATAAAAGTTTGAAGGCTGATGTTTTTAGATCAAAGTCTGACAGCAGCGCTACATTCCTGTGAAAGTGGAGTATCAGGGGTAACAAGAGCAAGTGTCCAGATGGAGTCTGATCTGCTTTCACCTAATGGCTGAACTGTGTGCAGCTCATGTGTCGTTATTTTCTGCTTTCTGTGTCGTCTGCTGTCGTGTTAAACATGACCGGAATAGAAGAGAACATTTAATCTGAAGATCGTGACTCAGAAACATTATAAGCTGATACAAACTGAGTTAAGTTCAGTAACTAAAAATGTTTAAGTAAATATTAGGGATGGGCATTAGAAGCAATTTCCATATTGAAGTACTCACATTAAATTAGCTCCCATCTGACCAAGGCTCGTGCACAGTGCAGAGCGGCCAAGGCTAAAGTTAGCTAACCAGTGGACCCAAAGTGTGGACCATAGAGACCGTGTTTCCCACATGGATATGTTCAGTGTTCCATCATTTGAAAGCCAGTAGAAAATAAAATTAAAATTTACATCAAAAAACATTAAGATTTCTTTTTTTTTTTTTTGCTTTTGAACATAAAAGATCAAAACAACATATAAATAATTGTGAATAATTGTCACCACTTACATTCAGCGAAGTTTTAAATTTACTCCACTAACGAACATGAAACAGCACATCGGATAAGTTAACCTTCAGGGCTTTCTGCCAGAGATCATTTAACTAGAGTATAAAATTCAGCTCAGTAATAAAGGTCACAGACAAAACAACTGGTTTTTGTCTGTGACCCATTATTAGCTTAAGTATGTTTATATTGCATCAATTAGTCGCAGCTTTTCTTAACACATTACATGTATTATTTCATCACCGTTGGTTTAAGTCTCTGCGTCTCCTGACAGAACAACTTGGTTGAATTTCAGCCTGCAGGAACGTTTTATCAGCCGAACATTGTTGAGACAGCAGCTGATGTTGATGCTGTTTGATAGTGACACGGAAGTTCAAAATAAAGGTGTATTGTAAAGATGATGATGGATCAATGTTTTCACTTTGCATGGATGACAATGGGTCTTTGATCACAGAGTCGATATATTGATCCAGATCAATGGATGGTTACACCCCTGACATTGATTGGCTAATTTAGACTTAATAGGCTGTGTTACCTTCATTATAGGGCTCAAATATGTTTTGCAGCTCCATAAAGTTTTTTAAAATTATTTTTGGTTAAAAATGGCTTTTTTGATAGTAAAGGCTGCCGACCCCTGTTCTATAAGGGGGAATCACCAGAAGATCTATGTTATGAGATATTGCGATAAAATATATTGTGATTTATCACCTTGTTCAGCTGTAAATTCTGTCTCCGAAGGAAAATTTTGTCGACATCTGTTTATCTATTAAGATAAAGTTTTCAGTCTGTTCATCTCACTTCAGACATTTTTATTTCATTTGTAATATTAAAAATGTACGTAATGAAAAAAATCGATAGTTGGCACTGTGTGACAATAACGTTACCATATTGCCACACAAAAATATCGCGATGCTATGCTGTATCACCCCTAATGCTCTGTACGCTAAACCGATATTGACGCTGGAGTACTCGAGTACTCATCCATCCCTGATACATAGAAGAAAAGCATTCTGGTGATGCTGTTATGACCATGACGCATAATGATCATGGTAAACTTTGTACACGCTTAGCATCAGCATGTTAGCATCGTGATTCTGAGTTTCATGCTAACATTAGTTTAAGTATGGCTTCGCAGAGCCTGGAGCGAGCTGCTCACTCTGAGTTTAGTTCAGAATTCAAACACAATTATAAAGAGGAGAGTTTTAAAGCATCAGCTCTGATAAAGAAAATGACAAATGTATGAATTATTTTGAATAAAGACGAACAAAAACAAAAATGCCAAACAAAAGAAAAGCTTTTGTTTCTTTGTGTCTTTTCAGTTGTCATGTGATGTAAAACAGTAATTCAGGTGGTGTGACAGGACGATGTAAAACACGTTTTAATCTGTCAAACGAAATGACGCTGTTGTGACTTAACTTGTAATTACAGTGCACAGAAGCTCGACTGGCCAATTTATGATTTAAAATGTGAGCAGCCATAATCAATGGTTACATTAAGCAAATGTCAAATCAGCTGAATTGAGTTGTCATTCAGTCCAACCCTTAATGTTCCAGCTGCGTATAATGTTTCTACATCAGTGGTGACAGACTTATATCTGAGCTGCATGTTGCCAAAAAACAGGAATGAATTTCGTCTGGTTTGGAGCCTGAAATATAACCCGTCCTCACACTGACAGCTCTGAAACAGGATGAACGAGAAGCGACTCTCAAGGTCAAGGTCACGGTTTGGGCTGATTTAGGCTCAGAGGCCCGTCTTATTGTCGGAAAGCATCTTCATTTAAAATTCACACAACATGGAGTCAGGTTTGACTGGCAGCGCGAGCGGGGCACGTGGGGGTTGTAATATCCAGGGGAGCGGAGCGAAGATGGATGGATAGGTTTTCTTACTGCACATTGATTTCCACATTTGGGTGATTAAGTTTATTATTTGGCCCGCGGCTACATTAGCATGTGATTATCCTGGGTATCCTACAGAGGGGAGCATATTTAACTTTTGAGAACAAAGGCAGGATCACGTCAGGCAGTCACCTGAGTCTCTCTGGATGCAGGGAGAAAACAACATGGCAGCGTTCGGCCTGGTTGCTTTGGCCTGGGACTTTGTTTAGCTCGGCGGTTCCTCTCAGTCTGCCTCCTTCCCTCCTTTTCTCTGCTCCCTTCTTTTCTTTCCATCCCCTAGCAAACATTTCTCCCCGACTCTTTTGTTTGCCAAGATCCAGGTTACCATGGCTACCAACTGGCGCTTTATGAGCACCTCATCCCTCATCTAAATATTCCTAGTTATCTATGGTAATGAAATGCACACACCATTATCTGGCTTAATGAAATACACTCCATTGTCTATGATTAGAGGGAGAAAGCTTTATTTCTCTGTTGCGGTGTTCCCTGGCTGCGATAACAGCCGCACCTCCGTCAGAGCTGTGGGCTCTTTCACGCTCCTTTCTGCTGCGAGCCTCGGACAATAAAGAAACAATGTCCAGTTGCTGTGAGCAGCCCTGCTATGCAGCTTATGTGCTACAGTGGCTGTTTGATTGCACTAATTGGCCTGTCTGCACCCCCTTTGCCTCGTGACGGACTCGCTGCTGCTGCTGCTGCTGCTGCTGTGAGTTCTGCTCCCAAACTAAAGCAGCCCATTAAAAAAGAGACAGATTATGACAATAAAATCTTTACATATTCCCCCGTTTTGACATGACTACAGCGTTACAGGCTGCAGAGGAGAAAAGCAAACACAAGCAGAAATAGCACATCATTATCTAACAGTATCTGAATTCTAAATCTTTTGCCTCTTTTGTGTGCGAGGAAGAAAAAGCCAAATCAACTCCTACCCGCACGGCACTACTCATCTGTGCTGGAGCTTTCCACGCTCTTTGAAATATCAAGAGCATCATAAAACAGATATACCGTAAAAATGTGCATCTGATATCACTTGTTCCCCCTCAGTGATAAAAGAAAAAAATAACAGCGAGTGTGTACTTTTGTAAGAGCGCATCTGTGCGAGTGTGCCGGGCGTCTATTTCCAATTCAGGCCGGGGTAATATCTGCAGATTGGGTGGTTAAGTCACTCTGCATTTCATGAGCCAGCCCTGTCACTAACAGTTATCTCCTCACTGCCCTCTGAGGAGTTGTCTAGGTGAAATGATTCTCCGAAGCTCTGAATAATGCATGAAATTACGTAATGCAAATGGAGGCTTTATTTCCCCTGCCTCTCGCAGACGCAGACGCCGGGGCCACTGTATTAGAGCAGCAAAAGGAGAAACAGTGGGAGTCCCCAGAGTAAAGGAACTACAGCGGGGAGCGAAAAGGTCAACGATAAAACCCGGGGCTTCTCCTCCTCACATGCAGCTTCATCAAGTGTGAGCCGGAGTTATTGCAGAGCAGAGCGGGACGTTATTCACAGGGCTATCATGGGAGGCTTATTGTGTGGAGGCAGTGAAATATTCATTAAGCAACAGCCTGGCTGGTTTCCACGCTGCCTGCCTGTAAACACAAGCCCAATCAAATATAAATAATAGCAGGAGAGGAGAGCGGCGCTGAATCTGATCAGGCCCAGAAATGACGCTTTCCTTATATGCACCAAATTAGGCTACACTAAACTGTTGTCAGGTCCCTGCTTCAACAAGTAGATGAGCCTTCCCACCATCTTTCTCCCCCCCCTCTCTCTCCCTCCCTCTCTCTCTGTAGTGGGTAGACCTGAATGGCATTAATTGCCCCCTAAGATGACGGGCAGATGAAAGTGAGGTGGTGGTTTGCTGTGGGACATGGGGGCCGGTTACAAAGAGAGGCTGAGGACGGCTGGCAGGTCTCACAGACTTCAAAAGCAGATAAAGGACCTTCTTACACAAAGGATCCTCTTTTTTTTTGTGCTTAATCTTCAGATTCAGGGGTTTATTCGTGCCAGCCTCCTCGCCTTTGTCCACTTTGTGTCAGGTTTTAACGCCAGAGGATTAAATTGCTGTTGCGGAAATCATTGTTTGTGTTTTCTTCCAACCCGCTGCCTGCCATTGTCCCGTGACATAATCGACCGCTCTCTAACAATATGAGAGGTTCATCTCTTTCCTTTAGTGAGAAATGAACAGCGGATGGATCTGGTCACCTTGTTTGTCTGAGGAAACACTGGCACAATATGTTGTTTTGTTTGGGCAGAGTGCTCTTAACTCTTTAAGTAGCTTTTTAAAAAAATGAGGACAAGGAGGTCTTACTTGGAGGAGCCTCAGAACACGGAGAGAAACACTGGGCCGCTGTTGAACATAACAAATGTGGGGCTGTTTTTCTTTTCTCTGCAAACAAAGGAGGTGTGACCGCAGGAAATCAGGGCGAGAACACGCTGGTCCACTGGAACATATCAAACATATTCAGGCTAAACTCTTGAACACAAAAGAAAATTTGGATAAAGCTAAATTTTCCATCTCTGTGAGGTCGTCTAAAGTCTGCCCGGCGTGTCCACCCGGACCTTCACCTACAGCCCAGATTCCTGTCATTCTCCAGTGAAGGTATTGGTCTCCAGCCACACAGCCAGCCCTCCATCTGCCCATGAATAGGACCAGTCACATTTCTGATAGCATTTAATGAAAAATCCGCCCGGGCTTTGGAGGGGAAGGAGGGAGGGGATGAAGGGTGGATGTGGAGGGAGGGTTGGGGGTGGGGGGTGGAGGGTGCAGAGGAGTGCTCAACAAAGAGTGCCTTTCACTGGAGTGGAAAGCCTAGATTGCTCCCTCTCCCTCCTGCTCCCTCCTCGCTCTCTCATTTTGTCTTTTTTGATTCAACATCAAAAATGTGCCAAATGACTGGGCAGAAACCCCCACAGGTTTTCAATGTGTGTGTGTGTGTGTGTGTGTGTGTGTGTGTGTGTGTGTGTGTGTGTGGGTAGAAAGTGTCACACAAAGGGACAGGTGTCTTGCGGTTTAAGGTGGCAGTGGTGAGGAGGACACAAAGGTAAAAGCAAACAATCGTTGGGGCTTCACTGAGAAAGAAACGGTCCTGAACTTCTTCCTCCTTCATGTTCAGTGAAAGAATCTGAAGCTTGTTTCTGCAAAACTTCATCAAAATAAACCTGCAACAATATCCATAAAACGTTAAAGGAAGAGACAAGTGTTTGTCTTTATTCTTCTTAGTGTCAATAAATCCAAAGATCAGAAACAATGTGAAAAAATAGATTCACTTAATAATGGTCATTTTCTTTCTTTTTTTAAATTGATTTTTTTTTTTAATGCCTGACTCAGTTAGGACTGTACCCGACTCTGATCTGTTTTTTTTTCTTTTATCCATGTAAAGTTTTTTTTAGATTAAACAGGGTTCAACTGGAGGCTCAGTGTGACAGCGACATACATGTAATAAAGTAAACATGCTAACGCCGCTAACGATGGATCAAAAATGTGTAACAACATTTTTTGCTGACATGAGATACGCAACAAAAGTCAGAGACTGTCGTATTAACTATCTGTGAGCTGTAAATTCACCATTTCTAAGCAGAGAAGAGATGATGATGGTATGTTAGAGCCTTGAGCAGGATTTGTACTTGATTTGCCTGACGTGCACCTCCCCAGTAATGTAACTCCACGTCACAGTGACACAGACTTCCTGTCTGTCTCTGTGAGCTGAAACCATTTCCCTCAGTGGAAACAAAGCTTTGATTTACTTTAATTTCACAGATAAGAAACAATAAATTGTGAAGACAATAAAGCCTCCACAAAAATAGCATTTTAAGTCTTGTGTGTGATTTATCCTGGCTTCATATGAGCAGAGGAAAAGTCTGCTAGCTGCTAGGCTAATTTATACAATGTAAAATGCCATAGGCTTGTGCTAATAACGTTAGCATGTTGTATTTGTTTGGAAAACGTGTTTAGTATAAGACGGTTGTTTTGTCGGTGAACCTTGTGAGTTGTAATGGAGCTGAAGTTTGTAACGTTACCTTTGTTAAATGTTGTTAGAGGAAAAGTTCGCTAGCTGCGGATTTATTTTATTGATTATTTTACAAAACACAAGAAAATAAAGGTGAACACGAAGTCTTTCAAATGTTAACAAAAACTACTTTTATTTAGAAGTAAGGAAAGCAAAAAAACAAAAACATTTACCAAATAAATGACTAAAATGGACAACTAAACAAAATGCTCACAACCCTCCAGACGGGACAAAAGATCGCTGACTCTGCCGCACTACAACTCAACTTTCTTCAGTCTGAATCCAACACACAGCACCAGTGCTGCCACACTGGCCCTGCCCGTTCACTTCTTCAGGTGTTTAACCACCACGTCCTTAATGGATGTTTAGACCACAGGTGTGTGTGACCACTCTGCACGCTGAACAGATACAAAGAAATGAAACACAGGAAACCAGCTAAGAAAAATTATGCACCAACAAATCAGTTCCCAAGAATCTGTAATGTGAAAAAAGAGAGTAGATAAATCTGCACCACTTAGATTTTATTTTCTGTCATAACACCTGGTGATGACGCTGTTGGGACATCTTCCAGCTTCTCCTTCCTTTGGTTACAACACACAGTCCAACAGGTGCAAAGCGTTTCTCCCTCCTCCGACATCTGATAACATTCCTCACTCGTTCCTCATTTCCGACAGACGGGACCCAAACGTCTTCGGCGTACTTTGACATCATTACGATCTCTCCTTTTTGTTTCTTCTTTATCAAGCAGAGCAAACATCAGCGGCGTCTTGTTTGAGTTTGCCTTTGTTCTCCTTGAAGGAGGTCAACCTGACTAAAACTATCTCATTTACTGCTGCAGCCTTAAAGCGCCGAGTTTATCTCCATTCAAATTACAAACAACAAACCGCTGAGGGCACATTTCGCTAATGGGACAGCACACATTGATTCTCTTCCTTGCTCATATCTAAAATGTTAATCAATACCCCGAGAGCCTGCGGATGGTCTTTAGAGGAATGTGCAACAGCGAGCTGATCAGGAGTCTTGACGGTTTCCCAGGATGCCTGTGTTTTTTAATCTGTTGAATGGATGACTGACTGGAAGGTCTTCTGGGGAACGACACAGCTGAAGGCTTTGTTGTTAGAAACGCTTCTCTTACAAAGTGACTCACAGCAGAAAAGAACAGTTGGATGTGTTTGCAGGATAATTTGCATCCTCCTAAAGAGTTGAGTAAACAACTAACAATTAGACTCTATATACAGAAGCTCCTGCGTTAAAGCACAGTTTAGTTTCAACAATCAGCCGTCAGAATGAGAGCAGTGACCTTTGACACACGTTCTGGTGAGTTTCTTCTGATGGTGCACAATTTAGTCTTTAACCCCTTTTACACTGCCTGTTCAAGGCGGGAATATGTTTATAAGGTGCGATCGTGGAGTGGGGGGACAGAGTGGTCTCACCTTTAAGCCGCCACAAGATGTAGTAACAGCGCCGAAATGTCTGTATGAACAGGACAGCTGGAAGGACGGGTGTGACGTTTCAATATGTTCTCATTCCAAGTCATCATGTATTGCTGATTTATGTTCTGCTTTATGCTTTATGTTTTGGTTCAGAAAAAGCATCATGGTGTGACTCGTTCATACAGGAAGTGGACAGTAGGCTCCTGTGTAAAAGTCTGGGGTTTGTTGGATCCATCCACCGCACCTCCCTCCCGCCCTTTCTGAACTTTTTAGCTCCTTATATTACATAGTTACCAGCAGCATTTCAACCTGATGCAGTAAGTGTGTAGATGAGGTGAGTCAGTAAAATCAGTGATTTCTCTCTGAACACATACATGTTGGAAAATACTTGTTAAAAACGTGAACTGTGTAGTGCTGAATTTGGGAGTAAATCATTTGTCATTGTCTTTGTGTCCATCAGTATACTGCTCACTGCTTTAGCTTTGTGCTAATGTTAGCTGCTGTTAGCTGCCAGTGAGATTCTGTTGCAGCACAGCGGCTTGTTCCTCAGCTCAGCTCTTTCAGTGGACACGTCCCAGCGTCTCAGAGCAGAAAGTCATGCTCATTTTGTCACAATTTAAAACCTAAATAAATATACTCAGCAAGTGTTTCATCATTTAAATTTGGCTGCATGGTTAATAACACATTTTTCTGTGCTGTGACAAAGTTATTTTTTGCTTTATCTGACCGATAGCATGTTAGCTGCTAACATATGCTACATAGTTAGGCTGAGGCTGATGGGAATTGCCGTAATTTTGCAAATATTTAGTCATAAACCGAAGTACTTGGACCAGATGATGCCGCCAGTTGAAACGACGAGATCACGACCACAGTTAGTTATGTCTGTACCAACATTTCTACGCAGTCCATCCAATAATTAAACACTTAATTACTTAATCAAATATAATTGTTGCTGATGAATTCTTTGTTGTTCAGCTTCAGGAGTAATATCTGTATTGTTTTAGCTGTGAATACAAACATGTAAGCTGTGAATGGTGTGCGTGTGTTCAGATGAAACTCTGGGTGATGAAGTTATCCATCTGTGTGTCCCTCAGCCCAGATGCAGATGGCCTCTTTCTGCTCGCTGCTCCTGAAAATCATCCATCTTGTAATCTGTCCATTAATGGCAATCATGAACGGCAGGTGAACAGTAGGCTCCAGTAACTGTGCAACACACACAGCTGGATAGTGTAAATGTTTGGAGGGAGGGGGGCGGAGGGGGCGGGGCTGGGATGTTTACGTGTTTGTGCAGAGGAGGCTGCTGCACAACTGGAGCCAAATCTTACTGGACACAATCACCAAAACACTCCCAGTTCGGTTACCAGGACACAAAGGAAAGAAATGAGGCTCCTTTATGGTGCAACTGGGACTCCTGTACAGTAGGAGGGGGGGGTAAACACCAGGGTAGAGCTGCCCCTGCATGAAGCCACTGAGGAGCCCACGGTCCATGTGCACGTCTGAATGATGATTAACTGTAATTACCTAAGCAGTACCTGGCCTGCATGCCAGGAGGCAGCCCAAGATTAATGGGGCTCTGCTGAAAACGGAACAAAAGCTCACATTTCCGAGGTAATGAATCGCTCTGGTACTAAGGCGTCTTCACATGGAGCACCCGGGCCCCCAGGGAGGTTCATTACAACGGGAGGAATAGATGGATCCTCTGCAGCATTTTCAAACAGGGAGAGCAGGCAGGCGAGCAGGAGGAAGTCTTAAATCGTCCCAGACATCCTGGTTGCTACACAGCCTCTACAACCAGAGAGGAGATAAACAGCATCCTTGGTGCTTCTTAAACGGGCGGTAAACACTACACAGCGAACCGCCTGCTTACGTTGTCTCACTCGTACACGAGCTGTTTAAACAATAAAGCTCGGTGCTTCGGTAATGAAGATAAATTTGACTTCATTGATGCTGAATCAGTGAGTGACAAAAACTGGCAGTGAATTATATTTCCTCGCCATTCATGAACAGCAAAGACTGGAGCTGAGCTGATGTGCCACTCAGCATTATCTGTATTAAAGGAAGCAGGTTTCATTTGTACAGGAAGCACGCAGTTTGGTAAAAGCCTGGAGGGCAAGGTTTTATTACAAGTGTCTCCTGTTATAAATTACAATAACCCGCAGATTAATGGTGACATTATTTAGTTTGGTTTTGTGGAGGTTAATCTATGGTTCTCTAGAAAAATGAACAAAGCAGCACCGGACGATGTGAAAGAGGCCCGCGTGAGGTTTAGCATTAGGAGTTGTGCGAGAATGAGCGGCGGTGATGTATGGAAGTGGGCATCAATTATTGGAAGTCAAACTCCTTGAGGCAACAATGAGAGGATTTACAGGCCGTGACATTTTTCATGCCCTTGAACATGTTACCTCCAGATATGTAGGTCGATAGCAGGATGAAATACAACCTGACTGCAGGTTTTAATGATTACAACGCACACAGGACACATATTTCTTGCCCCATTAAGTCACGTAAATACTCGGAGGGGAGCACAGGTTGAGGCATGCCCAGCTTTACATCACGGCGTGTGCAGCGGTGCCTTGGAAAAGCCAAAGGCCGTTTTTTGTTTACAAGCCTCTAATCATGTTAATGACACTCTGCTCCCGTACAGGACGTCTCTCGATCGATCACAGAGACAAAGACCAAAATAAAGTGACAACACTTAGGATTTGTGCCCGTGCACGTCTGAAGGAGATGAAAGAGATGTGAGATTCAACCTTTAAACTGTCATTTATCAGCCAGGACGACAAAGGGAGTCAATGTCATTATCCTCCCTGTCAGCCGACAGTCTCTATGTGGGAACATAAACATCCACATATACACATAAAAACCTGTGCTCTTTAATAATGGATTCACATGCACAGAAACAGGAGAGCAGTCAGGCAGGTTTATTGAACATATTTATGTGCAGAGAAATGAACATTATGAGAACCATAGCAGTGTTTTTATGTGTTAACCCATTGACTTCACTTACTGTAGGTTAATCATCATATTACTGGTGACTATTGTTTAAACCACTCTGCGATAGTTCACAAGATTAAATGGGTCTTTTACACAAACCACTGGAGACAAGGCTTTTACAGGGGACATCAAGTGATATTTCATATTTTCTTTTCATCAACATATCCAGTGAAAAGAGTGAATTGATCTGACGAACATCTATTGTCTGTGTATACGGAGCCTGATATATCTTATCCCTCTGTTCCACTGAGCTCCATTGTTGCTCAGAAACTATTAAAAACACATTAAAGAGTCACAGCTGCGCAGGGCGAGGTGCTATTTTAGGGCTGGGGGATACGGCTCTCTACAATGTATTGATTTGAAGTGAATTTGTCAAAGTTTTCACCCCGGGCTTTGACCCAGAAGTCCAATAGCATTAAATGTGTAACAGAAGACGAGAAGACAAAGTAAAGCATACAGCACAGACCAAATGTACAGAGCTGTAAAGTTGTCCACCATGGTAGCAGTTAGCAGCTAGCTAACCATAGCTAACTTGTTTGTCCATTGTTTGGTCTGTGATGTAATAGGTCAACAGGAAAAAGGTCCAATACTAACAAGCTGAAAGGGGCATATCTCCACCTATCGTAGAGGAGTCGCACATACTTGGCTCAATAAATGGATTCCCCTCCCGTGCTTGTGTACTGGGACAAGGACAGTAGGCCAGTTAGATGTCCTCGTCCAGCTGCGACTGTAGAAACACTTCACTGTGACTGGAAACATACTATATGCTGATGATCTATTGCCGTGTGTGTTTAATAATTTGTGGCTGTATTGTTATATAGGCCTATAAACTGTTTAAATGAAGTTATGGAAATGGAGTAAAATATTATGGAAAAGTTATGGGGAAAAATTAATCAGTAAAAATGTGTGATAATCCTGTTTTTGTCACATTTAAATGAATGAAAACCAATAAATACAGTAATCACAATAACTATGACGACACAGCTCACCTCCACAGATGGATAGATGAGAGTATCTCATTAACAGGCCCAAACTGAACCTGCAGATTTTTAATAGTTTTCAGGGCTGATTCAAAATGAAAATCTGGAGAATGCTGTTCAATGGTTTTTTTTGTTGTTGTTGTTTTGGCTGGTGAAATAATAGACAATTTTGTTTAACAAAAATAACCTCACACAAAACATTAAAACCTAAAATGACCTCAAGCAGGCTGAAAGAGCTATTTTGTTTATTTTAGTGGTGGGAATCACCAGAGGATCCATGTTACAATATTATCACAACACTTAAGAAAGTCAAAATACAAGATTATTTCAATTTTAAAAATGTTGTGATATGCTGAGTATTGCGACAAAATATATTGCGATTTATTACTTCTAAAGTTTAATTTGTATTTGTGATATTATTTAATTTATACAATAAAAACATCAATACTTGCACTGAGACGATACGATATTATCATACGAAAATATTGTGATACCATGCTGTATTGATTTTGTCCCTCACCGACAGTAGATTTTAGTAGAAACTTTGAATTTCAGAAATTTGAGTTAATCATCAATAATTCAAGAAAAAATTTAAACATTTGTCGGAAAAGTCGATCAACAAACTGTGGAACACATGGTCATTAAAATGGAAGCTTCAATATAGAGCAAAGAGAACAAACATTAACAATCTGTTAAACCACCAACTCTTATTGTAATGCTGACTGAATACAACACACACACATGCACAAGGAGGTGGCAGGCAGCATCTAGATTACTAAAATCTGCAGAGTTCTGCGGGTGCATATATGGGCCTATTCATTAACATAAAACCTTGTGTATTTGCAGAGCGGTATGAAAGAGCAAAGACTTTTTAATCTCCTGTAGGTCTTTTCTTTCTGTGGCTGTTTAACAGCAGATTATCAGAGATGAGTTTGTCACGAGGAGACAAAAGACTTCTCTTCCTGCTCATTTCTCTGCAATAGATACTCCACAACCAGGGATGACAGTGTGGACAAAAGACGAGACGTTAATTTATCTTCCCTATATGACCCTGATGCAAATGAGGGAAATGAAAGCAAGCAATCAATTCCCTAATTGGGTTTGTGCTATTTTAACTTGTTAAGGGGGCCTCTGTCTAGATTAAAGGGAAGGTCAATTTCTCATTGTGACAATTACTGTATTCATTTCACAGAGCAACAAAGGAATCCAGCGAAGGGTTGAGAAGAGACTGCAGAGAAGCCGACGCCTCCCCATTGTGTGAGTCCACCATCACAACATCATGTTGATCTCAGTTATCACACTCATTACAGTCTGCAGACACAATAGTTTGGTCCAAAATTACATATCTACACTTCATAATGAAAAACACTACGGGTCACTTTTTACATTATTGGTCATCGTTGCAGTTTTATAAGAGATGCAACAGAACAAACCTTGGTATTTTATTATATTGAGGAAAATTCAGGATCTATCAGTGAAGAAATGGCAAAGCAGTCGTGTCATATGTTTCAAACTTCATGACTCACTGTGGGCGATCTGACAGTCAATCACACGAGGGGGAATGGGAGAAGATATTCAGACAACAATGGAAAACAACATGCTCTCAATCCTGGACAGAATTTAGTTGGAAGAATGTCACGCGTTGTTTCTGTCCTCCTGCCCAGAAGAAATCTTTATTCAAATCAGACGGACTGTTGGTGATTTCGTGCTGACAAAGATGCAAATCATTTCCATATTTTTCGGAGGTGTCCCTCTGTGGCTCCTCTCATTCAACCAGAATCACTTTTTAATTTTGATGTACCTGATCAGACTGGAGAAACTCAAAAGGTTTTGGTGGCGAATGAAGAGACTTGGTTTATTATATTTATGTCATGGAGAGAATGAAGGAGACTCTTATTGAGAGCTCGACAATTTAGACAGTGTACGCCTCAAACATTAGACCTGACTTTGTGTGGATAAGGATTAGAAAACATATTGTTGTGTGTCCATTAGTTCTCTGTTGTCTCTGTGTGTATGTTTTGATCCACTGTCTTTGTTTTCAGCACTCATCTCTTTTTTCACTTATTTTTTTTGTCCTTAAGTTATTTTTATTTATTTATTTATAACTATTTATTTTTCACACACAAACGTTTTCTATTTATTTAAAAAAAAAAAAAAGCAAAATACAAAAAACAAAATAGCCCTTTCTGACCCAAACAGATTAGTTTGGCGCTGAAACAGACTTCAAGCTAACTCTTAATATATTACAAACAAGTCTTAAAGCATCTCTGTTACTGTAAATATTCTCAATTAAACAAATATATTTTAATGTTCTGGCAAAAAAACACCAGTTTGTATATTTTTTTAAGATTTGGATACTCAAAAACCCAGTTGATATTATTTTGTGACCACACTTTGTTAAAATTTTTGTGCTTTGTACATAATTTATTGTTGCCTAAATCAACACCAACTGGGGTAATAATTCGGTTAGCCAACTAACATATCTACTAGTATATTGCTTGTGATAACATTAGCGAGCAAGAAGCTAAGGTTAGCCAGGTAGCTGTAACTAAGCTACGCTGCAGTGAGCTGGCCTCAGTCACTTCACAACGTTTGCTGATAAAGTAATTTGCAAACAGCGATCTAGTCAGTTTATGTGCCAGATCAGCCCTGAAGTCTGGATGATGTTTATCACCTAAGACAGCATTTTGCTACTTAAGCTAGCTAGCAACTGATCTGTGTTTGCAAGCAAGCTAATGTTAACTGACATTAGCTAAACTAAAACCACAATATCACAATAGATTTCATGTCAGTGCTTCCTCTGATGTTTGGATTTCTTTTCAACACTGGGGGCATTAAAATTATGATATGGGACACTGAATGTGATGAATTTACTGTTTGTCAGACCACAAATGAGACAAGAATTAGCTAACTAGCACAGTCCATGAGCCCTCCGCCTCACTCCTCGCAGCTGAGACATTACATCCCTAGTAGCTGAGTGGACAGCAGGTGGACCTTAGCAGTTGTATCAGTTCAAATTCAGCCAGTAAAAACCCCAGCCCAGGGTTCACAGTAAGCTAACTTATGTAATGGCAGCAACAGAAAGTTTCCCTATACAGTCAGGACTCTGGGCAGTCTGGGATCACATCCCCGGCGCTTAGTCTTGCTCTGGCTAAATTCAAATTGCTACAGGGTGCTAAGTAAAGTTCTGTCTCTGTGTTGTGGTGCTTGTCATTCGTTTGTTGACATCAGTGGACTCCACGTCTTAGCTAACTTTAGCTACTGTTGTACCCTGTTTGCATTTTAGCAGAGCTGAAGAGAAGCAATAAATCTGTGAGCATGTTTGTCTTTTACATATCCGTCCACAGGCTGTTAGACGACTAAGAAAGGTTTTTGAAAGTTTTTAAGTTAAGTCACAACCTGTTCACACATTGGCAATAGAAAATGACATAAAAAGTTACAAACATAACCTTTAAAATTTGCCAGATATTGACTGTTGCACATAAACACCCTGCCCACTTAAACCAGTGAGAAGAGCTCAGACAGAAAATTACAGGCAGATTTTTTTCCTGTGAAATAAAAACTGATTTAACTTTGGCAGAAAACTATGAGCTCATGTAGGACCACATCACTTGTATCAGGGAGCAGACTGAATAAATACGTCTTCAGCCTTTCAAAGGGCACAAACTGCTCCAAGAATTTGTCGGAAATAAATCAGAAGTGATAGAGAGGATACGTTTGTTGCTCCAGAATCCACAGACTGATATGTTTGAAGTGTGGTTCCTTTAGAAGAGGACAAGCAAACAGCAGCAGTCCTGCTGGGAAGGTTATGAAGTTGGAGCAGAGGCCTGTAAGCTGAGCGCTTATTTTGGCTTCCTGAGGAACAAATCAGACGGTTGATATACAGCGTGAGTCAGCTACTCCCTCATGTCACATCCTCACTTTATTTACCAGCCGAGAGAAACCACAGAATTAGAATAAAAATTAGATTATGTGTCCCTGCGCTCAAAGAAACGCACTCAATTACTCCAACTCCAAACTTCTCTGGAGGGGGAGTGAGGAGGATTGTTGCTGCACAGTCATATATCAAACAGCAAAGAGTGGGAGAGCAGCATGTCATGTCTGCTGCTTCATTTCTGTTTCTCTTTTTCGTCCTGTTGGGAGGGAGAGAAATCTCTTCAAAGCTCCACAAACTACGCAGCCTTTTAACAAGATGCACTTAATCTTCCTGGTGTTTGCTTTAGTTAAGTTAAGGGATTGGCTTTGTCCGCGGCCCGGGGGAGTGGCGGGATGTTGATGAACGCCAACCTCTTATCAGTCTTTATCTGCATTTGAACAGGTTTCCAGCGGGGCAAAGCCAAGCAGACCAATAAGATTAAATATAGACTCATTTTGCACGTTGGTAATGTCCCAGCGCTCTCTGTGGGTTCAACTGGAGTTCATGTTATTAGTATTACAGGCCTTTCAGGCTCTCAAATCTCACACAGATCAGAAGGGCTTTGTGAGGTATGCCACCATCAGCCAATTAATGCCCACGAGTACAGCTGCTCTGCTGTAAGGTCAAGACTAAGCACTTTTCACTGCTAAATGCCTCAACTTTTTTCACCGCCTCAACCTCGTTTTGAGGTAATTATTCTGCTCTTTGGGAACGTTTTGTAATTCACACCCCAAACATTGCGTAACAGGAGTCAGAGAAGTGACCTTGAGTCAAATAACAAACCTGCTGGGCTTTAGGGGAGAAGGATCTGCACAAATCCCACCCACATTAACAGAGAGGAGACACAGCCAGGGAGATTGAAGGGAGGCATTTTAGGCTTAGGAGAACTTCGCTTTAGATAAAATCTCCGGGACAATAGTTACCTTTCAGGCGTTTAACTGGCACTTTACTCTAACTCAGACTGACCTGAGACCAGGCTTCACACTCAAGGACACTGCAACAGGATACGCAGCTGCTGCAGGGATTAAATCACTGATGTTTTAGTGGTGGGACAGAGAAGAGAAAAAAAAACACCACCAGGCCTCTCATCCTCCAGTCACAGCTTCCTCTGACCTCATACTGATATCCCAAATTACACTGAGCTGCATGCTGAGGCCTCGAGAGGCCTGCCCACAAATTATGCTGCAGCCTCATGCAGCTCATCATGAGGCTGATCCAGGCTCATCTCTGCTGCTGCACTCACACCAAGTCTTATACTTTACATATTAATGCATGGCACCACATTAAGGGGACAGTTCAGATCGTTTGAAGTGGTACTTATCCATAGTCAGTGTATTACATACCGACACTGCAGCCAAGCAGAGTACAGCTGTGGACGGGCAGCAATTACATGTTTTTTAAGCCACTTAAAAAAAGTCCCACGTAAAAACATGAATTGCAGTTTAAGTGTACACTACATTTAATATGTTCTGAACTCTTAAGTCACTGTCAGACACTGATTCCCAACAGAAAAATGAAGCTGTTATATCACTCTCTTCAAAGCCAGACTCCACTGAGAAAAACAGTGGTTTAACATCTCTGAACACAGGAGCTGCTGGTCTGCTGCCACCTCCATCAGCTAGTTATTTGTGCTGTTGTGTGACTTTGTTGTTCTAAAGAGTTAATTCAGATTCACCAAAGTCACACAATAAGACAAACTAAGTGACTTGTCGAAGCAGCAGCAGAGCAGCAGCTCCTGTGTTCAGTGAGCTTAAATTACTGTTTTTGTCAATGGAGTCTGGCTTTGACGAGAACATTGTTTCGCCCCACCCTGTGGCGACCGTATGGGACGAACAAAACTCCACCACTGACCCAAAATAACGACGCAAGACACCTTAAAACACTCAAATCCACAGTATTTATTAACAAATAAAACAAGGAAACAAGGCTGAGAGGCAGCAAGACCAGGACCACCAAAAATAAATGTGGGCTCGTCTGGGATCGAACAAGCATGAGGTAAAGTACATGTACATGTAAGTTTTTGTGAGTATTTTGTGGCCTTTTTTGAGTGTAGTGGTCATAGCTTTTGTTAAATTACATGTGGTTATTTTGGGTCAGTGATGGAGTTTTGTTCGCCCCATCGATGGGGAACTTAGGTTTGTTTATTTGCACACGACTAAAAATACATACAGAGGAAGTAATGTTGGTGCAATGGCCCTAAAATGATATCAGGATATTTCAGGGTATTTTTGTGAAAACTATATTCTTGACGATGTGAGAAATTAGTAAAAAAAAAAAATGTTATTGTTAATTTAAGATGATAAAATTGCAACAAAATCAATGATCTAGTTTCACAGTTTGCTTCAGATATTCTGTAAAAACTAAAGAAAAATGATCTCACATTATTTTAGTTTGTGAATAACAACAGTAATTCAGAGTGAGATTCAGATTATGTTAAAATATTAATAGTTCAACTAAATAAAACAACAACAACAAAAGGAAAACAAATCTAAAATAAGTAAATATAATAAACCAGTGGAAAAAAACTGTTGCAGTTACCGGCTTTCCTGTTGGAACAGGCCGTCTGACAGAACGGTAAACGTAAAGCAGTGAAAATACTCAATATATTGCACACCTGAACTGATACTGATTCTTTTAAGTGGCTGAATTAATTTTGCTGCAGCCCCAGATTCTCCATCACACACATCATTACAACATTTATACACACTGAACTCAACCGGCCCACACATGAAACACACCCAGCTCCCCAGTAATCAGATTACAGAGCACAGCTTCAGAATCAAACATGGCACATTAAACGTGCTGATAGCAAAACTACTCATCAGTCACAGCCTTTAAAATGAAAGCAGAATCATTTGTAGCCCCAAAGCTGAGGGATAAAGGTAACGGTGCCACCTAGTGGTGACTGAACAACCAACAGAACAATCTGTTCAACCCATTTTAAAACAAAGCAAAGCTCCAAAGTAAAAGTGAAGTGAACACAAACAAAGACAGTCTAATATTATACTTTGCATTAGTTATTAATGGGCGGACTGATTCCTTTGAGTTGACATGTAAATATATATTCAATCAGCACTTATATAAGCTCAATACTACAGTACAGATGTGTCACTGACTCTCTTTGAGTGTCAAGTAGCAGTCCAGTTATTTCCCAGCTTTGTGCTGCGTTTATTTAGTGTCTCAATATTCTGAAAAATTTAGTTTGTTTCATTCGCTCTTCATTATCAACGTGTTGTGTCACAACCTGGCTCTTAGGCCGGGACAAATACTGGAAAGGACACGGTGGATGATGTTAAATTAAAGGTCATTTATGGTAACAAAGCAGACAACTGAAAGGTAGCCACACATGGAACAGGCCAGTCAGTAAATCAGTGATGTAGATGTGAGTGAGTGAACATGGTGAGGTGTGAGCTGTTGTGAAGTGAAAGCAAAAGCAAACCAAACCAAACAAAGCGTGACAAGGACGTCACATGGAGAGAGAGACAGAGCAACACTGGAGCTGGGCTTTTATTCCCCAGCAGCACTCAGCCCAGGTGCTCTGAGTCAGCCGGTCGAGTCAGTACTTCAAGGGCTGTCGTAGTTGTTTAAACATTGAGACCAACGTTGTAGCGTCCGTGTTGTTTCCACGTCACAACTTACAGCTAATGAACACCAAAGTTAGAAGAACGACCATCTGAGGGCCACGTGAATGCACCCTTAGCCTCCGCTGGCAGAGGTCTGGACTCAAGTCTTATTTAATTGCCTCTTGTTGACTAACTGTAGCAGGCAGAGCGAGCTGAGCGTAAGTCAGGGATTCATGAGCAGTCGGATGTTTGACAGGCTGACTTGGTTCAGACTGGACAATAAAAAGAGTTGCTCAGAAAGTTTGTTTGTTATTGCTCGTCACTGCCAGAAACTAGGAGTATGTTTTATAGAGCAGGTTGCATTTTGGGATTTATAGAAGGACATTGCACACTGGCAGGCGTACACATGGTTTTATAAATCAGAGTATGTCTTAGTGCCCAGCATCTTCTGCTTCTGTCCACACATACACTTTAAGTATGGATCCTACACACTGTTTTACTTGTGAGCCCCCTGCTGATTCCCTGTCCCATTCACAAAGCCAATGTCACCGCCGCAGTGGCCACGGTTTCAATCCCAGCCTGCAGTCCTTTAATGCAACTCATCCCTGGCAAAAGTAGCGCAATGAGGAGTAAGATAATCAAACTGCAGAAGGCAAAGTAAATGTATCCGTCAAAATGTTCTGTGTGACATCAGAGTTCACATAAACTTTTGATGTCTCTGCAGGAAATCCCACATGCACACTCAACAAAGGATTTTTAAAATATAATTTCAGCTTTATTGATATGATTATCGAGTGCATAGCTGGAGACAGTGCAAACAAACTGAGATAATCGATGATACATTTCATCTACAAAGAGTCTTTGCAGCTCAGATATCCTCTTTAAATGTGCAAAACTTTCTACATCAAAGTTTGTTTTTCTGACATCTCTGATATTCACAATGATATTTACAATACAGTCTTTTCTCACACAACAAGACTTCTCAAACTTGTTTCTGTGTAAAGAAGAAGAAAACCTATGGAAAAATAAAAGTTCATCTCAAACATGAACACCAGATGATGGACAGGAAGCACAGAGTCGCTTGATTAGACCAGTGGTCGCCTTTAGAGCAAATTACTTCATAGTACATTTTTATTACATTGATTACATTATTACATTATAAGTATTATTTCACTGTTTAAAAAAATAGCTGACGTTTATGCTAACTACATTTTTACACAAAAGAAATAAGCAATAACCACAAAAACTGATATTTAAAACACAGTTTTTGCAGCTAATAAAATGACTTACTACATGTTAACACACATCTCAGAAAAAAAAGATGTTGCCATGAAAAAACAAATCACAATTGAGGAGTGTCATTGTTTTAAAAAAAGCACATAACTAAAAAGGAAACAACTGATCTGGACTGTGATTCTTTATCTGGCCTGGCAGTTCTTGGCTTCTGTAGTTTAGCAGACTGATTCTCTGAGACGTTACGAGAGCTTTGGGATGTTTATCACACATTTCTAATATTTCCTATTTGCTCCGCCTTCTAACGGGCTTCACAAAGCTTGTCAGAGGGCTACAAACATGCTATAGAACTGGAGTTACATCCTGATAACTACTATTTTTTCTTAAAATACATAATTAGAGACCGATATATTTTATATGTATGTACAAATAAATACAGACAGTGCAGCAGGCGTCATTTATACTCGCTCTTCAACATCTAGTAAAGTTCAGGTTCACTAATCTTCACTGGACGACAGCTGACAGTCTTATCCTCAAAGTGCACGTAGAAACATTTCTGTCATTAACACACATCATCAAAGCATCTTCACAAACCACACATCTGCACCAGGTGCATAAATAACCTGAGATCTCAACCCAGCTCCACAAAGTTCCCTAACTACAATAAGAGGAGTAGATTTGGTGTTTGTTCGCTACGGTTCATTCAGCAGTTAGATAATAAAAGTCCAACATACGAGTAATTGACGAGACGATCAAAGGTCTGACGAGTCAGCTATTATTAGTGGGGGTAATTATTAAACAGCTGCCTCACGCCATCCCAGTCCAGTGACTACAATAAGGCACCATAACCTTAAGATCCTCTTTAAAAAGCCTTAAAGCCTAATCCTCTCTTCCTTTAAAGGTATTAAATCCCCTTAATGCTTAAACCTCCACGCCATCAGCAGTGCACAGGCGCCCACTCCTGCAGCGGTCAGAATGTACTTTGTATTAGGTGTCAGGGTGCGACAGGCCGTCTTCTCCTCTGAATCCTGCAGTGTCTTCGGCTCTGCTGACAGATCAGTGGGTGTAGGCTCAGACGGGTGGTGGTTCTCACTGCAGGAGGTGTTTACACTCGGTACAGTATCAGCAGCGTTGTTGGACAGTGGTGGAGCAGAGGTCATCTCTTTGGCTGCTTCACCGTTGATTTGAACTTGTGGTGTTGAGCTTTGGCCGTTAAGGTTGAGGACAGGCGGCTCCTCGGACACAAGCACCACAGTTTCCAGCACCGCCTGTGTTCCCAAACTGGGACAGAGAGACTCGTGGTGGTTTTCCTCCAGTTCGTTATGGTTCAGAGTGATGCCGTTCTCCTGGCATGGCGGTGCAGACGCTGTAGTCACGGTGGTGGAGCTGACAGCAGAGCATGCTGGAAGCTGGGCAGAGGTCACAGCGTCCGGTGCAGCACCGTTAACTTCCAGATGCTCACTATCACCCGAGTTGCTCAGACACACAGAGCTGTCATCACACAGAGAGGCGTCTGTCCCAGCAGCACCAGGCGGGGGGGAGGTGGTCGCTGCAGCTTCTGTCTGCGGGCTGCTTTCAACAACCTGCAGGAGAAATTAATGTCACATGTCACGTTCGTTTTTAAAATATAGCTGAATCAATCCCTCAAACACTGCACATTATAAGCTTCACAGAGGCAGGATTTATTGAGGGGTGATAGTGTCCTCGGTTTTGCTAAAATATGGTCATTTCTGGCTCCAAAAAACTAAGATGGCGACGGCCCAAATTGCAAACTAGTAAACATGAAATCAAACATTTGGCTGCTGCTCTTTGAGTTAACCCCTAACTGCTACTAGCTGTTATTTAAATCTCCCACTTTGGGTTGTACACATGACACATTGCCATAACGTCACACTTGTTCTGCTGACTGTCCTGTTTATACAGACACTGTTTCGATGCTGTTACTTCCTCTCCTGCCACCTTAAAGGCGAGACAATATAATTCTACGATCATACCTTTTATACACAACAGCCAAGCAGCATAATGGTGCGATATTCCCGCCTTAATGAGCCAGTATAAAATGGGCATATGAGTCAGATTACTCTCTCGCTCCTCTACAGCGCCACCCTCTCGCCCAAATATGATCACGTCTGCCTCTAAAAAACCAAAATGGTGACAGCTGAAATGCTTAACTCAAGACTTCAAAACTGGAGTCCACAAACCAACAGGTGACATCACAGTAGCTTCATGCAATATTTTTTCAGTCTGTGCCAAAGTGAGAGGAGGGAGTCACTAAAATACTGAGATGTGACGGCAAAGCTGAGACATGAGAAGGCTGCAAACTAGCAAACATGAATGAAAACTAGGGACGTCAACCGTGAACCGCTCTACAGTTAACCGTCGATTACACGTCAGTCTGTAGGTTGATTTTACTGTTCTTATCTTAACTGCACCGAGCACCATCTGGGTCTGGTGGGAGCGAGCTAACGGCACCGCTCACATGGTGATCACTGACAGTAACACCGCCCTGACACTACAGCATTGCTGTGGAAACACTATGCCCGCCCTCTGGTCTTCCTCCAGGTTGCCCCAGTGAGTAAACTGCTCAATTATGAGTCACTAACCCCCTTTAGCATCGTTAACCCTCACTGTTAGCTCTGTTAGCACCAGCAGCAGTGTCACCAAGGCTTTGCCAACATACTGGTAGTTGACAATGCTAAAGGGGTTTGCAGCTCAAAATGAAGCCACTCACTCAGCCGAGTGACCTGGATGGAGACCAGAGGGTGGCCACCATGTTTCTGTAGTGACACACTCTCACCACTGGGAAGGCATCACCAGTGGTAAATGTCCAATGAGGGGTGCCGCTAGCTAGCAAACACCCAACCTGGGTGTGCACAGTGCAGAGCAGCCAAGGCTATCATTAGCTAACGAGTGGAGATCGGAGGGCTGGGCAGTGGGCACCATGTTTCCACGTGTTAATTTTTAAATGATGATATTTAGGTTTTCACCAGTGCAGCAGGAGGTTCAGACGTCTCTTCAGGCTGCAGGACAGCTGCAGGTTTGACGTCCTCAGAAGGGCTGGTGTCTTCGACTGGAGGCCTCTCTGGGGTCAGGGTTAGGAAGGAGGATCCATCGGTCCCATTGGAGTTCATCTGAGCCGCAGAGGGACTCTGTGGTGGACTGACCTCTGTGGAGGTGGTTGTTGTTTGGAGAAGATCTGGGGACGCAGTGTGTGTTTCACACTGCTCAGCAGGACGAGATGGTTGAGGAGCGTCCACAGAGCTGATGGATACCTCTCTGTTTCCTGCGCTCACCTGATCAGGGATCACAGCATCCTCAGCAGAGACATCCTGGATGTCTGATTCAGAGTTCTCCACCGGCTCCTGGTGAGAATTAGCCTCCCTCTGAGGAGGTGGGGGTGTAGCGGGCTGAGTGTGTGGGGCGGCGGGGGAAGGAGCAGGTGTTGATGGAGAAGGTGCCACTTCAGCCTGAGTGGACTGTGGAGGCTCAGGGACAGGCTCAGGTGGGGAAACAGCCTCAGGAACTTGGGCTGCTGAGCTCTGGGGGGCTTGTGGCTGCACAGGGGGTGAGGCCTGGGCAGCTGGCTCTGGAGGAGCTGATGCTTCATCTGCGTCTGGAGGAGCTGATGCTTCGGCCGGCTCTGGAGGAGCTGATGCTTCGGCCGGCTCTGGAGGAGCTGATGCTTCATCTGGCGGAGCAGCAGCAGCCTGACTGTTTGCACCACCCTCTGGGCCGGACAGATGACTGGCAGATGGTGCTGGATGGACGTGCGCCCTGACGACAGTTGTTGGAGGAGAGCTGGGGTTGGATGAATCTAGGCCAAAGCAAATAATGTTGTCATTTAAATCCATTCTGAACATGACTGAAGCTCCTGAGGCTCCTGACGCTGTAACTGTACAGTCATCATTTACTGGAGTCTCTGATGTCCGACACAACAGCACCAACAAACAGACAGCAGAATATTCCCTGAAGGTTTCTGTGACAAATAAAACAAGAGGGTTTTTTTACTGGTAGCATTTAATTAAATAACAAAAGGTGTGTTGTGTGTTGTTTTGCGACTCTCAAAACACTTTCTGTGTGATCAGGGCCTTCTTCAGCCTTCCTCAGCCTCTGATTGGCTTACCTTGACATTCTTGCTCTAACTCTAACCAATCCCACTCCTCTAACCGCATTAAACTCTACCCTATGACACCCAGCACTGTGCACTTGGCTTTCAGACTTACCGTTGGCTTCTTTCAGAGCTTCATACTCTGCTCTGATCTCAGCTGCGAGTGTCGGCTGCTCACACGCCTCGAGTGCTTTGATGAACTGCTCCAGCCAGTTCTCTCTCCTCCTCAGACAGTCCAGCAGGAGCACCATGCTGTCATAGTTCCCATACGTCTCTCTTTTCGCCTCAATGGTTTCCTAAAATTAGATTTCACATCACATCTATGTATCAGAGTCATCATCAGTGTATTATAGTACACTGATGCTTTTACTCAGACTGAGCTGTTAACTGTCACGTGATAATAAACCTCATAGTTCATCTCTCAATACTTCATCAGACAATAACCACATTTGAGCGTTTTTGTCAAAATGTGAAATATCAATTGTTAATATAATTATTGGCTTAAGAAAAATCCAATATTGGCAAAACATTTAATGCAAAAATTACATTAAACTAATTAATTAAAACATTTGATTAATTAAAATTATATGAATTAATTAAAAAAACAAACTATTTTTTGTGCGGATGCTCTGAGCACTTCAAGTTGAAAGTCTCTGAACTTTTCAGAAAGGCGCTGGTGACGTCACTGCCACCTCTTTAGCAAAGCTACCGTCACAGCAAAGACAGAGAAGCTCAGTTTTTGGGAGCAGAATGTTGCAGGTGAGTGAGTATCTCCAGCACCAGCTCCTTGTGTCTAATGAAACTCACCCTGTCTTGAGACGTCAAGCACGTTAGATGGTTCAGTATTTCTCTCACTTTGACCTTGCTCACGATGGTCGGCATATTCCGCCGCAAGTATCCGTTGTACAGCTTGTCGCTGGCGAGTGACATCTGTGAGATAAGGTAGTAAAAACAGAAACAGAAGAGTATCAATCAATCAATCAATCAGTTTTATTTATAAAGCCCAATATCACAAATCACAATTTGCCTCACGGGGCTTTACATCATACGACATCTCTCTGTCCTTTGGACCCTCACAGCTGATCAGGAAAGACTCCCCAAAAAACCCTTTAACGGGGGAAAAACAAGGAAGTAAAGACCAAGAGTCAACATTTGACAAATGAAGCCAAGACATATGTGCCGAAAACTGCAGTTCACTTAACGACCACATGAGGCCGGATCATAGACTGAAGACAGACGACGCATCTCCATCTCCACTTACTCCCACTGTACAAAAAAGAATAGAGATTATCCGCGGTACAGCTGCTGCCATCTTGTGCTGGTGCTTTTTTAACATCAAATTACAAGTTATGACCAAATCTATCCGAAAAGAACTCCCTAATGACAGAAACCATCTGTGGGAAAATTTCTTCTCAATAACAATAACAATCATTTAGTGTCCCTGTTATATGGTGGCTGATTTCATCCTCTGCTCAGACGGTAAGGAGCTCGTGACTGTCAATGTTTTCCCAATTTACAGACATTTTTTGATGCTGTTCTTCTTCTGTGAGTTAGCTGCTAACTGCGACTAGCTGCTATTTAAAACTCCCACAGTGGGTCGCACACATAACTCATTGCCATAACCTTACAACCGTCCCAGAGTCCTGCACGGGTCTGTTTTTGAAAACCAAATCAAAGGTTTAAATTGTGTCACTGACTTTCAAAATAAAAGGAACTGCAGCTTGATAATAGTGATTTTGAAGTCGAAATATGATGCACATCTTTTTCATTTGTTTTATTCTGAAAATATATTTATATATATATATATATATATATATATATATATATTCTCGTCTGCTGCCTGCCCACGTTTACTTCATTTAGACTCGTACCCGTGAACTTGTCACCTGTCCGACCCGGTGCAGGACTCTGACCTGTCCTGACAGCTGTCCTGTTTATACAGACATCGTTTCGGCGCTGTTACCACCTCTCGTGGCAACTTGAAGGTCAGACAACTCTGTTCCCCCATTTCATGATCATACCTTTATATATAGAACAGCGAGGCAGCATAATACAAGTTAGATCCACCGCTCGCTCCTCCACAGCGCCGCCCTTTTTCCCAAACATGGTCACCTCTGCCTCCAAAAACCAAGAAGGCGACAGCTGGAATGTCAAACTCAAGACCTCAAATCAATAGTCCACAAACCAACAGGTGATGTCACAGAAGGTTCGTCCAGTATTTTTACAGTCCGTGGTGACAAACACTATTTCACTCCTGATACCTGTGCCAGTTTTGCACTGTGTCACTTTGCAAAGTGGTGCTTCAGTAGTCAACACACACTCCTGCATTTCTGTGAACACCTCAGCTGGCGCGGCTCCAGGGCCCAGTCCCTGTTTCTGTGTTTGTCTGTTACTACGTGTGAGATGAGAAAGTACCCAGAAAACACTGAAAGTGAAAGTGACGATCAGCCGTGCTGCAGTCGTGGGGGAAATTAAAAAAACATTTCCGCTTCTTTTCAGTTTCAAGAAACATTTTTTAAAGGATGCGTCTTTCTCTGCACAGCTGCGGCACTTCAGCTCCTTTTCAAGTGGAGGACGACGCTCAGTCTCAAGGTTGCAGCTGTCTGGTGTAAGAATACGGGCAACCGGCCCGGACTAGTCACTGATTAATCACCTCCAGAGTCCAGTTTAATATCTGAACAATAAATGTGCAACATTAAAGTCTAAAACACCTCAGTCTAAACACACCCTCACACTCTGCTGCGTCTCAGGGTCAAATATAAACCTCAGGCACTCTTTGTCTTCTAGTGAATACACCTTCACCTTGTTTGTACCTAAACAGTCAGGTGGAGTAATCTGTTGACAGGTTCAGTCAGAGGGAACGTCTCCACACAATAATCTGCCATCGCCGGCCACGACAAACCAAGCAGTGCGTCAAAGTTTAGTGTAAACGTGGGACAGCAGCAGCCTGGAATAAATGTCAGACGCAGGAACCAAAGAGCAAAGTCTTCCTCTCTGTATCATTAGCCTTCAGAGGCCGAGCTTTACCTCACACACACACTCACACACACACACACTCACACACACTCAGGGAGATATTCTGCGTCATGTTCGGGCCTTCACAGGAATGTGGGAAGTTTCTGTGTATTATTTCCAAGCCTGCATTTAAGCGTAAAGTGATGAGGGATTGCAGATTAACAAGACAAGGAAGTTGGTGTGAGAGGGAAAAAAAAGCACCTTGACACGAGAGAGCTGAGCCAAATGAATGACCTCTAAACTACCAGGTCAGGAAAGAGCTTTCCTCTCCTCTGCGCTCGGCTCTACGAGACTCTGGGTCAAATTTCACACAGAATAGACCCCACAAAACCTCACAGCTCCGGCTGCAAGACCTCAGTTAGTCTGATTAAAGCTTGTAATGAAGGACAAGCCTGCAGGAGAGGCCCAGAAGTGAAAGCAGACACATCTACATGAACATACTGGCATTTAGAGCAAAACAGCAGAGTAAGCAGGCTGGAGAGGATTTAAACCAGGCTGCACACAAACAGTAAAGACCTTAGAGACTGACACCTGCCTGTAAATGATTAAATTATATCATCAAATATACTTTACAGGCCTATTTAGTGTCAAACATCTGACCAAGCAGGTTGAGAGAAATTTAAAAAGGCTGCACACAAACAACAAGGAGAATAGAAATAAAATAAAAGCTTATAAATTATTGAAATATATCCTTTAAAGCCTTTTTTGTGTGTAAAATAACTAAGAACATTTAGAGGATTTTAAACAGGCAGCACACAGACAAGAGCCACACAGACCAAATGCTCCAATAAGAATAATCTATATATAATGACAGACTTATTTAAATGTAATAATGACATAATGCAGTTCTCACCTTTCGTGTGTTGGTGCCTCAGCAGCAGTTCGTGACTCTCTCCTCTCACAAGCTTTTCCTGCTCTCACTAAACCTGCGCTGTCTCTTCACACACATCTGCGCAGCGGTTTCCACACGGATCCCTGTCCTCTGCTCCTATTGGACGACAGCGCCGTCAGTCAGAGGGTGGACCAATAGGATTGAGGTCAGGCTCTAGAGGAGGCGGGGCGTGCTTAATCTTGACCCTAACCGTGACTTTTGGTGCTGTGTGATGGGATGGCAGCAGAATGAGATTGGATCTGGACTTGTGGTTTACATCTGTCTCTAATCCCTGATCCTAATCCGTTCACATGGACACACACACACACACACACACACACACACACACACACACACACACACACACACACACACGACACAAACAAACATGTGACTGACCATGACATGACCATCACAACTGACCTCCATAATAACAACATTGCATTTAAGAGCTTCAGAGGACAGTAAGAGCAGATAAATGAGGCAAATAAATAAAAATAAAAACAGTTATTCAACAACAGGAAACTGAGGAGCGCTGAAGCAGACAGAGGTGAAATGTACCAGGGCTCCTTTGGATCCTTAAAAAGTCTTTTCAGGCATTGACTTAATTATATTAGAAAATAAGGCCTAAATTTAGTTTAATTTATTTGAGTTTATTTGCACATACATGAGAACATACAGGAAAAAAATAAATAAATTAAAGTTACCACACTGTGCAGGAGAGGTTGGAATTAAAAATGGCTTATGAAGATACCTGCCCTGTTAAATAACAAAATACATAAAACAAAGTAAATAAAAGTAAAGATTGCAGAACTGAACTTGAGTTCCAGACTAAGAAGAAATAAAATAATGTTAGAAATGTACGATTTACAAAATACAAACAACAGTAGCCCAGAACGGACAAACCAAACTCCTCTGTGATGAGTGTCGGAAAAACACAAATTATTTAAACCTGAAACTGCTTTATTCAGTGTTTTTACCGGTTCAAATGAGCTGATCTGTTTGTTTTGGAGAAGAAAAGATCTCTGTGGATGATTTAGATCACAGTAAACCTGAACATCTAGTGGGTGTTGGTCTAGCAGCTTGTCTCTGACGTGCCAAACAGTGTTGGAGAAACTGATTTTAAATATGAAACTGCTTTATTGAGTGTTTTACTGATTTAACCCTTTAAAGCCTGAGCAATGTGCAATCAAGAAACACACAAAAAAAGGCAATGGGCAACTTTAAAGCAACACTTGCCTTTCTGGAAATTTTACACTTTTCTTTGTTTAGGTTAAAATGCCATTAATAAGCTGATGGCACACTAAAATGTAAGTGAATTCCACCAGAGATAAAAACTAACACTAATTATACCGTTCTCATATGGTTCAAAGAAAACTGTCCAGTGATTGGACAGAGTTTTCTCCTATCCTGTCTGTCTCTCCCAGGTGGAGGCCTCCGACTGACGTAACCACTCGAGCAGCATTATCTTCCTTGTTTGTTGCCAGTCACCAGAACTATCTAACGTTAGTGTTTACGTTATATTATAAAACTCATCAGTCATCACTGACCCTGGATTAGTTTCAAACTCTGGGGTTGCGTTTGACTGTGCAGGACAGGTAACGTTATGTTTAGTTTGCTTCTAATATAACATATAACGTTATATATGATAACACAGCATCCACAAAAAATATCCTGAAAAATAAATAAATTAAATTTTAAAAATATAATTGCAAAAATGTTTACATTTTTCAGGGCTTTTTTTTTTTCATTTTTTAAAACAATTTTCTAATAATTTCCTCTCTCTCTCTATTTTCTCTTTCGGTATATTTTTCTTGTAACATTTTACTATTTCCCTGCAGTTTGCTGAACAGTGTCTTCAGTGTCTTCAGGCTTCAAAGGTTTAAATGTTTGTGAAAGGTGTCTGAATGCAGCACAAGACAGCTGATGTCTGTCCAGGTTTCAAAGGGTTTAATCAGCAGGTCCGTTTGTTTTTTAGAAGATAATTCAGCTCCTGCTAAAAACCTCTTGAACAATGAACACTGAATGACTCCTAACAAAGCTACAGCTGGTTGCAATGTGCAGTCCTCACCACTAGATGTCACGAGATGCCCCTAAAGCTCACATGCTGGTTCTTTAAAACATCTAACAGTATATAAAATAGTAAAAATAAGCTCCCCATGACTCACTACAGCAGCAACACTCACACGGTCATAAACTGATCATATTTTGAATTTATTGAAAGGATAACCTCTTGAGATGTAGCACCTCATCCTCCAGGGAGTCCTCGGACAAAAACACAAACACAAAACAGAAACATGCAGACAAAACTGAGATCTGATGGAGCTTTGTATTAAAATTACCTTTGTCCAACTTCTGGGGACAAAGAAAGACTGATACTGCGTATGTCTAAGTGGATATGAGTGAATTACATGGAGCCAAAAACTGTCTCAAATATGAGGGACAATTAAAATGAACACATTTGAAAATAGATTGAATCCAGTGAATATGTTATGTTGGTAAAATTATTATCTGCAAATTAACCACAGAAATGTGGAGTGCAAGTATACAGAAGCATAAAATCAAAATACTCAAGTAAAGTACCTCAGATTTGTACTTAGTTATTTTTCACCTCTGCTGATGTCATTTGTGTTATTACTACTATACTTCTAGAGATATTTATTTCGGTGTGCAGCACAGATACTGACTGTCCTGTGTTCACAGTGTTCTTGTTGAAGTTTGATCATTAAAGACTTTCCAATGGAAACAAGATAAGATAAATTTTATTGATCCCACCCAGGGAGAAGTGTAACTGTGTGTAAAAGGGTCAAACAATATATGAGGCCATAAATACATCTGCTGCAGTCCCAGCATGTGCTGGATAATAACAATATATTACTTTAAATGATGTGTACAGCACAAGTTACAGCAGCAGAGCAGGAACATGACAGAGTGAGTCATGAGTCAGTGCTCAGCTCTCAACACAAGATGGCGCCACTGACTCACTGAGTCAGGCGGAGTCCACTGTGACGTCATGTTACACACTTTGTATTTTTTATTAATTTCCCTTTGTGAAACGAGCCTGCAGTGATGTGTATGAACATCAGATCCGTGTTGTGCGTGACAATAATCTTATTCAATGTAAGAAGAGAGTTAACGACATGAAGAGGATCCCAGTGATCTGAATTAGTGGAGGATTATGGGATGGATAATGGCATCAGGCAGGATGTTAGTTCATTATGCTGCAGCTCTGTTAAACAGGAGCTGAATATGTTTGTTTCATCCTGTCAGTGTGTCGCTAAACACTTCATCTTTTATGGCTTTATTCATGTTAAATGTTTCGCCTCAAGTCAAAACACATCTCTCTCAGATTTATTATGCAAAGAGGGAAAAATCATCTTTGCTGAATCATGATCAGAGTCGTCTTTGTGGAAAACATTTGGTTTGTTGACAGCTGAGTTGAGCTGCTGCTATTTGTGATCTGAGAGGAAGCTCAGTGAGACAGAGATGAAACACCTCAGAGAACATGTGTGTTGATTCAACGCCTCAGTTCATGCTTCAGTTTGCTTCAGTTTGTGATTTAAGTTTTGTCTCTCTTATACAAACCACTTCTTCACTGGCTGATCACACCAGCTCTGTTTAACCTGGAGTGACTTTACTTTTCTTGTGCTGCTTTCAGAGAAGTAATTAAACCTTTTGAAGTCCAGGCAAATTGGTGTGATTTCTTGAAAAAAAAAGTCCCACAAATTTAAAAAAAAAAAAAAAAAAAAAAAGATAAATAAATAAAAGAAATTAAGAAAATTATTTTGTAAAAACTGTGGGAAAAGACAAAGGACAAGGGAAGAATTATATTTATAATAATTATTATTACATATTAGAAATAATATTAGATTGTTAAAATAATTAGATAATTAAATTAATTATTACAATTTTTAAGCACTTTTTTCATTTCCTTATTTTTTGTTTTTAACTTTTTTATGATTTTTTTTTTTTTTTATCTTGTTTTACCAATTTCTTGCTAACTTTTTGGGTCATTTCTTCTTCCGATGCTCGCTGCCTTCTTCCAATGTTCATGAAAGAAATCAAACTGATGTTTTCAGGTTTCAATGGGTTAAATCAATGAGCTGTAATGAGCTGTCATCAGGGCCCAGAAGTGATCTGATCAGATTTCTGCTGACGGGCTGGACCAGATCTACAAAGAATTCTGAAATCAGATGAGATCATGTGATCCGGTCTTTGTTGTGATCAGGATCAAACCTTCAGTGTGTGATGTTCAGAGACTCTGATCCACAAAACCAGGATCATCATGATCCCAGCAGGAACAAAATGCAGTAAAACTTTTTAACTGATTGTAAATAAATACATTTATTTATATTATGCAGTTGATGTGTTTAACAGATACAGTGATAAAGTAGACAAAGTAGACTTTGGTGTCCTGTTTTAAATCTTTCAGTACAGTAAAGTTAAAAAAGAGGATGTTGTCCCCACAGAGTAACCCCCACATATCTGTCAATATAAAACATCAATGATTTAAAGTTGGATCTCTGTTTCTGTCTCTCTGGCGGCCTCTCTGGTGATATGTGGTCATTTGGTCACCTTGAAAAGTATCTGGATCAGTTTGATTCAGTTTGATGTTGCTTTGAAAAACTGGCACAAAAGTAAAATGGATCAGCTGATCCTGACGGGAAAACAGACCCAGGAGATCTACTTGTATGGTTTGCATTTTATAGACTTTTTTATGCCTCTGCAGCAGCAACAGCCGTGTCCGGGGGCATTATGCTCTCAGGCTGTTTTTGTCTCTTTGTCTGGCTGTTCCATTCAACTCACTTTGTTTGTCTGTGCAGTTCCTTTGCATCTTTTTTCATTTTGAGTCTCTCTCTGTCTTTTCAATTGAAATTTTGCAGGTGATGGTCGGGGCCCCTGATATATTGGGTCCCTCGGCCTGTGCCTACTTATGGAAACACTGGTGTCTGTGTTGAAAAAGCAAAGAGCAGGAATCTTAGTTTGGACCAAGTTTCTTGCTCACAACTTGCTGCCATTTTGAGGGTGCTGCCAAGATGGCGTTCCCCTAAATCATACACGCTGGACATTTAGGTTTTCAACTTCAAAACAAGAAAAAAAATCCCCTAAAAACTGGATTACTGTGGTTTCTCTTGCGTGCACGTCCCAGACATCACCTGTCCGTCAGACTGTGTGGGTGATCGTCTGCGCCGTCTCCTTCTGTGCATTTCGTTTGGTTGTTTCGGCATGTGGGTGGCGCTCTTGTGGCTGTTTAGAAAAGAAAACCGGATACACGTTGAATCACTGTTGTGTTCAATCGGCTGTTCAGAGATGTTGATGATTGCTGCTTTTGAGATATTTGATGAAAGCACAGCTCATATTTGTCCTGCAGTCTAGACATCAGAGTGGACAGTCAATTATCAGGCTTATACACTTTTTTTTTTTTCTGTAAGTGATTAAAACGTCTAAAATGTATCTGACTCATCAGGTAAACTCACTCTGACCCTGAAACCTTTAATAACTGGATCTCACCTGATAAACCGACAGGCGGAGGAGTGTTTGATACGAGCAGCAACATATTACAGAATGTGAAGATCGGAACAGAAAACTAATAAACAGGAGTAAAGCATCTTCCTGCAGTAAAATCCCTCCTCTGTATCTCTTCACGCAGCTCAGGACAAATGCTGAAACTATTAGCGAGTCCTGTTTTGACTCCAGTCTGCTTCAAACCTTTTCATATCTCGCAGGGCAATCCTTCCTTTGCAGGGAGGAGGATACAAATAAAGCCACAGCCAGAGCCCGGGGCAACTTTAACAATCCATCACGGTTGAGTGAGGAGAAAAAACACCATGTACATCTCAATAAAAGAGCAGGACTGTGCTCTTTCAGAGGCCTTTAGCTCCAAAACCACAGCGCGCTGCTAAGAAAATACTGACATGGAAGATTCTCATGGAGCTTCACGCTAATATTACAGCTCAGGATTTAGTGGAGGACGGATTCAGATCCTCAGCGGGTGTCTGAGGCTTCAGCTCTGAATGTTTTATGAATAATAATGTGGGATCATTGTCATACACTTATTAATGGACTTAATAACAGACAAAGAACACTGAGTCGATACAATGATGGCAGTTTGAATAGCTTTTTAATCAGGGAAGATACTCGGACAGATTTCAGAATCAGCAGATGGATTTATTTTTGGTTTAGCTGCTGCTAAAATCACAGATCTGCATCATAAACTCCTTTGGTTGGTTCGTTTTCTTTCACACCACAAACGAACCGCATTCGAGCCTGTTTGGAAACGGACAGAGATCCACCTTGTGCGAGTCGTCTCTGTTCAGTTGTTTAGTCCACACCAGGGTTCGATCGACAGCTTTCACATCAGCCCAGATGAACCGCACTAACAAACAGACCTGAGTTTGTTTTAACTGAATCAAACAGGTTAGGTGTTAAAGCACCGTCTGGTTTCAGGTGGTTCCACTTCATTGCTTCTTGGTTCTCCCAGCTCCTGTCTCTCCGTCATCTTTTGGGGTTTCTTGACCTTTGGCGACGTGAACCGTACGTCCCTTTGGCCTGGTTGAGAGACTCACAAGCCCGCAGCAGCCATCTTCCACTGGTTGTTGTTCTCCAGCGTTTTTTTACTGCGAATTTTTCTGTTTTCTGTCGGCCATCTTCTTTTGGCGCCATCAGCTCAACAAGCAAGACCTGCTTATCAGTTTCCAAGCACAGCACAGGACGATGTCAGGTCTGAATGTGGCGCTGATGCTTGTGGGAAACTTTCGCTGCCTGTCCAGGTCTGCTCTCATTGACCAGTCGTCACCTCATGCTAACACTGATGTTCTGCCCTGTGCACGTCAGTTCTCCACTGATAAAACAAATTGAAAAGCTGCCTCTGGTGACATGGAGGCTTCGTGTTGGCCCCGGCCTTCATGAGGTATTTTTATTCAGGGGAATTAGTCTTCCAGAAGGATCCATAGTCTTTACTATAATGGTCGTTTCCTTGACGTCAGTGTGTGACTGAAATGTGTTTGTCTTTACATTTCTCTGCTGCTGTTTGTTTACTGCAGTGTATATAGGTTGAAACCCCCACAGAGAGCTGACCTTTAACCCTGATGGTGCTGGTGCATGTGTGAGCCAGATCATAGGCACTCATTGGTTCAGGCGGACACAACCTTCATGCACTCACAAGAATCTAATTGAGGTCGAGACTCGTTCTCATAACCCGGAGCGATCTGAGACGCATCTCTTTACTGACACTCATCCATCCCTGGAAGACAGCACTCGCCAAACATCCCCCACCATCTCATGAAGGGTCGGCCCACAGCAGGTATCAGAGCCTGAGAAGCACTAATGAAGCCTGTTATGTAACCAGCCATGATGTTCAACATAATGCTGGTGAAAGGAAATTAAACTGCCTTCAGGGGACGAAGTCCTGAAGGTCCATTTTCTTCTTTACATGTTGGCTTCAGAGAGGAGGAGGAGCCTCCTGCTGCGTGCTTATAGTTAAATATATCAATAAAAGCCGCCTCATCCATCAGTCATACAGCCGAGCTTCTTCATGTGTTGGTTAAGGGTCAATCGTCTCTGAGGAAGACTGACCCAGTGAACTTAAACCAAGATCTGAACTTGCATGAAACGTCTGGAAACATGTCTAACAAGCAGAGCCCGGGACTTAAAATGACCTAAAATGCATCATCCAGCTGTTCTGAGCCCTGGGGCTGCTCCTGGAACTAGAGATTGTACTTCAGCATATTACCTGCCACTGTGGACACACAGAGGGTAGCAGTAGCTCAACAGACAGACCCGCCTCTGTCTCTGTCTCTGTCTCTGTCTCGCAAACTCTGACCAAACTCTCATTAAGCGATAAAATGTTTTCAGAAACATATTTCAGTGCACTGTTTGGGTGTAATAGCGAGAGTCCTTGAACAGGAAGTGAGCTCCATACTGTTTCCTGCACAGTGAAAACAGAAGCTGTGAATAAGATCAAAAAGTAAAACTAAGCAGCGCTGATCAAATATAAACTGAGGTTCTGTTCCTGGGTTGCTTTTTTCTCACCTTGAATTTATTCAGAAACATATTTAGCTTCCTGTTTGACTGTAATACGAGATAGTTTGTTTACAGCTAGTCGCCATTTTGCCAAATTGATGAGTTCGCACTCCGTCACCTACCAGCAGGAGCGTGAATTGCTCCTGTGTGGTGCAGTGCATTCTGGTAGTTGTAGGTTTTCTACCTCTTGACGTAAAGCAAATGTCACAGACCCTTTTCTCTGTTTGCTGTGGTCATGTGGTGCCACAGACACCCGAGTGTAATGCAACATACCATCTTTCTTTCCAGCGCCGAAATACTTCTTTAACGGCAACTAAAGACAGCGAAATAACAGTTAGTAAATTTCACATTACTTATTTAAAAAGTAACTTCCACCGCTTGCAACTACAGCTGCTATGGCAACGGTACACACGGCAGCTACTCTGAACCTCCTGCTACACTGATTTGAATAGTAATGTCCATTCTACCATCACTGCATTTCTATGGTTTCAGCGTATCCGCTAAATAATAATATTCAAATGTAACCTATCAGAAACATAAAATGTACATGTACAAAAAAACTGAATTTGCAGCGCTTTATATTCACATATAATAATGTCCTCATGATGCTGACATATTAAACTGAATAAACAACTTCCTGTTTTAGTGCGTTTGGCCCTGACCTGAGGAGTCCATCAGACAGCAGCCATACAGAGAGGAGGGGTTGGTTGGCTTTTTTTAAGGATTAAATGAAAAGCTGGTGAAGCTGCTTTTAAACCTCTGAGTTGACGACACAAGATGTGCCTCAACACTAACCTCTGTTAAAAGCAGGCTGAAAACTTTTCTGTAAAGCCTCTGATTAGGTTTTACCCTGGTTATAGGAGTGTTAGTCTGCAGCCGTGTGTGTGTGTGTGTGTGTGTGTGTGTGTGTGTGTGTGTGTGTGTGTGTGTGTGTGTGTGTGTGTGTGAACACATCATTTATCTCTACAAACTGTATTTTTATGGACCGTTTGAACGACACTCTTTTTTTTTTTAAGTAGAGAATTACCACAACATGATATCATCACAATAGTCAGTCATGATATAATATTTTTGAGATTTTAGATTTTGGGATGTGTTTTGTTCCCAAAGGAAAACTTTGTCAACATCAGTTTTATCTAATGAGATAAATTCTGTTCATCTGACTTCACTCATTTTTATTGCAGCAAACTGTATCTAGTGGACTGAAAAAGATATTACTTATATTTTTCTAGTAGGCTAACAAAAGTTTAATTTGTATTTATAATATCAATAATTTATATAACAAAAATATCTATACTTGGAGTCCATGTATCAATACAATATTGCCATAAACAATATTGCAATATCATGCTGTATCGACCCCTTATATAAATGTAATGTGTTAATCTATCTTTTTTCTATGAACCATTCAACCTCTTTGTACCTCTCTGCTGCTGCAACTCTTTAAAGGAAGACTTCAACCCTCAACTGATCATCTGCGTGTCAGTTACTCACCTCGTGTTACGTTGAATTCATGAAGAAAACTTTGCTTTTCTCACACGCCTCCACCGTGAATGAAGAATTTGAATTAGGAGAAAACTCTTAATAAATTGAAGTCATAGGAGTCCACGTCTAACAAAAGCAAAACTTTGTCAAAACATCTGTTTACAAACTGTAACACCACTCCCTTCTTTACGCTGCCTTTGTATTTTTACACACAATCAAACAAAAGCAGCATCATGTTGCTCCAGCATTATGGAATCAAAGAGGTGTGACATATAACATGCACATCTGCAGTACTTTATAAATACCAATGGCATAACAGGTCATTTGCCATCCCTGTTATATGGCAGCTGATCTCATCCTCTGGAGCTCCTGAATTTGCGGACATTTTTTGCTGCTATTCTTGTTCTTTGAGTTAGCCGCTAACTGCCATTAGCTGCCAGCTGCCTTTGAAATCTCCTGCAGCAGATTGCACACATAGCATGTCATCAAAATGTCACCCTCTTACCACCTATGATGCTGTTCTGTTACCTTCTCCATTTCTGGTTCAGAAGCGAGACAACTCTGCCCCCTGATTCCACGATCCAACCTTACAGAAAAGTGAAGTCTCATTTATCCAGTCGTATGCTCAGTACTTCCCAAACACATCTATTTTCACTAAAACCTTTTTCAAACTGAACTAAAATTCAAACTTATCTCCGCTCTCTTCAAAGCCAGACTCCATTGACAAAAACAGTCATTTTACCTTGCTGAACACAGGAGCTGCTGGTCTACTGCTGCCTCGACCTGTTAGTTAGTTTGTGAATCTGAGTTAACTCATCACAACACCAAAGTCACACAATAACACAAACTCACTAACTGATGGAAGCAGCAGTAGACCAGCAGCTCCTGTGTTCAGCAAGGTAAAATGACTGTTTTTGTCAATGGAGTCTGGCTTTGAAGAGAGTAAAGTGTGACTTTCAGTCCGTCTGTGAAGAACTGAGGATACGACTGAATAAATGCGACTTGGATTATACTGTGAGTTGTGTGAGAGTCTGTAAACAGCTGTTTTGATAGAGTTGTGCTGGTGTTAAATGTGAACATACAAATGATCATTTAAGGTGCGACCTATTCCTTTAATTTCCCTGCTTAGAAAAAATAAATAAACAGTAAATAAGAGGTTAGTGCTGTGAAAGGTTTGTGGTGTCAGTCAGTTTACTTTAACATGTTCAGAGTCAGTCATTTTACATTTTACATTATAATTAATCCCCTGAAAGGTTATGAGCACATTATTTTCAGCAGGACAGTGTCTCCATCTTTAATTAATGTAGGAGAATTAATTTAGTAGATTTGTCTCTTAAATGGACTCCCTGATTGTCTGATAAAAAAAATAAATGATGTGTGTTATTCAGAGTATTTTCCTCCTGTGATGGAGACCTCTATAAATACAGTGAATAATAAAATGAAGAGTGACCCAGGGGCAGACATTCGGAGACACGGTCTATTGTCAATGAATAAATTATGTGCCGCAGCACAATCATGATGAAGAGCTTTAGAGGCTTGTGTGTTTTTTTCCTCTTCGACCTGTAACCTTTCTTTTCACTCAGGCAGACTAAAATGTCAAATCTGCTGGGGCGTCGGAGCCACGGGGGGCCGCTGCTTTACTGGTAAACACACAGACCACTAAAAGCAGGTTTCTTTTCACCACCGTTGAAAGGTTAGACTGTTAACGCAGGTCGTGTGGGGTGGCGGTGGGCGGCCGGCTGTCCACTCCATCTGACCCCACACTGCATAGAAATATATCTATATATCAGACCAAAGCCATATGTACATCAAGAGACACTGTCTTTAAGCATTTAACAAGACCTGACTTCTTATTTTAAATAAGTGAACTAAGTGTTTATACTACACACAAAAAAGAAATACAACTATAGACTCATGTTGTCTAATAATGACTCAGAGACAGTTATGTCTCTTTAACTAAACTTTTATTTACTTTAGTTTTAGTTTATTTAATTTACCAAGGGACAGTGTGCAATAGCATTAATCATTTACAAGAAATGAGGAGATGGTTGCACCAGATTTAGTTATAACTGCTCATTTCCATCTGTAGTCCCAACATATAATTCACAATAGACACAGACCACAATCTAAAATACAAACGAGAAACCTGAAACACAGGAGAACAGTGAACAGCACAGAGACAATACAGACATACAATTTCCACATTTAAAATGACCAAGTTGTGACAGTGCAGAGAGGAACAACACACAACACACAAAACACTCAAAGGCAGTCCAACTTCACCTTCACCTTTATTGGGTTTTAAATGACCAGATACATGAATATTGACAATGTGACGAATCAAAATATTATCTTTATGTCAGCCTTCCCTATTTATCACCTGAGAGCAGTTTATGAACTTATTATAAATTTACAGTTAAAAGCAGACATGAGGACATTTTAAAGTGTTTATTATCATCTATAAGCAGTTTATAAACACATGATAAATTGTGAAATTTTAAAAGTGTTTCACAAAGAAATAAAACAACAACAACAACACAGGAACAGTCAAATAAAAACAGTCTTAAACAGGAGAATGTGAGTAATATTAATAAGAGCAAATAATATTTTGACAAAATCGTAGCACAAAAACAGGATGCACAAACGGCAAAATGAAACATCCTCATGATAATTAAAAGGCTAAAGAAAAGAGAGGAATCTTAACATGAGTTATAAATGTAGAAATAGAAGGGAACTATCTGACTGTCAGTGTGACACTGCTCCACAGTTTAGGACCAACAACTGAAAATGTTCCATCACTGCTGCATTTTGAACAAGCTGCAGGTGCGACAGGGCCGACTGACTGATTCCTACATAGAGAAGAAATAAAAGTGTCAGCTCTTCAATGGGCAGGAAATGTTTTAATTTTACAACTGACCTCAGATGGTAAAAGCCAGTGCTGACGACAGAGGTGTTTGTTTAGCAAATTTTAAACCGGAATCAAAGAATACACCAAGATTTTTCACATGTGATTTTACATTTAATAACCAAGACCAGAGGGCAGTCATTTTGGAAGCAGACTGACAGCCGGGCCAAAGATTAAAACCTCTGTTTTATCCTGGTTCAGTCGGAGAAAGCTTTTGCAGAATTGTACATCCAATTATGATGGAAACGCCAAAATTCAAATTAAAATCCCCTGATTCGCACAAACTAAAACACACTCGCTTTAGCTGGGTTTTGGTCAATTCGAATGGTGATGGCCATGGTGATATCCACACTCCGGGTCGGGAAGGCAGTAATGCATTTACAAGCTGGTTGCCAACCGCCAGAAAACGTAGAAGAAGAAGAATGCGAAACTTGGGTTTTTTTTCCGGTTCTGCAGAAAACTCGCGCGAGTTCGTAGTTTTCACCAAAGTGCGTACATTTAATGGAAACACACAGGATTCATATTTCTTTTAATTTCCCAGTGATTTGAATCCCTTTTGGATGGAAACATAGCTACTGTGTGGATCACAAGGTTTGAGCGGGAGATATAGTTGAGTGTCATCAGCATAAAAATGGAAGGAGATATTTTTTCTAAAAACAGACCACAAGGGTAGTGGATGATGATAAAGCAGTTTGCTGTATGAGAGACAGACAGAGGGGAGGGAAATTTGATTATTGTTTCTGTAAGTTATCAATAACTTACTCAGAGCACTACTTTGTCACTTTATGACCCGCCCACCTAAAACCTATGCTATTTTCTAACAAGCTTACCAGAACCACCCTGACCCTGTGAGTCGACCTGCACATCACTACTGGGAACTTTTTTACAGTTCAGATTATTATCATAGAATGGTTCGTATGATGTTCTACGAATTTGTGCCCCAAATATGACGTTACATCAACGCACAGTTACGTAACTGACGTAAAGTTACTGAGATTAGGTTTAGGAATAGAAACAGGGTGAGGACGTACCTTAATTTTTTGTCACCCGTCCACCAGCCCAATCTGCGTCTTTACAAGCAAAACTATATTTAATTTTATCAAAATAGATCAGTTAATTGTTGACTTGTTCCTGTCAATATGACGATATGATTAATGAACCAAAGGTTTTTCTCAGCGTCACCCACGACTTCTACAATAATAATTCTTGGATCATTTTTAAAGGTCTTGGGTCTCGATTTCTGAAGTCGTGTCCATTTTCTCTTTTTTCTTCTTCTTTTTAACTTCCTGGAGTGGAACACTGTCAGAAGCAGCTTCCAGATCTGCATTGACGTCCTTTGTGGAGCACGTGCGGCAGATATATCCACACATGAGTAATATCATCAGAACCCACGCGATGCCCTGAATCACAAAGAAAACAAAGGAAAAGACGAGTGAAATTACTCAGCACAGCGAACCAGACAAGATTTGTAGAAAGTTTCTTACTCCCAACTCATCACGTGTGGAGTTTCATGTCTACATATGACGAGTTGGACATTCAGTGTGCGTCTGCTGGTGATGTTTTATTTATAATATGATTAAATACTCCAGCAGTAAGCGAGACAGTGTGGCTGTTCTTCTCAATGAAAATAATTATTAAATTTATGAGTTAGGCAAAACGTGTTTGCCGTTAACGTCTGAATGCTGCGTTGCTTTAAGTGTCGCTGCCACAACGAATTAAGGGACCAAATATCTCCTTTCCTTGTGTAAAGGAAGGTCCAGTGTGTCCTACGGTGGCCCTGAGGGTCAAAACACCACATTTCATAAAACACTTTTTTCTTTGTCTGAAATGTTGTAGTGTTTTGACGGGCCACCGTAGTGTCCTATGCTAAAGGAGACAAGAAAGGAAGCATCGACACACCTTTCCTCAGCATTTAGAGAATTCAAGCACCCTTTATCACGGCCACCATTTTGATACTTGCGGCTCATTTCGCTCAGTGAGGAACTTTCCGAAGTAAAAAAGACGATCCCTTTGCAGCCTCAGTCTTGTTCACACATCATTTCCCGACAGATGTTAAACAAACAAACAAACAAACCACAGTACTTTTAGTAACATCATATTGTTCCTAACCTGAGAATATGAATACCAGTCCCTGATCTTCTGCTCTCTTGATGCGGTTTCGTTGGTTGGTCTGCACCACTTCTGTGGAGCAGTGTCGCTAAGTTCCACATATTTGCCTGGCCAGTTTGTCATCGCACAGACAAAACCTTGGCCATCCCAGAACACGATGATGATCCAAACTATGGCAATGACGAGGCTGGAAAGCACATTTTTCGCAAACGCCTTTGAACACTTTTTACTCCAGCAGCTTTGTATGTTTACCATCAGCAGAAAGACGACGACTGCAGGGATGATGAAATACGCAGCTGAAAACACGAGATTCTCAGAAACGCTGCAGGGACATGAAAACTCTGTATCAGTAATATTCTCCAAGCAAACAAGGACAGTGCCAAAAAACACGTTTGACCCAAGAGGGCTGTCTTTGAATTTTCCCTTCACTTTGAGGATCCAGCCTTGTCGTAATTTTGTTGCTTTGGGCATGTGGGTTTGATCCATTGTTGATTCTGCAGAAAGAGAAAAAAGACAGCGTGTCAGTTTATGACAATGACAAACAAAAGTCAAGTCTAACGTGTAGCACGTTTTATATGACAGGAGACTCAGGTCAGTTCAGTTCAGTCAAACTCAGGTGTGTTTGCCTCCTCAGTGCGGTTCGTTTGTGCAGGTGTGAACACAGCAAAACAACCGGACTGAGACCTTCTTGAAGAGGTGGTCTCAGTCCGGTTCCAAAGGAACTCTGGTGCGGTTGGTTTGTGGTGAGAAGGTGTTGCGACCTGGATGTGAAGCAACTGCAGTCACATGACACATTGTTTGGGTTAAACATGAGCATGTTACAGTCCTGGAGGATTATTAATGTGCACCTCCTCCTGTACTGCCTTAATATGCACATTCAGCACATCCAATGCATCAAAACATTGTTTTCTAGTTGGAGCCGCACCTCGTTTTCAAACTGTATGGTCTGACTAAAATGAACAATGACAGCAATATAGTCCACGATGAGCAGCGCTAAAATCAACCTGCGTAGTTGTCCCTCCATTGTGACATTAGAAAGTGTCACATTTATCTTGCAAGTGTTCTCTTCTTCAACGTTTGCTTTACTTCCTGGATTTTTCCCACATGGAAATTCTGACCAATCAAGAGCAGCTTTCTCACACAAGGCATTTGATCTGGTCCTCTCGTAAATGCTGCCGTGAGAACACGAACCAACTCTAGGCAATTATACAACTTTGGAACAACATGAGTCCCTGATTCAGACCAGAGGAGACACTCTAGAGCTGACAGCAGCTTAATGTGACGGGAAAAGCAGAACAGTAAAGAATGTGCTGTATAAAGTTATCCTATATATGATGCATGGTCAGCATCACATGGAGCCATTTGTTCTTCTGATCTCTAAAACTGCCAAATTTCATGCCATATAACAAGCCACTGTCTCCCTCGTTCTTTCAAGAGAAAGAGCAGTTGACTTTAACCAATAACTGATCATTGACTTGTCCTGACAGATTCTGTTGCTCTGTTTGCCTCGAGGCTTTTCAGAGGAAACAGTTGCCTCAGTCACTGACTGCTGCTCCAAAACACGCAAACACACATAAAAATGCTTTCTCATGCTACTGAGCATCATGTTGCAGAGTTGGTGTAAATATATTAGTGACAATCAGAAAAACTATAATGTCAGATACACCATCAGATGTTATTAATAGAAAGAATCTAAATGCGCACAGTGTTTGAGCCAATAAGGTGCCTTTTTGCATCAGTGTCCAACACTGAAATCAGACAAAACAGCAATACGTGACGACTTGGGAATAAGATCAGTCTGGCAGTACGGTGGCTGCAAAGATTTGACGTGTACTCTCAGGGGCTGTCCCAAGATGGAAAACACACAGGAAAGCTTGGGGATGCTTTTATTTTGTAGCCAACAAGGTGATTAAAACAATCATACCCAACAACACTGTGTTTACAGCAAAATATTCCAGTTTTTGCCCTTATTCTGAGAAAGAAAATATTCCCACTAAGCTGTTGACACGGCTGATGAAAATTAATACCCCTCTAATAATGCTGATTACTTGCAGCCGTGCTGATTAACGTGCTTTAATGTGGCGTTCATCATGTCAAAATATGGAAAAGGGAAACGTCTGGAGCTGCTTGTCATTTTGCTTCTTTGAATCAAAATAGGACTTTTTTTCGTAAAGTTTTCCAAACCCTGTTTTTCTTTCCCAAACCCAACCACATGTGTTTGTCGGCTAAACGTAACCATGTGTGTGTTGACTGAACGTATCCGTGTGTGTGTGTGTGTTGACTGAAGGTATCCGTGTGTGTGTGTGTGTTGGCAGAACGTAACCACGTGTGTGTGTCGGCTAAATGTAACCACGTGTGTGTGTCGGCTAAACGTAACCACGTGTGTGTGTCGGCTAAACGTAACCACGTGTGTGTGTGTGTGTTGGCTAAACGTAACCACGTGTGTGTGTTGAAGGAAAAAAACATCAGTTGGCAGTGTTGTACCGATGTAGTGCTTTTATTTTGAAAGAGACTGTATCAAACCGTACATTTCCTGTGAAAACAGAAGTGTATTTTGAAAACAGACAATGCATGTAACAGGCTGAACTTGACACGGCGTCAGAACAACAACCAACACACGAAAGTCCATGACTAAACGCGGACATGTGACGAGGTCACAGTGAGGATGATGATGAAGAATAAATGGCATCATAGGTCACATTAGTGTTGGTGAGACTCGCAGCCTCCAACGAGGCAGAAGAGGCAGTAAAGTGTTCAATAAAACAGCTGAGCAGTGTTTTGTCCTCAAACCCAGTGTGTTGATGTTCTTACTACAGGCTCCGACTCCCTGCAGACACTACGAGTCCTAATTATATCACTAATAGACCCACTTACACATTGAAGCATGTCTAATATTCACACAGCAAAACACAACAGCTCTGCAGACTCCTTCATTCTGCATCATTTTGTCTGCTGCTCCCTGTAAACACAACATCATCCTGTTCTTTAACTGTTAGCTGATCTGTAACACACACACACACACACACACACACACACACACATACACTCACACACACAGAGCTGCATTTACATTCAGCACATGTTCATAATAAAGACATAAGCTGTGTGAGCTCACTGATGGTGCAGCCGGGCCGCGTGTCTCCGTCTGTCCTGTGAGCTGTTCACCAGTGAACTTAAACCAATAACTGATCAATGACTTGTCTTGACAGTGTTCAGTAAACGGTCCCCTCTGAGTCACACCTGTAAATCATGCCTGCTCATGCTGTCGCAGGGCTGTTATTAAAGATACTATTAAATGTTCATATTTAGTTTTATCTGTTGGAACCCAGTGTGAGGAAAAAAGTCAACAATGTTTGAACCCCTCAGGTGTCGGCTGTGAAATGATAGGCAGGGTTTGGAAGTTGTACTTTTCTGAGGAGTAACTTGTCGAGTTGATTAGTGTGCACGAGTTCTGATCGCTTCCATTTTCATCAGTGACAAATGTGCCTGGTCAGCCTGTCTTTGCAAAGAGCATGCACTGGGAAGATGAATTTAACATTTTGACACCTTGGAAAAACACTTTTTACAACATTTTACGCAGCAACAACTGATTTTTACTCCAGAATCTTTCAACTGAAGATTTTCTATAAAATTACTGCGACTGAAAAACAACTTTAAATGTTTAAAATTAAAAATCATCAGTATGTAGATTCTGCAGTGAGGAAGAGGAGGAACTGTTGCATTTGCAGAACAGTTTTTTTTGAACTGATATCCAGCCTCTCAACATTTCTATTAAACTCACACCTTTAAACATTTATTGGAGGTCCTGGATGAAAACTGTCCCCAGATGATAAATACAATCATTCTGCTGGGTAAAATATTTATTAGGACCCCCGTCAGCTCCTGCAGCAGTGTTTCCTCTGAGGTCCACGACAACAACTCACAGAGAACATTGAACAAAATAACAGGACTGAAACACTGACAGCTCCTGGTGATACAAGTAATTAAGATAAATGCTGTTTCATGATTTCATTTGGTCAGTAGCTGCCATTTTGGGGGCTAAATTTAGCTCTGATGACCTGATGATTATTGTAATATTAAACCAAGTATTTACATCATACTGTACATTCACATTTACATGTTTCCATACACACGTTACATGAGCATTTAAAAGAATAGTAAAAACAATATTTTACTCTGCATGATGTTCATTACAGTGAATGAATCATATTATATGGGTCACCTTTTTGTAGTTTCAGTTTGAAAACACGAAAATATGATTAAACTAACAGAAATCAATCGCTAACTAAACGTCCCTGCACCACAGACAAAGACAGACCCTTCACTTCCTGAGACACACGACACAGTCACACTCACCTCTGACATTTGTTCATTCGGCTTTGACAACTAAACTTTGTCTGTTTCATGGATCTCAGTCGGAGTCAAAAGCTGCTGCTTCAAGAGACTTTTTTAAGCTTTATTGTTCTGTTTGTCTTTGTTTGTGAGACGATATTGTCATGTCATGTTATCGTCTGTGTTGCATGTGTTATCACTTGCCTGTAATTCATTTGAAAACAAGAATTTAAAAAGAATATCGAGCAACATCAGGCACAGCCACACGATAGGAGGGAGGAAGCTACACTAACTCAGTCAGCAGCGTCAGCAGAGAAGCTGTGACTGTGATACATGAGATTACAAGTAGCTTCCACCTGCAGCATCTCCTCCACACCTGCCAGGTGGAAACAACACCACAACTCATTCCTGAGTCTTGTGTTCAGCTCTTCCTCTGCTCTCTGTAATGATGATGATGATCATCATCTGCAGAAAGCAAAGCAAACATGCAGATGAAGTCAGACGAACGCTGCACATTAAAGGATGTCTTCATGTCTTCGCTCTCAGGTTCATCAGTTTCAGGTTTGCACTTACAACACCACATTTCCACCTTGAGAGGTGACTGAGGAGGAACATTAATATGGAGGGGAGATCCAGAACATAATCAATAATCAATGATCAATCAATAAACCAGATCAATTTATTATTTACACAAAACAAAACTGCATTTATTAGACAGGAAGTGATTAAAAGAAGGTCTCACTGTTTTCTGAGTTGTAACTGAAATAAGTAGCGTCATAATGATTATTGACAAACGCTGTAATTCGTCAGTCAGTTCGTTAAATTAAAACAAATTTCTAAAAGCATTCATGATTTTTGTCAGTTTAATAAATTATTACTGTTATTGTTTAACTGACGTCACATTTGGTGAAGAAAGCATCATGACCTGTTCAGGACTCAAAGTTCAGGACTTGTCTGAGTTGACTCATGACTCGACTCAGGACTCGCATGCAGCAACTCAAGACTCGTGACTTGCAACAGTGACTTGGTCCCACCTCTGTTAGGGACTGTTCATTACTTATGAGGGGGAGGGGTGGTGCAAACAGGTGGAGGCATGTCAAATAATTTTTTAAGCGCTGGGGAGGGACTAATGTTTTATATTTTGTATTAATTTTACTAAGTTTTAAAGACAATATTTAATAAAACTGTATTTATTTGAAATTAAAAATATATATATATATTGATTTTTTTAAAGAATATATATTTTTTAGAATTTTTTAAAATTATATATTTAGATATTGGTATCAAATAAAACATTTTTTTTTAAAGAAAACATGCCCTCCAAACCCACATTAAAAGAAAAGAAGGAAAAAGTTACTGCATTTATCACAGTGGGAAACTGTAAAAACAGAAATTATTGTTGGATTTTCTGATTTCCAACAGTCATTGAACACATTGTGCGAGATAAACACCTCTGTCAGGAAAAAAATCTGAGCTTAAACTAGTGATATTTCATTAAAATCATCTTGTAAAATTTTGTAAACATAAATTGTTTGAATGAATTAAGCAGCGTGCACAACACCAGTGAAAAACGTTTAACATCAAAGGCTAATTTTCAAAAAAATATTTATATTATGACTCAGGGAGGCTCCAGGAGAAATATTTGGAGCTCAGGGAGGGTCACACCCCATCTCTCTCCTCTGATTAGTAAAGAACAGTCCCTTATACTCCCTGAAGTCAGCTCAAACTTCCTGTTGACTCTTGAACATATAAACAGTGAAAGCATCATTTCATCAGACTGTCAGAGTCTGTTTCATACTCTGCTCTCAGTGAAACAGTGATTGACCTAAAACATGCAGCTGGATTAGTTTGTGATTTTAATATGGAGCAATGATCTCTGCATGTCATCTCATAACCGCCTGAATTAAATGGAGAGATTTGATGTTCTGTTTGTATCTGATCCGTGATTAAGGTGGGCTGAGTGATTTTATAGCCTCAGGGAAAAAACCAGAACACTCCATATTTGAGAATGTTTTAATATCCACGGTTTGTTTCACACGTACACAATCACAACAACCTCCTGATGCCTGAGAGTCCTGCTGGATATTTACACTGGCTTCATGTTGGTACAGCCCTCCTCTAATGGAGGCGTCTACACGACAGAAACATGTGTCACATCAAAACATGATTTACATCTAATCAAACAGCCGAGGGTCTGCACTGTGGGGCCACACACTAACACCTGCTGCTGACAACAAGTTCAACTCTTAGTCACTACAACATCTTCTCCTCGCGCTCCCACGGCACCGGGTCCTGCTCCTCCTCCACGTGCGTGTTCCTGCGCCCTGTCCAAAAGTGCTCCACATCTGGGAACGTCTTCTCCTTCTCCTGTGACACCGCGTTGGCCACGGCGTTGGCCCCGACCTCTGCTCCGTTACCCTCCGTTTTGGGGCATTTGTTGCTGGGGGGGTGTTTGGAGCCTCTGCAGGTCGCGATGAACCAGATGGTGATCAGTCCCTGACGCACGTCATCGTACATGGTCATTAAGATGACCGGAGACAGCGAGCTGCATGCGTAAAGCAGGACTTGCGCAAAGATGATCAGCCCCACGGGAGGTTTGTTGTACCCGAGCCTGATCCAGGTGAAAGTGCCCCACTCCGGCAGCAGCATGAGCCCCAGAGCTCCGCTCAGACACAGTAACACCAGGGTGACTTTGCTCTGGTGCTGCGGGCTGGGCGCGTGGTTCACCGCGGTGTGCAGCGCTTTGGTGTAGTAGGCGAGTGTGAAGATGACCGGAACCACGAAGGTGGCGGTGGGATAAATCTTGTAGAACAAACGCATGAAGTCAGACGCGCACACCGGCATCTCAGAGACGCAGATGGTGTCGCGGCCATGCGGCACCAAAGTGGCAAAAAGCATCTGTGGAATCGGAAACATCATGGACACAATCCAAATGAACGCCAGGGCTCCGTGGATCCACGTCGGGCTGTGGAAGGGCCCCGTGGCGGCGCTGGGGACCAGCGTGTGTTTGGCTCTGGTGGTCACCGCCAGGATTAAAGTTTTTGCGACCACACAGGAGTGCTGGAACCAGTCCGTGGTGCTGCAGACAAAACTCCCCAGGGTCCAGGTCTGCTTGTAGTAGGTGACGGCGCGCACGGGGGCGCACAGCAGCAGGATCACCAAGTCTGTGGAGGCCAGAGAGGCGAGCAGCGCCTTCACCTCTGAGCCCCTTCCGTTTCTGAAGTCACGGATGAAAATCAGCAAAACCAGCAAATTCCCCACCGCCCCGGACACACAGATCCCGATGAGGATGACAGGCATGGCTGTCCGGGTGTCCTCCCCCTGCAGGAGCTGGGCTCCTCCAACGAAATCAAAGAAGGACACATTAGCAGGTCGATCAACATCCATGTCGTCCTCTGAGGGTGTGAAGTTACAGCTCCTTAAAGTAAAAAAAAAAAGATATTAAAATCTTTCTGTGTCACTTTTCTCCGCAGGTTTGAGGTCCCGAGGAGCTGCTGTCCAGGGCGCGCGGTGCTGAAGCGCTGCTGACGGGGTCGTGATCGCATCAGCAGTGGGTGCGCAGACTGGCAGGTAGGCTATTTCAAGTGCTGCCATTTAGCGTCGTCAACCGCTCACGTCACTGTGCTCGGGGCTGCAGGCAGGATCCCTCACAGGGATCAGAGCTGCTGTGGAGTGTCACACATCCTGTCACTGCAACACTCAGAGTTATCTCTTTACATCCATATGCAACATGTTAAAGGAGAGCTGTGACTTTTACTGGAGTCACTGAGCAGTGAAATGTTGAATTAAATCATCACAACATGCTGTAACAACTGCACACAACTACTCAACAAGGAAACACGTTCCTTCAGTATATTTTACACCTGTGCCTTAATCTCATCTCAATGTGATCACACATCCAATATTCTCTTAAATCACTGAATTAATGACTCACATTTACCCAAGTTTGGAAACGGACAGAAATGTTCTTTGAATCAGTGAGAAGAAGATTCAGTTTTTGCCCTTTATGGTTCTTATTAAACATTTAAAGTGAAACTATTTTACTTAAAAAAAAAAAAAAAATTCTCTCACAAATTAAACGTTGACCTCAAACACAATAAAACACATCTTTGCTGAATTCAGTTCACTCTGGAGTTTTGCTGTTTCAGCCTGACTCTGTCTGCTATGACTGAAGATCTGTAACTAAAGCTGATGAATTAGAAGCTTTGTCAGTGTTGTGAAAGTCAGGTGGATGGATGAAACCAAAGCAACACCATAAACAGCACAAATGTGTTGTTTGCTCCTTGTTTTGCTGCTCGTTTATATCTGCTAGCTTCATATCTGATATCAGCCCAGCAGTGAACAAAGACACGTCTCAGACAAAGTTAACTTTCTCGTTTTGTCTGTCTGAAAAATGTTATTTTAGAGTCAGACTGTTGCTCGTGAAAAATGGGTCCAATATTTACTTGGGGCAAAAGAATCCTTCATAATTTGTGCTCACTTTTCCTCTTGTAATAAATGGACCAGGACCTCCTCTTGTCTCCTAAAGGGGCGGGGCAGCAGCAAAACCCACGTGGCACAGATACAGGAAAGATCTAAAGTGTGACATAGGCTAATTTGCGGATCTTAGGATAGCAACAGAATGACCCACCCTGTGCTCCCGATCAGTGGCTAGTACTTGTTGCAGACGTTAGTTGGATTGGTTAGGTTCAGGTACGAACAGTCGGACTGGTTAGGGTTAGGGTGAGAACGTCAGGGTAACACCACAGGCCAACGCTATAGTTACAAGCCCTGACACACCAAGCCAGTGGTCGGCCATCACTCAGTGTGAGGCCATGAGTGAGCGTCTGTCACCCTAGTCCGCACTGTTGCCCCTCGTTGGCCCCGTCTCCGTTTTTTTGCTGATTCAGCATATTGAATTGTCATCAAGAATGAATGAAATCTCTCTGATTGGGATTTTGGAAAGATGTGTCCACCATGAATTAGATTTCTCAAACTTACCCTTTGATGTTTGAAAGTTTTAAGTTGAAGATGAAATCCTGGAGGTGAAGAAAGCCTCAGTTTTTCACTGGCTAGTCGATAACCATCAGGTCCCCTTTTGCGAGGTCACAACATTCTGGGCTGAGCACCACTGAAGACGACTGTGATTGGTTCACAGAAACAAAAACAAGCCAGATCATTTTCTTCCTCGATGACAGAACAGTAACATGATGATTCCAGACCTTTCTCACGTGCTGACACGTCACCGCGGAGACAGATCTGACTACACGAGACTAGAACGTGAGAACACTGTGAATATTTAATAATTCTGACATTTTAAACGTCTTTATTACCAAACAGGAAGTAGGGATCAAACCTTTTTCCTCACAATAAACTGATTCTGAAACCTCAACCGCAGGTATCAGCTGATACACATCTGGTACAAGTATGACCACGAGTTTGGCGTCAGACACCAATGCCAAAAGCTACCTTTCACGGTGTTATGATACAGCACCGGATGGCATCAGTTTGAAACGCTGCCTGTAACAACGTAGTACAAGGAGCTGGAAAGTCGCTGGGGCGGGCGGTAGAGGAGGTGGATCATGGGTCCAAACAAACCCTGGACTTTCACCCGGGAGTCCGGAGTTCACTTTCCATGTGAATGTTGAGCCAGTCCATGATGTTATTGTCTAAACCTGATCTTGTGTTTTAGTTGACGTCATCATTGACACGTCACCGAACGTCAACAGCAGACGCAGGAGAATATGTAGCATGTAATATGTAGAAGTGAGAGTCCACTGACAACACAGCGATATGTGAGGACTTAGTATGACAGCGCGTTAATATGACCTAATAAATGTTAATAACAGTAGAAACACTGAATATTTCTGACCTTCACAGACAAACTATATTTATCGTGGGTCACGTCAGGTTGTTTCTGATCACCTGTTTCATAAAGTCAGCGTCAGGGTCACAGTTAAATAAGACAGAGCCGTATGATGTCCTGTTTCACTGGAGCTATTCTCACAGTGACTTCATTATTTATGGATGAAGTGAAGTGAGTGTGAGTGGAGGCTCATCATCAGTCTAATACGCTGACCCTGATGCATAAGTGCATGAAGCAGACTGCGCCACAGAGGAGGTGTGTTTACTTGACTTGAAGAGCATCCGGATGATGAAGGGGAGGGAGGGCGAGGGCGGGGGGGTGAGGTTCGGGGGGGTTGTGTGTGGAGAGGTGAGGGTGCCCACTCAAATGCTGTCACCTCCTCTAAGAGGGCCGGTTGCTAGGAGACGGGAGCCACCATCACAGTATGGGGTTAGGAAGATGTGAGGCGTCATGAAGTAGTGCGAGATACGGACGGGTGGAGAGGCTTTAAAGCTTCACATGAGATGAATGAACAGTTACGACAGTGTGATTGCAGACGGGAAAAAGGCTCTGCTGGTATTTAGAGAGATGATATAATAGCATAAGCAGGGAAGCTGCCCTCATGGCGTGCAGTAATCAAGGATAATTGATATGTTATGGACCGTGTGGGGCGAAGAATACGAGTAGGTCTCAGCTCCCACTGATTCTGCTCCTGGAAATCCGTCAGTGGAATACAAATGTAATGCTTTGATCTGCACTTAGTCAGGCAAAGATGGACTTTATTAGTTTTATAATTTACAACAGGTCCCTCGATGACAAGACCTGCAACATGTTTTCATAAGGCAAATTGTGATTTGTTTGATATTGGGCTTTATAGATCAAATTGAACTGATACTGGAATTAAGATTTAGGAGGAATTATTGATATATCACAGTGAGGACTGCAGATTTCAACCAGCTAAAACTTCACCTGGTTACAGTTCCTTCAGCGTTCATTGTTCAGGAGCTGAATTATCCTCAGAGGTCTCTTCCTCTCCAGAATAAAAGCCCGTTTCCAGGTTTGGTTCAGTTCAGTTCGGAAAGCTTTTTCCCCCTTTCCACAGTGAAAGTTGTGGATGGTCCCAACAGCAGCGTCCTTAGCGTCCCCATGTTTGGTCCCCCCTCTGTTGGGGCACCTAGCACACAGATCTGGTACTAAAAGGTGGAGCTAGAAACCCTGCAGTCTGATTGGTCAGTAGAGGACGGTCACTCTGGTTTTATGTAACCTCTGTTCATACATCAGTAAACTACAACTATAAAATGAAAGAGAACAAAATAACTTCATTCACTGGGCCGACTGCCGGCAACTTTTAAGGTGGAACGTTAACTTGTAATGTTACTCAATGCATGAGTTGATGACGTGAATCCATCAGCACACCTTAAATTTCACTGTGACAACTTTGACCATCACTTTAGTTTTTATATGACACACACTTTTAGTAATGACTTTAAAAATATAGATGAATTTGGAGCGGATTATGTGAAGGTCATATATTCTAATCCTCACTTCCTGTGGGCTACAGCAACACTAAACCCCTGAGCTTGCCTGAGAAGGACTAAATGCACAAAGCTGCTATTTTTAAATATGCCATGGAGAGAGACTCTCACTGCAGCCTGTTCTATTTGTTCTGAAAATGTGGGCGTGCAGCCTCGTTCTGTGGACGATAAACCAGGTGCAGACTTCCATCTGTGTCACCACTGATGAGGAAATACAGCGAGTGCTGGACGGAGCAGTGAGTGACAACAACCCCGCCCACATTTAAGAGACTGTCTGAACACACCGAGGGTCTAGGTACCATGTCTGAAGGCTCACTGCTGGTTCCAAAGGTGCTGGACTGAAAGGGTTTGGTGGAGATGCGTCTCAACAGAGCAGGAGTCTCATTTATAAACATTGCATTCCTACAAAACGAGGCCTGAAAGAGGCGTACGCCACTTGCCACACAAAAGTTGCATAAAATGGATAAAAACAAAGTTGATGGGAGGAACTTTGACTCATGCTTACGAACATTTGGCGACACAGATGGTGAGATGGAGGCCTCATTGTAGAAACATTTACCAGCTTTCACCCTGTTCTTTTTTCCTAAACTCAATCAAGTGTGTGTTGTTGAAGGAAAAAAAAACATCAGTTGGCGGTGTTGTACTGATGTAGTGCTTTTATTTTGAAAGAGACTGTATGCAAACTGTACATTTCCTGTGAAAACAGAAGTTTATTTTGAAAACAGACAATGCATGTAACAGGCTGAAGTTGACACGGTGTCCCAGAACGTCAACAGCCAACACACCCAGGGTACCTTGGACGCCATGTGTGGACGTGGAAAGTCCATGACCAAACGTGGACATGTGACGAGGTCACAGTGAGGATGAGTTGACATTTCAAGTTTGAAATGTGTTTGTGGTCCTGCCCCTTCTGCTACACAGACAACACGGTGACCACTGAGGGTGAAGTGTTCAACGTTCCACACGGAAATGTGCCGGCTTTGAAGCCAATTTTCCTCGTGGCCAGACGGTGGAATCACAGCTCCAGAGTCGGTCATGTGATGCCGTGGGCCCATAAAGACTTTTCCCCTTGACTAACTCTGGGACAGAGACATCTGTGAATCAGTGGGTACATTTTTTTGAGCATCACAACCTTACAAAATGAGCCGTCCACTATCAGGATTTGATTAATTTGGTCTGATAACATTTGGAAAGTCTAGAAGAGCCACAAAATTAAACTGTTTTGTCCTAAGTTAGCAGAGTGCTAAACCAGAAGTCGCTGTCTCAGCCGGCTGAAGTCCCAAGTGCAGCCCTGATCGTCTGGGTAATTTCAAACCATGGAAACAGAACTTTTTTGGTTTCATGTGCTGCTGAGCAACTTTCATAGAAATGAACTGGGCCTCACCTCCAACACTGTATCCAGGTCTCTTCGTGCATCCATGTGTTCCAACTTTTCGACCGTTACGACTGCACCGTCTGGGCACTATGAACTTTGCCGCACTTCAGTGTGAACTCACTCATGCACTGAAACTAGTGAGTGTAAGTACAGAGGTATCAGGTTTGATGCACAGCGTCAGTCTCAGTTGTATGATATCGTTGGTGTGAATGAAGTAAATGAGTCACTGTCTGTTCTCACAAACTCTATTCATCCATCTGAGTGGGAATAAGTGACTTGAATAAGATCTTGTCCTGGTGTTATCAGTCTGTCCATCTGATCGCTATTATCCGTTAAAAGGTGCATTAATGCGCTGTAATTTTCTTCTGTGTGTCATTTGAGAAAGTAAGCTGGTTTTTAAATGGCAGCAGTCTCATCTTGGAACAAACCGTTTCTCAGCGGGTCTTAAAGGATGAAAGACTTTATTTGAGTGGTGCGTGCGCCTACATGTAGTGTCTGCTACTCAGACTGTGATTGGGGGGCTTTTTCTTGACAAACAACACGGACCAACACAGACACACGAGCAAATGCCTGTGAGATGTTGTTGTGTTTTTCATCTGTGCATCCATCACTCCAGCCAGGACTGGATCAGTATTGTGTGAGAGTTGGATCCCTCACACTCCCCCGAGGCTTTTACAGAGCCGGAGAAGGACAAAATAACAGGCAAAGAAAATGACAGAGAGGAGGGGGGGGGGGGGGTGAACAAAAACCCAGAGCTGGGTAAGAGTCTGAATGAACTCCAGTAATGTTCCCTTTGGAGATATTCCAGAGTCGAAACAAAGATGAAGTAGGTTTTCGACCACAGGGATGTCTGCTCTAAAAAGCAAACCTTGCCATGATACATTTCTGTCCTGAGTCCCTTGATGCAGAAAAGCTTTTGCTGTATCAAAGAAAACAAATGCAGGTTTTGTCATTAGCGTCACTGAGCGAGATCAAAGGTAGCAGAGTCTCACAAGTGCAGAAGCGGTCAGCAGTTTGTCGTTGATGTTGCGACCCTGCTTTACATGAAAACTGACTGCTTTCAAGTCCCCTGCCGTCGAACACAGCTCGAGACGGAGAGTGATGGCTGCTGACATCAAGTCGCTCCTATAGGTGGCAAAGACTGACAGTTACCACGACAACCTGTGGATGGAAGCCACTTGACTTGCAAAGCCGTTGGTGGCTGCCGTGGTGCTTTGGGACAGAATAATCCTCTTTAACTGTTTTAATTTTCCTGCCTGTGTGAATAAACGTGTTAGATGTGTGAGGAGCTGCAGGACTCTTCATTATCTTCATCATTGTTTTGTTTGTTTGTTTCAGGCATCATGCAAAGAGATAAATGACTCCCTTTAGCAAAAGGGCAGACTCCCGCCTGCAAAACAGCAAATAATTAATGTCAGGCTTTTTTTATAGTGAGTGTGTGGGAGGGGGAGCGGATGGAGGCTTTCCTTTTTTTCTGCTTTAATCATAAATACATAAAAAGGTATTGGGAGGGAGGGATGGCATGAACAGACAGACGTATAGATTATAGGTTTAGTGAACATCACTCTCATCACCTGATTTTAATCATTGTTCTCTTTCTATTTTTATGTATGCAGATGAATGTTCAAACTATGTTGCTCCCTGCGGTGCCGCCCTGCTGTCTGCCATCATGACTGATCATGCCATGGACACTGACGCTCATTATGTGTCACATTAGCTGTTTTTTAATCCAAAGAAATAAACAACAACAACGAAACAGCCGTGGAAGGTTACTGAGTGCGTTTCGGGAGTGTGGAGGTGGCAGAGTGTCAGCACCTGAGGAAAATGTGGCGGTGTGCGTTTCTGCAAACCAGGAAAATGTTTCATTTATACATTTGTTCATACGCAGCAGTTTAATGTGACGTAGTTTATGAGCTGACTTTGTCATCAGGAGGTGGAGGGGATGGTGTGACACATGAGAGAGACACCTGCCAAGCTGCCGGTCACTGTTCAGCCGGTAGTGTTTTAGTGGCTCCTCGATAATTTTCCACCAGGGTCATCCCTGTTTCCAGCAGATTTTTAGTCACCAAACATGGGTGTTTTTTTATTGTTTGTTTTTCAGCAGGGGTTGTTGCATGAAACACAGACAGACATCACTGCATTTTCTGCCAGAATAGTGCCCATAAAAGCTGCTGATTTTTTACAAGGCATCGCTGCTTTTCCTGCCAAGACAGTGACATGAAAAGCACTTGTTTTTCTCTGAGACATCCCAGTGTTTCCTGCAGTGGCATGATAAGCTGGTGTTTTCTTACAGAGCCACTGCTGTTTTTCCAGCAGCTTTCTAGTCACCAAACGTGGGTGTTTTTTGCCTTGTTTTGTTTTGTTGTTTTTTTTTTCAGCAACATCACTGTTTTCCTGCAGATGTAGTTGCATGAAAAGCAGTTGTGTTTTACTGAGGCATCGCTGCATTTGCTGCCAGAATAGTGCCCAGAAAAGTTGCAGATTTTTTACGACACATTGCTGCATTTTCTGCCGGAAACTGGGATGAACAACAGTTATTTTTTACAGAGGCATTGCAGTGTATCTTGTAGGGATAGTGCCAGGAATAGTTTTTACTGACACATCCCTGCATTTCTTGTTAGGACAGTGGCATGATGAGCTGTTGTTTTTTACAAACTCATTGCTGTTCTTCCAGCAGCTTTATTGCCACCAAACATTGCTAGGTTTTTTTTCTATTGTGTATGTGTTTTTTTATTTCAGCAAAGTCTCTGTTTTCCTGCCGGGATAGTTGCATGAAATCGGTTGATTGTTACAGAGGCACCCCGACGTTCCCTGCCAGGACAGTGGCATGAAAAGCAGTTGTTTTTTGTTGAGAAAGGACATTTAAAAACAATTCATCAAAGGACTGCAGAATAAAAATAGAAAGTTAAAATACACTAAAACAGGTATAAAATACAAGAATAAAAGTGACAGTGCAGGACACTGAGAGATTTTCTGAGCTTCATGTCAGCAGTGATGAAACTGTGACCTGCAGGGATACTGATAGAAGAGTGCCACCATGTGACAGAGCACGGAAACACAAAACTGACACCACATCAATATCAGACATTTTACCTCCAGTTTAATATTTGATATCGTGGAACAGTTACAACATGGAGCAAACTAGAAAAGTGAAAATAAATAAATAAATAAAAAAGGCAAATTATTTTTCCTGGTTAATGTCCCCAATACTTTTTCTAAATATTTATAGAATTGTTGTAATAATAATTTACCCTTTTACATTAAACTATTTCCACCCACACGTTTCTTTACAAAATCATAATTAAACAGTGTTTTAGTCAAGTATCAAATCAGATGTGATGACAGTTTTCCACTTCCTGTTATTTTATTCTATTTTATTTTATTATGTTTCTGGTGCAATTGGCAGCACACAGAACCAACTTAGTGACATGCAACACATATCTAAAGGTAGAATAAAACAAAAAAACAATATTCTTACTGTTATAAATATGCTGGACCAGCCGCTGTTACTAAGGAACTGTTTATTATTTATGAGGAGGTTTGGTGCAAAAAGGGGGAGGTAGGTCAAATAATTTTTTAAGCACTGGGGAGGGACTTTTGTTTTTATTTTGGCTTTGAGGGAGGGGCACACAACTTGAAATGTTTGTATTTTGTGTTTATTTAACTGACAATTTTTAAAGAAAACGTGTGTGGGCAGGTTTGGAGGGTATGTTTTATTTAAAATCACCATAATGACAACATTTATCAGCCAGAAAGTGTAAAAACAGAGATCAAAGTTGTATTTTCAAATTTCAGACAGTACGTCATCAAAATCACTTTGATCTACATCTCGTTTAAAATTTGTACAAAAATAAAATGTTTGCACAACAAGAGTGAAAAACAGACTGTTTTCAACTCCAGGATTTCATCTTCATATAATATAAAGTATTTCTGATCTGGAGCTGTATTTGGAGTGATGGCAAAAAAAAGTCACACCCCAGCCACCCCCTCCTCTGATAAATAAAGAACAGTCCCTAAAGGTTGTTAGTTGAGCATTAGCTTCATCTTAATATGTATAACACATTTTTTAAGTTAAGAAAACAGTTATTTTCCTCACGAGAACATCAGTGTCCTGGTGTGAACAGCAGGGGGCAGCAGATGATCGTTTGTATAAATGACAGTGACGGATTTTCAGCCTCTCGGCCACTAGACGGAGACTGTGACATGTGAGTGGTCACAACAGTCTGTCTGATCATTAAACATCTTTTGATGGAATAAAACAGACGCCTCACAGAAACCAGTTTTAATTATTTATGTTAAATTTGCAGTATCAGCAGAAGTTACTGATTTGAATGTTAAAATGAAAAACATTCCCTCAAAAGACTGTTTGATCCTAATATGATTATATGCACCTTGTAACAAGTCATTAAACAGTAAAAGTAATTGCAGCCACTTTGTTTAGCAGGTTTATAGTTTAGATGTATCTGACTAGATCAGACTGTGATACCTTTATTGACACAGCTTAGTCAGATTCACACTGGATCAGCCTTTACTGTCTCTCTCAGGACAAATGTCTCTGGGACATTTGAGAGAACGCAGACGACACAACCACACACCTGTACAATCAAACTACAGTCAGCACACAGTATCAACCCCAGATCCACACACACCCTAAGAGTCCTGCACCACGTCCAACCTGAGGCACCTGCACCATTGTCCCATTGCACAAATGCTCCACACATAGAAACTGCACAGATCAGGGCGTCGGTGGCTTAGTGGTAGAGCAGGCGGCCCGTGTATAACACTGTTGCCGCTGCAGCCCGGGTTCGACTCCAGCCCGTGGCCCTTTGCCTGCTGCCAACATGCCCTTAAAGGCCCTGACACACCAAGCCGACTGTTGGCTGTCAGTCAATGTTGGCTGACTGTTGGTGAGCGTCTGCTGCCCTCGTCAGTGCAGTGTGTCCCTCACTGCTGGCCCTTGTCAGCTGTAGTTTGCCTTTTTTCTGCCAATTCAGCACGATGAATCAGTGTCAGTGATGGTGGAGCCTGTCAGGGAATGAACTCCCTCTGACTGTCGTTCAGCTCAGGTGACGAGAGGAGAAACAGAAGTGAGGAACGTAAACAAAGAGCTAAAGTCCAGAAACGTTTCCTGATGGTTTGTGTTATTATTCAGTGGCGCACAGTAAGTACGCTCTGATTGTGTTGTTAATGTGCTAACTGGCTAATTAGCATCAAGACGCTCTTCCTGTTTCCCGTTTTGAATGATGAATACAGACGACCACCGTCTGCTGCTGTGGAGGCTTATTTCCTCTCATGCAGGAACAGAACACACACGTGTTGGCCGTTGGTTTGGTGTTTCATGTGCAACATTTTGGCCGAGACACCTCAACAAGAGGCGACGCAGCAGGGGGCTCTCATCACCGCTAGTTCCCTGATGTCAGTTTGGTGTGTCTGGGCCTTCAGGCACCAATCCCCCAAACTGTTCCCCCCTTAGCTGCATGTATGTGGTGTGTAAATAGAGGAACACACACAAGCTACATCTCAACTGCCTGCGGATGAAAAATAAATAAAATAACATTAATAAATAAAAAAAAGATTGACAGATAGACATGAACATGTTGTTGGTTTTGGCCTTTCTGTGGGATTTGTTGACACTAAATGTTCATAAATGCTTCTCGTGTGTAGCCTGAGTCACTTGTTTGTGCAGAGAGTTTGAAATAAATTACACCTCGTTCTGACACAAAGGACCAGTGAACCCTCCCAGACCAGAAATTCAATCTGCTGCACGTGTAGGATTAATAATTAGCTCAAATTGTCTTTCATGATGTTTTTATGAAATTGGTGAAAGAGAAAAAGAAAAGCCTGCAGCAGTCACACACACACACACACACACACACACGGTCAAACTGATTAAAGTGAAAGTTTTAATGCGCACAATAAGAAAGCTGATGTGTTTTGTTTATGGACCTGTGCTGTTTTTATTTAATCTAGATGACTTGTATGTTGGCGCCTTTATGCACACAAGGCCCCGCTAATCTTGTTCTCCATCGGCCCCTGTGCATAATGAAAAGGGGCTTATCGCGATGCTGGCCTCGGGGTGACGTCGACTTTCTCCATTTCCGCCGAGAATAAGGTGAATGCCACTTAAACCACGTGACCGGCGGGAAATCTCCCAGGACCCATAGGTGCCATCGCCGGCTGGAATGGGAACAATAACTGAGAGAGAATAAAATGAAGAGTTCAATTGGGAAGCGATTAAAATGAATAGAAGCTTTGACTAGATAAGACACATACCATTTCCTCATCTATTTAACATTCATTGAATTGAATAATCCGGTCTTATTATCGTAAATAGTCTGCATATTTACCCTGAATATGCTAATTTATGTTTGCTGCAAGCCCTCTGCGACTTAATAATTTTTCCATCAATATATCTGTGCCGTCGTCCTATAGCTGTTCCTGAGAGGAGTGGAGAGAGACGGGAGGAGAGAGGGACCTAGAGGGAGAGATGAACACCGTTATACAGCGCTCATTGTTTCTGTAACTTTTCTATTCTTTTTTTTTTTTTTGCACTTTGCCCAGGGCCAAGCGAGTTACATTTCAATCAAAAGATTCATTGTAAAGTCATTATCCCAAACTAGGCCCCGATAATTGGCTGTCATTTTGCATAGTGGAGGCACTCTGGCTGCAGGGCAAATGACTGCGGCCTTATCTTTCACTTTTAAGGAAAAATAATGGACAATTTATCATTAATCTTCTCTGGGAAATAATAAGTTAAATGTCATTCCCTGTGTCGCCCATTACGAAAAAAAAAAGAGTGTTGCTCAGGGCCGAGGCTGATCACTGACTGACCTATCCTCTTCACCGCCGAGGTAGAGGAGAAATTTACCACAGCAGGGTGAAGGCAGGTTAGACCGCAAAACATTAAGCTCCCCATGACACGTAAATATACATGTAAGATGAGACACACGGAGACAACATGTCAACAACAACATTCTTTACCTTTCGACAGTTTACTCTGTTTTTTCACTGAATTTCAACCTGGATGATTTTGTATCTCAATGACTGATGGGAGCAATGACTTTTAAAAGTGGTCCAGTATCGAGTGAGAGCGCTGCAGAGAAACAGGCTGCAGTGTAACCACTTGGAGTGTGTCTGTCCACTAACAGTGTTTGTTTTTGTCACTGACAGGCTCAGATTGTTATTCTAAGTGTGTGACAACATGATGAAAGGATCCCTACAGAGATAGAGCTTTGTGTTAAAGAGTAAGATCCTTTTTGTTCAACCAGAAACAGCCCTGAAATCATTGTCACCAAACCCAAAACTGGACCAGTTTAAAAGATTGTTGTCCCCATGAGTCACTGTAGCCCTTTTTAGACAGAATTTAATTTTCAGGAAAGTCCAGTCAGTGTTTTTTCAGCATTGGCAGTATAAAAACAAAATGTCACCTGCCTACTTTTGTTTATACAGAATGTGCCTTTTTCGGGGCAATGGGGGGCGTGAGCAAGTAACAAAACGTGTAGCTCAGCGTGTGACGTAAACAGTGACGTCGGAGGGACGTGCTCGCTTTTAATTATTTTTTAAAGCATTTTGCTTTTATTATAGAACAGCTGGAGAGTGACAGGAAATGGGGGAGACACGCAGCAAAGGGCCACATGTTGGAAATGAACCTACACCACTGCCAGTGCCGCAGCCTGTTAAGGGCCCTCGCTCTACCTGGTGAGCTAGAGGCTACACGCCACTGTTATTTTTTGATTGCATTTTTATTTTTGACAGTTATGTTGCGGTAGTTAGCACTGTCACTTCACAGCAGGAGGTTCCAGGTTCGAACCTGCTGGTCAACCAGCGACCATCTGTGCGGAGTTTGCATGTTTTCCCTGTGTCATAAAAAATAAAACATTTGTTGAGTTGTGTACGTCGAATCAAACAAACAAATCAAAGAAAAAAATATCAGTTGGAAAAGCAGGAAACAGGAAGTGTCTGCAGCCATGCTTACAGCTCTGTGAGGCTAACTGCTAACAGCAACATGCTCACACTGACAATGCTAACGTGCTGATGTTTCAGGTATAAAGTCCCTCAACCCAGTCACCAGAGTAAATGTTGGTGTTGTGCGTTAATGCAGAGATGTCTCAGTACAAACCAGCCACACCTCATGGAGCTGCTCACCGTGGCAACAGAGACAATAAGAAAGAGTTTCTCCTCCTGACAGACGCAGCGGGCCCCTGACAGCGACCCGTCCACTGTGAGGGCCTCATCAGTAAACAATATGAGATAAATGGCAGAGTGAAAGGTTGACATCAGCAGAGGACGACACTCATTCCCATTCGTTTATGGGATTAGGCCGCGGTGAGAGGACGAGGCAGAATGACTCGTTTGGCATTCAAAGGCAACTGTGGCCCAAAGAGAGCCTGTTTGAACAGGGATCAATTATCAATGGGTCTATAGGCGAGCAGGGGAGATTACCAAAGCTATTGGAGTCGTGTTGACAAATAGAGCTCGCAGATCCTGTCAATGAATGCATGTGGACAAACGCCTTTGGCTTTGACACTGGCCACTGCTGCAATTCAGATTAGAGTCCATCTCATCAGCAGATTAGTGCTGTTTATGTCTGCTCCATCATTTCTGCCGTCATTTCAGCCGCATTAACGTCCTCGCTCCACCCTGCTCACACTATTATGTCCTTGTAAGCTCACAGGTTACTTTCACTCTGTCAACAAATCACATTTTGGGAAATATAATTCCACACAAAACCACTTTGAGCATTTTGTAATAATGTCATAATTACACTGTCATGAGGAGATACAGCATCACCTGAAGAATATACTGATGAAACCATGAATCAGACACAGAAATGAAGACATGATGAGCTTCAGGTGCAGCTGAGCAGAGACGCTGAACGTTCACTGTGAGGCAGGAATTATAAATCATCTGCAATCAATCATCAGATAATAAGAGTGAACAATCTTTTAATGAGCGAGTGAACTATGGGAGGATTATTTTTGGCTGCTGTAATTATTCTGAAACTGATAGAAAATAAAAACAAATCATTTGTATTAGATTAGTTCTCACATGCACATGAATCCTTCATAAACCAGCAAGACTTCAGGATCGAGCTGAATCTGTCAGATTTTATTGTGTCGGCAGCTTTTATTGTTAATTTGGCCAAAAAAAGACAAACAAATCTGTCTGGAGCCACAAAACATCTGAGCCTTATAATGAAAGTGTCTAAATTAACCATCAACATCACTAATGGCTCCAAACGAGCGCTCATGAAGGCGAGGCAGCTTCATCTGTGCAACACATTTCATGCACAAGAGTAATTCACTGCTTTACGGAGCAATAAAATATAATAAAGGATACAGAAAAGAGTAAAAAGAAAAAAGATATAAACGGTAAAATTAATTACTAGATGATTTACAGTTTTAAAAAAAAAATCAGTCCAGAACAAGAGGTGCAAAAATAAAAAGATTATTTAAAATGATTTGAAACTGAATTTTAAAATAAGATTACAGTCATTGTTATTAAATCTTTTAGCACACGGTGGCTCCTCTGCAGTGAGCTGCTCATCATTATTTGCTACTTGGATGTGAAAGCAAACAAATCTACCCACACGCTATTTAATTCTCTGTTTTCCTTTGTTGAATTTGGGATCCATCATTAGCCTCACTAGGGAGACTCAAGACGACTCACCTCTGCTGAGGTTTGGATACATTTAGAGGACAAGGAGCCAGGTCGTAGACGTGTGACACATTTTAGTTGAAGAAATGTTAATAAATTTTTTTAATCGCTGTATAGGCAACACAGAAAAAGTGCAGGTATTTATTTCCTTTTTTTGATGAACGCACAGGGAGCCACTGCTGAGAGACACGTGTGACTCGGGAGCTGCAAGTTTCCGTGTGTTGGCAAAACATAACCACATGTGTGTTTTTTAAGGACAAAAATGTCTCTAGGTGGTGTTGTACTGACATAGTGCTTTTATTTTGAAAGAGACTGTATCAAACTGTACATTTCCTGTGAAAACAGAAGTGTATTTTGAAACAGACAATGCATGTAACAGGCTGAAGTTGACACGGGGTCCCAGAGCGTCAACAACCAACACACCCAGGGTACCTTGGACGCCACATGTGGACGTGGAGAGTCCATGAGCAAACATGGACATGTGACGAGTTGAGGTTCATATACATCACATCAGTCAGCTCATATACATCACTTTAGAAATGTTGGTGTGATACATATGAAACATACTTTATTTTTGATATTTTTATTGTTTTCTTTTTCTGTTCTATATTTATGTTGCTTGATGATCCGCCCAAAACACCAAAGCAAAACCTACATGGCAACAAACCAGATTCTGATCAGGATAAAAGTGATCGACAGAGCGGGTTGTCTCGGTTCTGTCACTTTTAGGAAACAACAAAAAGATTTTTATAAACCTCTGCTTAATGAAAATGTCCTGAAAAACAATTCATTGAGCCACATAAGTTGTTGACTTAGAAGATGCTTCGTCACCACATGATTACATAACGCTGTGACACTGATATATTAATGCTGTAGACTGTTTTAAAGACACTTCAGCGAGTGTACATGTACATATGTTGTTTTGTTTTATTCATGAACTACATCCCATCATGAGACGCAGCCTTGAGGTCATGAATCTGCAAACACACAGAAACATCATGTTTTTGTTGTGGATAAAAAAAGGTGCACCAGACGAGGATTAATTTGACCAAATGCTGCTGTTTGCTGATGCTAATGTCACAAATAAACTTTGCTGCGCTGATAAAAAGAGTCTGATCATAATACTGTGTCACAGTGGGTATAAAGGCAGGTGTGACATCAATAGCAGCGGTCAGAGTGTCAGTTTGAGGGCAGGTTGAAGGTTACAGAGGGCGTCAGAGAGCAAACAGCCCCCTGTAATCCTGACCTTCTCTTTCTGCTGCAGTCAGGAGTTGACCGTGACAGTTAAGAACCGCCGTGACTCCTCGGGCACGTCTGGACGCCGCTCAAAGTCGAAGGGACGAAGGGAGACAGACGGGTGATGACGGGATGATGGGAAATGTGCATGACGGTGCTTCCGTCAAGGGTTTATCAGGAGGAAGACATGCGGGGCTCTCTAACTGATCCTGTCCAGCACACAGTCCAGCTGCTGTGCTTGTTTACGGGGACACTGACGGACGAGGCAGCTGTGAATGATTCAGGAGTCACAGACACACGATCTGAGGCCTCCGTCAGGTTCAGATATTTACACCTATGACTACTAAGTTAAAGACATAGAAATATCTGCAGCTCTCCTGATTTGATCCGTCAATCGTCATCAGCCGTGTTTCAGGGACAAGAATCAAAGTAAAAGCAAAACCTTTTTAATCAGCTGATGTCAGATTAACAGAAATAAATCAGGCTAAAGTCTATCAGACCTTCAATATCCAATCCACTTTATTTATATAGCACATTTTACAAACAGAGGTTTCCAAAGTGCTGCACAGAAACAGAAATAAAATACTAAAAGCAATACTACATAAAATACTAAAACAATAATATAATCAAAAACAATAAATAAAAACAAATAAAATCATTAAGAAAATCAATAAAAGAAATTAAAAGACAACAGAAGACCACACACCTCTCATGCTACATTAAAAGCCAGAGAATAAAAGTGAGTCTTAAGACGAGACTTAAAAGTTTCAGCTGTGTTGGCTATTTTAACCTGAGAGTGTAGAGAGCTGCACAGTTTAGGGGCGACCACAGAGAAAGCTCGGTGCCCCTGTTTTAAGTCTGGTCTTAGGGACCATGAGCTGGAGCTGACCAGCGGACCTCAGTGATCTCGGGGGTGTGTAGATTTGTATGAGTCCATTCAAAGATTTAAAAACAAACAATAAAATTTTAAAATCAATCCTAAAACAATGAGGAAGCCAGTGCAGCGAGGCCAGAATGGGGGTTATGTGCTCGTGTTTCTTGCTTCCTGTTAAAGACGAGCCGCAGAGTTCTGGACTAACTGTAAGCGTAACAGGGCATTTTGATTAATTCCTGGATGACGGTTTGATTTTATTGACAATTTTTGTTGGAATATAACTCTGCTCAGCTGGTTCAGGGACAGTGGATTTTTTTCTGTGAGAGAGAAGCTCTTTTTCTGCTGGCCGAAAAACTCTTTACTACGAACACAAGACGAGCACGGGACATTCCCAACTGTGTTTGTAGGACCAGAACCAGATATTTTTTAGATAGAGGTCAGAACATTTACAGCTGTGTTTGCAGCAACAAAAATCTGTATTTTTCAGTGTAAGGTTTTGACATTTCGCTGTTTGCTGTGTCAAAACCGGGTAATTGTTAAACAAGAGTTCGAGACATTTCCAGGCGCATTTGTAGCAACCAAATTGGGTATTTTAAGCCAAAACATGATGTTTCCTCAACCCTGACCAGGTGTGTCTTGTGCCTAAAACTAACCACACATCAACCACTGTGTTGTCATGACATACAATTAAAAATTGAGAAGTAAAGAAATGTAAAGATTCAACAAGTTCACCACATATGGAACATAGAAATGGTTTGTTGAAACATGCAATGCCAACATTTGTTCTTGTGACTGGATTGTTAAATAGTTGGATTATAATGCTGTCAAGTTTGATATGAAGTTTATCTTGTTTTGTTTTCTGTCCTGCAGATAAAACTAGAATATGATTAAGGTCTTAATGTGATTAATAAGATAATATAAGGTGAAATGAGGCATAAATCATATTGAGCACAACTGAAATGAACTGAACTGACATCTTTCTCTTTAATTTTTCTCTTGCTGAACTTAAACGCTCTGCAGGTGGCGCTCTATGCTTTGCCTGTTTATCCACAGTGACTGTCAGTACTCATGCTAACTCAGCTGCTCCTCCGCACATCTGAAACAAGCCAAACAAAATATGTTTTCAAAGATTTAACAGCAACACTTTAATGTACATGAGCACTCAGCTCATGTACATTAAAGTGTTGCTGCTTCTTGTGTTTTACAGTCATAAATCAGAGATTTATTTTCAGGTGAAAGTGACAATTTGTTCTTTAAATTCTTGGTAGCGCCTGAACTAATTGTTATTCCCTGAAGCTTGTCTCTCCAGGCTTTTATCTCATGCACACACACACTAACACACAGACTTGTGCTCAGTCCTGAGGAGGGTCACGCTGCTCCTCTGCCCTCATGACCTGCAGGGGGTCAATGAGAGCAGCTTTACAAATCCTGACTTTATAAAAAACACTGGCAGAAGGTCCTCATGGGAATTAACTACCCAGGCAACCCCAAACAGTAAATTAAAGCTGCGAGCAGCGTTGGGCGGGACCTCGCACTCGCGCCCGTTTGGCCTCCAGCTCATGTCTTCATTGTCAATTATTTAGAAATATCAAACACATTCCCACAATCATCAAAAAATCCTTACAGAGCTGAATGTTTTGATGTTTGAATGCTTTCTGTAGCTGTAGGTATGTAGAAGTGATGTCACAATATGCAAATTAGATGAGCGAATTTACTGCCATCAGATTCCTCTTCCTTTATTTTGAGGATGAGACGACAAAAACAGCACAAAACAAAAGAAATCTACTGTGTAAATATGTTCAAAATGTTGTTTTACTGAGATGTTTGAAATCCAATATGGCCGCCGTCTAGTGACCCCACAATTTGCAAATGAGATGAGTTAATTTACTGCCATGACAAACTTTGAGTCATGATGAAAAGTTTTCTCATTTACAGTATTACAATTATCGTCTAACATCATTGCGTCTGATAAACTGGTCTTTGTCATAATGTTATATATGCTACAATAAAGCTTAAAGCTGGCGCCACAATTAAATCATCACCAAATTGATAGTCTGAATAAAATCATCCTGATATTGAGCTGTGTTAGAAATTAACAGCTGCGCAAAAATATACCTACTGTAGTCTCCCTCTTTAAAAAACAAAAAGGAAAATCCCACAAACACCATGAAATTTAGACATGACAGGCTACTGTCCACATTTCCAGCAGCAAAGCTGTCAGTTAGGCCCATTATCTTTAACAGGGATCATTTCCTCCAACAAAACAAAATGTTGGCACTAATTAATGGTGCTATTAAGTGTCTGCAAATGATCAGTTTCTTTCTTATGAAGGGAAATGAACCTGGAATTGACGCTACAAAAGGCCGTCACCAGAGTCAAACAGAGAGAGAGCAGGTAAAAAAGCAGCAAGAAATGTTAAGAACATTCTTCCATTAATATCATCCATGAGAAACAATTAATGAGCTATAACTTGTGCCAAGCTAGTGTGTTAGCTATGGACCTCGTGTGCTGCTGGTGCTCTGCTGTTGTCATCCTAAAGCCAGAACCACTTGTACAGTTAATTATCACAGTGAGCATTTTTTGAACATGTTTCAGAACAGAAGACAAAAAACAGGCTCCTCATTTTTAGTCAGCTGTTGCAGCAGAGTGAGAGATAAAATGGCAGAGGCAGAGGCAGAGGCATAAAATGGCAGAGGCATCCCAGTTGACAGTGGATCAGTTTCGTCCCTTTGTGGACACATTTTTTCAGCAGCTGTCAGGAGCTCAGCTGCGCGTTATGAGGGATGGTGGACCAGACAATACCATCACACTTAGGCTGGCGGAGCTACTGATGGATATGGCAGTTTACATTATAAACTCCCTTTCCACCAGTTTGACTGCTGATACAATACCTGAGGATGATGTTGCATCCATGATGGGCAACGCAGTCCCAGAAGCTTTTGCTCAAACTCTGGGAGTAGCAACTGCAGAGCCTGACATCAGCTCGCAGAGCTTGATGAAAATCATGTCTGAGGAGGTATGTAAAAGCCTCAACGCCACCATCACGACGAGCAGCGATACAGAGAGTCAGTTTATGTCTCACATGACTCCCTGCTGTAAGGTTAATGACATGGTTGAGCACGCTCGATCCATGATACAGTCTTTGATCAGAAAGTCATCATTTGCTAGTCTGTCTCCAAGATCTTCACCTGGAGATCTAGAGCTTGTGAACATAGTGGATGATGATAGTGATGAGAGCTGCAGATCATTATCTGTGCAGGTGGGAAGCTCTGAGTCTGACTCAAAGCAGTCAGCTGACAGCTCAGAAAGTAAAAAATCACAGGTCCAGAAAATAGTGTCTAAGGAGTTGGGAGGTATCCTAGACGCTTTACTGGATGATGCCACCGACACTGAGCGTGATGTTTTGCTGCATGACGCCCACCAGGACAGTGACAGTGTCATGAGTGACATCAGTGAGTCTGCTGGTGCAGCAGTCAGGGCAGATAAACCCAAGATTTGTCTTCTGTTGGCTAAACAGTATGCCAAACAGTTGATTCATCGGGCTGCGAGAAAACTGAAGAAATGTTTCTCGCCAAACAGCAAAGTGAAAAGCAGAGAATCACTGCAGTCCTTTGCTGAATCTGTATCTGAACTGCTCCAACCAGAGGGTGACGAGGAACAGCCTGCTGATGAAGAGAGGCAGTTAGAAAAACTGCACCGTATTGCAGAGGGTGGAGACCTGGTCTTTACACAGGCACTGAGGAGCCTCCTTTCTCAATATACCATTGGCGCGACTCCACAGTTGTTTCGTCGGCTTGAATCATTTATAAATATGCGGGCCATCATCAGGAGGGCTGCTGGCAGGACAGTGTGGCAGTTCCAGGTACTGCTGAGGTGGTGGCTGCGGCATCAGTATGACATCCATTGTGACAATCTCATGATGGTTTTAACTGTCATGGAGCAAACCTCACCAGCACCTGCAGTCACAGTACCTGAGACAGGTGCTGAACCAGGCCAGGATTCAGAGACAAACAGAGTCTCTGTCAGATTACTTGTGAACAAGCTTGTCACCAGAGTCTCTAAAAAAGCTAAGACCGAGATCAGTCCTGAAGACCTCTATGTCATCATTGACCACCTGTCCAGTAGGATATGGGCAGAGGTTGAGGGAGCTGATTTTGTGATCTCCCCAGCAACTTTTAAAAGACTCGACAAGGCTGTTTTCAAAGATTTGTGTAAATCCTGTGGCTGCGCTGAGCTTGTTCTTCTCAAAATGATCCGAGGAGAACAAGAAATCGATGACGTGGTCAGCACCTTCAAGCACCACCTGCTGAAGCCACCGAAGCAACCGAGTGCCATCTGCAGGCTCTTTTCCAGAATGGGCCAAGCTATCTGTAAGCCCTTCACTCGGTCCAGGGCCAGAGTCACTTCTATTTAGGTGACAGGATTCATGCTGGAGGAAAAAATAAGCATGAGGCCTTTTTCCTCCAGCATGAATGCAAAGGGCTCTGTGCACCAGCATGAGTATTTCCTGTCCTGTGCTGTTGGATGAATTGATTAATCAGCTGTGTGCTGGGTGTACCGCACAGCTGATTAATCACTTCATCCAATAGTATAGGACAGGAAATACTCATGCCTGCTTCCTTTCAGGAAGTAGGGGAGCTGGTGCAGAGCTCTTAGGACCACCTTGGTAGGCAGAGCACGATCTCACAGGTGAGGGTTCGATTCCCGTTCCTGAGCCTTTGTGAGTTAGTGTGTAGCCTACCTTCGTGGAAGGGGTTTTCTCCGGGGTCTCCGGTTCCCCAGATTTTTTTTTTTTTTTTTTCCAAGCCATGCGGCAAAAGCTAATTGGTTTGATGTTATACGATGCGATCACGATCACACGAATTAAAAATAACAAAATTGATCTTATGTCTCTTGTCATTATCTGACATAGCTGTAAATATTCAAGTCAGTCTGAACTTGTGTTGATTCAGTTTCACTCAGGTTAAAGGTTTTCTGTAGAAAATACAGAGAAAAGACTGATCTTTTGTTTCTTTTTAATGTGAAAAGCAGTTTTTTTAGCATGAAAGTTTGCTTTTGATACTTGAGTTATGTTTTTCTAATATCACCCTTTGTAGCAAGGTTCTGTTTCAAAAGAAAAACAATAGACTATTAGGTCTGTACCCAAATATTTGGATATTCGTTTCTATGGGTAGGTATTCGTTATGAAAATTTAGTACTCAACTCAACTCAACTTTATTTATATAGCCCTTTAAAACAGCCACGGCTGAAACAAAGTGCTGTACATAAATAGACAAAAACAACACAGGGACATAAAACAATTTACAGGAAATACACACTAAAATAATTGTTTATTGTTTTTAAAATAATTTAAAAACAATAAAACAATAAATAAAACAAACCATAAAACACTAAAACAGAAGCAGAGTCTCAGAGTTGAAAGCCAAGGAATAAAAATGGGTTTTTAGATGAGTTTTAAAAATGGACAGTGAGGAGGCTTGTCTAATGTGGAGGGGTAGCTCGTTCCACAATTTAGGAGCGGCAACAGAAAAAGCTCTGTCCCCTCTGAGCTTCCGTTTGGACCTCGGTACCTCCAGGAGCAGCAGATCAGCTGACCTGAGGCACCGAGCAGGAGCGTAGGGGTGAAGAAGCTCGGAGAGGTAGGGCGGGGCCAGACCATTTAAAGATTTAAAAACTAATAAAAGAATCTTAAAATGGACTCTAAAGTGCACAGGCAGCCAGTGGAGAGAGGCCAGGATGGGAGTTATGTGCTCCCTCTTACGAACTCCAGTTAATAGGCGCGCAGCTGCGTTTTGCACCAACTGGAGACGTGCGAGGGAGGACTGGCTAACTCCAAAATAAAGTGCATTACAGTAATCCAGCCGAGATGTAATGAAGGCATGGATTACTGTTTCAAAGTGCTGATGTGCAAGGAAAGGTTTCACCTTAGCCAGCTGTCTAATTTGAAAAAAGCTGGACTTCACTACAGAGCTAATTTGCTGATCCAATTTAAAATCACTGTCCATCTTAAAACCCAAGTTTAAGACTGTTGGCTTTAAAAAATCTGCCAAAGGGCCCAAGTCAACAGGTGGATGTTCACAAAGGCCACTAGGACCAAAGACCATCACTTCTGTTTTTTTTCTCATTAAAATTTAAAAAGTTCAAGGCCATCCAGTCTTTGATGTCGTCAAGACAAGCCAGAAGTGGTGTGAGTGAGAAGGCATTTTTCTTTTTTAGCGGCACATATAACTGACTATCATCAGCATAAAAGTGGAAAGGAGATGCCATGCTTTCTCAGGATGGATCCTAGGGGCAGTAAATACAAAGAAAAAAGCAGGGGCCCTAAAATCGACCCCTGTGGAACCCCATACGGCAGTGGAGCAGAGCTGGATTTTGAGTTTCCAAGGCTTACACTCATGCTTCTGTCGGCCAGATAAGATAGGAACCACTCCAATGCAGTACAACAGATGCCCACTAGGTGGCGTAACCGAGCCACTAGGGTATTGTGGTCCACAGTGTCAAAAGCCGCTGTTAGGTCCAACAAAACAAGAATTACATGGTCACCAGAGTCATTTGCCAGGAGGATGTCATTAAAAACTCTTAGTAAAGCCGACTCAGTGCTGTGCATAGTTTTAAAGCCTGATTGAAAGATCTCCAGGACATTATGCTCATCTAAAAATGATTTTAGCTGAGCATGAACAACTTTTTCTAAGATTTTGGAGATAAAAGGTAGCTTAGAAATGGGCCTAAAATTGGCCAGCACGCTGCCATCAAGGCCAGGTTTCTTGAGTAGGGGCTGGACCACTGCGTGTTTCAAACTTGGGGGAACAACACCAGAGGACAGACTGCTGTTAATGATGGCCAGAACTGACTGCCCTATACTAGGGAAAACTACTTTGAAGAACCCAGGAGGGACAACGTCGCAGGGAGAACCTGATGGCTTAATATGGCCAATCAGATCTTCTAAAAATGACAGACACAGGTTCAAACTTATCAAGAGCTGCAGAACAAGGAACAGGGACAGAGGGGTCAGATGCAGGGGCTGTGATGAGAGCCCTTGCAGTAGCAACCTTATCAATAAAGAAATTTAGGAAGCTATTGCACATTTCAGGAGATGCCTCCAAGCTGACAGGCTGTGGGGCCTTAAGAACAGTGTCAATGGTCCTAAATAACACACGCGGGTTATGACAATTTAACACAATGAGGTTTGACAGGTATTTCCTTTTGGTCTCTTTAACAGTGTTCTGGTAGCAGCGCCAACAGTCCTTTAGGATTTGGAGGGAAACCTGCAGCTTGTCCTTCTTCCACTTCCGCTCAGCTTTGCGGCACTCCCGTCTAGCTGCACGAGTTTCCTCATTAAACCATGGCTCAGTTTTAGCCTTGGGCAGCACAGATTTTATTGGAGCCACAGAGTCCAGTATGGTTCGGCAGGAGGAGTTAAACCAGGAGCTGAGCTCCTCTGTGTTAGCAGAGGCAGGGTGGACACCGAGCTGATTAAAAGCCACGGAGAACTGACCGGCAGTAAAAGAGTTAAAAATCTGACGGCTCTGAACAGGGGCGCCAGATTTAACATCTTCACAGGAGAAAGCAACTTCAAACAAAACAGGCATATGATCAGAAATTGCATCGTCACATATCTCCAAGTTAGACACAGATAAACCATAAGAGAGGACGAGGTCTAATGTGTGTCCATGTTCATGTGTGGGACCAGGCACACACTGCACCAGATTAAAAGAATCAATAAGGCTTAAAAAGTCCTTCACCAATGGCTGATCAGGACAACACACATGAATATTAAAATCCCCAAGAAAAATGGCACGGTCATACTTCGGCATGATTTCAGCCAGAAGACCAGAAAAGTCATTAACAAAGTCCTTATTGTATTTGGGGGGTCGGTATATGACAGCGCACAGCACCGGGTCGGAACAACCCACCTCAAATAAAGTCAGTTCAAAGCTGGAAATTGAGGATGTGACGGTGCACTGCTTACATTTAAAAACGTTTTTATAAACCGCCGCCGTCCCTCCTCCACGGCCCGATGTCCGCGGGGAGTTAAAATAAGAACAGTCGGCAGCATGGGCGTAGGTTTGCGTATGGACCTATGGACATGTCCGTACCAATATTTTGAGAGAGCAGATTTGTCCCTACCAATAAATTGAACCAACTGTTTGTCTGTTGTTCACACAACCATTCAGATTTATGTGACACTTACCGCGTGTATTGCCAGGACAGGACTCTGTTGAATTTGGTGCAATTTGGATGCGCACACACAATTTGAAGAAAAAAAAAAAAAAACACCGATCGCTCAGCTCTACAGAGGTGCAGCGGGATATGTTTGATATATACACCTGCGCATGCGGGGTGGGGCTTCTGGGCTGTGATTGGCTGAGTTGGACAAAATCACCCGCCCGCCTAGTTAAACTGCCCCAGAGGATAGAACGAGTACTACGTTTGTGGCTCGTACGTTATGCTAACATTTCATTGGCTAAAAGGGACACGCTCACACACAGGGCAGTTCAATTTCAGACCGAGGCGGCGACGGTTTAGTAGACAAAAATAATTGAACTTTTTTGTGGGAAAAGAAACTTGTAGGTACATTCTCTGGCCACAAGGTGGCGCCAACACCACACAAATAAAGAAACATCGTAAATACGATGAACCTGTCATGCGGCTGTGATGAAGAGTGATACATCTCGCTGTGCTTTGACAATCTTTGTAAAAACAAACTTCCAACATGGCGGCGCGGTGCAGTTTCCATCTAGCTCATAGCTTTTGATTGTGAAAGTAAACAAAGCCTTCAATAAGGACGACAAATATATGACATGGGTTTCCAGGAGGAGAGAATTTAGCTCAAGTTCAGCCATCATTCGCAGACACACCTGCCCCTCCAGTGTTTCTCAACAAGTGCCAATCGTGAGTGATGTTAGCAATGCTAACTTAGCATGCGAGCCACCGCTGCGGTGTGTGTGTGTGTGTGTGTGCGTGTGTGTGCGCGTGCGTACGTGTGTGTGTGTGCGCGTGTGCGTCGCTGCTGTTGTTACTGTTGTTTACTGTTGTTCTTGTTGCCTATTTTGGTAAACATGAGCGATTTGTTTATTTTACAGACAGACACACACAATCTAGGCTGTGTGTTTGGTTTGTTTGCACCTCCAAACCATAGGATAATGTATGATGAGGTTGACTCGTAGCACATGACGTCACTGTGGGGAAAAAAAAAAGTTGTGTCCCTACCAATGTTGAGAACAAACCTACGCCCTTGGTCGGCAGGTACAAGCTCGACCAGAGCGCTGGACTCACCGGCACCGATCCAAGTCTCTGTCACACACAGGAAATCCAAGGCACGGGATCTGAAAAAATCCCTCAGGATGAACGTTTTGTTCGCCAGGGATCTGGCGTTCACTAAGCCAATCCTAGAGGGAGCTGGGGCCCGTGGTCCGGTGGATCGGGGAGCCGGGGGCAACGTCCTCAGGAGCCGATGGTCCACCCAGCGCTGAGAGAGCCGAGGAGGGCAGAGGCGGCGGGGCTGGAGTCCCTCAAATGAGCCGTATTATGAGTAATATGAGTATTACATATTCATTTTTTTATTTACTTATAAATGTATTTATTTTTATCATTATTATTATTATTATTTTATTTATTTTTTACATATTTTTTGGTGCTAAATGTAGTCTTTATGTTGTTGGTAAATGTAGGTTATCAATAAAAATCAAAACTTTTAAATTGCATTGTTAAAAATGTGAAAATATAGTATCGCCTACCAACTGAGCTTGTGTGCACGGCACGATTGAGCACATCCGGCTGAGGCTGTGGATCAATGCCAAGTTTTACCACTTTATCACTATTCCCTCTGTTTTTTCGTTATTATATTTTGTTATAGTCAGATGCATGTGTCATCTGTTAAGGTTAGTTTAGGTGAACAGGGGAGCTCATGAACTTTCTTGACCTGGGAAAATAGTGTGCCAAATAATAATTAAAGCTGCGAGCAGCGTTGGGCGGGACCTCTCACTCGCACCCGTTTGGCCTCCAGCTCATGTCTTCATCGTCAATTATTTAGAAATATCAAACACATTGCCACAATCATCAAAAAATCCTTACAGAGCTGAATGTTTTGATGTTTGAATGCTTTCTGTAGCTGTAGGTATGTAGAAGTGATGTCACAATATGCAAATTAGATGAGCGACTTTACTGCCATCAGATTCCTCTTCCTTTATTTTGAGGATGAGACGACAAAAACAGCACAAAACAAAAGAAATCTACTGCGTAAATATGTTCAAAATGTTGTTTTACTGAGATGTTTGACACCGCCGTCTAGTGACCCCACAATATGCAAATGAGATGAGTTAATTTACTCCCATCACAAACTTTGGGTCACGATGAAAAGTTTTCTCATTTACAGTATGACTTTATCTCTCAGCACTTTCAAGCCTTTTGAAATGTAGAAATGAAAATGGAATATTTTCCTCAATAAACTGGCACCTGAAGGGTTAAAATGGAGATTGTGCCCTTGTGATGTCTGCATGTAACATGCAGACACACACATCATGTTTCTGTCATGTCTGCATGTAACATGCAGACACACACATCATGTTTCTGTCATGTCTGCGTGTAACATGTAGACACACACACACATCATGTTTCTGTCACGTCTGCGTGTAACATGTAGACACGCACACACACATCATGTTTCTGTCACGTCTGCGTGTAACATGTAGACACACACACACACATCATGTTTCTGTCATGTCTGCGTGTAACATGTAGACACACACACACACATCATGTTTCTGTCACGTCTGCGTGTAACATGCAGACACGCACACACATCATGTTTCTGTCACGTCTGCGTGTAACATGTAGACACGCACACATCATGTTTCTGTCACGTCTGCGTGTAACATGTAGACACGCACACACATCATGTTTCTGTCACGTCTGCGTGTAACATGTAGACACGCACACACATCATGTTTCTGTCACGTCTGGGTGTAACATGTAGACACGCACACACATCATGTTTCTGTCATGTCTGAGTGTAACATGTAGACACGCACACACATCATGTTTCTGTCATGTCTGCGTGTAACATGTAGACACACACACACCATGTTTCTGTCATGTCTGCATGTAACATGTAGACACGCACACACACACCATGTTTCTGTCATGTCTGCGTGTAACATGTAGACACGCACACATCATGTTTCTGTCATGTCTGCATGTAACATGTAGACACACACACATCATGTTTCTGTCACGTCTGCGTGTAACATGTAGACACACACACACACATCATGTTTCTGTCATGTCTGCGTGTAACATGTAGACACGCACACACACCATGTTTCTGTCATGTCTGCGTGTAACATGTAGACACACACACATCATGTTTCTGTCACGTCTGCGTGTAACATGTAGACACACACACACATCATGTTTCTGTCACGTCTGCGTGTAACATGTAGACACACACACATCATGTTTCTGTCATGTCTGCGTGTAACATGTAGACACACACACACATCATGTTTCTGTCACGTCTGCGTGTAACATGTAGACATACACACACACATCATGTTTCTGTCACGTCTGCGTGTAACATGTAGACACACACACACATCATGTTTCTGTCACGTCTGTGTGTAACATGTAGACACACACACACACATCATGTTTCTGTCATGTCTGCGTGTAACATGTAGACACACACACATCATGTTTCTGTCATGTCTGCGTGTAACATGTAGACACACACACATCATGTTTCTGTCACGTCTGCATGTAACATGTAGACACACACACACACATCATGTTTCTGTCATGTCTGCGTGTAACATGTAGACACACACACACATGTTCTGTCATGTCTGCATGTAACATGTAGACACACACACACACATCATGTTTCTGTCATGTCTGCGTGTAACATGTAGACACACACACACACATCATGTTTCTGTCACGTCTGCGTGTAACATGTAGACACACACACACATCATGTTTCTGTCACGTCTGCATGTAACATGTAGACACACACACATCATGTTTCTGTCATGTCTGCATGTAACATGTAGACACGCACACACATCATGTTTCTGTCATGTCTGCATGTAACATGTAGACACGCACACACATCATGTTTCTGTCATGTCTGCGTGTAACATGTAGACACGCACACACATCATGTTTCTGTCATGTCTGCGTGTAACATGTAGACACACACACACATCATGTTTCTGTCATGTCTGCGTGTAACATGTAGACACGCACACACATCATGTTTCTGTCATGTCTGCGTGTAACACGTAGACACACACACATCATGTTTCTGTCATGTCTGCATGTAACACGTAGACACACACACATCATGTTTCTGTCATGTCTGCATGTAACATGTAGACACACACACACATCATGTTTCTGTCATGTCTGCATGTAACATGTAGACACACACACACATCATGTTTCTGTCATGTCTGCGTGTAACATGTAGACACACACACACATCATGTTTCTGTCATGTCTGAGTGTAACACGTAGACACGCACACACACATCATGTTTCTGTCATGTCTGCGTGTAACATGTAGACACACACACACATCATGTTTCTGTCATGTCTGCATGTAACATGTAGACACACACACACATCATGTTTCTGTCATGTCTGCATGTAACATGTAGACACACACACACATCATGTTTCTGTCATGTCTGCATGTAACATGTAGACACACACACACATCATGTTTCTGTCATGTCTGCATGTAACATGTAGACACACACACACACATCATGTTTCTGTCAGTTTGTGTGGCTCAGCGGTTGCCATGGTAATAAAGCAGGTGCACCTGGCAGAAGAGCAGAGAGAGACAGAGACACAGAGAAGAGACTCTTTTAGTGGAGATTTAACTCCTCCAACAATGGCCACAGTGGCCATTTTAGTGCAGCTAGGTGGCGCTAGAGAGCCATTTTGGCACTTTAGGGGTTAATAATGTGTATTTGCTGTTTCAGATGAAGATTGTGCTGCTGTAATCTGTCCTGTAAAGATTGTGAGACACACAGACACAGACAGAGACACAGACAGAGACACAGAGACACAGACACAGACAGACAGAGACACAGAGACAGAGACAGAGACAGACAGATGTTATAGTCAGATGCAGGACAAATTTTCCTACGTTTTGTGATAGAAATTGTGTCTGTACAGTGAAAATTGTGGCCGTGGCAGCGAGTTAAAGACAAAAGTTTTAGACGATTTTTAGAGCTCTCTCCACTCTAGCGCCATTATAAACGCACAATTTCTCCGCTTTTGCTCATGGTACTCTGAGAGGCAGTGATGAAAAATGATAAAAGATATGGAAAAGATGAAAACATGAGTGAATAGATGAGCCCTGTGGCAACATTTGAGAGTTGGAATGGAGTCTGTAGGTCAAAGTATGGAGACGCTGTAAAGGCCCAAAGATTGGTCTCTTTCTCCCCCCTGCTGCCATTCATTTCCTATGGGACAGCTTTCGACGATCGTCAGGACGTTTTTCTGACATCTCAGCTTCAGGAGCCCACAAAATCCAAACGAATCGAGTCATGAAAGAGTTACGAATAACTTTTGAATAGAATGAGTTGATCTGGCATCCCTGCAAGTTTGAAGCCGATACGATAAACGGTGTATGAGAGTACGGCAGTTTTGGTTTGATGTTTCTACGACGTTCCTACAGGTCGTAGCGTAGTGTGCCTAGGTGGCGCTAGAGAGCTCATTTTGGCAATTTAGGGGTTAATTTCATGATTTCTGATGTGTGTGTGCCAATTTTGGTGCGTTTTTGAGCATGTTTAGGGGTCAAATTCCAGTTCAAAGAGGCGGCGGGAGGGAGAAAGAAAGAAAGAAAGAAAGAAAGACATAATAATAATAATTAAAGCTGCAAGCAGCGTTTGGCGGGACCTCGGCCGTTTCGGCCTCCAGCGAATTATTTAGAAATATCACACACATTGCCACAAACATCAGAAAATTCTCACAGAGCTGAACGTTTAGATATTTGAATGCTTTCTGTAGCTGTAGCTATGTAGAAGTGATATGACAATATGCAAATTAGATGAGTGAATTTTCTCCCATCAGATTCCTCTTCCTTCATTTTGAGGATGAGATGACAAAAACAACACACAGACGAATCCTCTGCCTCTCGGCTCGGTCCCTAATTACAGGGGGCTTACATGATTCCTGCGCCCACGGGGACATCAAACAGTCAGACGGGCTGTGTTAAACTCTGCTCGCTCCACTTTAGATCTGCTCCTCTCTTTTGTTCCGCTGTGTTAGTTCAATCCCTTAAAGACTGCAGGGAGGCTGTTGCTCTCCACACGCTGTCTCTCTCCTCTGTCTTTATGAAGATGTTCTTAAAATGACATCTTGTTGGTGACCACAGACTCACCTGATATCATTAAGTCCTACACATGAATATAAGATTCAGTTTCAGCTAACAGTCTCAGTCTATCATTGCTGCCTCTACGTGACCCACAGCAGCCAGTGAGATCGTCAGGAGGAAGATGATCTATTCTAAATGCCTGCTCCTGCTTCAGATTCCCCACCAAACCACAGGAAATGATTTACAGCATACAGACCAGAAGAATCTACAGCCCCTGTTACTCTGCCTGTTCAAGGCAGGAATATCTTGCCGATATGCCACTTCACTGATCTTCCAGTATAAAAGGTACGAGTTGTCTTGCCTTTACAGTTGCATCAGAGGTAGTACTGGTGCTGAAATGGTGTCTGTAAAAACGGGATGGCTGGTATGAAGGGTGTGACATTCTGACGACCTGATTTTAAAAGTAGCTGTTAGCAATTAGCAGCTAACTTGAAGAATAACAGCAGCTGAAATTGTCCACAAATAGTCAAAAAAATTGAGGTCCAGGAGCTCCTTACCCTCCGAGCAGAGTACGACATCATCATGTAGGGAAGTTAAATGATTGTTATTGACATGTGATGTCATTGTTATTAGTAGTAGTTTAGTTTGTTATGTCATTGTTATTGTATAAAGAGCTGCTGATGTACATGTTTCATGTCTCACGAGAGGCCGATATGTTACATGTCACACCCATCACCCCTCTTTTGGTTCTGCAATGCCGGTATGCTGTCTAAAATCACACACTGGAGCGACATGATGCGTGACGTCATTACATTCTGTGTGAAAATGTGAAGGCAGCATAAAGAAAGGACTTTGTAGCGGCTCTGTAGCACCATAGTCACATTACAGTTAAAGTTACAAAATCTCTGTGCATCCTGCAAACAGCTGTGTGTATGAAAGAAAAATATTATTAAACATAAGTTGCGTCTTTGGTCTAAAATGAGCTTCCTCCATAAAACTGGTTCAAAATATCAAATCTAGAACGTTTCTCAATGTCAGCTCCTGTCGTCCGTGTTTTCAGTCATCATTTAGTCATAAAAAACACCACAAAACAATAGCATGGCCATAAATACACATCATCAACATACATTTTTCTCACTGTGCACGAATGTTTTTTAGTTCTGGGGTCAGGTTGTTCCTCCGCCCTGCACAGAAAACAATATATAGGTTATTTTCCTGTATAAAATGTCACAACAACAGATGTAAAACTATCCTTAGCAGCCATTTTGTTTAATGTAGTACGGATGTTTTGATGTTTTCCGTCAAAAAAACTGCTGTTTAAACTAAAAATGTCGTCAGCATTGGATTAACATGTGACAGTTTAAATCTCAATAAAGGCCATTTTTGTTTCTCTGCAATGTTCAAAATATGAATATGTTTACATTTAGGTTTGTTGGCATGAAACAGTCAAATGTGACCTTTTACTTGAACCATAAAACAACACGACTGAAGTCACAGCACTGCTCTTATAGTAACACCACACTAACACTAAATATCAGCACAGTTCATGATCTTATATCCTAAATCTAGTGAGAGTTGTGTGATGTTGAGGGCAGGTCGGTCTGTATTGACTCGGGGACAATAGCTGGCACGTCTGAGTGTGTTTTCTCGGCCCTTCACTGGGAGGGGCCCCGCTGGGAGCAGATTAGCCTCTTCATGGGGGATGTGACGCCCAGAGAGGAAGTATCAGAGGAGGACAAACACAAGGACAAATCATGCGGCCGTCACTTAATATTCAGCACAGACACGCAGACAACAGGAGAGGGCTTCCTCTGAGCTCCACATTTCCATTTCTTCTCCTCTTTGTTTCCCCTCGTTCTGATCTCCATTAGCTCGCTGAGATGATTGTTGGTCGACTGAGGAGACAGAAATGTTTTAAGTAACAGCGAGAGAGGGGAGAGGAAGAAATGTGATTTATATGTCTTATTTTCTTTTATTGACACCGAGGTTTAATTTTATTTTACAGGTTTATTTCCATGTAGGTTTTCACATACAGAGAATTTCCCTCGGTCACAATAAGATAGTGAGAGGGAGAAATGAAACAGAAATTCACACTAAAGTTTGGTTAAATACATCTGTTTAAAATTAAAATAGTGGTGCAGTGTTTGAGCAATAAATATCGTAAATTAGTTAAATGAGTCAAATTTAGGCGCACATACGGAGGTGAGAGACCTCGTCCCCACAAAGATAAAAAGAAAACCTGCTGCAGATTCTTCAGATCTGAACAGACACTCCATCTGTTATTAAGCTGCTCTCTCTAATGTCACATCTTCTGTCAAATCTGGAGTTTAATTATTTCCAAATACCTCAGAAATCAGTCTGGAGGCTGAAATCACTGCGACCATGACAACAACAGAAGAGGTTCATTTTGATGTTTTTGGATTTGTCTCTAAATATCCATAAATCAGGAGTCAGAGTGAATCATCCTCTCAGGACTCACACACCTTTGATCCAGAGGGACTAAGATTAATCCACATATACAGTCGAGGACAGTCCCTGCTTTTGTTTTGTACTATGTTGGAGGTCTTAAATGTTTATTACAAATAATTTTATCCTAAAAAAACATGAATATATTTATTGGTATATGTCCAACCTGAAGTCCTGTGATGGAGGAGTTATTTGTACATTTGATATATTTGTGTGTTTGTTTTTCAGGAGGAAATATGATTCAGAGCAAAATGACACACAGACAATAAAAGAAAAATGTATATATATACATATGGTTGGTTTTGGTTTTTGTAATGCTTGTTTTATTTCTTTAATTTCTTAAAGTTGAATTTAAAAGGAGAGAAAATGATCTTGTCAACCTCTGCAGAGACTTTAATGACCAACAGGTGGCGTCAAACACAAACTTATTTAATTTAGACTGAACACATTTGATGTTGATGTGGAGCTGCTGATCAGAAACACGTTTTAAACTCAGGTTTATTCTAACTAAGTACATTTACTCAAGTACTGTACTTAGAGATTAATTAGTGGTTCTTTTCTTGAGTATTTCCATTTTATGCTCCTTCATATTTTTACTTCACAACATCGTCCTTTAACATTTATTTACATTCATAACTTGAGTCACTTTACAAATTCAGATTATTAATAAAATGATATAAATCAGCTGACAGACTGTGATGTATTTAAAACAAACTCCACTTTTACAGCCTGCAACATTAAAGTGAGGAGCACAATAATGCATCAGTACTTACAGCCTCACCTCGTGACATAATATAAATTACTCTACTTTTATTTTGGTGCTTCATTTTGATACTTAGGGAGTGTTCGTCACTAATGAGTGAGGAGGGGAGTGACGTATGTTTTCTCTCATGTGTCACAGATGTGTCCAATCAGCAGTGACGTGTGTGTAAATAAATGTCCAGATGATCTTAAATTATTGTAGGAATATTTTTGTATGTCATTTACACTTGCTTTGGGAGTGTTTGCATGTGTTTCCCATCATTATGCCAATAAAGCACGTTTGAATTAATTTAAACCTGCTGTATTAAAAGTCAGAGACGCTGGAGGGAAATATTTGTGGCTTCAGAGAAGGTCACAATAAAAAGCTTCCCTCCTCCTCCAATAAGTAACCAGTCTGAAGTACTTTGACCTGACAAGTTTCTGAATGCAGGACTTTAACTTGTAATGTAATTTATGTATTAAACACAGTGTGTGTGTGTGTGTGTGTGTGTGTGTGTGTGTGTGTGTGTGTGTGAGTTGGTCCTCGTGGTCCTGGTTGGTGGGTGATTGACAGGTGCAGGGGTCATGTCTGGGCCCTTTCCCACAGCCGCGGCCCTCAGCCGCAGTTTAGCAGATAATTAAAATATAAATGGGCCAAAGCGCTGTAAGTCTGTTACAAAGCAGAGCCACGTCCCCAGAGTCTGTAAACCAACACCGTGTCACTGAGCCCACGAAGGAAAACACGCCGCGCGCTGCCAGCTGTTCACCGCCGCGGGAACCGCATGCAGGCCGCGGGAAACGCGCTGCATTCAGGGACTGTCGGAAACATCACAATCCTGCGGTTTACTATACACGTCAGAATCAGCTTTATTGGCTGCATTATTTATTTTGTGCAAGTAGGTAAAAAAATGTGTTTATAATAAATAAAAAAGCAACAGTGACAAACAACAATGTCTACAGAAAAGTAAAGTGTTGTGTGTGCACAAATATAAGTAACGCAAAGAATAACTATTGAATGGGTAAAGTACTAGATTACTTTATCTAAACATATGTGGTTATATACATGCATGTTTACATGTATATATATATATATATATATATACAGTGTGCAGGATTTATAGACAGATAATACAACGATCAATAATGAATCATATCTGTTTGCATGTTGATGTTATTTGTCACCACCAGTAACTGAACATTTAAAGTTTCCTTCACTGCGTCCATCACTTTGGAAGATGCAGCTTTTAATAAGGACTGAGTGCACCTGAACGCAGCACGCACTGCAGGCTGAGGGTCTGCTGCTCTCTGAGGCTTCATGGGTCTCAGCCCCAAATTTATCTCCTGCAAAAGGATAAAACTCATCAACCTGCACCTGATGAAACACAAACTGATGTGTTACAGTCTGTGCAGCATTCAACACTCTGTCCTCTTAAATATGAGGAAAGAAACACATTTAAACACCTGAAATAAATCAGTCTGTGCTTCAGCTGCAGACATGAACAAGCGTGTTATTGAGAAGCTTCAGAGGAAGAGTCTGGTTTACTCTGAGTGGTTCTTCATCAGCAGCGTCCTCTGTCTCCACAATCTGCTGCTCAGTCCAGATAGAAACTCATTAAGGTCGTGCAGACACCTGATCTCCTCCACACAGTCTAAATATTTGGATTCACATAAAGCCCAGTAACACCAGTATCACCAGTGCTCACCGCCCAGTAACAGCTGCTGCTCACCAGCAGTGCGATGGAACAGAGGAGAGGTCTGCAGCCGTGGTGCTGAGTGTGTCGACGCATCCACACACACACACACACACACACACACACACACACACACACAAACACTTTACCTTTATCAGCAGTGTAAAAACACTATAATGTAGAAATGTAAAAAACACAATATTTTATGTTTTAATATTTTTTGTGTTTTAGATTTTATATCTATGTTATTTACTTGTATATTAAAGTGTACTTTAAAGGGACAGTTCACCCCAAAATCAAACACACATATTTTCCTCTGACCTGTCGTTCTGTTCATCAGTCTGTGCAGGAGGAAGTGTGCATCTACTCACGAACATTAACATCAATGGTGTCCTCCTCAGCTGAGCTGTAACGTTAGCTAGTTCAGAGGTGTTAGGTGAGTTAGCAGTAGATGCATCTAAAGTCCAGTTCAGACCAAAGATTGGCAGCAAAATAAAACTGTTTTAGGACTTTGCAGAGAAAAGTTGCAGCAGTGTGAACTGACCTGTCTGAGCTCGACTCAAGCAGGTTGATGGTGTCACCTGTGACTCAGCTTGACAAGTCGCCAGCAGCTAGTTTTGAAACTAATGAACAATTAGACGATTCACCGTCTCATCTAGTTGCACTGGTATCTATTTTTGTACGTAAAAGGAGCCTTAACTTTGTAATGAGGGACGAAGGGAATCTTGAAGGGGTAAAAATAAGAAACGGGTCTGGGCCTGAGAGTCTTTTAATCACTTCCTGTTGACTCAAGTTCAAACTCATATGTTGACATGTTGTGGTGTGCGGTGTGTTTACAGGCAGTCACAGCTGTTTTTGGACTCAGCGTCACGTATATGAGGACAGGAGCATTTCATTACGTCCATCAGAGGTGACAAAGTGAGCCCTGATTAGGTTTCTAATTACCCAGTTTAAACTCTAAGTAGGCCATTTGCACCGCGCTGCCTGAACTGGATCCTCCTCTATCTGTTTCTCTTGGCTCTACACACAGTGTGTGTGTGGCAGCTGCCAGCCCTTATTGTCTACTCGAGTGTGTGTGTGTGTGTGTGTATCCGTCTTAAATGTGGATTAGCCGTGGTTATGTAACAGCTGTTCTGATATGAATCAGTGAGCCTGATGAGGGGATGATTGGCAGCTCGGCTCCCAGAATAGATGAGGAATCTCTCTTTGATGAGGCCCGGAGCTCTTCACGGGGCTTTCTGTAGAAATCTCTCTGTCGTCTTCATGATCGGCTCGGATAATATCTTAATGAGACAGATTAGTTTGTAAAAAAAATAATGCTAAACACTTCAGCCCCTCATTTAGAGCCTGTGAGATGCCTCCATGGCTCTCAGATAGGGTTCGTCTCATGTGATCAGAGGACGTGGAGGGACGTTAGGAAACCCTCAGATCTCCTGTTGTCCACCGTGTCTGTTTCAGTCACATGACCTCTGTCAGTGGTGGAATTGTGAATGCTGAAATGTATTTTTTATGTATTATTTTATTTTATTTTTTTGCAGATGTTGACATTCAAAATAAGATTGAAAGTTTTCATTTCATTTAGTTAGGATCCCTTTAGCTGCAGCCAAAACAGCAGCTATTCTTCCGGGGGTCCACACCAAACACAGTACTACATACATGACAGTACATAATCACTAAGACCATCCCACCACCACAACAACACCAATCACAACAACAATAAAGAAAACACAATACAACACAGGACAGGACCTAGCTCAAGTCATTGGAAAATAAAAACCAAATTCTCTTACGGAGGTATAAAGTACAAATGACTCATATTTAGGTTTTTGCACAAGGCATTATAAATGAAAACCAAAATCAAAGCAGGTTTACAAAAAAGCCTCCAAGCCTCACAAATTAACTAAGCCAGACGTGCAGGTTTAGCAGCCGTCCATACATGGAAAAGCAGATTTCAAACAACTGTAAAAAATTCGGTTATCAAAACAAAAATCTGAAAATACACATATTGCATCTAGACAGCATGGAGATGTTGGTAATTTGTTTGTAACAATGACTGATTTGCTCCATAAGTGAAAAACTGATGTTTAAAATTGCCATTTTTACATTGACTCCAATTGTTCACATTAGAGCAAAATTCAAAATGCTGTCAAAAATTCAGTTGTTGAGATTAAAATTCTGAAACTTGCCACACATCATCTACCATGACTCTAGAATTTTGTCTTTTTTTCATGAACATTGAAGATTTATTTAGCAAGAATTTGCATGTATATGTTTACAGTACCGTTTACAGTCAAACATTTTGATGCACTGTAGGCTCAATTTTTGATAAATCAAAAATCTGAGAAACGTAGTTTGTGTAGGACAGTCTGAAGATGCTCTGTAGCAAGTTTGGTGTCAACTGAGCAAAAATTGTGGGAGGAGATAGGTTTAAGAAGTTTTACAGTTTTTGAAAAAACAGAGTGATGAACTTCATAATTTTTAATAGGTTTAAATGAACAAATGTTTTTTCAGTATTGGGGCTACAGTTTGATGAAAGTTGTGAAGTTGTAGCACGTATGGTTGATTTGTTATGAATTTTCAAAGTTTTGAACTTTAGTCGCTTGCTGTAGCGCCACCATCAGGACTATTGGCTTGAGTTTACAGCTGAGGATATCTGGCATGAGACTGGACCTTTGTGCAAAGTTTGGTGAGTTTTCACCCATGAGAAGTATGATTTCCTCAGAAGAAGAAGAAGAAGAAGAAGAAGAAGAACTAGGATTACAATAGAATGTAAAAATGTATAAAACATTATAATCGAAAATAATTAATGGATAAATAAATTCTAGACCAAAAGCAACTGGTAGAGTTAAAATAAACCCAGGAGAGGAAATATAGGTGTTAAATAAGTAAAAACATTAATGGAGAAAGTCAAGAAAAAAGATAAACAAACAAACAAATAGAAGTTTAAAAAAATGCCTTTAAAGACAAACGTACATGGCAAAAGTGACAGTGGTGTCACAAACAGTAGATATATGTAAACAGCAACATGTGATTTAGTCAAGATGATATTTAGTGTGTGTAGTTACAGTAAAACTTTATTTAGTAGCCGGGGATATAATTTGCTTGAATCACTCAAACCAAGTTCAGCAAAGATCAGGAAATACAATCAAACTGTTTGTTTAAACCATTATGAATATATGTTACATATATATGCTTATACATATGTTGAATATATGTTTGCTTAGGCTTCAGATAATATATCAGTTATGAATCATTAATGTGATGTAACTCTGACAGACAGCACATCAGAGAGAGTGACAGCATCCAGCACACTGACACCACTTTATCCTGTTAAAACAATCCTCACAACTTAAATTAAGTTTTATGAAAAAACTCTTTTGATTCTTTTGACGCTTACAGACTGAAAGAGTATGAATAACTTACAGGGTAATCAAGATAATCTGAGGTCACTGACAACCAGGTTTTACACATCCAAACAACTTCTATTGTCCTTTTTACTATTGTTGATTTCTATGTTGAGATTCTGCGTCCATTGAAATGAATGGGGAAAAAACACAATTAATAATAATTTATGAGTTATAAAATATTGCTTTGTGTGTGTGTTTGGAACATAACACACACACACACATGGGCTTTGAACGGGTTAAGTATGTCATTTTTAACTTAACTGATTTTGTAGGAAAATCAAAATCAAAAATCAAAGCAGGTCATTTTTGTATGTCTTAAAACATGTGTGGAGGGATCTTTAATCAGCTGATCACAAGAGGTGATCACTGGACAGCCCTGAGGAGATGACCTCTCAAATACTGTCCACACTGTAGTCAAACATGTCTCTGTTGTTGCCGTGATGTGCGACAGAGGGCGCTGTCTGCCTCAGCTGCTTCCTGCAGGGTCACTGTTTGGCTGCAGCTGAGCTCACAGAGCTGAGAGCAGCAGGGGCAGGAAGGTGAAGAGTTAAAGACAGAAACTTAAATAAATCAGGTTGTTATCAGACCTTTAGGTGTTCATGAAACTGTCAGCTGTGTGTGAAACCACAGCGAGCCCTCAGAGTTCATGCAGTGTGTGTCCACCGTTTCCAGTGATTACAGAACAGGTCGACACCAAATGATCTCAGAACGTCTCGTCTCTATAAAATGCACCATATTTGTCTTGGCAGTAAACGTCCACCCAGCTGTCGCTCTGAGAGAAGCACAAACACAATGTTAAGATTTATTTTCTGTCGGTAGCAGCCATGATGTCGGCCTGCTGCCCTCACATATCTGGACCTCGACCAGCCAAACCTGCTTCACTGCTCCGCCAAAAATCACATCCCTCCACAGCCAAAACTCCATCTTGGCAACGCTGACACATTTCTGTGGCGTCTTCCAACTCACAGAAATTCCATCTATCGGAGATTTTCCCTCTGCGTTTGTTATTTGAAGGGAAGAGAGCTTTTCTTTTTCAGTTCACACAGATCTCAACCTTCAGTTTAACACCTGCAGAACTAATTTATTCTCAAAGCTCATTACGGCGTCCACTGAAATTAACTTCCTGTAAAACATACGATGGATTCATGCTATCTGAAATAACGTGACCACAGTGGACAAATTAAATTTCAATGCAGATGATATGCTGAAACATTCTTTATATTACAATCCAGAACGTTCTCTCTCATATAAAAACTCTGTGGTTTTATTTGGCAGCGTCTGTCTTCGTGGAGCGGAGGTTAAATTCTTGTTAAATACTTTTGTTGATGGACAGAAATGACAGGAAGGAGGAGTTTCAGTCAGGAATCCTCAGATACACATCTGATGTATCGCCCACATTTCCAGACTGAAACCTCTCCCTGCTCTTCAGATTTCATGGACACAAAGATTTGTTAAGTGCCTCCGCCGTCTCGGTGGCCACTTCACAGAACAGCCTGTTTACCTGGTCGTTACCTGAGTGGAAAATCTCAAGTGCTTCTGTCAAAATACCCTCAAAGACAGAATATCTTCGTCCTGTCAACACAGAATAAAGTCATATTTCTTGTGAGGGCGGCAGCAGACCAGATGATCTTGTTCTTCATGGAGCTACAGCTGCTTCACTGGAGCTGATACATGAAGCTTCCTGTTACTCAGGAAGTTTCAGCAGCAGAAACCTGAGAACAAATTACATTAATTAAACACCACAAGAAAATTAAATGTGCATACTGACAAAAGCCAAAAATGGTGTGCGCCAAAAAATATTTAACAGTTTCTAGGATCGGGCTCCACCTCACCATCTGCATCGCCAATCTCCCGTCTGCAAAATGTTCGTACACATGTGTCAAAGATCACAAGTTTTCTTTAGGAAGTGCCACACGCCTCTTTCAGGCCTTGTTTTGTGTGTACGCAGTGTTTATAAATGACACCCCCTGAATGTTTGGATTGGTGCACATTAGCTGATGAAAGACGAGTGGAGCAGATGCAGCCTCCTCCAAAAATGAAGCAAACGTGCAAGTGCAAAAAACTGCAGTTCCTCTAATGTCCACTTGAGGCTGGCTCCAAGAGCGAGTCAGTCCCCACAGACTCCATGTTAACATGTAGAAATAAATTTACAGCCTGGTACAAAAAAAAACAGTTTTAGTCTCTGTAGATAATTTCAACATTTATTACAAATGTACTGGGAGGTGAAGTTTCATGTAACTCACCTGTTTACATTTTATTAAGGCTTAAAGTTATGCATAATTAAGGGCGGGGCCTCCTTGAGTGACAGGCTGTCTGCTGATAGTCTCCTCAGCCTCAGTCAGCTCCACCCTCTTGTCCAAATATGGTCAATTCTGGCTCGAGAAAAAAAAAAAAAAAAAAAAAAAAACACAAAATGGAGACAGTCGAAATGCTGAACTTGAAGCTGACATAATGTTTTTTTTATGTGTTTACATCAGCTGGTCTGTTTGTTTTGGAGACAAAGTGACCTCTGTGGATAATTTGGCTCCCAGAAAAAACCTCCTCAACACTGATCACTGAAGGAAAAGTGTAGCTATGGTGAACGTGGTCTATTGGTCAATTGATGAAATAAGTTGTCCTTTCATCTCAGCAGGACACGCGTCTGGTTGCTGTTAGTGTTTAAGGGTGCTGGTGGCATCAGGGGACATGCAGTGGGACAAGGACGACAGTTAAGGCAGCAGAAGTCCAAGTAGGTGGGAGAGTGGATGTGTCCAACAACCACTGACTTTCACCCAGGACGCCGGTGTTTATTTCCTGTAAAGGCCCTGATACACCAAGCCGCCAGTCAGCCGTCGACCAAATTCCTCCTCAGGCTCCACTTCACTCAGCTGCCCCACAGACCCGCTGCTTCTTCCCACTTTAACCTGAATAACAAACCGGAGCTAGCTGGGAGCGGCTAGCGGAGCGTTAGCCGCAGCATGACCGGAGGGAAGCACAGCCAGTTAGCCTCCGCTAGTCTCTGAGCTAGCCCCGGCTCTCCGTTTGGATCCAACCGGAGCACCGAGCCCTGGTTTGTTATTCAGGTTAAAGTGGGAAGAAGCAGCGGGTTTATCGGGCAGCTGAGTGAAGTGGAGCCTGCGGAGGAAACACCGGGACCGTCTGGATGTAATAGTCCGTGGAGGTGCTGCGGTGCTCGGCTGCACAGATAGGAAACCCCTCGGCTGACAGGATGTACCACTCTCTCACTCCGCTCTCTCTCACGCAGGCGCAGAACGTACGTGCTACTTGGCCGTCGGATGTAGTCCGTGTAGTGTGTTCAAATGCAACTGACACAGGGCGACGTGAGGCCACGTAGACGACGCAACAGTTGGCTTTCATCACCGCTAGTTCTTTGATGTCGGTTTGATGTGTGCGCACCTTAAGATTGTAAAGCCAAACTCTGTTATTTTTTTCCTTTAAGTCGCAGTGAGGATGTGTTGCCATGGATGTTTGATGTTTTGATGTTAGATGTTTGCACCAAAGACAAAGAGAAGCTGTGGACGGTGGCAAAAAAGCAAAATCATCATGAGTTAGGAAATATAAAACAGTCAAAGGACCTTCACAGCTCGCTCCCCGTTAACGCTACAGTCCCTGATGTCTCTCTGGTGTTTGACGTCAGCACCTTCACCTATCAGCTGTACAAAAAAATTCAATCTTTGGAAGCCCAATTTACAAACAGGTGTGCACATGAGCGTCAGATCTGCAAACCAGATGCTGTAATAATACGTCTTATCTGTTGTTTTGTCTCTGTCTTTAGAAGATGTGTATTTTATGCTCTTATTTTGTGCTTTTAATTGCCCACTTTAATTGCTAGTAAAATAAGTAAACTTATTATTTTTTAGAATCAATTTATTCTTTATATATATTCCTCAAGCTATATATTTTATATTTCATATGATGTTTAAGTCAAACACACCTGAGATGCAGCTGTCACTAAAGAAACCAGACTCATTATTTAGTTTCTTTATATGAGCATGATCTGTATATGGTGAGAAGAAACACACTGAGCTCTGTATCAGCTGTAACAGACTGGACGTCTGAGATGTTTACTGATGTTAATGTAGCACATATTCATTACTTCACCACACTGCTGAGGTTCCTTTGAGCACGGTGGTGAACCTCAAACTGTTTCCTGTGTGTAAATCAACCAGTTAACTGCCTCTGACCTTAATCAATGATCCTTTTAACCTGTCAGTCAATAAACAGGCGGGGATGTGACGTATAGCGAACACACGTTCCTCAGATCAGGCAGCGACAGGTTCTACTTCAGTTATTGATTTTCTTACGTGTGAGCTGGTCAGCGCTCCGTCACTAACACCAGCAGCTACATTAACTGGCCCAGTCCTCCCATCAGTCACTCGCAGGCAGATGAACCCTCACACGCCTCGGGTCATACGAGGCCTTTCATAGCAGCATGTCAAGTAAGTTCAGACAGACTGAAGAAAGGCGAGTCAGCTGGGAGCAAATTCTTCCTCACAGTGACAGCTGGAAAACAACAAAACAAGAGAGGAGGAGACAGTGAGCAAAGAGAAAAGAAAGCAGGATTCAAAATGACACAAACACAAGTGATAGAGAGACATGCTGCAGACGTACGGCCGCTCTGACACACAACTTCATTTCCACAGAAACGGTTTCATCTGTTCCCAAACACGAGAACATGATTATAATAAAGATGGTTTCACTCTGCACCCTGGGGAGTTTTTCACCCTGCATTATGTGATACTGTGCCGTCATGATGTTTGCTGTCATGTTCTGGAAACATCTAATGAAGTGAAACCACTGACAGGATGTGCCAGAAATATCAGCCTGGTGTTCCTCTGATGTGGTTGACTTAAAGGTCGCGACCTTTGGTGCTTCAGTTTGGAAAAACCTGCCTGTGGTGCTGACGAAGAAAACAGTGCCAGTGTCTGACTGTCACATAAAGATTCAAAGATTCCCCTGAAACATCAGTCTGTATAGGAACGATGTTAAACTGCATCGTCCATACCGGAAACCTGTACTGTACAGACCATATTCATAAAAACATCACATAATTAATTGTTGTTTGTGCAGCACTTTGTACAGACGACAAGAGACTGTAACTATCACATAATATAATGTTAGTTTGTTGTGTTAGCATGCTAACACTGTTAATCAGCATTAGCAACACTCTGCACATCTGAAGCTGGAATGTTGTTGGGGACTGTTCGTTACTAATACGGGGGGAGGAGGTGGGGCGAAAAGGGGAGGCATGTTCAATATTTTTTAAGCACTGGGGAGGGACGTATGTTTTTATTTTGGCTTAGGAGAGGGGCATACAAATTTAAATGGTTATATTTTGTATTTATTTTAGTGTCTGGGCGGGTTTGGAGGGCATGTTTCCTCTAATAAATATCAAATATTACTCCATTTATCACAGCCAGAAACTGCAATTTGCTTTTATATTTAAAGAAAACATATTTAAATAACATGTGGCTTGCATGACTTTATTGTCATTATACAAAACATGTACAATGAAATTGTGTTGGTTTCTCTATATAAATAAATAAAAACATTTAAGAAAAGGCACACATTAAAAACAATACAAGGCATCCCTGAGAAATTAAAGGAAATATCCACTTTAGAATGAAAACACAGACAGTACTTACTGACCCTCATGCCGACAAGAAGTCCAGTGTAGTTTTTTAATCCACAAAACTCGTTCGGGGTATCGGAGGATAACAGCTAGCTGGAATAACAGCTACACTTGAAGTGCACGGAACCCACATTTTGAAAATGTAATAAAACTAATACTAATACTAAACTAATGCATTTAAAAAACATCAGAACGGCTCATCCGTCGTAATCCAAGTGCCCTGAAGCCGCGGTATGCAAAACTGACTCAAAAAGACATAATTTACTCCACTTTTATAGCATCATTTCTCTCCGTGGTCAGTTAGCCTGCAGGAGTGCTGTGTTTACATGACAACTCATGCAAGACTCAAGAACTAGCATCAGCTAGCCTCGCGCGACTTGCCATGTGTTGACCACAGTGAGAAATGATGCTATAAAAGTGGAGTAAATTACGTCTTTTCAAGTCAGTTTTGCCTGCCGCGTCTAGCTGTTATCCTCCGATACCCCGAACGAGTTTTGTGGATTAAAAAACTACACTGGACTCCATGTCGGCACGAGGGTCAGTAAGGTACTGTCTGTGTTTTCACTCTAAAGTGACCATTTCCTTTAAAATAAAAAAAATCAAAATCACTTTATTAAACATCATATGTAAGATTTGGCCAAAAATAAAAAACAAAAATTACATGACGAGTGAAAAACAAGCCTTTTTATAACTCCAGGATTTCATCGCCATCTTTTAACTTGCAGGTATTTGGTCAGAAACCAGTGAAAGTTTCGATCAAACTTTGACCTGATGATGGCGCTAGAGGTGAAGTTAAAGGTTCACCAGAGTTATTACAGTTTATTTGGAGGGGAACATTCAAGTCTGCACAGACTTTATTCATGCAGTAGTTCTCAAGACATTTCATTTGAAGCCATAAATGTAACGTCGTGGTGGCGGTACAGGAAACGTCAGGGTTGTTAAGATTCATCGTCTGGGGACCGAGACTGTCTGCACAACATTCCTTCACAGTGGTGGACTCAGACTGTCTGAGGGTCCGGGCCAAATAAATAAATACAAAGTGCATGTGGTGCATCACGTAGAAGGTTTCCTACCATACAGGGCAGCCTGTATGACTCTGCACCATTCTCCATTTAAAGCAACCCAGAGGGCTCTTCATCACGTTCTCTCTCCTGGAGGCACATCCTGCAGGGCAATCTGCCATGTTTTATCTACCATAGGGGAACCAAGAGGACACTTTGCTGTGGTTTGTTTGATCATGGGAGCACAAAGGGTGATTCCACCAGTGATCCATCAAATGGTTGTTGGGATTTCTCAGTGTGGACGACAGAGACCTTTCCATCCTCAGAGCCACGCACAGTGAGAGATGTAAAAGCAAGAAAACAACAGGCTGCAGTCTGGTTCACAGTAACTCCAGGAGAAGCTGGTGAAAATCAGTTCCAGACAGCTGGTGTTGCACCTGATGTGCGAGCCATGAGGTCTGCAGACGCATGAACTGAAAATAACAGGTAAAACTAATAAAAGGGAAACAGAGCGAAGGGCTGATCAGAGACATCAGAAGTTTATCGTTAAAGTCTTTGCCCTCAATACAAACAGCCTTTTAGCACTATGTGCTCTCGTTATCTGCTCATCATGTGAGGACTGTCCGCTCTCAGACAGAGAAACCAAACTCAGCCATAACAAGGCTCCAAAAAAATGTCTGCCAATGACTCTGTGTGACATTTGGCCCGACGCTGCGGTGCGTCTGTGCGTCCAACCTCCAAATATACCACAGTTTAAATGCCAGTACACACTCAGAGAACAAGGACTGAAACTACATGAATATGAAACATGACATGGCTTTAAAAAGGCAACTTAACCTCCAGAGCTGACGGATCAGGATCGTAAGAGGCTGTAATGTTCTTTGTAAGTACTTAAAATATCCAGATAAAGAGAATTTGGATCGATCATAAATCAAAGATAAAAGCAAAGAGTTTGGCAGAAGCCTCCTGCAGGAATGTGGAGGCAATGAAACTGCTGATGAAGACCATGTGATGCAGTTAAAAGCCAGTAAATGGACCTTGAGTTGAGATTTTTTTGTCCAGGATTAACTGTCATTCCTAATAAAAGTTCAGCTTGGTCACTGCTGTCGAGGGTTGACTGTTGCTGTTTTATGTGAGGGATGACGCCTGACTAGCTGTTCATTATCACTTTTTAACAGCTGACGTGGAGGCGTGAACTGTCCAACACACAGCAGAGTGATAATGGATCATCCCACTTACACCATGGTCACTTACCAAGGAAATAAAAAGTAATAATATTCATTCATATTTTTATACTTTTTGCAGTCAGAATCTAAAGTTTTTAACAAACCATAACTCGGTTTCCTCGGTAACACTTGAGGGTTTAACGAACATCTGGAACAATCATTTTCACAAACAAGAATTCACTCTGTGTTACGTTGTGTTTCCTCCGTGTGAAAATATGCAGCTGCACAACAGTGGTGGGCGGCGAGGTTTCTGTGAAGTGCTGTAGTTTAGTTGAATCAAAACACACATTAAACACACAGTCAACATGGCTTAATAGAGACAGTGTCAAACACAAATCAGCTTCACTATAACTCGCAGCATTCACAGACAAGCACTGTCTTTATCTGGACACATTTTCCCCACAAATACAACATGCTAACATTATTAGCACAAGCCTATGGCATTTTACGTTGTATAAATTAGCCTAGCAGCTCGTGTGTGTGTGGAGGCTTTATTGTCTTCACTATTTATTGTTCCTTATTTGTGAAATTAAAGTAAATCAAAGCTTTGTTTCCACTGAGGGAAATGGTGTCAGCTTATAAAAACAGCAGCTCTGCGTCACTGTGACTTACCACATTTCTGGGAAGGTGCACGTCAGGTTAGAGCTCTAGAAAGTGTTGCTAAAGAACTTGTGAGTGAATGAGGGGGCGGAGCTATGTGGAGAGTGTGAGACGTGATATGTAACACAACTTGACCCTATATCAATATAAACAGTGTCTAAATTTATATCTTGCTTGACAATATATCGCTGTATCGTACATAGACGTTATATCGCTCAGCGTCACCTCCCACTGACCCCAGCTGGACTTTCGCTGCCTTAACATTCGTCCTTGTCCTGCAGTGTTTTCCCCTGATGTTACTATAACGGCAAAGGCCTTTTGCTTTGGTTTGTGACGCTGCAAGTCACTGCCCAAGCGAGACCAGGCTCATATTTTGTGTTTTGAATATGTAACTTAATTACTTGCAGAAAATAGCCCCCACATGTTATATAGGTGATTACGGCCCTGTCAGGCAGCCTCATCTGGCTCCATAGTTTAAAAAGGAGTGTTGTAATAGCTGGTGTTACACAGGCCTCCATCAGGGAGTGTGCAGCCCGACACAGTCTCAGAGGACACACACACACACACACACACAGAGTGGAGCTGCCTGGGTTGAAACATCACACCCTACATTCCAGCACAGGCCTGTATTGTTGTCTGTGTGCGCGCAGCCATGTGTTGTGTCGGAGCTTCACTTCTCGTCCTGCAGAAGGAGGATAGAGGCGTGACGTCGCTGCCCGCAGAGAGGCCCGTGCAGCAGCAGCAGCAGCAGCAGCACCACAGAGAGGCAGGGACGCACCGAGCGGGGACGGACGCTGCCGCTGCCGCAGAGCTCAGAGCGGAGAGACACGGAGAGCAGCCGCGGCTCACCAGCACCGGCACCGGCACCTCCGCAGAGAAGACGCGCAGCCATAATGCGGCACCGCCCGCAGACCCGGAGCTGATGTGACTGTGCACACCCAGAGCAGGGAGGCAGCGGCGGACACCACCACCACCTCTCCCCGGTTGCCTCGTCGCGGCAGGTCGGTCGGTTTGTCTGTCTGTCTGCAGGGGGACATGTCCTCGCTAACCGTGGAGGAGGACCAGAAATGGGTACCGACACACGTCCAGGTGACGGTGCTGAGAGGCAGGGGCTTACGGGGCAAGGGCAAGCACGGCACCAGCGACGTGTACACCATCATCCAGCTGGGGAAGGAGAAATACTCCACCGGTGTGGTGGAGAAGACCACGGAGCCGGAGTGGAGGGAGGAGTGCTCCTTCGAGCTGCAGCCCGGGCTGCTGGAGAACAGCGGGCGGAGCAGCTTCCCGGCCGGGAGCAACGAGCTGGTCCTCATCGTCATGCACCGGGCTCTGATCGGGATGGACGTGTTCCTGGGACAGGCGGTGATCCAGCTGGATAAGATGTTCATCGAGACCAGATGCGTGAAAAACGAGTAAGTTCATGCGTGTGTGTGTGTGTGTGTGTGTGTGTGTGTGTGTGTGTGTGTGTGTCTGTGTCAGCCTGCAGATGAAGGCGACCTAAAGCTTCATACATGTGCTCCACCAGCCATGACCCTGATGTCTTATTTCCCGTGTTGTCATTGTGCCCTGCTTTTGTCCAGTTTCAGCTCCTGCACTTTGTTGTGAGACACAAACACAGCTGTCAGGACTGTGCTGCATCAGGGCCCTGCAGACACACCCTCCCTCCTCCCACAGACACCAAACTAACTCATCTGAACACTGTTCACATCACTGAGGCTGGAGGCTTCCCCCAAAAACCAGACCTTCTAGAAACATCACTCTCACCTCCACATTAGGTGCTGCTTTGTTGTGGGATCTTAAAATGTTGTGTCCCAGTAGCCGAGGCCTGGCGTAGAGCAGGGGGATTAATGCCTGTCCCAATTCCAGGGATTATCTAACAGATTCATGATCCCACAGCTCCAAGGTATTTTTAGAATAACATGTTGTTTTACTAAAGCTCTCCCATCGGAGCACGAGATGTAAAGTTTGATGCTGCAGACATTAAACGTTTTTAAAGGAAACCTCCATCGTCAGATAGCTCATGTTTATGAGATGTCATTGTGGCGCTTCCACTCTCCTGTAACACTGATGTTATATACATGTGATGTCCTTCAGTCCCCTAAAGGGACAGTTCACCCTAAAATCAAAAATAAATGTTTTTCCTCCTTCCCGTGGTGCTGCTTATCAGTCTAGATTGTTTTGGTGAGAGTTGCAGATATCAGCCGTAGAGATGTCTGCCTTCTCTCCACTTTGATCAAACTAGGCGTCACTCGGCTTGTGTCGCTCAAAGTACCAAGATAATACATCTGAAAAACTCAACATTAATGTCTGTCTCCATAAATCATGACCTGGTTACTCGAGATAATCCACAGACCTTGTTGTGAACAGATTCATACAGGAACTATTTTCTTCCTACCAAACTACACCCAACATTGGTATCACTGCGCAGAAGGAAGAGTGCATCTACTCATGGACGAGAGGCTTGTGCTCATGACAGCGTGAGATGTAAACAATAATGGTTCCCTCCGTGACTGAGCTGTAACGTTAAAGCTCAGACACACCAACTGAGATCAAAGCAGTAGTGGCGACAACAGCTGACTGTTAGATCACCTTAAGTTGCCTGGGTCAAAAATGCTGGTAAGATATGCAAGTAGCTAGTAGATTTACTTCACTCACCAGCCCAAAACTCTAGAACGGTAATCTGTTGAGTGGCTGGTAGAATTTTTGAATCGACCAGTCACAGAGGCAGGTGAATAGAAATATTAATTTCAACCCTGGAGCAAAGACTACAGCCAACTAACAGGTAGACGCTGCACCTACGTGAGAGGAAATAACCCTCCATAGCAGCAGGCGGCAGGAGTCTGTATTTGTCATTTAAAAAGAGAAACCATAAGACTGACAGGACGGATTTAAGACACTAGTTAGCCAGTTAGCACATTAACAACACAACTAGATGCTAGAGAACAATAAGACAAACAATGGCTAATCATTGCAGCTGGCTAACAATAATAATTTAGTCTAACATGTTTGTTTCTATCTCGTGCTCTCTTGACTTTAGCTGTTTGTTTACTTTCCTCACTTCTATTTCTTTTCTTGTGCTGAACTGAACTGCCAGTCAGGATGGTTTCATTTACTGAAGGGCTCCACCGTCTCCAACACATATTCAACATGCTGAATTCGCCAAAAAAAAACCCAGCAAGGGCTGACCACTGCCAACTGTGCGGGACACACTGCAAAATTGAGGTGACAGACGCTTACTAATGGCCGCCCATCGGGTAGGTGTGTCAGGGCCTTTAGGTGCACACATCTACCGCTAGCTCACCTAACGCCACTGAGCTGGCTAACTGACAGCTCAGCCGAGAAGGACGTCATTATTGTTTACATCTGACGCTGTCATGTGCACGACCCTCTCACTGATGAGACGATGCACACTTCCTGCTGCGGGTGTAGCTTGGTAGAAAGAAAATAGTTCCTACATGAAACTGCTCACAACAAGGTCTGTGGATTATCCAGAGAAAACGGGTCATGATTTCTGGAAAGAGACATTGATGTTGAGTTTTTCAGATGTAATTTTTGGCGCTTTGAGCTCCACAAGCTGAGTGACACCTAGTTCCATTATATTAGAGAGAAGGCAACACTCACACCAAAGCAATTCAGACTGATTAACAGCACCACAGATAAGAGCTGCCTTAGATAACTGTTTTTTAAGATCAGTGTCATCAGTCATTTTGGTGGAGTTACGTAGAGGTGAAGGACAGCAGTGTTTAAGTGCATCAATCCTCCTTTAATGTCACTTATATAGTTCTGTTTGTGATGTCCTGCAATGCCCATAATCCCTTTCAACACCTCCCAGAGAACAGGCATGAACTTGTTGCATTTCAGCTGTAGGTTTGATACTGTAATAAAAATGAAAATCTCAAACATTTCTCATGACAGCAGTGCATTGTGGTCAACTGAGGCTACTGTCAGTGGAGAAATAAAATTCTTCTATAGCAGATTTCCCTCTGTGTGATTTAAGGCTGGTGCAAAATTTAGAGCACAGAGAAGTTCTGTTATTTTGAGAGACTGACAACACAGCCTGGTATTTACTGCTGAAGTTTTAGATAGCTAAAACACTTCCTGCCATCAAACCATAATGAGATGTGGTTGCACTGTGTTTACATTCTCCCAGACTGAGTGAAATGACTTTGTCCAACTTGAAAAGGACATTTGGTCTTTTTAAAGGCAAGTTCAGCACAAGTCGCATCATATTTCTGTCAAATCTGACTTAAAAAACTGTTCGAGATAAATAAAACCATTGAAGCTCTTTAGTCAGTGCCGTACGAGTCATCTTGAAGAGGTAAATCACACCAGCAATCATCTGATTTGACCTATCAATAAAAAGAGCATCATCAGTAGGTGTTTTTCTGTCCAGTATTAATCAGAACTGGTACCTGATCCAGGACGTCCCCCAACATCCTGACACCCTGCTCACTGAGCACACACTGAGTGTTTGGGCTTGTTGATGAACACAGTCGTTCCTCTCACTCTTTAGTTTCTGTGTTGTTTGTGGCCGTTTGATAAGAAGTGACGACCCGCCGACCCGACTGTGATTTCACTCAGACTCACCTGTGAATATGAGATGAAAGGGGAACCAGTCTCCTTCTGGTGGAGCTGGTCACTTGAAGGTTAGAGTCGGCCTGTGGTGAAGTGTCAGCACTCTGGCGTCGTGGTACATTCAGTGTCTCCGTGTGGTATTCAGTGAATCTGGGCTGGTCGACACTTCCCACAGTCGACACCGCTCGTGTATGTCAGCCCTGAAAATATCTTGGGTTTGACGGAGAACATTGACCAAAACATGAGCCACATTTTAAGAGACGGTGTCGTGTTCGTGCTAACCTATGTACAGATACAGTCATTTATTTTGTGAATAAGCTTTGAAACCTGGCTCAAGGAAGATTGTTTGACTGGAATATCTGTACGAGTACGTCATGTTTTTGAGCTGTAAACAGAAGATTATGTTGCACATTATTAACATTGTTCAGATAATCTACATGAAAGAGTATCAATTTTAGTATTGCTAATTAAAAAAAGGATGAAAATCGATGCAGCAGAACCAGAGATATCATCTTGTTTTGTCCACACATTCTTCTTCCATGTATAAGTTTGGCACCAACATAATACCCACAGTGCACATAATTCCCAGAATGCTTTGCAAACTGTGGTAGTCTTAATGTAATCAAGTAACATGGCTGCCACCAGTGCGGGAAAGAAGCCCGTAAATGTAAGTTTATGTTTGTAAATAATCATGCAAAATGTTAAAATCTGTTGGGATACTTTAGTTTAACATTGACACAAAGGAATATGTAATCTGATCATTTTAACAGGCATTTCACAAAAATGCATCTCTGTGAGATGCTTTAACTGTTGATCAGTTACTTTTTAGCAAACTAATGCTATTTCAACCACTTATTAGTTACTTTTAGCTAAATGTTCTAACCATAACCTTTGGCGAACTAATGGTTTAACCGCTTATTATTTACTTTAAGCTAACTGTTTTAACCATAGCTTTAACAAACTAATGTATTTCAACCGCTTATTAGTTACTTTTAGCTAAATGTTCTAACCATAATCCATTACGTTTAGATAACTAATGGTATTTAAACTCTTTATTAGTTACTTTTATCTGTTTCAATCATTATCCATCACTAAAGCTAATTATTGCTATTTTGACTGCTTATCAGTTACTTCTGGTAAACTAATGCTATTCAACCACTTATAAGTAACTTAGTTAACTGTTTTAGACATTATCCATTACTTTTAGAGAATTATCCTATTTCAACCACTTATTGGTTACTTTAAGCTAATGTTAACTGTTATCCATTGCCTTTAGTGAACTAATGCTATTTCAGTCCCTTATCAGATAGTTTTATCTAACTGTTTTAACCATTATCCATAACTTTTAGCTAACTAATGCTGTTTCAACCATTTATCAGTTTTTGTTAGCCAATGGTTTCAACTATTATCCATTACTTTTAGCTATCCATTGCTATTTCTACCCTTTATTAGTTACTCTTAGCTAACTAATGCTATTTCAAGTGCTTATCAGTTACTTTTAGCTATCCAATGCTATTTCAACTGTTTATTAGTAACTAATACTATTTCAACCATTATCTGTTTAGACAATTATCCATAACTTTTAGCTAATTAATGCTGTTTTATGTTCATGTGGAGCTCAGCCATGTTGTACAGGCTGAGCACACACACACAGGTGAGTTAAATATAAGTTCAGATCCCAGCCATAGTAGTGACACAGCATTTATTTTGTTTTTTCACACCTGGAAATACTTTGAGATCAGAAAATTGTTCACAGGTAGAAAAGGATGACTGGTTTTATCTTTTAACATGATTATAAACTGACTCTAAAGACTGGCGAGTTTAGCAGTAATATAAACCTGTATGTTTTCACCTCAGGATGATTTGTGGTTTTGGGCTGTTCCCATTAACACCCTTAGCTGTGTGATATGTGAGATCTGTGGGCTCTCATGATAGTCCTCAGACTGGTATTTTGTTTAAGGTGAGCTTTATTTGCACTGTGATAAAACCTAGTAGGAGGAATAAATGGTAGCAGTAAAATCTGATGATAAAAGTGTAATGAATGAACCTCTCAGGTGAGACGTAGGAATGAAAACAGGTGCTTTTAAAACCAGCTGACAAATGAAGCAGCATTAAAGTCACTTTACATACAGATGAGCACAGAAACCTGTATTTCCAGTACATGTTTTCCAGTGTCAGTGGTGTTATACTTGCTTCTGCAGAGGTTGAGGACTGTGCCAAGACTCCTTCACTTTACAGTTTCTAATATTTATAAAGCCCTTTAGAGGAGGCCGGGGGCGTCACAGCGATGTAGCGCTCTGGGTCGTATATTGCAGTAAATGGAGATACGTCAGGTCAGAATGGCTCTTTTCTCTGGAGCCTCTGACTTGTTTTATTCTCCGTAGAATTCATCAGTTTTCACACAGCGTTCCTCTGAATCAGCGTGTTCCAGTCACACTCGGTGGAAATGAAGGATGAGGTTTAAATTTAGATGTGGAGAAGATGAGTTTATCCTGCAGGTGAGAGGATGAAGAAAAAGTGATGATCAAAGTAGTGACGTAGTGCCAGAGGTGAAGACTCGAGCAGTGAACCTGGTGACTGTAGACGAGATCAAGAAAGACTTGGACTCGACATGAACACCAGCTACTTATAACTTCACTTGACATGGACGGACTTATATTTTTTATCTAAAACTAAAAACATGAAACAAAATTGTAAATACGGGACTAACAGTGTGTTAATCTGCTGAAGCTGCAAATGTTAGCATGCACAGCTAACTAGCTTACTACATACAGGTGTAACCAAGTGCAAGTTTAAAGTAGCACTTAATTAATTATCCTTATTAATTTGTGTTGTTACAGGATACGTTTAAATAACAGACTGTGTAGTATTCTCCCACTAGCTGGTACTGGATGCCGTCAGATTTTAAGCAAATGTTAGCAACTCTTTCTATGGGAAATGGGAATCGCGGAGCATGAATAACTGAATGCTAACAAAACCTCAGCAAGTCATGCACAGTATTGTAACACAGAAACACTTGAAATCAGCATAGTGTTGTTATGATACTGGAATTTCTATCTCCCATACTATACCTGGAAAAATAACAATTTTCGGTTGAATTTTTGATACCACACAGGAAAAAATTGACATTGAGAGGATATGATTTTAATTTTGTCTTAAAAGATAAACATAATAAGGCTGTAACATGACTTTTCTCTCTCTTTGTTAGCAGCAGAAAGCAGCAGAATGACTTTAATAAATGGTCAGTGTATCATACTGTGGAGAACGAGTATTAAAACCACTGCAAACATTCAGAATTAATATATTGATGATCAGTATTTTTGACAGCATCAGACCATCTGCTGTAAGCGTGTACCAGAGCACTGACTTCACAGATTAGCAGTGAGAGCAGCAGGACAACACACAAATGTTTCGTGGTAAACATGTCCCAACATGTCTGATGTTTATTCAGCCATTTGAAGGCAGAGCAGCTGCTGTGTAACGGGTGGCACGGGAGGATGCAGTGGCTGTGATGTATTTGCATGTTGAGCTATCGGTGCAGAGCAGATTCCTGGAAAGGTGGGCGTTGGGTGAATTCCCCTGCAGGGTCTGTCAGGAGGAAACCACAGAAACACTGCCAGATCAACACACTGCGGACAAACCAGCCCACGTTCATAACAAAAATAATTTAATTTGCGATACTTTTGCTGAATATTGAACTTGTAATGCACATTTTTTCCTTAATAATCAAGTTCAGTCCCCAGAGAGTAATTTAAAGTTTCAGCTCTTTTTTTCTGTAGATCAGTGATTCTTCACGGTGCCGGTCGGGTGACTCTCTCAGCGCTGATATCATGATTTAGATGTTAGATTTGTGTTTTTACAGACACTCCTTTTCATGCCATCGCTGTCTCAGTTTCACATCCCGTCATGTTGTTTATCTTAAAAAAGCAAAGCTCTGATGTTGTTTCAGACAAGTGAGTGTTACTGAGGCAGGCCTGAGAGCTGAACGTCCATCTGCTGACTGTGTGTGTGTGTGTGTGTGTGTGTGTGTGTGTGTGTGTGTGTGTGTGTGTGTGTGTGTGTGTGTGATGTACATCCAGACAAATGCTCTGTTAAGAGCAGACTGACTTTCAGTAGCTGCTGTCCAGAGGGAACACAGTCTAATGGACATTAGACGTTATATAACAGTCCCAGATAATATAACTGTGCGTCAGGTTGTTGAAAACCAGAAGATTTATCAGATTAACTTGAGTAAAAACACATCCTGTAGGTAGCAGGATATACAGCAGCTGACTTTTTACACATTCTGCTTCTAACTCGTATCCCTGAGTCATGTGGAGGTTGTGTTGTTGGATGTCACATCAGCCTGTCTGCCATCGTCATGGAGACACAGTGAAGCAGAGAAAAGAAGAGGACACTTGTAAAAGACGGTTGTGGTTTAGGCGAAGGACATTTTACCCATCAGTTGATTCCAGATCTGGGTCACTGTGACACAGCAGCCATGAACTGTCTTTTCTTTACTTCCTGTTGGTGCTCAGTTCAGTTCAGGTCAGAATGATCTGTCTAAAACAAAGCAGCCTGTGCTGAGGGATGCTAGTGTTAGCCACCGTTAGCTCCTTCAGGATTTAGCTATGAATTAAATCATGGCTACGTTCCGAATCGCATACTTTATCTTTTTCCTTTTAGTAGGTCCTGCAGCTGCCCTTAAAAAATACGTACTGTGGCATGTAGTATGCACACAATCACAACTTGAACTTTGACCCTCTTGCTTTTATATCCATTACCTTGGACATAAATAAACTCCACTTGCTGAGTTTGCCAGAGACAGAGATCAACCTGTATAGCTCTGCTGTTGTTACTTTGCAATGTATGCAGTTTCATTTTAAAGTTACAAGAAAAGAAAAGTGTTTTAAAAATCAGAGACATCATCACAATGTAAAGTCTACGAGCGGGAACTCGTGAGCAGGAGAAACACTACTGAGCATATTCAGCGGGTCACATACCACAAAAGAAAACCAGGGACCTAGAAATTTTTTTTTGCGTATGCGTCAGACAAGCACCTTCATTGGAATAAACAGGCACCATCTTGAGGTCGAGGTGTTGCAGCAAACCAGCCTGAAGGTACACTGTGATATAAAAGTTGATGGCTTTTATGCCATGTTCATTTGCTCATCAAAAAACCTGGACGTCAGGTCTCCCCTTTATTTTAGTAATTTGTTGAAGGGAGACTTTTGAAACACACTTTTATTAACAAAATGGTTTCAGATTTAAATTATAGTAATAAAACGTTTGTTCAACCCAAAATAAACCTTCTGTTTCCTTTCCTTTAATGCTCATTCTGACTGATAATAACATAATTTCTATAATACCGTGATACCATGAAACCACAATCTTTTCTGAGACGGTTATCGTAACATGAAAATCTCATATCGTTGCAACCCTAATAACACATTTGATTTAGCTGAGCAGGTAGACAGTTCATCCATAAACTCTGCAAAATAACAATATGTGTCCTCTAAGTATTTGTATAATGGATAGGAGCATCATTTATTTATTACTTTTGGTACAAACTGTCACCCCTTATTCCCTTAATTTTTTATGTTCACTTTAAATTCAGAACAAATCACGATTTCAAACACTTAGAGTCCCCCATCAGACACTCTTTAAGTGCGTAAAAATACTCTGCTTAGATTAATATTTTGTTAAACATGCGTTTGTTCCACATAAAAAGAGAGAGAGATAAAACAAACTCTGAAAAGGAGCTGCAGGACATCGACTTTCTCCCTCATTTAGAAAATCTGGATCTTGTGTTGATGTGATGTGGGCTTGGTTGCAGTGATGAATTGACCAGTCTCCACTCAGTATCAGCAGTAAAATTAATTGTTTTTAGAGAGGGCGAAGTCGAACATTTAGAAAATGCCATCAGCTGCTCAATACTGAAGTTGAAGTCCTCCATAATGATTAACACTTCTAAAAGATCATTTAAGGTTGCTGCACATAAATTTATTGAAGACATCAGCCAGTCGTTAAAGGACTAAAGTCTGTTCAAATAGAGAAACGGCCACACGACATCTCGTCTCTCATGTCTCAGTAATTTTGCTACTTTGCAGACAGAAGCATCAGGACACAAAGTTAACTCGAAACAGCCCTTTGTGAAGCAGACATTGGCCTTGACCTTCACACGAGATGGTCTTGTCTCATGAAAGCTCGGCTCAGTAGGAAGTTGAAAGTTGAATTATTTGTTGCAGCCTTTGTAAGCAAACAGCTGTGTTATCAGGATGTAGCTGCAGCTCTACTTTTCTCATCGACTCATTTTACTGTTGTTTAATACTTAAAAATCAACACCCACCTGATACATCTTTTCACAAGTCCTGTGCTTTGGAGAGGATGCAGGTATTTATTTATTAATTCATTTTGTGATCTTGGCAGAAGAAGCCTAGTTCTCTCTTTTATTATGACTTGTTTTTCCTGTGATAATGAGAAATGATTCTCTCATTATGTTGAAGTGATAAAATAAATATCCTGCAATCACATTATTTCAAGAACACAAACTTTTCATTAAACAATTAATCAGTTCTTTATCTTCATTTGGTGATGTCAAGAAAACCAGCTGGTATTTTGAAGAGCAAGAATTAAGAAGTATGTAAGATTTTTTAAACGAGTGCCCCTGTTAAGAGCCAGTGTTTGGTTTGTCCGTTCTGGGCTTCTGTAGAAACATGGCAGTGCAGCATGATCTCTGCTGACGAGGACCTGCTCCCTTTGTAACTGTAAACGTCTCATTCTGAGGTAACGAGAACACAACAATTCTTATTTTTAGGTGATTATACACTAAAGAAAACAGAAAACAGACCTCTAACAATCCCTGAAAACAGTCTCTACCCAGAGCTCATGACCATAGGTGAGGGTTGGGACGCAGATGGACCAGGAAATTGAAATCTTTGCCTTCTGGCTCAGCTCCCTCTTCACCATGACGGTCCGACGCAGCACCTGCATCACTGCAGACGCCATGCCGCAGATCCATCTCACGCTCCATTCTACCCTCACCTGTGAGCATGACCCTGAGATACTTGAAGTCCTTTGTGTGGGGCAGTAACATAGTTAAGAAAACTAAATCCTAAATCCAACACACTGGAGCTTTAAGTCTGTCACCACAAAAAATATTGAGCTGTTCATAGAAAACTGCTTGTTTGTGTTTAAGAGCATTACGACTGGCTACTCACACATTTGATTTCTTTCTAGATGACCTGTTCTCAGAGGGACTGGTGGCTTTTGTTGGTTTTTATTTTTATGACGACTTTTCATAAATCAAAAGAAGCCCGTCCTCCCTGGTTTTGTGTCGGCGTGGGCCTGAGGAGGTGTGGTTTAAAGATACAATGCTCTGTTGTGTAAAAGTTTGAGGAGGGAAGTTGGCGGTGAGGTTCGAGCTCATCACATCCAGATGTGGAATGTGGTCTGAGCCTCTCGCCGCTCGTCTGCTGCTTCTGCTGACGAGGCAGGATCCAGGTCGTGTTAGCAGCACAGAGCTCCTGGAGGGTTTGTTGGCTCGTAACGTTGATGGAGGTGTAGCAGGAAGTGTCCACTTGATAATTCATATGAAGACGCATCACTCACCCCCCCTTGCGTCCTCTGTAAGTGGCTTGACACACTAAGCCGATTACCTGCCACTGTTGGGCCACTGTTGGGCCGTCACTGAGCGTCTGACCCTGGTCTATATTTTCACAGCACGTTGTTGTTGACTGTTTTGCTGAATCAGCTCTCTGAATGGTTGTTTATCCTCATGAATCAGATATTTTGCATTTATCAAAGACATAATGTTTGTCCCCATGTTTTTAAACCATTTTTCATTCTGTTACAATAGTAATAGTACAACTAAATCAAATCTACCACTAATTACACATTTTAAAAAATGTCCTCTGGGACCTCTGTATATAAACCAACAGCTGATTTCCTTCTCTTCCAGCAAAATACATATATATCAAATAAATATCAAATAGACCAGTGATGGAAAAGAAACAGCAGTCAGCCAAGCGGATATGAGCGAGCAGATATTGATCAGTGACAGTTGCAAGAGAAAAACAAACAAACAACCCTTTCTTCTGTTTTTTGCACTCTGTGGTTGACACTCCTGTAAATACACATTTACAAGATCTAAGGCAGTGGCTTCCACCTGGTTCAGCCACAGGGTCCAAATGTGTCCGCGGTCATCACATCAAGGTCCACATCGTTCAATATATTCAGCATCATACTTGTCTTTTTCAAGTAACTGCATTTTATTCACTCTCTCTACAGCTCTGTGCCAGATATTCAGTATACTTCAAAATAAAGTATGTTCTTGACAAACTTAACACATTAGTGAGTCACTTGTGGTCCATTCAGGATGGACCTGCAACCCACTTATTGGCTGCGACCCCCTTGTTGTGAACCACTGATCTGAGGCACTAAATATTTTGCACCCTGGAGTCCACCTTCAGTTTCACTCATAAAATCAATTTGTGCACTGTTGATAAATCAGAAGTGGATGCCGTTAGCACCACCACAAATCCATTTCGCAAACATGTTAAATATTAAACTCAGCACATTAGCATGATGAAGTTAGCATTCAGCGAGGTGTTACTGTGCCTCCGGACCGGCGTTGGCCGTGGCCAGAGGCATTATGTTTTCAGGTTGTTCGTTGATCCCATGTGAGTGAATGTAATATCTCAAGAACGTCTTGAGGAATTTCTACAAATTTAGCACAAACGTCCACTTGGACTCAAGGATGACTTGATTAGATTTTTGTGGGCAAGGGTCAAATTGCTGTGACCTTACATTCGTCTCATTTTCATGAACACAATATCTCAAGAATACCATCAGGGAATTTCTTTAAACTTGGCACAAATGTCCACTTGGACTCCACTTGGTCACAAGTCACTGTGACCTTGTCCGTCTCATTCTTGTAAAGGCCATATCTCAAGAACACCTTAAAGGGATTTCTTCAAATTTGGCACAAAGGTCCACTTGGACTGAAGAATAAACTGTCAAAGGTCACTGTGACTTCTCAAAACGTGTCTTTGGCCATAACTTCACTAATTCTGACCAAACTTGACACAAATGTCTAACAGGATGAAATAATGAAGGTCAAAAGGTCAAAGGTCAGCTTGACTGTGACATCATCATGTTGTAACGTCATATCTCAGGAACAGAAGGGGAGACATTTGGTCAGATACTGAATTGGTGACTCTAATCTTGAAACTGTTCTGATTGTGTAGATCTTGTGTGTGTGAAGCCTCCATGTTTTCACTGACATGATGGAGACTGTCAGAGACACTGGACTGGTGGGCGGAGTCATACAGCCACAGGGTGGACTGGTGGGCGGAGTCATACAGCCACAGGGTGGACTGGTGGGCAGAGTGGTAACTTCAGGTTTCTTAATGTGACGTGTGTGTCAGAGTGGTGAAGATGTTTTCTATACTGTGCTGCATTAAGCTCTCTCGGCTCCTGTAGAGGCCCTTGAGCCTCACATCAAACCCCTCCGACTCCCCCGGGAGAACAGACGAAGTATCTCAGGGTGATATAACCTTAAACACCAACATGTTTGGTGAGTAAAGTGCTGTTAAATCCCACAGTTGACACAGATCCTGCGCCCTTGGCACCAGTTTTATTTCAGAGTCAGTTGAGTGTGGCTGTGATACCACCCAGGCTCACAGAGCCCCACAGAGACTCTGAGCACACGCTGGATAAAATAAGCTGATAGCCTACTTGTCTTGTAATTTCAGCCCTGTCCTGCCTTGAAGGCTGGTTTCTAGGGATCGACTTGTTCCACACAAGACTTTGTAAGATGAAACCCAGAATGAGACGGCAGCTCAGAGAAAATTTTCCTATCTGCTCCTGAGTGGATAAAGTGGATAAGGGAGGTGAGGGAGGTGAGGGTGGGGAGATGGTGTCATGCAGGGATGGGGTGGAGTGTTGTGATTTCCTGTTTTTGCAAGATGGGGAAGCAGATATGCAGTCATGCTCTGCAGCTCAGGAATGGGACTGTCGACTGTGCAGACTCCCACCATTCCAAAATAAAAGCAGGCAGAACATTTGGTCATGAAGATTGTTGTGGTTCTGGGATGTTCGTACGCTTCTCTGTGGATGTTTATAACCAAATGTTTTACAGTATCAGCAGAGTGGCCTTGTTGAACTGTACAGGCGTCTGTGTGGGACGGTGCTTTGGGGAAACTGGGTCCTCTTCAGTAACAGACTGTTCTCTCTCTGAGTACGTGGGCTTCAAACTGTAGGCTGCTGTTTTTGTCTGTGTTGCACTTTCTGCATTTAGGCCTTTTGTCAGGCTTTCTTCTGAGTCACATGACCCTCCAGCACAGGTGCATGTGCGTAAATAGGCCTGCAACTTTTTTTTGCATCATCTTTGAAAATCAAGACGCTTTGAGTGGTGAAAACAGCTTTGAAATGTTTTTAGTCAGCAGAAACATTTTCTTCACAGTCATGTTATATGAACAGTTTTAAGGAGCAGTATGTGCGATATTGTGTCATCTAGCAGTGAGAAATGCAGATTGCAACCAGCTGAAATATCTCTGTGTGCCAAGCCTCTTCAGCAAGTTTCTACCAGGAGCTGAATTATCCACAGAGGTTTCCTCCTCTCCAAAACAACAGCCAATGTGGAAACAGAAAGCGCCCTGTCTAGAGCCAGAGTTTTAAATATTCGTTCTGGGCGACAGTAGAAACATGGTGGCACAACACAGATAAGGACTGAGACGTGTAGCTGCAGACAGTTGTAGCGTACACAGCACACCCTACAACCCAAGTTAGCATTAGCATAAGTTACGTAATCTTCCTATTACCCTAACCTAACCGTAACCCTCTTTTTAACTTGATACTTCTTAGCTAGCTATATGCTGAGTTAGCGTGAACATAAGTTGCAAGTTGTATTCTTCCTGTTACCCCAAACTTAACTACTTTTGCTTTAACATAATACTTTAGCTAATGTAAGCTAATTGCTAAGTTGGCATTAGCATACGTAATGAGATGTAGCCTTCCATTACCCTTATCCTAACCTTAACCATCTCTCATTTAACATACTGTAACATTTCTCGGCTTGATAATTGCTAAGTTGCCATTAGCATAAGCTACCCTAACCACAACCACCTCTCTTTCAACGTAATATTTATTAGCTGGGTTATCGCTAAGTTAGCATGAGCATAGGTTACGAGATGCAGTCTTCTCATTACCCTTTATCTAAACTTAACTACCTCTAATTTTAGCTCATTGCTAACTTAGCATTAGCATAATTAATGAGAAGTAGCCTTCCCATCACCTTAACATTTCCACTTCTCTTGTAATGTAATACTTTCTAGCTAGTGTAATCGCTAACTTAGCAGTTTCACCAGGACTTACACTTCCAGGCCAAGGAATGAAGGTAGCTGATCGCAGACTGACGCATGAAAGGCGAGTCACGTAACTAGAGGTCACGTAGCTGCTCCAGCTGCAGTTATACCTACTTCTGAGGATCCACTCCGTGTATAGATATAAATGTCTTATTCTGAGGTTCAGAAAACACAATGACTCTTTCATTCAGGTTATTACACATTAAAGAAAACTGTCAGTATAACTTCCTAAATCGTCCACACTGGACCTTTAACGTGGGTCCGTCTGCCTCAGTCGAATAAATACCAAACTCTACTGTAAATAAATCACAAATATGCTCCATGACCTTCCTGAAGAACAAGCAGTAAATGGTTGGAGGGAGACCTCCTTCATGAGTAGTGCCCTACATTACACTGACGACAGGATGACGCTCTGCAAAGAAAACCCTGACGTAGCTCTCCGGTCCTGTGTTTGGAACCTGACCCCACCTTGGCTGCAGGGAGTTGGCCGCCAAATCAGGACGAGGCCGGATACCATTGTTGGAGCATCGATGTGAAACCTGAATCCACACCTAACAGGCATGTGAGGCAGAAACACTGCTTTACTACAGCAGAGCCAGAGGTTTTTGGACATAAAGAAGACGACGACGACCCGACGAGTTCAGAGCTCAGGAATTTACTCTGTTTACATGCGAGCTGATAATCCGGTAACAGGATTTGATTTGATGAAATGCTCCAAAGTAAATATCTGGATTAGAATAATTCAGCCTCTGTTAAATTGATTTTTATGCAAATACAGAAACCTAATACCACTAATCCCTGCTTCATGGGAGTGTCACTTCACAGCAGCCTGCGCATGACGTGTGGATCAGTGACAACAACTCACATTCCTCATGTCGGCTCGTGTGGCACGTTTCCATTGTTTACTGTTTATGATGTGTAATGTTTATTGTTCCTGAGCAGCTATAAAAAGCATCAGCGTTCCTCTGCTCTGAGCTCCAGGCTCCACCTGCTTGGTATTTGTGGTTGTCAGAGTTTGTCTGCTAAATGTTTTCACTGGCATTCGTCTCGGGTGTTACTGTGTTTTCAGGGCTGAACTCGAGGTCAGTGGCAGGATGATGATGATGATGATGATGATGATTACATAACAGCCTGTGCTGTGAATTATAGGACTACAGCCTACAATTACGCCAGTGTTTTTGCTTGAGAAGGAACTTCCTGTCTCTTTCCTGTCTGTGTAATCAAACAACATGAACCCAGCAGGACCTGCGAATGAGGGCACTGGGTTTAGACCACCGTAACGTTAACAGCATGTTACTGTAGCTACAGCAGGATCAATTTATCAGTCTTTGGTCCAGAGTGAAATATCTGGAGATATTTTGGATAGTTTAACGTGACAGACGTTCCTCGTCCCCACAGGAGTAACCTGAAAGTTTTTGCTATCTCTTATTTTATCCAGTGCCACGCAGTTAAACAACTCTTTAAAACACTATTTCATTGACAGAATAATCTCTAAACATGAATTCTACTGAGCCTCACATGCAGTTTGAGATTAATGCTAACATAGCATGCTAACATTACAATGTTAGTGATATGCTAACAATCGCATGTTATCATGCTAACTTGTAACTTTAGCATTTAATGTTAATTATAACCCAGCATGTCTTTGTCGTTTTAACTTTGACTGAAAAATCCTTCCACCAAATTAAAAAAAATGCACATTACTTATTTATATTTATTATTCCACAGCAGTCGTAGTGAGGAGCTATTTTATTTTTCAAAGTTGCAATGAGTTCACATAGTACTAATAAAAAGACTCATTTTTAAACCATAATTCTTATTTGATTTGGATTTAGGGCCCAGGAGTTGATCTGTTGAGCTGAGACACACCTGATGGCAATATTACTTAATGAATGTATCAAAAAAAGCTCACCAGCACCTGAGCAGCATTTAACAAGCAGCCATTTTGTTAGCGTTTCAGCCCTTTGTTGCATATTACAGCGCTGAAAGTTTCCCTCTGGTTTATAGAGTGTGACCCGTTTTGCTCTGTCTCTGTAGCTCACCCCTTTTATACCTGAATAAATTATGTGTGTGGAGAAATCTGACAGTTTGAATTCTGGGACGAGGCTGTTTTCTGACACAGTGCACGTTTAGATGTTAAATGAGTGAAAGCAGATCAAAATATTTTATATTTCATATACAAATTCTTTAAAAAATAATGTTTCAGCTCAGAAATGAAATTAGTTTGTTGTTAAGCTATAACTTTAATGGTGTTTTGGTAGGATGATTTGTCCCAATTCTGGTGATTATTAGGCCAGTGTCTGCTGTGCATTCAGCTGAATGTTAATAAACCTCTAGCAAGAGTTTGGGCAGTGATAGGTTTTGCCTACAAAACTGCAAGCCAAGATAAATGTTTTTTTATAATTACGGGTTGTTGTTGTTTTTTTGTTTTTTTACAAAGTTTTTAGTTTTCCACAATTCTCCGAGTTCACAAACTTTTACCCTTGTAAAACTGTGGAGGATTAATAGAAAAATTATGAATTTGATTATAAAAAGCGGCACAGTAATTACAGCCTTAAAACACAAAATGAATTCACTTCATCAGTTTTAAAATCAGGTTGAAGCAGTAGATCACCACTGCAACAAGCTGCAGAGTTCAGTGAACGCACCATCTGCAGCCTTTAGTTAGCAGTGTTTGGGCTGTACCTTGTGTTAAATTCGTGCCTTGCTGAGTTTCTGCGCAGTCATACTGAAGGTTTACAGAAAAGAAAAGGAGGAAATGTTGTGTGTGTGTGTGTGTGTTGGGGGGGATGAAAAGCTCTCTGGTTTCTGAGATAACTGAGCACTTCATGTGTGAGCTTCCTTTTCTCAGATCCTGCGTACCTCAGTGGGTTTGCTTCAGTCTCTCTTTTCTTTCATGTCTCGTCTTTGAGGTTTATTCCTCCGTTCCTCTGACTTCTCTTCACTTCAACATCTGACTTTCCACAGCGTGACATTTAGGTTTTCTTGTTGACTCAACAGACGGGGACGTTTGAGTTGTTCATGAAGCAGAATTTAGGTTACTGTACCTCCTCTGACATCCTGTTTTATATTTGTGCCTGAATTCACTTCTGTCAGAATTTCACAGCTACTTTAAGTGATTACAAAATTATACATTTAAGAGCATTTAATTCAGTTAAAGACACAGTGTTTTGCAAAACACAAGGCGCACCGCACTGCCTTTTTCTTTTGATAATTGAATGCCACTCATAAAAAACGCTCGCTGCACCTGTTTATTGTTCCTGCCATGTTGAGGCAGAGGGTCTGTGTGTGGCTCTGGTTGAGGGTGAGAGGCTGTCAGCAGATAAACAGAGATCTGTGTGGGTACATGAGACCCTAAAGAAGAGGCTGGATCATGGGGAGAACCACCAGTTGGTCCAGGAGCTTCTCCTCCATCATGGACGTTTACAGTACTGCACTTATCTGCTGTTTTCTATTGAGATGCTGCTAACTGTGCTTTGTAAAGTCGTATAGCTCTGGGTATCCAGCAGCCACTACCACCAGTTTCTCCTCCATTGAAACTGGTTTTTTGCTTGCACTTTTCTGCTCTGAGCTGAAGTTTTTTCAACTGGAGGACTTCACAGCGCTCCAGCAGAAACACCAGGTGCCTAAAGTGCAGAAACATGAAGTGTGTAGCAAAAACCGTGAGCAAAACTTTCACCATCATTAAAAACTATTACAAAAAGCCGCCTCCAACTGCGTCTGTTGCACATTATGGCATGTAGCCTTCTGCATTTGTCTTCTAAGTTTAGGCCTTTTTGTCTCCATGTATGTTAGTTTGTTTTTCACTTATACAATTACATCATATTTCTTTCACGCTTCTTCATCCAGAGTCAACTGATCCTTGGCTTTAGAGTTTAACCTACATGTGGGAATATGAAACTTTACTCTAATTGTGAATTTGTCCAGGTATGTGTCAGTCGGCCTCGCAGAGCTCATTTATGAACAATAGAGAAAGTCTCTGTGGTCGAGGTGTGAGGTGAAAATGGCACAGCAGCACAGGAAGTGAGAGAATAAAAGCAGGTTTTGGTTTCAGGCCCAGTGTTGAGTCGTGCTCCCTGCTCTGATAACTTCCCTTTGGCAGCTCAGTGTCAGAAACATGTGTTAACCGGGGGAATTTTTCTCAGTCATATCATTTTTTTAAACTGGTCACAACACAGCAGATGAGACTTTCCCATGAGTCACGGTGCGGTGGACTCGGTGGCGGCATTACACCCTGTTTCTAAGAACTGCTCCTCTGTGCCATGTCCAGTAAACCAGTCTACAGCTGGTGAAATGTGTTTCCCTGTCATGTTTATGTAGGACACTCAGTGTTCAGTCAGAAATGAGCATTGTTTCACTGCATTGTTCGTGCTCATCCGGTCTGATGACAGAAAACAAGTGGTCTCTCGAGGTATTGTGGGATGTCTGACCACACGCAGCCTTGTGGTGTTAGTGGGACACAGACGCACACTCTCACTCTGTGTGAGGACAGATTAGCCCCATTCATGCTAACAATACAGGCCTTCATGTTGTTTCATGACCAGAACACACGTGTTGTGTCACTGCACCTTAAAATGATACTTAAAAATATATGTATGTTTATAGTTTAATACTTCTGCAGTCAGAACCGAGGCGTAATATTGTGATTATACAACTTTGACCAACAAATAAAATATGTAACCAAAATATATCCATGATGAGGCGCAGTTAGCTCTCAGAGTCAAAAACTTTTTGTGACCGTCTCAGTTTCCATGGAAACACATGGGGTCTGACAAAGGCCCAGATCACACAGAAATTGTTTTGCAGGTTGCAAAACACGAGGTGCGCCGCAGTGCCCACCTGCTGTGCCTTTTTATTGTTGCCATGCAACCACCCCATCACCTCCTTATTCTAACCTTTCTGTGTAATCAATGTATTGTTAATCTATTTATTGTATTTATCCTGCAGTAATCAGTGTGTAGCTGCTGCCATGTTGAGGCAGAGGGTCTGTGTGTAGCTCTGGTTGAGGGTGAGAGGCTGTCAGCAGATAAACAGAGATCTGTGTGGTTACATGAGACCCTAAAACTGACAGTCAAGCAGCACTTACCCTCTGCACCTGCATGAGAGAAAATCACTCTCCACAGCAGCAGACGGCGGTCGTCTGTATTTGTCATTTAAAAAGGAGAAACAGGAAAACTGTCTTGATGCTAGTTAGCCAGTTAGCACATTAACAACACAATGCTAAAGAGAAAAATAATCTGACCTTATGGAACAAGTTTGCTCTGGTCTCACTCCCTCTGGACTTTAACTCTTTGTTTACTTTCCTCACTTCAGTTTCTCTTCTCATGCTCTGAGCAGAACGGACAATCAGAGTGATGTCACTCACAAACGAGTTCAGCCATCGCTGACGCTGATTCCACATGCTTAATCGGGCAAAAATAAAAAGCCAAGGAGGGCCGACGAGGGGCCACAGTGTGGGACACACCACAGCGTCAAGGGCGACAGATGCTCAGTGACGGCCTAACATTGACCGACTGCCGGCTGGGTGTGTCAGAGCCTTGACCTGCATCACTGCTCTTTGCTAACAGCTGAGTGGGTGTTTGAAAAACTCGACAAATAACACAGATAGAGCCGCCCTTCAACAGAGAAGAGAAAACATCAAAAGTCTCATATTAGAGAAGCTGAACTGTTCTGCATATTTTGTTTGATAAATGAATACAACCATGAATTGATTTTCTGTCAGCTAACGAACGTGAACGTGATGAACACAGAGTGTTTTCTGTTGATCTCATTGAATTGCTCACTCTCTGTTGCAGGTGGTACAAGCTCCACTCTAAGACGGGGAAGAAGGAGAAGGAGCGAGGAGACATTCAGGTCACCGTCCAGTTCACCCGAAACAACCTGACAGCCAGCATGTACGACCTCGTCATGAAGGACAAGAGCGCCTCCACCTTCGTCAAGCTGAAAGAGCGCATGAGGGCCAAGAGGAGATCCAGCGACGAGGACTCGGCATCGGCCGTCGTATCGAGCAGTTCGGCGTCCCTTTACCGGATGCGGCACCGGCTGCCGAGTGACGGAGGCGGGGAGGAGGATTACGAGGACGACGAGGGCGGCGAGGTGCGGCGGAGCAAGATGAGGACCTTCTTCCTGAGAGGGAAGCTGAGGAAGTCTTCGGACACTCGTTCCAGCACATCGCTGGGCTCGGAGAGCAGTGAGTCGTCATCACGGGGTGGGAGCCTCAGCCCCACGGCCGGCATCAGCGTGGTGGTCTCTGACCTCTCCAATTCACCCAGTAACAGCAGCAACCTGACAGTCGACAACAGCCCAGGTGAGTCTGAGACCACGTCATCACTCACTGAGGAATATTTGACTGTTACATCACTATAAACTCACAGTCATCACTTTCTTTAGTCGATACACAGAGGGTCAGGTTTACCTTTTCTGGGACAACAGCAGTTGTTTTGGTTAATCATTTGTTTATAATAGAGGTGGGCAATACGGCCAAAATCTTCCGTCACGGAATATTTAATTGTATTTCATGGTAACGGTGTATCACGTTACAGTACGAGATTATTTTTTAAAAAAAACGTACTTAATCAAATTTGTTTATTTTTTTATGTCACCAAGAAATTTTGTTTTCAGGTTGTCCGTCTCATTCTCTAGAACGTGATATCTCAAAAACGCCTTGAGGGAACTTAGTCTAATTTGGCACAAACGTCCACTTGGACTCAAGAATGAAGCATCAGTTTTTGGTGGTCAAGGTTCAAGGTCGCTTTGACCTTGTTTGTCTCATTCTCATGAACCTGATATCTCAACAATGTCTTAAAGGATTTTTTCCAAGTTTGGCACAAACATTCACTTGGGCTCAACAATGAACTGATTAGATTTTAGTGGTCAAAATTCACTGTGACCTCACAAAATATTGTTTTGACCATAACTCAAGAATGTACGTTAATTATGACAATCACATCTCAGGAACAGAAGGGGAGCTTTAAGGTTCCTTTTTATTTTTTGAATTTTAAAAATATGCAAAACTGACATCAGAACTTAATAATTAAAATAACATAATTAAAATGATTAATCCATTATTAAAATATTGTGTATTATTATGATAGACTAAAAGATACATATATATATATATGTATGTATTTTATTTATATTTTCTTTCATATTTAAAATAAATAATCTACTTATGCATTTCAGCTAAAGCCACCATGCATTTCTGTTGCAGAACTTACAGGAAAGTGTAAGTTTCAGGTTCATTTATGTAGAATATATAAATATAAACCACTTCCTCAGAGTTATTTCACACCAGTTCACTCAAAGTGTGAAAAAACAGCAGGAGCAGTTTGAGGTTTTGTTCTTCTTTATAAATTATGATGTCATATTTAAAACTGTGAGAGGAAGCTTAGCTGTCGAGAAAACTGATGGGCGGCTGACTGTGAAACGTTTTTATCTCTGTGCTGCAGGAGAGATGATTATGAAACAGGAAGATGAAACAAACTCCATATTTTTCCTTTAATTATCTTAATGACGGTTAATGGGTTTTATGTTTTTACATCATTTGTGAGCTGATTTATGTCAAAGAGGGATGAATGTATTACAATAATGTATAAAACAATATAAAGTCTTGTCAGCATGGAGATGTTGTCGTTTAAAGTAAAATGTTCCAAACATTTGCCACAGACACTTCAGAGCTTTTGTTTTGCCTCTGTTGGTGATAGCTGTGTGTGTTTTCGGGGGGGTTTGTCCCATTCTTATGAAAACAATATCTCAAGAACGCCTCAAGGGAATTTTCTTCAAATGTGGCACAAACATCCACATAAACTGAAACATGTTTTTGGCCATGACTCAGGAATGCATACTCTAATTCTGACAAAACTTAATGTCTAACAGGATAAAATACTGAAGGTCAAATGATATAATGACATGCAGATATGATCATGCATCCCTGTATAGATTCTGTGTGTGTGAAGCATCCATGTTTTCACAGACATGCTCATAAACTGTCAGACACGCGACAGGTTCACGCAGGCGCACATCTGTGAGGTGGTAATTCTATTTTTTTGCGATAACCATCATGTGAATAGAAGCTCTTAGTTCACTACTTTAATTACTTTAAGGTGTTTTGGTGGCATCTCGGCACACTGAACTGCCAACTCTGTCAGACACACCGTGCACCACCACCTCACAACACAGACTGTGGGTTGTAGCTGCTGCAGCAGTGGACCAATCACACAGCTGCAAGAAAACCATACAGCTTGTCTGTTTTTTAAGATGGGTGAAAAAGGATTGAATGCAGACATCCTTTCACTGGAGGTGTCTCAGTGCTACTTGGTGCTCAGTTATTTTGATCCCAGTCCTGCTGGAAGGTTCGTAAAGTGGTTGTTTATCTGCATCTGTGTTTGTCTCTCTGTCCTCTGTGTTTCTTTTTATTCGCCCTGTTCTCGCAGAGCACACAGCGAACACGTCGCCCAAATCGTCCTCTCTCAAATGTGAGTTTGGTGATGATGAGGCCGGTGAGATCACCATCGCAGTGCCTCAGCCCACAGTGTGCGTTAACGGAAGCCATTCTTACAACGTCCAGCCCCTGGACCCAGGCTCAGGAAAGCCTAAGGATTCTTTAGGCCTGGGACTGTTGCAGAAGTCTCTTCCTCTCTCCATGTCCCTGCAGAACCTCAGACCCTCCACAGACCTCCCCAAAGGCCCCGTCGGAGACGGGCGCCGCTGGTCCTTTGACAGGCCCGACGAGGAGGAGAAGGCAGCCATAGCGGCGGCCCTGGAGCTAAGTGGCCCCATGCTGGGTGACGAGGAGGAGCCGCTGGGACACGCTGCTCCGCCCAAAGCCACCTCCTCGTCCTCCACCTCCACAGTGGAGTCGGAGAGCCAGGGGAAAAAGCAGAGGAGGAACTTTTTCTCCCACGGGAGGAGTGAGTCTGCGGGGAAAGGGCAGAGTCAGTCCAAGGATGAGTCTGAACAGGCCCCTGCTGCCACCGAGGAGAAACACAGGGGATGGTTCGGATCAAAGGATTCGCACAGCAAACCCAGGTGAGACACACACACACACTGAGACACACACACTGAGACACACACTGAGACACACACACTGAGACACACACTGAGACACACACACTGAGACACACACACTGACACACACACTGTGAACACACACTGAGACACACACTGTGAACACACACACACAGATACACACAGTGACACACACACTGAAGACACACACTGACACACACACTGTGAACACACACTGACGCACACACTGACACACACACTGAGACACACACAGACACACACAGACACACACACTGAGACACACACACTGAGACACACAGACACACACACTGAGACACACACTGTGAAGACACACACTGAGATACACACTGTGAAGACACACACTGAGACACACACACTGAGACACACACACTGAGACACACAGAGACACACACACTGAGACACACACTGTGAAGACACACACTGACACACACTGAGACACACACTGTGAAGACACACACTGAGACACACACACTGAGACACACACACTGAGACACACAGAGACACACACACTGAGACACACACTGTGAAGACACACACTGAGACACACAGAGACACACACACTGAGACACACACTGTGAAGACACACACTGAGACACACACTGAGACACAGAGACGATGAATCACTGACAGGTTCACGACTCACGACATCAGACAGGTGATTAATTATCTTTTCAAAACTAATGAGCTGAATCAGGAGGGTTAAAGGAAAAAAACTGTCTGAGTAGCAGAGTTTGTTAAGTACAGGGACCGGTTGCATAAAACACCTTAAGTTTTCACCTTAAGTATGACACTTAAGGTTTTCTCCTTAGCTGAGGGACTTACACAGTTGCACAGAACCCCTTAAGGCGTTTCCTTTGTTAAGAAAACCTTATTTACTGTGTTGAAAGAGATTTTACAGCGGTACATGTTTCCATGGAGATTGTTTGTTTGCTTGGACTCACACTGTGACGCCTGTTAACGTCTCATAAAGTTGTCTTACAGTTAGACAGGGAAAAAATGGCAGAAGAAACTAAGACAAGGAGGAAAAGAATAAACTTCTGGAGGAATACAATCATAGAAAGAACAAACTACAAAATAAATCTGATTTCAAATACCAGGAAACAGAAAACGACTGTAGGATGAAGCAACTGTTGCACTTCAGGTAAAGTCAGAGGTACCTTAACGTTATTTTCTTTTACCTTGCTATGGTTGCTAAGGTCTTTTTGCAACGATCTAGGGATTCCTGAAGTATAAGATCAAGACAAGGAGAAAACCATAAATACTTAACTGAACATTTTAAGGAAACCTTAAGGAGAAGACTTAAAGGTATTTTGTGCAACCAGTTTTTGGGGGGAAACCTTAACTAGGACTTTAAGGAAAATCTTAACGTAAGGTGTTTTGTACAGTCGGCGCCAGACTCTTCACTCTGAGTCCGATATTTCCAGAGCAGAGGAGCAGTTTGTGTCGGCCATTATCAGAGTGGTTGTTTACTTTTCACTTCCTGTGGAGCAACATGGCAGCTGGAAGTTGCCTCCAGCTCTGAACACTTTCCTCCTCAGCTCCTGGTCTCAGTCTGGTTACAGCAGGTATCTGCAATGCAGATGGAGGAGAGCAGCTCCGTCAGGCTGCAGCTCCGTCAGGCTGCAGCTCCGTCAGGCCGAGGCCTCGTGCATGCTTCACTGATAATGTCAGTTTACTGCAAAGATGGTGATATGAGCTGGAACAATATTTGTTCTCTTACAGGTTGTGTGTGAGTCGCCTGCTGCACTGTAACCGTCTCTGTTGTGATGAGTGTGTTGCTCCTGCAGTGCAAAATGTATCTTAATCCAGGCCTTAAAGAACTTTAAACAGGGTGTTTACTTTTTATTTTTATCAATCTACTCGATTGAGACCAAGAAACAAACCACAGTATCGTAGTGTTTCTCCACACTGAGCGTAAACAGAGTGTTGGGCTGATAAGCGGCTGCTGATTGAGGCGAGCTCAGCTTTTCTGGACCATAGTACACTCAATACGTTTCTGCCAGCTCTGTAACTATACGTTTCCACAGCCTACACACCCACATGCTGTTATATCCTTGGGGAAAAGTGCCAAGTTGGCACCAGGAGCACTCAGTAATCATTACAACCAGCTGCATCAACTTTTCTGACATCATGGCCTAGTGAACACACAGGAGGCTCAGAGACGGATGTTCGGGACGTGGACTGGTGCCAGGTTTTGTTTTTCTTAGTACGATCGATTTCAACAGTGAAAGTACAATTTTTGATTCAAAGTGTTTGTATAACGGTTACTGTTAAAGCTGCAGTTGGTAAGATTTTTATATTTGTTTTTTTTTTCCTCACCTCAGATGTTTTCAGAAACATATTTTAGTCACTGTTCAGCTGTTAAATGAGAGTTTGCTCGGCCGCCATATTGGATGCAATTAAACAGGAGTAATAAGCTCCGCCCACCAGCTGCACAAACAAAATGCTCAGTACAGTAACAGGTGGGGCGGGAATCACCAGAGGATCCATGATCCGATATTATCACGATATTTTTAAATACGTTGCAATGTATAGTGATTTATTACCTTTTCAACTGTAAATACTGTTTCCAAAGGAAAACTGTAGTGTAGTGTGAAGATAACAAAAGAAAATCCAGGTTAAAAATAAGTGTTGAATTTCATGTTGGATCTGTGGACGGCAGCAGCACACGCCCGGCTGGACACTGCCATCGTCAGGTGACTGAGATTCAATGTAAGCATGTCTAACGTCAACTGATGCAGAATAACAATGACAGATGACGATTTTAATTTTGTTGTTTTTAAGTTGTGGTTTTAAGTATCCAAAATCCAAATGTCTCCTGCCAACGTCATCTAGAATAACGACATTTAGTTGTAAGGTATGAAGACCAAAACTTGGACGCCATAATGTTCACGTCCACTCAAGAGGAATTCAAATGTTGTTAGTTATATTTAAAATATCATCAGCCAGCCCAATTTTCAGTCCAACCAAAATTTAACGCCTGTCTGACGTTACAGTTCAACGTCTTTCTGACGTCATATTGCCGTCTGGTGCCAGCTGGGGTGTTAGTCTCGGCTCACATGTTTACAGCCTGGTTCAAAAATACAGTTTTGGTCTCTACAGATAATTTACCCGTTCGTGACGACTGTAAGAGGAGCGACTCAGCAGTTTACAGTTTATTGAGACGCAGAGTTACACATGAGTAAGGCCATGGCCGCTTTGAGTGACAGTCTGTCTGCTGATAGTGTCAGTCAGTTCCCCCCCTCGCTCCTCCACAGCTCCACCCTCTCGTCCAAATATGGTCATTTCTGGCTCCAAAAATAAGATGGCGACAGCCTTAATGTCAAACTCAAGGCTTCAAAAGGATTTTCTACAAACCAATAGGTGACATCATGGTGGATGTCAGTTATTTGTACAGAGTCTGGTTACAGCTTGTCGTGTTGCCCCCAAGTGGCCAAAAAATTACTGCAGGTCTAAAGGTGTTTTTCCAGCCAGTGAAGCAACATTAAAGAAAACTACTGTTACAAATAACGGAATGAAAATGTGAATGTACATTTTGAGTCAATGAGTAAAACCAGAATAAACAGTGTGTAAAAGAATGAATACGATGTGATTGAGACAGAAACCTGCAGCAGGCCTGGAGCTGAGCTGTGTGAACCTTCCTCACTAACCAAGAGGACTGTGTGCCCTTCTTTCACAGCCTGGTGGTGTCACCTAAACTAGAGCCCAGCACAGACCCCCACCCACCACCCCTCTCACCCAGTCACCATCCCCCGGGTCCCTCTGAGGTTTCCCCACTGCATCACACTAACCCCTTCACCCCCTCACAGAGCACACCGCCCCCCATCTCTCCCTGCAACCCTTTCTTCTCTCTGCTCCAGCACAACCCTTTCTATGATGACATGCTAACCCCTCAGCCCCTAAAATCTTCGCTGCCTCCTCTGCCCTATCTCTCCAGCGCCCGGCCCCCCATAGCTCATCTCTTTCCTCAGGCGAGTAACCCCAACCCCACCCTGACTCACACCCGCCTAACCACAGAGGACTCCATCAGCGGCGCAGAGAGCAGAGCGGAGAGACGACCTCTTCCTCCGGCTCCCACGGAACAGGAAGAACCTTTAAGCAGGAAGTTGTCCAACCCTTTTACGTCTGGCGGGGAGCCGGACCCAGACCCAGAGTGGGACGAATCCTTTGAAGCGTTTGCAGCTGGCAGGCTGCAGTCTCCTGAGGATCTGACCACAGCCTGCAGAACACAGCACAACACACCCAGAGACCGTCCACTAGAACACTGCGACGATAAAGCAGCATCACTACTCACAGCAGATCACAGCACGAATGTGAACGACGCACGACTTTGCACAGGATTTATGTTCGAAGCACAAAAAGCCGTCAGCCAGGCGTCTCACACGCATCATGCTGACACATTTGCACAATTCCTGGAGACGATCCCGGAGCACACGAGCTTCGAAAGTGACAACGCAACTTTAAACACTAACACACCAAAACTGGATGCTTGCACTAAAACTAATGAAGCTAACAGTCCGACTAACACAGACGATTTACCCGACACTAATATGCATCACGCCCCCGGTCACGCCTCGTCGCTGCAGCTCAGCAGCAGCTCCCCTGATGCTGGATCTTCAGGTCTCGGCAGTTCAGCAGAAGAGGATTTCCTCTCCTGTCTCTCGTCTTACTCCGATAAATTCTCTGCATCCTCCTCTGAGGAAGCCGAGGCACAGAACTTTGACAGGAACATCCTCGGCTTTGAGCGCTCCTCTGACTCGACTGTTGCAAAACAAACAAAGGCCTCAGAGTCTGAAGACGACATCACTGACAGCAATGATGTGTCTGTAGTGGAAGCAGCCCAGCACACTGTGGTTCAGCACAGGGACGGTGATGGAGATGGAGAGGTAGATTTAAACGGTTCAGAGGGGTCGTTGGCGCGGCACTCCCCGGTGCTCACACACCAGCAGCCTGTGATCACTGCAGCAGAGACAGGAAGTGAAGACGCAGTCACTAACTCGACAAACTTTTCCAACACTGATTTATCACCACAACTACAGCCACACTCAGACGTCTCCTCACAGCCCGACAACACAGAGGATGGAGACAATTTTTCCAAAGTGTTAAATGATTCCTCTGTAAGTAACACCACGGACGTGATGACCTCTACGACTCCAGATGATGAGCTCTGCTCCACACACCCGTCATTACACATCATAACCTCGTCCCCTGACATGAGGCAGAGCTCGTCAGACTCACCCATGGAGAGCACAAGTGTCGGAGGGCAGGGCGCGAGCCAGCGTTCTCCAATACCATTTGGCCTTTTTGGTGATTTCCTCAACAACAGTCACATCACGAACAGTCCCAGCCAAGACTGTGATGACACACTGTCACACACTCATGTGTCCGATCAGAGCAGCTTTTTCCAAAGCCTTTACGTCAGCGCCGACTCGCAGGGTTACCAAACCTGTGAGTCTCACCCGTCCTCCAAATGCTCCAGCAGCTTGGAGCCAAACGAGACGCTGCACTCTGCGACCTCGACGCTGTGCGGTGAGCTGAGTGAGAGTCAGACGACTGAAGAAGGTTCAACCAATGCACGCAAGCCATGTAATGGAGAAATCAACCAAACCGACCAATGTGAAGGATCCGTCTGTGCAGCTGAGGACAAGACGACGACTCTCGAGCCGAGTGTCATGACAGGGGATCACAGTTTACTCCCCGCAGCATCGACTGACTCTGACATGAGCTGTAATCCAAGGAACCTCACAGAAGGAGGTGTGGAAAGTCAGCATGTCGTCCTCAGTGACGTGTTCTCAAATTGCCCTCAGGCGCAAAGTGCCACACTTCACCGCTCCCAGTCTGAAGGCACACTGACACTCGCTTTTGACGAACTCCTCCTGCCCTCCTTTGGGAGTGATCCTGGTGCGATACAGGAGTCCTCCTCGGCCCCGCCCGGCCTTGACCTCCCCTCTCTGACCTCCTTTGCTCCCTCTCTAACCCCTCTATGTAGCAGCTCCCCTGCAGCGCTCTCTTCCCTCCCTTCTTTTGCTGGCACTACGTCGACATCACCACCCAGTGCGGCACAAGCTGCGGCGCCAGAGCCAACGCTTCAGGAGACGCAGCAGCAGCAGGCAGCCAATCAGCAGAACAGGTGAGGTTGCACATGCTCAGTGCGCGGTGACAAGGTGGAGAGGAAGCACTTTTTCCCACTTCCAGAAATCTCTATCCTGTCGTTTCTTCAGTCTCCCTCTGCCACTCGGCTTCCGCCTGCTTTTCTTCTGTGCTGCAGACTCTCGAGGGGTTTCTCCTCTGTGGTGTGACCTTCTCTTTTTTATCACTTTGTTCACACACACACACACACACACACACACACACACTGGTGTTAACAGGACTCCTCTGCAGGTGTCTTGTGTGTCCTGGCTCTGTGGTGACGGGAGGGGAAACAGAGCCTCAGGCCAATTAGCAGTTATTATTTTGCCCTGATTCCTACCACACACACCCCCTCCTTTCCAACACACACACACACACACACACACACACACACACACACACACACACACACACACACACACACACTAACCCCTCCCTCCCCACAGGGCCAGCTCGTGTTCTCACACCGCCACACTCATTTGCCAAAACCTCAACCAGAACCGGGCTTTTCCACGAGGCAGAGAAGGTGTTGTTGTGTCACTGATAGCGTTTCCTTTTCACCTCGGGGTAATAACACATTTAACACAGTCCTACATGTTTGATTGCACCGACGCATGCAATTAAGTCTTTCAGTTTGGAGCTCATTTAATTTCAATTTTCACCAGTGCTTCCTTTAATGAGGACTTTTCACATGTCTAACCTCCTCTTACTCCTGATCACTGACGTGGAGAGTTTGTGGGATGTTAAAGGGTCGATCTGAAGCGTCTGTGTCTGGTGTCGTCCTGGAGGTCCAGAGGACGATCTGTCGTTCTCATATAATGGCTGAAACCTTTATTCCCTGAACGAGATATGTGGCAAAGATTGTGGTTGTATGAGTGGAAGTCAGTGCACTGAGTGAGTAGGTGTTCTGATAACAGATTTCCTTGTAAATGTAGGTCACTGACACAGGAAGCTGTCTTTCCTGTGTTGTTGTCGACTTGAAAAGGTCGTTTAAGTTGACCTGAACAAAGAGCTGGTTTCTGGTTGTTTGTTACTGAACTGACCAGCAGGCAAATTGACTTAATTCAGCACCTGAACAATGAGGCAGCGGCATATTTCAGCCTCTGCAAGATTCTGTGTTGTGAAAAAAACACAGATGTTGTGATACCTGTATTTCAAAGAGCCTGGACCTCCAGAACGACAGCCAGACGTATTTATATCAGAGTGTTTGGTGTAAATCTAAGAGGCCACAGGGGTCGTACGCTGGTGTGAAGTGTGATACCTGACTGTGTGTGTGCGTGCTGCTTGTTGTCGTCCCCTCCAGCCCCCACCCAGTGAAGCCCCTGACCACTGCCATACAGGCTGAGGAGAAGCGGACGGAGGGCCGGTCAGTGCTGGCCACCGGCCTGGAGAAGCTCAAGTCCACCATCCACCCGGGGAGGAGCAGCCAGCTCAGCGAGCAGGAGACAGAAAGGAAGAAGGTACGCTCAGGTCATAGTAATAATACTATGAATATAGAGACAGGTTTCTCTTCCCTGAATAATTAAGCCCGTTTTACACAGAGGTGGCGCCATAGAGCTGCTACAAAGCCCCTTCTCTATGCTGCCTTTGAATTTTTACACAGAACCAAATGACGGCGGCATCATGTCGCTCCAGTGTGTGATTTTAGACAGCATGCCGGCATCACAGAATCAAAAGAGGCGTGATGGGCGTGACATGTAAAGGCCCAGACACACCAAAATGGCATCAGAACGTGCAAAGGCCCCCTGCTGCATTGGATCACGCCGCCGTGTCTCAGCCAAAAAGCTGCACATGAACACATCACAAAGACTCCAGCCAACAGCCAATCAGCGCATAACGCTCTGCTCCTGCTGAGAGGAAGTGACTCTCCACAGCAGCAGCAGACGGCGGTCGTCTGTATTCATCTTTCAAAGAGGGAAACAGGAAGAGCGTCTTGATGCTAGTTAGCCAGTTAGCACATTAACAACACAATCAGAGCATAATTACCGTACGCCAGTGAACAATAACACAAACCATCAGGAAACGTTTCTGCTGAAGAGAAAAATAATCTGACCTGGTGAAACAAGTTGGTTTTGGTCTCACTCCCTCTGGACTTCAGCTCCTCCTTTACTCACTGACGCTTCTCTTCTCATGCGCTGAACTGACAAGCAGAGTGATTTCATCACCGACGGGCTCCACCACTGCCGACACATATTCAACACACTGAATTGGCCAAAAGAAAAAATGCCAACGGGGCTGACGAGGGTCAACAGTGCAGGACACACCACACCAACTAGGCTGACAGACGCTTACCGACGACCCAACAATGCCAATCAGCTTGGTGTGTTGTGGCTTTAACACAATAGCGTCAGCCTCTAGTGTGACATATAACACACGTGTCAGCAGCTTTTTATAAACAATAACAATCTTTTTATCTTTGTTACACTTCTGCTGTCTTTCCTGTCTTTATCTCTGTCTGTCTGTCTGTCGTCAGTCTGCGACAGAGGGAGCGGGCTCGTACTACCACCTGAACCACAGTGAACTGGTCGCCCTGCTGGTGCAGCGGGAGGCGGAGCTGGAGAGGCAGAAGGCGGAGTTTGAGCGACAGAGAGTGTTGCTGGCGAAGCGGGAGGTGGAGCTGAAGAAGCTGAAGCCGCAGGTCAAAGATCTGGAGGACTACATTGACACGCTGCTGGTGCGCATCATGGAGCAGAAGCCCACCCTCCTGCAAGTGCGCTCCAAGTTAAAGTGACGACCGCGCGAGGGAGAAGGGTTTGCAGCCGTGTTCACTCTGTCCTCCACAACAGCTCTTTAGTCTTTTCACTGCTATGCTGTCCTTTTTGATACAAATCTGTAGGCACTGAGAGATGTGGAGGCGGCGTTCTCCAGCCGGCATGCTTTACTGTGCTGAAACACGTCCTCGGAGAAGGATTCGGTTCGGGCGGTTCTGAATGTAGCGGGTCCTCAGGTTGTTTTCAGGTTCACTCAGCCAGATGGGTTTGAGCTCACAGAGGAGAGAGCCCAGTAAGTTCAAAACCCATGCTTCCATTTTGGGATCCTGATTGTAGAAACAATGATTCCTCCTCTTCACCTCACCTCACGTGTATCACCTTATCACACAGAGAGAAATGGTAGAGTGTCAGTCCAGAACACGGCACGTCGTATTGCAGCTCGCTCCTCCTCACACAGCGTTTCAAAGAATATTCTCTCAGTGTTGCAGCTCTGTGGGGAAACAGGAGCAAACAACCTGAGGGGACACTCTGGTGGGTTTGCATGTTTCAGACCATTAACTGCAAATTACATAGACTTCAGATCAACGCTGCACATTTCTGTCACATGTCGTCAGGTTTAGATTGATTTTATACCTTCGAGGCAGCCGCTGGTTTCACCTCATTTCAGAGAAGCAGGGAACTCATCGTGCAGCGACTGAAACCTGCTTGAGACAAAAATCTGTCACCGTGAACATTTTGACACTTCTGTGTTTATTTCAGTTTCATGAGGCGGCAGAGAGCTTTTTTCAATCAATGTAAAAATGCTCTGATATCTAAGACGTGACGTTCAGATACACAAAAGCACTCATGAGCTTTACTGGAGGTCTGCAGCAATTGTTATATTGATTTTTAGTTTATCTTGATCAATGGCTCCATCATCTCATCTACAGAATATCATGGAGTTCTAGTCAGATGATAAATCTATAAACTGACTAATTGTTGCAGCTTTTCTGTTTTGTCAGAAAATCAATAGACAATTATAAATCTGGTTTTATCTGGCAGCAGTTTGGACTGTCAGGGTTTGGATGTCGGAGCGTCCAAGATATGCCAAAAAGAGGAGTTCAATCATATATAAATACACGACAAAATGTTCACTGCAGTGGATCTCGAGCAAGTTTCAAACTTCTGCTGTTTTTCAGCCTGAATGTTTTTGTGTCTCTGTGACTCATGATAACATTTTTTTAACTTGGTGCAGTGTTAACAGAGAGCGCTGCAGGCAGCAGCAGAGAAACAGGCTGCAGTGTAACCTCTCGGGTCGTGTGCACACCTTCAGCGTTCGTCCACTAACAGTGTTTGTTTTTGTCACTGACAGGCTCAGATTGTTATTCTAAGTGTGACAGCATGATGAAAGGATCCCTACAGAGATAGAGCTTTGTGTTAAAGAGTAAGATCCTTTTTGTTTAACCAGAAACAGCCTCGAAATTACCATCAACAAACCCACCAGACTCCATTTAAATAAACAGTCATGTTAGTGTGTATAGAGGCAGCATGTTGTCACAGCTAACTGGTGAATTAAGGGTTGAACCAAGATGGCTATTCTGAATTGTATTTTGTTTCTGTCGACTTTGAATGAAGCGTGTTTAATGATGATAAAATGACTGTTTATTTAAATGCAGTCTGGTGGGTTTGGTGATGGTGATTTCAGGGCTGTTTCTGGTAAAACAAAAAGGATCTGACTCTTTAACACAAAGCTCTATCTCTGTAGGGATCCTTTCATGATGTTGTCACACACTTAGAATAACAATCTGAGCCTGTCAGTGACAAAACAAACTCTGCTAGTGGACACACAGTGACGGTGTGAACACGCCCTGAGTGGTTACATTGCAGTCTGTTTTGCCGCTGCTGCCAGCTCTCATTAAATCCTGGACCAGATTCAAAAATCGCTGTCCCTATTAGTCACAGCTTTTTTTGTTAACTTTCCAAGAGTTTCCTTAAAAATCGGCCGTAAAATAAATACTAATATTTAAATATGTATGCCCCTCCAATAGGCCAAAATAAAACTATAGTCCTTCCTCAGTGCTTAAAAATTTGTGTTATATATTTCCCCCTTTAACTAATGAACAGTCCCTGAGAGGAGAAGGTTGACAGCAGGCAGGGAGGTATGGCTGCTGAGAAAGAAGGAAATAAATCGACAATCTTCAGGTGTGTTTTAGAAAATAGGAATTTTATTTGAAAGTTTACAGATAATTTGATTGGTGAGGTCAGTTCATGCAGAACCACCGCTGTGTTTCCAGAACACTGATGTTCTCCTGTCTGCGTGCAGCTTCATGTTGTGGACTGACACTCTACAGATGTTCCCTGATAAATACCGAGTGCTCTGACTAGTTACAGGAACTACAAAGCGACGGAGTGCTGTGAGACTTCAGCCGAGTCGTGTGCACATCACTGGGAACTGATTGTAGCTTCCGAATGTTCAAAGTGTTCTTAGCCAGCAAGTGAATGGTTTCTTTTCATACGCACGATGAGTGCTGTTTATCTTTTGCTTGCTCCTTCAGTTTTTCTTCTTTCTGTTCTATGGGCATGTCTTGAAATTACCCATAATGCTCAGCCACATAAGCTAACTGATTCTTGTATGGGTCACGGTGTTATCAGGTGAAGACAGTATCACTCAGTATCAAGATCAGCCATCACAGCTCCTCTGATCTCATGCTTCTGCCTTCCTTCACGTGTGTTATCAACACACTGGTGAAAAAATGCCTGCGAACGTGCCAGTTCTTGACTCCCTCCCCCCCTCCCCTCCCCGCACCCCCGCCCCTCAGTGTCTGCGTGTCACATCTGCTTCTGCTCCAGCACGCATATCGCTAATGCTTTCAGGTGTTACAAAGGGATATATACCGCATTACAGCATATATTGAAATGCCAAATGCTGCCTTATTTTTGTTTTGTTTGGATGTCAAGAATCTGGAACAGTGATACTCAGCGTACGGCTCGTGGGCCAAATCTGGCCCCTGATACGGAGCCAGGAGGCCTCCCTGAAATGTTCTTTCATTCACAGGGAAAGATGTCTTTTTTTTGTACTTTTAATATACAGGAAGCAGCTTTCACATCGCTGTGCGGTAACTGTCCTGACAGCCTCCGACCCACAGGAATGTTCCCCAAAAGAAGCGAAGCGTTTTTAGCAGCTGCAGCTACAGTCCAGGGTCGTGACGTGCAAGCTAGTGCAGCATCATGTTGATAACTGCATATTGTAGCAAGACGACGGCAATCATTGAAATGACCAAAGATTTTTACATATTTGGAGAATATACAATCATCTGAAGGTTGGACACCAAAATTATCAGCTCCTCCATCTTGTAGTCTTTCCGTCTCTAGGATGCCTGCCCGCTTCTTGATCCAAAGCCAGAAGTTCAACCAGGTGAACTCTGCAGCACGGCTAAATCTTCAGCGAGATAATCGTCACAAATTAACCACTTTAATGATTTTACAGCCCTAAATACAATCACCAGAAATAAAAAGCTAACGTTAGGCTATAAACAAATTACACCATAGTCACATGACTCAACGCCGCCACAACAACGAGGCTGTAAAGCTTCGTCCGGCAGTCGTAGACTTCTTTAGCCACCTGTTAGCATCCACTTTTTTAAAGACGCATTAAATCTTCTAAATTCATAGCAGAGTATTTACTGATGTAGTTTATGTCGTAGATAAAGTGAACGTCTCTTCAGCTTGTGTGAACCACAGACCTTATTTCAGACATCGAACAAAAAAAGCTTCAAGACGAAGAAACAGGAAGTGCTAACATGCTAACTCATTCCTGGGGCACTCTGTACATACATTGTTATTACCTCTCATGGCGGCTTAAAAGTGAGACAACTCTGCCCCCCCCACTCCACGATCGTACCTTATATATTCAGCGGTGAGGCGACATAATGGTGCAACGTTCCTGCCTTGAGCAGGAAGTGTAAAAGCAGCTATTGAGTTTTGTAGGTCTGTGTGCGTTCACGTTGGCAGCGACAGCTTCATACCCCGACTGCCATGTTTTAAACCACTTCCTCTTATTGAAACGATGGGAGGCTGCCAGTTGCTGCAAGGTGGTGCGAAAGTAGCTGAAGGTGCCGGAGTTCATTAAGAAGCATCAAAATAGATCGTTTATCAAACATAGTGTCAGAGGAGAATCCCCTGGATCACCTGACGAACGTCCGGGCTGAGCCCAAAATGTCCTTAAATCCCAGAAACACCCTGCGTTCACATGCGGGGCCTCTGACTGGCCCCTGAACTCCTCACATTTGGGCCCCGGGCAGTACGACTTGAGTATCTCTGATCTAACACTTCATTTTCCTCGTCGCCGCTCGGGGCAGGTTTGGAAGAAGAAAGCCATCTGTTCACTTTTTACCTTGTGTTGATGCTTTATGTTCGATCACTGCACAAAACAAACTGTATGCATAGAAAACGAGCAGTAACAGTGACTTCCTGTGAAATGCCAAAAAAAAAAAAACAAGCCTTGAAATGTAATCTGTGGAGCAGATGGAAACACCTTACAGTATTCTGATGCCACTGTTAACAGCATTTGTGGATGTTCTTGCACTACTTATCCGTCAGAGCATAACGAACATACTGTACCTGTCCGTCCATGTCGGGATAGTTAGATCTACTTCACTCCGTACTGCACTTTCTAACCGCTCTGTGATTTAAGCACTTGGCCGACTTCGACACCACAACGACGATTTGAGCTTGAAGCATACAAAAACATCCGAAACCGTCTTTGTCATCTGAGTTCTGCTGTGCGATCGCAGTACCAAGCGCATAGATGACGTAGAGACATATTCAGTGTGACTCGGCACTTACGAAGAATTAACGTCCTCTTCCATGTCTTCCATTTTTATTTAAGTTTCAACTGATTGTATTTTGTCCTCGAGTGTGTAGCCGGTGGAATGTGCTTAAGGTAGTGTGTGAGATTGGAAAGTTTACAATTCGTGATGCAATTCTGTTTCACAAATTTTGTATATTTAATAAAGAATATTTTGTGTTTCTTGCTCACCGTATGTTTGGTTGTTAATCTTTCTTTGGGCTGTGTGTGTTTTTTTCCAACCACAAGTTGGTAAAATAAATGAGTTTATTCTTCTTTTTATTTGCAAATGTAGAAAACATTTTAGTAATTATAAACTAAAGGAGCTTCTTATTAGTTAGTTTCCTGTCATTAGCCTTTTTTACACAGAGATGTTGCTACAGAGTCCCGTCTTTATCCCTCCTCTGCATTTTTACACAGAACCAAACAGCGGCGGCATCATGTGGCTCCAGTGTGTGATGTCAGACAACATGCTGACATCATGAAATCAAAAGAGGTGTGACATGTAACACAACAGCGTCAGCCTCTAGTGTGACATATAACATGCGTGTCAGCAGCTCTTTATAAACAATAACAATGACATCACGTGTCAATAACCACCATGTAGCGTCCCTGTTATATGGCGGCTGATCTCGTCCTCTGCTCGGAGGGTAAGGAGCTCCTGGACCTCACTGTTTTCACCGTTTGTGAACATTTACAGCTGCTGTTCTTTCTTTGAGTTAGCTGCTAACTGCTAACAGCTAGTCTTTAAATCTCCCTCAGTGGGTCACTCGTGTAACAGCTCATCAAAACATCACACCTGTCCTGCCGACTGTCAGGTTTACAGAGTGCTGAAGGGATGACTTTTTTTAGGCTGACATGGTTCCTGGTTCCCTCACTTTTCCACTGGATTTTGGATTGTTGCAAAAAATAATGTCTGTGACATAGCTCTGAAGTTATTTTACTCCACATCTTTTTAAATTTCCTGAAAGAGTCTTTGGTGTAAATTGGATTTTATCAAGCTGTAAATTAGTGAGAATCATTTACTGCAGATTTTTTAAGACAAGCTGGTCTCTGTTATCATCTTTAAAAGTCACCAAAATTACAGCATTTATCACAGCCACAAACTGTAAAAAAAATAAATAGATAAATAGTTCAAATTTCCGACGGTCCTTGGACACATCATGTGCAACAAACACTTCTGTCAGAGAAAAAGAGTGTCATCATTTTTTTTAAGCACCAGGGAGGGAATTGTATGTTTTTTATTTTGGCTGAGGGGAGGGGCATACAGATTTAAATTGTTGTATTTTTTAATTCATTTTAATGTTTTGCTTTGTTTTTAGAAAATTTGCCTCCTTGATTTTGGCACTAAATGTTGGCAACTTTTAAAGACAATTTGCCTTCCACATTTAGGTGATTTTCCAATTTTTAGTGCTGTAATTCTGTTGTCTTTTTAAAAAACATGTCTGTATTCCCCCCCAAAAAAATCACCAACATGACATCATTTATCACAGCCAGAAACTGTAAAAACATAAGTTATTACTGGATTTTCAAACTGGTCCTTGGACACATCGTGTGCAACGAACACTTCGGTCAGAAAAATACAAAAACATAAAACTAAATCTGAGTTTAAAATACTGATGTTTCATCAAAATCACCTTAATTTATGTCTCATTAAAAAATTAAGAGCGAAAAACTGAGGCTTTTTTCAACTCCAGGATTTCATCTTCAACTTTTAAACATCAAAGGGTAAGTTTTATAAATCTAATAAGTCATTTATGGTGGAGGGAGGGTCAGGGAGAAATATGTGGATCTTTGGGCAGGGTAGAAAAAAGAGGTGACGCTCAGACACCTCTCCTCTAAAATATAAACTACAGTCTCTTAGTGTCCATGATTAAAGACAACTCACCTCACTGTCACAGTTATTTTCCGTCACAGAGGGTGAACAGGAAAATACAGCTGTGAACATGTGGAATAAAATCCAACACTTGTGTTGTTGATGTTCTGCTTCTTGTGTTGTAGTGACTTTGACATGTTCATGATGTTTTGTCCACAAGTCACCAGCACAGGTTTATCTCAGTTTGACCACCAGAGGGCTTCATCTGCTCTGCGAGCTGCCCGGCGTCTCTCAGAGTGAACACATGAACACGTGATCACATGAACACATGAACACATGAGCACGTGAACACACACCCTCTGTAAAACTGTAACTGTCTCCGTTTATCACCAAACTTTCACCCTGTTCACTTCCTTTTCAAACTCCTGTAAACACACCGTGTGCTCCTGGGAAGTGTAGTCCTCCAACAGCAGGTTCAACCCACATGCTGCCCGAGAGAAACCACATTACCCGTCATGCAGCGGGGTGAGTGAACAGCTGAGTGTTGACCGCGCAGCAGCAGCAGCAGCCTGAAGTTTGATCAAACACCGTCGATATCACCGCGCAGAGGAAGAGGAGCACAGCTGTCTGTGTGTGTGTGTGTGTGTGTGTGTGTCTGCAGCAACATGTCTGAGTGTGACACCTTCCAGCTCGGCAGGTCCCGATACGACCAGGTACTGTCTCTAAACTTTCCCTCCATGTGTTGAGTCCAGGCTGCAGCAGCAGCAGCAGCAGCAGCTGTGTCACCTGTTGAACAGGTAAAGGTGTGTTAACACAGATAATCACGTCATCACAGCTCTGAGCTCTGAGTCTGTGTCTTACAAACAGCTGCACACACACACACACACACACACACACACACACAGCAGCACTGAAGTTTGTCAAACTCACCCATTTACTTTTGTTTTACATGAACTGAACTCTGCTGTGTGTCAGTGTTTACGTGACCTGGTCAGTTTTACCTTTAAAGTCCAGTTCATGAGATTTAAAGATTAAAAACTGTCCAGCTGACTCAGTGTTGACTTCATGGTACAGTCTGTAAATGCACCTGAGGCTCTCTGACTGTTGCTTAAATGCTTTATTGGTACCTGGATAAAACACCGTCTTCATCAGGGTGTGAGATAGAGACAGGTGTGTGTTTTTACTGATGTTGTTTCCTCACATCAGTTTGAGTTTGACCTTTGAACGCAGCGCAAGGTTTATAATCCATGGATGTGTAAAGAGACCTGGATCCAGAGTTAAAGGAGGGACCCTGTTATTACTGAGGGTGCGTTCACATCTAGTCCTTCTTAAACAAACCAAACTCAGACCTCTTAAAGTGGACCAACAGGAAAAGTACTCAGTCCTCTCTGTTCACACTTAAGCCCATCAATATATGACATATATGTGTATATATATGTATATATATATATATATATATATATATATATATATATATATATATATATATATATGTATAGACGTGGTTTCATCTGTTGTTTCAAGCGTCCCAGGTCAACGTCATGTGATCCAGAGGGCTGAATACAACAGCAAAGTGAACCTGGAGCACTTTGTGTTCACAGCGCGCAGGTTACATGAAGTGACTTGAAGTGAACTCAGGTGGTCTGAGTTTGCTTCACTTTGTTCACATATGCACAAAAAATGCTACAAAAAACATAATGTTTCCGACCAAACACGCTCTCTGATGCCACAGAGTTGTATGGATGACTCTTTTTTTTGTCACAAAAATAATAATCTATTTTTGTTATTAATACTCATCAATGATGTGGATGTAACACTAAGTGGTTTATGGAAAGCATTAAAACAAATAGAAAAGTGATGTAAATTCGTTTTGCACACTGTAATTACATGATTGAAAAATCAATAATTTAACTGTTTTTCCCTCAAAGAGAATTTTGTTTTGTGTTGTGTCCATAATAACCTTTCTCTGAACAAAAGTGCCTTTAATTGTGTGGTGTGACTGTTACTGTGTCTAACCTGCTCAGCTGATATTAATTCAGGTCACAATAACAGGTTTATTAAAAGGTGTGTAAAATGTAGAAACTAAACAGAGCATTAAAACGAATCAGTAAACTGTGAGAAAAGGAGAAAAACAGCTTTATTAAACAAGTGAACTGTAAAGTGCTGCGAGAAACACTTCATACTGTGTTTGTCATTAACAGCACAAACCATCAGTTTTAATGACGGTAATAAATAAATTTCCCAGTAAGATAAAGTCAACACTCTGCTGCTGTTTACAGGTTTTTATAACAGGGAAATTCTTCCCAGTGTTGAACATGATTTGTCCCACATCTCAAGAACGGGTGAAATAAAATAATAACGATAAATATTTTACATAAAAGCAGCTTTTGCATTTTTTTTTTTAGAATAAAAATTGTATTTTGAGGTTGTTGTTTTTTGGTTTTGAGTCCGGCTCCTTTCCCATGACATTAAATTTGATGATTTAATGTGTCGTTTTTTTAGATTAATAAAGTGATGTTGTTTGTAAATGAATCAGTCACAGAGATGGAGCGCATGCTGTTTATTTTTGTTGTTGTTGTTTACACATTCAGACACTGATCCAAGACTACTTTTTTTTTTTTTTTACAAACATTTATTTACCTGTTTATAAGTATAATAAGTAATATCCAGAAATCCTAAAATTCCAGCTTCAGCCCCACATATTTGTTTATTCTTACAGACTCAGCACAGTGAAGATGTTTGATTATTCTTAATATCTTAGTACAAGTGTTGATGAAGCATAATGCACATTTTTATTACTGGTTAATTTTATTACTTTATTTTATACCCTTATTGTTTCATTTTATAAGTCTCTGCTCTTCACATCAGAGCGACTGTAACGAGTTACACTGTCTCCTCAGGGATCAATAAAGTATTTCTGACTCTGATTTTAAAAGTGAAAGTTGGAGTAAATTTACTTTCATGTGAAATTCAGCCAAGAAAATAATTGTCTTAATAGTTCAGTATTTCTTAGATATATATATATATGACGCAGAGTTTAAAACCAAACAGTGATCATAAAACATATTCAGGGAGAATAAAATAATCAAAGATAATGTTATATGACCAAACCTTTGAGGTCACTCGGACGCTGACAGGTCACAGAGGTCAGTGTGACACTGATGAGTCCAGGTGGAATGAGTCTCTTCTCCCAGTATCCCCAGTATCAGCTCTCACTGGTCAGGCTGGTGAGTCACTGGTGAATAATTGAATTTAACAGATTTTTAAAAACTTCCCCCACGCTGTGTTTTTAACCATCCATATGTTCAGGAAGTCACGAGGCGCCGCACAAACCAGATTTTCATCCAAATTAGCAGTTAGTGTAATTAAAGTGAAGTTGGGGAGGGACGGGCGCCGCTCCACGCCGAAACCATTCCTTCTGCTCCGTTCTGAATAATGATGGAAAGGTATTTCTGGCACAGTCATTATAGAAATTAATTGCGGATGGTGTGAGAGGATTCGGGCCCCTAAAAGATGCAGATAGGAAACAGTATGTCGGAGGTATTAATGAGGAGGCTCCACCTGCTGTGTAGAAACAGCTGGCACGCTGTAATCTCACTGTTTACTGGGTGACAACTGGAATCTCTGCGCGTCCACGTTCAGATTTGGCTCCTTTATTTGAACTAAATTAAATTTATTTACCTTCAAATCAGATGAAAGTTAGATTTGCTGAAGTTTCTCATCTGGACTCAGCACACTGAAAACTTTAAAGTGTTTGGATGATAAATAATTGTTTACTGCTGTGAACAAAATGTATGTTTTAATTAACTTATTAAAAATGAACGTGGCGTCTGAGATAATGTTTTAACGATGGATTTTTTTCTCCTCCTCTAGAACACGTTTTTTGGTCGGTTCAGGCACTTCCTGGATGTGATTGACCCCAGGACGCTCTTCGTCACTGAGGTAAACAAACTCATTCATTTTATATTTTATTTATTTAATGGATCTGATCTGATGAACGTGAAACTGAACCATGGAGGACAGATCTCACTGAGCTGACAGGGACTGTGTGTCCCGTCTAGGTTTTTCAGGGAGGAAATGATGTTTTTCACTGTCCTCAAAGATTCAAGTCTGACTTTAATTTGATCAAGAAAATTCACATTTACCTTGAATTAAAATAAATAACTGTGTCAGAGGCAACACGCTGATTAATTTTTGCCCTCCAGCCAATGTGACACCATCTTACTGGACTTTATAATAATAACACACGTTATGTATAGGTACCTTTCAAAGCACTCAAGGACACCTTACAAGACACAGTGAAAGAAAAAGTCTCATTTTCAGACGGGATTTAAAAATCAAAAGGAGTCGATACTGTGAATGTCATGTTGGAGAGACTCCCAGAGTCAGGGTGGAATCTGAAGGATACAGAGCCCACGGTGATCCAGGGCAGATGGTGATGTGAGCTGAAGAGGGTGTGTAGGTATGGAGGAGTTCAGGCAGGTAGGAAGGGGCGTGGCTTATGAAGGGCCTTAAAGGTGAGAGGCAGAATCTTGAAGTCAATGTGACATTTAACAGGAAGCCAGTGAAGCTGCTGGTGAACAGGACTGACGTGATCTGTGGAGGAGATTCTGGTTCTTGTCTGGACCAGCTGGAGTTTCTGAAGACACTCGAGAGGAAGACCAAAGAGGACAGAATTTAAATAATCAATTCCAGATGTAACCAAAAAGTGAACGAGTACAGCAGCACCCTGACGTGTAAACGACGAGCGAAGACTGTTCATATTTCATAGATGAAAGCAGAGTCACGTGGGCTTCAAAGGACAGTGTGCTGTCCAGGATGACACTCTGAACCTGAGGGGACCTACGGATTCTGGATTCATCAGTGGTCAGAGAGAAACTGTGCGTTGAGCCAGAGCAGATTTAGTCCCTACGAGGAGAACCTCAGTTTTATCAGTTAAATATTTAACAGAACAGTTGCAGAGTATAAACCTGCTCAGAACCAAACTGTGTGCCAAACACAATGAAATATTGTAATGATTGATTTCTACTCTGAATGCGCTCATGAATTAATGACAATCTGTCACAGTGAAACAGAGTCTTGAAAAATAGACCTTTCTTGAGTTGATTAGTTTTTATGAACGTTTAACTCATATCAGTGAATAAAGTAATGCTTTAAGTCACATTGCATATGTCATATTGTATTTGTCATCATGACTCAAAATATCCACAAGTGTCTCCAGAAAACAGGAAGTTGAAACCTCCTCAGATGAATATGGTGTGGAGTCCTGCACCAGGTCAGCCACCTGACGGGTAACCTGATGGGTGAAAGTGATATTTCACCTCATCAGTTGTGAGGGAGGAGAAGTGTCTGTCGATCACTGATGACTCAGAACTGAGGTTTTGTCGGCATCTACACATTTGCTGTGACACCAGTGACCAGGGTCGGTCCAGGGTCACCTGACCTGCGTTAAACTCTGCCTTCAACACAGGTTCATCCTGCTCGTGACAGTTCAGAATCATGTGGGTGACAACCTGAGAGAAACACACATCAGTCACCTCACCTGCTGGAAACGGGCGTGGCGTTGACTCGTCACATTCAGAACGAGTGTTCTGTAGCTCCTCCACAGTTAACCTGACTGGTTTGACCTGAAGTCAAAGCCTGTAATTAACTCAGGCTGTTTGTGACTTGTTTGTGTGAGCGTTGTCTGTCTCTGTCATTCAGCAGCCTCGTTATGTTCACAAACACTACACTGTCCTGCACTGTCGTGGTCATCTGACGCTTATTTTCTTCCTCGCCACAGACACTCAGGAGCTCCTGCACCCTGAGGTCTCACCACATCTCCACATTGTTCAAATCCTGACTGCAGCTGAAAACATTCATGCTGCCATTTGGTTACAAGCTGCAGCGACCTGTGACGTTTGTGTCACCACTGTGAGACTGGTTTGCAACCAGTGACAGAATTTGATTCACCTCGGTTGTTCTCAATCAGTGATGGGAAGGCTCGCTCTCTGCTCGTGGTCACGTTTCTTCAGGTCTTTGTTGTGTTGTGCTTCTGTTCATCAGAGCTCTGCTGCTCTGGGTAATGAAGCTGTTAGCAGGCTCTTTGGTGACAGTAATAGCGGCGGCAGCTCCTGGGATGTGATGAGGTGTGGACATGTGGGGCAGCTGTGAGGGGCGGAGAGTGTGTACGCTCACACACACACACACACACACCTTGCACCCTGCTGGGCCGGCGTAGCCTCGACTTGCCCCTAATGGCGAGAGAGGAGCAAGGATGGCCGGGATTTTGCATACACTCGCGCACACACACGACCTTGTGTGCACACAAGGCAAAAGTGCACACCTAACAGAGAGTTAATAGAGTTCACACACACACACACACACACACACACACACACACACACACACACACGCACTAAAGCTCATTAGTACAAATTGGGCCACATGACCTTGTATTTTGCTCGGCATTAGACGATGATCACACCACAGAAAGCTGCTCATTACCCTTTAGGAAACTCATTTGTCAACTGAAAATCAGCATGAAAGTTTTAGTGAAACACAATTATGGTGCGCAGCGAGCCGTGTGGCGTATAGAGTGGAGCACAAAAAACATCTGTGGACTGACTCAGACTCTCCAGGAGAGTGTTCTGACTTCACTTCCCATCTCACTGACTCTTTGTCTTTGGTCCAATCAGAGACGTCTGCAGGAGTCTGTGGAGCTGCTCCACCGCTTCAAACAGGGGACTCTGCCTCCAGGTGTGACGGACGCTCAGGTAAACACACAGAGTTCACACGTGTTGATTGGTCCGCTGGAGGGCTGAAAAACCAGCTGTTAATGACGTCAGAGAAGAAGGAGAGCCGGGGACGTGCATCCCAAAATATCTCCTGTATAAACTTTGCACAGTGTCCATTGAATAAATAAAGGTTTATAGAACGTTTTCACATCACTTATTTGAAAAAAAAAGACATTTAAAGCTGGCGGCACGGTGGTGCAGAGGGGCTCCTCCACCCACAGGTTTGAACCCTGTGGTGGGGGAGTCTGCATGTTCTCCCTGTGTCAGCGTGGGTTTCCTCCACGTGCTCCAGCTTCCTCCCACAGTCCAAAGACATGCAGGTTAACTGGTGACTGTGGTGGGCGGGGCGGGTGCCGGCTGCTGTCTGTTTCTGTGCCTCCTCCAGATTTTTCCTTCAGCTTTAACTGACCGACAGAGAAACTGTTGAGTTCTTACAGATCACAGTTTTTCTCACTGAAGGTGTCTCTTGTGTCTCCACAGCTTTGGCAGGCTCAGAAAATAAAACAGGTGAGATGTTTCTGTCTTTAATTCACATCCTCTCACACACACACACACACACACACACACACACACACACACACACGCATACACACACACACGTCTTGTTATGGTGTCAACAAACAGCAGTTGGGACAAATCATGAAAATGAAACATAAACGTCTTTAATGGAGAATTATTGTTAAAATAATAAAGATGGTGAACAGACGAGTGTTTTCAGTGTTAATTAACAGTCACAGCAGAGTAACTGTAAAGTCGTCTGACAGTCAGTGAATTGAGCTGCAGGTGCAGCTGGTCAAACACAGAGTTATTTACAGTCACATTGAAACAGACGATTTACGAATCATTTAAATAAGAATTAATGATCTTAATCAATTATTTATTCTTCTGTACACGTTATCTCGTTCACTTTAACAAAAATATCTTAAGGTCCTGAAATCTCACTGAACTAAGGCACTAACGTGTCTTCATCTGGTGAGATGTTCTGAATACAGATGTAAATAAACCCAAATCTGACCCAGGATGCACAGAGGCACGAAGATGATCAGTCTTAGTTCTGTTGGACGTGTAATAAAGTCTGTAAACACGCTCCTGACCACAGTGAAGCGCAGCAGCGTCAGGTTTGTTGTGTGTCAACAGTGGCAGCACGCAGAATTGGATACAGTTAGATTTGGTGTTTATACATGAGATGAAATGACAACAAAACTCTAACTACAGCTCTGCATGTTACCATGTGTGGGCAGGACAGTCACACCTCATCATCACTGCTGGTTGTTGTATAGTTGTAATTGTTGTAGTTAAATAGTAGAAGTAGTGGTAGTAAGTAAGTGACGAACAGACAGCAAAGTAGCTCAACAGCATGGCAAAACACAAGTATGATGCTGAATATATTTAACTGTGTGAACCTTGAACTAATGACTGAGGAGAAGCAATGAAGGAATACATAGAAACAGGGCATCCAACAGACGTTCACCTCAAAATGGCTCACCACGTCCCTCGTGGTCTGTTAGGACGCCTCGTTCATCAGCTTTAAATCCAAAATGTTGCCATATTGGTGCAGTTTTAAGCCTCGTCTCCACCAAACCCTTTCAGTCCAGCACCTTTGGAACCAGCAGTGAGCCTTCAGACATGGTACCTAGACCCTCGGTGTGTTCAGACAGTCCTCTTAAATGTGGGCGGGGTTGTTGTCACTCACTGCTCCGTCCAGCACTCGCTGTATTTCCTCATCAGCGGTGACACAGATGGAAGTCTGCACCTGGTTTATCGTTCACAGAACGAGGCTGCAGGGTTTCTAGCTCCACCTTTTAGTACCAGATCTGTGTCCTAGATGCCCCAACAGAGGGGGCACCAAACATGGAGACGCTAAGGAATGTTTCTGTTGGTGCCATTTTTCTGTGAAGACGTGAACTGAACTGAACTGAACTGAACTGAACTGCTCGGTGGAAACAGGGCTGTAGTTTTCTTGAGAGACCAACATGTCTCGTCACCGCAAAATCAACATGTGCCTCCTCTCACCTCATCAGCATCTTCTTCATGTTGTCGTGTTCAGTTCACGGCCTGTCAGACACTACACGCTCCGTTTGTTTGTTTATAAAAATACAGACATGATTTTATATCAATCACGTTGTCATATCTCTTGATACTAAAGCAGAATGAGTTGGATGTAGAGCTGTGACGCTGCTGACGTAGGCGACTTCAGCCTGTCTGCATAAAATCAGACTGGTTTAATCTCATACATGAGACCAGACTGTCAAAACCAGAACTCAACCAAACTCTACATCCAGACTTTTACTGTATTTAAGGTGAAAATAATTTGTTTCCAGTATCACTTAAAACTTCCCTTATTTTTTTTATCTAAAACTCTGTTCTTAATTAATTTGACCTGAACTTACTCAAATCTGATTATCGTCTGATGGTTCTGTGATTTCAGGCCATCATCCACCCTGACACGGGGGAGAAGATCCTCATGCCCTTTCGGATGTCAGGTACGGTGTCTCGGTGTGGAAGCTTTGGGGGAAGTGGGATCTCGGGGCTTGTTATGTGGTCCAACATGGAGGCGGCGTTCACCCTGGGAACTGTCACGGCTCGACGGGGCTCTTCAGGTTGTCTCGGGCCTGAAAAAGGTCACACTCAGCTGGGCGCTGATTAAAACCACTCTCCCACAGTGACGGAGACGTTCTCGAGGTTCTCTGAAGGAGCAAACACGAGTATTTTGGTCCAGGCTCGAAACACCTTTTTTACAAAGTGACTCCGACGTGTTGGAGAGACGGAGGGAGGAGACACACACACACACCAGGGATTAATACGTTAGGACAAATATTCCTTCTATGTCAGAGAAGTCCTATTGCTCCATCTAACCTGTGGAGACCAACACTAATTAAGAAAACCTGAACTGTTGGATGAAGAACTTAAAATCTGCAGAATAACCTTAAACATAAACTATTCTGAGTGTAACTCTAATAACACTGACTGTCTTATTTATCACAGGTTTCATCCCGTTCGGCACACCAGTGGTAAGACGTTTACATTTCAGTAAAGCAAATCCAGTCACCACATATTGTTTTAATCCAAAATTGGCCCTCCATCATTTCGGCTCTGTTATTTCTCCTTGTAATTGTGTAGTTTTGTAAAAGTGTGTTATCTTTATGCAGGTCGTTGGTCTCCTTCTCCCAAATCAAACGTTGGTGTCAACGGTCTTCTGGCAGGTAAATACCAACTTCTTCACCTGGAAAAGAATCGATATCTGTTTATTTATGAAGACAAAACACATCAGTGTGTTCCAGTTTTCTCCAGCCGGACAGTTCCTACTTGACGTCCTGGCAAGATGTAAAAACCAGTGAAGTGACAGATCGAGAAAAACAAACACTTAACAGGAAAAGTTTCAACAAAAGCAACAAATTTATTTTTCTGAAATCAGTTCCACGAGGAAAAGCAAAGGATTAACATCAGTGGTTAAATATTCGATCACTGATACGTATTCTAGGTGTGTCAGCAGATTGACATAATAAGCTCTTCTTCTTCTTCTTCTTCTTACTCTTCTTCTGTGGTTTTCTCCTCTCACAGTGGTTAAACCAGAGTCACAATGCCTGTGTGAACTACTGCAACCGCAACGCCTCCAAGGTAACAGTGACGTGACCATCCACACACGCTGTGTATAACCAGAGCTGCTCTCATATCTTAATCTCATGTATTTTCCTCCTCAGCCAGCTGCAGCCTCCAAATTCGTCCAGGGATACCTCGGAGCAGTGACCAGCGCAGTCTCTATTGCTGTGAGTTCCCATCATGCCTCTGCTCTGACTTCACAGGCCCTGTGACGTGACGACATGAAGCAATGTCATCACACGCGGTGGAGATAGCCTTGGCCGAAGGCCTTGTTTTTGAGTGTCCGTCTGAAAGTCCGTCCCCTTCTTGTGAACACATTATTGTCGCCATGAAGGAAGTTCTTCAAATTTGGCACAAACGTCCACTTGGACTCATGACTGAACCGATTAGAATTTGTTGGTCAGAGGTCAAGGTTTCTGTGACCTTGCATCTGTCTCATTTTCTGAACGTGATCTTTCAAACACACCGTGAGGAAATTTCTTTAGATTTGGCACGAATCACACGCTTTTTACGCCTGAAACCTCCCGTCTACAACAGGCTTGAGACACGCACTCGTTGAGGACTTGGCTCAGATTCCAGAGTTAATCTCTTATCCTGAAGCCTCCTTAAGGAATCTGGTCCTGTTTGATTCGGCGGTGGGAACCTCTTGTGACCGCATGCCTTTGCTGACGTCGACCCCAGCAGGATTCAAACCCTGGACCTTCCTCATTGAAGACGAGTAAAATCTAACCTTTACATTCGGGAGGTGACATAAAAATGTTACTAATCTGGGTTTATGGGCGGAGTTTAAGGGCCCAAACACACCTGACTGACAACAGATAACGAGTGGTGACAGAGGCCGACTGTTGGAGTCATATCAGGTCGCCTGAAGCTCGGCCAAGAAGCTGGCGACTAGTGCCAGTGATAAGATAAGATTCTGCTTTTTTTTGGCCCACAGCTGTGAAATTTGCAACATGACAGCAGCAAAGGGAGAGAGTGCAAACAGGAAGCATTAGTGGGAGAAAACACTCAGCAATAAATCAGAATGAATCAGTAAAGAGAAAGACACAGATCAGTGTGATCAGTAAACTGTACAGACACAAAGCAATATAATAAGTAAGCAGCAAAAAGAAGCAAAATATTATATAGGGACAGACTGAATGTCTGCAGGAAACGTTTTTATGTGAAACTTTACAGCATTTTAATTATTTGACAGGTAATTGTCCAATTTCAGTTTCAGCCCAAACCTTTAAACACCAGCCGTCACAACACTTCATCAGCTGAACCTTTTTCTGACCTTCACGTCATCAAAGACTCAAATGTCAAAGAGTGTAACACGTTCACACACCTGCCTGACACAGGCCTCAGTGTGGACGCAGGGCTCAAACCGAGCCAATTACTGGTCCCGCTGGGCGCTCATCCGGCTGCTGCCCTCGGGCTTGACAACGGCAACAAGCTCAGAAAAAAAAATCGCGGGGTGTCTGGAGGGCGGAATGTCAGGCGGGGAGGTGGGCGGGAGCTCTCCAATTAAACCTCCACTCTGGTGACGACCCCCCGCCGCGGTGGGGAGAGCCGGAGGCTGAAGTGACGCGTTGGTGTTGTCTGAGGCTTTTGACTACAGACCTGCAGCGTGTTAGAATACTGTGTTTAACTGTTTATGCACAGACACAGGGAGCTTTTATACCAGTCACACCTGACTCTGAAAAGTTTTTTGTTTCTGTGCTGAAACCATGAACGATTAAATCCAATTTATTCAAACATTGATTCCAAACATTCAGTGTGTGTCTCACCAGCTGAGTTAGGGACTGTCTGAATCATGTGCGTCTGGTTTTCCTCCAGGTCGGGTTGAACGTGTTAATCCAGAGAGCCAGCAGCTTCAGCCCGACGACCAGGCTCCTGGTGCAGAGGTTCATCCCCTTCCCAGCAGTGGGTGAGTTCAAAGCGCTCAGAGAAACACTTCACGGGGATTAAATCCAGCTCTCCACCAAAACGGCCTTTTAAACTCAATCAGTGTTTGTTTGAGTTCACAAAGGAGTGCTGCAGGAACGAGCCCCGAAACCCAGGGATGAGTTAGCATGTTAGCATGTTAGCACTTCCTGCTCCCTCGTCTTGAAGTCAGCAGGTTTTTGAGCAGATGTCTGATATAAGGTCTGTGGTTAACAAAGCTGAAGAGTCTTTCATGTTTTGTTTCACTACATAAAATGTATTTAGTTTTGTTTATTTCGGTCATTTTCTAACTTCAGCAACTCAAATACAGCAGTAGAAAGACAATAAATAAACATTAAGTTAATGCTTTCTTAGCATTAAAAAACAAAATCAAACAGTAAATCTCCCCTTTTACAATTCAACATAAATTATTCAGAGCAATAAAAGAAAGTCATGGAAACTAAGTATTTGTACATTATATGGGGCCTAATGTCGACCCAAACATCCCAGAGACATGTCATATACCCTCTGGTGTTTAAACCTCATCTGCTCATCATCTTGTGTATGACACACTGTCATATCAGTTTCTAAACTATCCCACAGATCGACTCCACACACTGAAACACATCTTTGTTTTTTGTGCACACAAACACACACACACACACACACATGATGTTTAGAAACAACCTCTAGATCCAGTCGGCCGACATGCTGTCGTACACTTTGTACATCAGTCATGCTGGTCGCTACATATTCCACTGTGAATTTAGAAGCTTTTAACAGCTGCTAACAGTGAGACTACAGAACGTCATCGCTTTACAGCCTTGTTGTGATGCTGACGTTGAAGTCATGTGACCATTGTGTAGTTTGATTATAGCGTAACGTTAGCTTTTTACCTCTGCAGATTGCAGAGAGGCTGCAGAAATCATAAAAGTGGTGTTCATTAGTGAAGATTATCTTACTGAACAAAACCTTCAAGTTTTGCTGCGATAATCCGAGCGATTGTGGAGACCAGCAATGTTTTGCGGGGGGAGGGGCACATACACATTTAAATGGTTAGATTTTGTATTTATTTTACTGTGCCTCCCAAATCTGTCCATCGGGCATGTTTTCTTTAAAAAAAACAAAACAAAATGACACACAACTTATCACAGTCAGAAACTGTAAAAACAGAAATTATCATGGATTGTCAAATTTCCGACAGTCCTTGAACACATTGTTTTGACACACTTCTGCCAGAAAAAAAAAAAACACATCTGAGCTTAAAATGGTGATATTTCATCAAATATTAATTTATATCTCATTTGAAATTTGGCCAAAAATAAACCTTTTTCCAACTCCAGGATTTCATCTTCAACTTTTAACTTTAAAATATCAAACGGTAAGTTTTAAATCTATTAAGTCATTTATGGTGGAGGGAGGGTCATGTGTTGTCCTCCAGTCACTCAGGGAGGGTAAAAAAAAAGTCACATCCCAGCCACCCTGATAAATAAAGAACAGTCCCTCAGTGAGTTGTTGTCATGTTTTATGGGATGATTTGCTGTGTTCATAACGCACAGTGTAAAGTGACACATTTCAGGTGCATTTAAAATTTCATTTCACTGAAAAATCTGATTAATGATTTCAGATATATGTTTTATGCAACATTGAATTGTCCTCAGTTTTGTTTTCTTACATTTAGTCACCTCGACTCGTCGAAGGTTAAACATCAGGGAGATGATGTGTCGGGAACAACATACTTCAGGACTCCTCTGTGATCATCATAACTGTCTGTACGAGAGCCAAACCACAGCTGAGAGCTTTGTGTCCTCTGTTCCTCACAGTCCGTCCTGCTCTCTGCGGGGTTACAGACGTGTTGTGAGCTCGCTCTGTCAGACGTGTGTGGAGCCACAAAGCTGATTTCCATGCCGCTCTCCCACAAACACACACCCAGGGGTATAGACTCGTGTCCCACAATGCTGCCGGCTCATAATTAAATTGTTTGCCCCCCCCTCTCTTACCATGGCGGCTCTTTTAATTAAATCAACAGGTTTCTGCAGTGCAGCCTTTGCCTGGTAATTGGCTGCTTGTTAGAACTCTGCTGCCGCAAACAAATTGGATAATTACCCCTAAAGTGGCGTCTATGTCAAGGCCTCATTTACCCGATTTATGTTTGTTCATTGTTGTTGCTGTTGTTGTTTTGCTGGGCCCATATATAAGGTAATTAAAATGGCTAATTGAAGCGAGCGAAAGCAAAGTGCTGTTTGAATTTTCACCTGCTTCATTTTGTTTGCTTACTTAAGGCTAGATTTATTTGTAATAACCTAATCAAGCAGCGGCCTGTCATTCAATTAGATTATGAAGACCTGAACTGCAGGGAACGACACGCCGCAGGAAAATGATGGGGATAATTAATTTGTTGTCTTTTGAAAATATTTATTATTATTTAATTATTATTAATTAATTATGTGAAAAACTCTTTAGTGCATTTCTGCCGAGTGTGCCGCTCGTTATTAGCTGACAATTAGAATGTACATAAATGTAATTATTTCAAATAATTACAAATTACAGCCGTATATTTCAGCACTGAGCTGCACAGACTTTACAATCATTGATTTAATTTTATAATTACTTTGATGCCTTTGTTAATTTAATTTCAAATGTTTATTGTGAAAATTTGATCTGTTTTTGTTATTCCTCACCAAAGTCCACCTGTCTGTCCTTTTATTAATTGGTCTGGATTAAAAAAAAAAATCCCTTGTAGGTAAAAAGAGCGATTTGTTCAGTCAATTGAATTCCCCTCACAGAGCGGCCCTCAGCCCCGCGGCCCTCAGCACAGATAACTCTGAACGCTGTTGTCTTAAATTAAAAAGGCTCGCGGCGCCACCACTAAACTCTCTAAAATGAGTTTTTCTGATTCCTATTAGAGTCAAGGAGAACGGTCCGTCTACATTAACATACATTTGTGTTCATTTTGGCTCTCGTGAATAAATCACAGGGTAACAACACTGCTGTCTGCTGACCTGTCGCTCACCAGGGTCACTGTGTTCAACACTGATTTGACTGACTGGAGTCAAAGAGACGAGGCTCCGCGTTTAGTTTTGTGTATTATTGCACAAATGACACAGCAGTGATGTCGTCTACATTTGGGTTTTTCAGAGAGTAAAGCCAGAGGACCAGATCAAATGCCTTGTGTGAGAAAGCTGCTCTTGATTGGTCAGAATTTCCATGTGGGAAAAATCCAGGAAGTAAAGCAAACGTTGAAGAAGAGAACACTTGCAAGATAAATGTGACTCTTTCTAATGTCACAATGGAGGGACAACTACGCAGGTTGATTTTAGCGCTGCTCATCGTGGACTATATTGCTGTCATTGTTCATTTTAGTCAAACCATACAGTTTGAAAACGAGGCGCGGCTCCAACCAGGAAATAAAACGGCACTAGAGTTTGTAACTGGACTCAAACCACCTCTTCAAGAAGGTCTCGGTCCGGTTGTTTTGGTGCTAACCCAAGTGTGATTGCTGTGTTCACACCTGCCCAAACGAACCGCACCAACGGGGCAAATGAACTTGAGTTCTGTTGAACTGAACCGAACAGGGCAGGCGTGAAAGCAGCCTGCACATACTTCTGTCAGTACACTTTCATGTAGTACAAACAAGTTCTGTCAAAATTAAACTATCAAAATTGGCAATGTCTTTTTTTTTTTAACTGCCTCCTCTTCGTCTTCTTTTTGTACGGTGAATTACAAACAGACAGTGGAGCATCATCTCCAACATTTGACTGCTGTCTCCACCTACACATAAACCAAACCTACAGCACAACATCAGTGCTGATTAAAATGTGCCGCCATAGATTGGAGCAAGTTAGTTAGCCAGCAAATGCTAATGTTAGCGAGCAAGCTAAATGCATAAATGCAAGTGTTGAGTGTATGTGATCTGAGACACACTGCAAGTTCCCACACTAATCACATAGTTGCAGCTAATCAGACTAATGTTAGCGGGAAACCTCTTTGCTAAATACTGCAAAGCGCTATTTTGGAGTGAGCACCAAGACCACAGAACTGTGGATGAAACTAAATCTAACAAGTTAACTACAGCACTGATAAATAGATGGAGACTGAATGCAGACCTGTGTTTTAGTCCTGTGTGTGATTTATCCTGGCTTCATGTGAGTTGAGAGAAACTCCACTAGCTGCTAGGCTAATTTATACAGTCATAGGCTTGTGCTAATAACATTAGCATGCTGTATTTGTGGGGAAAACGTGTTTAGTATAAGACAGTTGTTTTGTCAGTGAACCTTGTGAGCTGTAATGGAGCTGAATTTTGTAACGTAACCTTTGTTAAATTTTGCTGTTGTCCCTGGTTTAATATGAGTAGAGGAAAAGTCTGCTAGCTGCTAGGCTAATTTATACAATGTAAAATGCCATAGGCTTGTGCTAATAACATTAGCATGTTGTATTTGTGGGGAAAATGTGTCCAGATAAAGACAAGTGTTTGTCTGTGAATGCTGCGAGTTATAGTGAAGCTGATTTGTGTTTGAAACTGTCTCTATTAAGCCATGTTTAATGTGTGTTTACTGTGTGTTTAATGTGTGTTTAGTGTGTGTTTAATGTGTGTTTTTATACAGTCTACGGTTTGGAGTTAAACTTTGCCATCGCCGACTCGTGTTTTGAAGGTGTAACTGCAGAGTCATACAGACACATTAACACACAAGTATATCGTGTCTTTAGGGGACATTCTTAGGTTGACATGTTGTGTTGTCTTATCATGCGGAGCAACAATTGTGTCACACATAACTTTGGACCTGTATAAATAAAAAAAAGACACTATGAAAATATTCCAAGATATAATCCCTCCTCCTCCTCCTCACAGTGTCTACCACAGTGCCGTTGAGCAGGGAGCTGAGCGTCTTCCTGCTCCGGCAGCTCCACACAGACTGTCTGATCTTTAGCCGCAGGGTGAAAAGACAATTTGCTCATTTGTGAACTGGTAAAATATGTGAAATTCTTCGAGGTGAGACACTTTGAGTTTGAAAAACATTCTCACCTCCCACAGCGAGTGCAAACGTCTGCAACGTGGTGCTCATGAGACACTCGGAGCTGTCGGAGGGCATCAGCGTCCTCGACGACAACGGGAACGTGGTGGGAACGTCAAAAGTGGCTGCCAGGCATGTACGTGGCTTTTAATCTTCAGAGAACTTTGTTTGTGTAGTGACTGATGTCATGTTTGGGAGTGCCAGCTGTAAATGATGAGTTTACCTCTCAGTATGAAGAAAATTAAAATTCATATTTCTTTCTTCCTTCTCTAAATGTCTTCTCTTATTTTCTGACAGGCACTTTTAGAAACAGCTCTGACCAGAGTGGTGCTGCCCATGCCCATCCTGATGCTCCCGCCCATGATCATGGCTGTTCTGGAAAAGTAAGAGACCGTGTTATTTTTTATCTTCCATGATCTGGTCAGTTTTCTCAAACTTAAAGGGAAATGGTATGTTTTTGGATTGTCCTTCTGCACATTCATACGTCTGTCCCATCCTGACACAATATCTCAAGAACGCTGAGAGGGAATTTCTTCAAATTTGGCACAAACGTCCACTTGGACTGAAGAGTTAACGGATCAGAATTTGTGCTCAAAGGTCAGTGTGACCTCACTAAACATGTTTTTGGCCATGACTTAAGAATTTATATGCATACTCTTGTACATCTGGGGAAAAAAAATTCATCTCGGAGCAGAAAAGCCCCACATCATCTCTTCTTTTTCCCGTTGTCCAATGGGATGATTTGAGAGGCGGGGCTCCTGTGGTGGTTGCTGTGGAGTTTTACAGCCTCTGTTATCACAGAGACAACATAAAATAGAGACACTCAGTTTAGACTGCAGCTAATAAACATTTACTGAGAGCAGAGCTTCTGTCCGATGGTTTTTGTGTCTAGAGGGCTCTGTCAGTTTTCTTTCTTGAACCTGGATTTTCAGCTGATTTAGTTTCTGTAGGTGGCGCCCTTTTCTCTGTCCATTCATGTCTGATAATAATAATAATAATAATAATAATAATAATAATAATGATACTGCTGCACACACTGCCTCATTAAGACTCTGTACATGATAAGAACCTGTGTCAGAGAGGAGAATGTTCCTAATTAAACGAGTTAATTAATGCTCTGATGAAAGAGGTGAAGGCTTTAGCGTCGTCGTGTAATACAAGTGAGGTTAATTAAAAATGCAAACGACCTCTAATTAAATGACAATTCAGTATTTCAGAGTCTCAGATTCCTTCATCGTCAGAACTGCTGCTGCGGCCGCTGAACCTTTTCCTGCGCTGAGATTCAGTGTTGTGTGATATGACTGTAATGATGTCTTAATGATGCAATGTGTTTACACGGACGTCCTGTGATCGATGGCCTGACTGAGCCTGCGGTGTACCGAGGAATGCAGCCATCTTTGTAAATCCTTGACAGCACTTGTCCCAACCGCTCTGAGCAGGCGGGCTCAGACAGCGAGCGCCGGCTGCCCAGGTGTGTTTGGGATTCCTGGCAGCTGCATGACTGAACGGGAAGAGACAGCAAGACAGAGAGGGAGTGTATGTGAGCGGGAGCAGGGGGCTGTGAGGAGGGATGCAGGTGAGAAGTGCTCAGCTATCCTCCATGTCAGCTCGCCTTCACTGGCTCTCAATGGAGCGAGAACAAGGGGACAGAGACGGGTCCCTGCGTGGCCCCTCCATGATGGATGACGCTGCTGAGAGCAGACTGAGGGCAGCGACAGCAGGTTCTGTCCCTCATCTGAGAGAGGACGCAGACTCATAAACATATTCACAGCTTTGTTTGTTCCAGTGAGTCTTAAAGGAACACTTCACCCACTAAACGATTATTTGTACATCAGTTAATCACCTCATGTTACACTGAATTCATAAACAAAACTTTGCTCAACATAGGGACATGCAAGAAAAACAAAGACTCCAAAATGAAAGAAAATTCTTGATGAATTGAAGTCATAGGGGTCCACGTCTAACAACAGCAAAACTCTAGTAATGTTTTCTAGATGGTAACAGGAAGATAATGTTACAGATTTGATTTGGTTGTGTACGTCGTCGTCTAATTCTGGAGCTTGGGCAGCGTCCTGTGCATCACCAGGGGTCCTCCTTTAGCTTCTGTGTGAGACACACCTTTCACAAACTCGTATGAAAACCCATCTGTGTCGTATTTAGACACTCAGAGCAACAGACGTAGTTTAAAGAGTGTGAGAGTGCGTAGAGAGGTGGATGAGTCCAACAGGCACAGGACTTTGACCCAGGAGAGCAGAGTTCGAGAAAAACATCAGTTGCAGTGTTTGTGCCACTCGCAGCCAGATGTTCTGTAGCGACACAGTGATGCTTTTCCAGTCGTTTCAGAGCAGGGTGCTTTTCAGCTACAGTTGCAATCTTTCCTGAACCATAACCAAGTGGTTTGGTTGCCTGAACCTAACCACTAACCCTGCAGTAAGGCTGACCCCGGCATAGTTATAGTGCCGGGTCTGATTCCCAAGAGATCATGTCGCTGCCTCATAAAACATTTGTAAAGTTTTAAGTGTTTTAAATCGTGTACTGTTCACGTCCATGTCAGCTTTGTTACAGTCTTCATTTTTCTTACTTTTGCTTCATCTCTAGAACAGAAGTTAAACTCTAAGTTCGTCTGCAGCTGAAACACAAACACCTTCTGGCTTTAAGTTAATTTTGTTGTATCTTCATTCTCATCGTCACCCTCACCTCCATCATGAGGTGTTTGTTTCATGTTGAAATTAGAAACCTGCTTTACAGTTCATTTGTTCCTGTTGACATACCTCTGTAGACACAGTACATCAGGCTCTGCAAGACGAAAAGTAACTGAACAAAAGGTCAAAAATAATGTTTTGAAATCACCATGTCTGATCACAGATTCATTTCTATCACAGTAATGTGTGTCCTTAATGCAAACAGAGTCACAGTTAGCAACTCTATATAATCACTGTTATACATATAATGTATATATTGTTTAAGTCCTGAAAATACACTGATGCAAGTAGAATCTATTATGACTGGTGACTGGTTTTTGAATTTAGAAATGTAGTTTTGTTATTCTCACTTTCCAGCAACTTTAGTTACGCTGTAAAAAGATGGCTTTTTTCCTATGTGTCTGACGCTGGAGTCTACAGCCCTTTATAGACAGGAATTAATCTGCAGGAAAGCCCAATCAGTTTTTTCAGCATTGGCAGTGTAAAAACAAAATCAGGGAGTGCAGCAAAATGCCGCCTACCTACTTTGGTTTATACAGAATGTGTCTTTTTCGGGGCAATGGGGGGCGTGAGCAAGTAACAAAATGTGTAGCTCAGCGTAAACAGTGACGTGGGAGGGAAGCCGTGGCTGGTCAGTCCTTCGGCGATTCTCTCATAAGTCGGCCCGTCCTTCACCGTCCCCGTCGTCTGATGGTTAATGGCCTCTTCGTTTGCGAGGACAAGGAGGGCGCGCAATTCCTTGTCTCCCCAGTTGCTCATCTTTACAGTGTCTGTCAGGTTTGTGTTTCCCTCTTGCTACTAGCTGCTCGCTAATTCCTGCTATCAGCTGTTTCCTGTTTATCCACTGCCAGTGGCTCGCACGTGCAGCGTCATCAACAGCTCCTCCTATTGTGGAAGGCTGCCTCAGTCTGTTTAAAATAAGTCTGTTTAAACTAAAAGGGTTCCACCAATATGTCTACCCTACAAGGCGGAAAATTGGGTACCTCGGATCAACTCACATCAAACGCTCGCAGCTTGCCGGCAAAATGGCCCAACATTTGCGGAAAATCTGGCAGTGTAAAAGGGGCTAATGACTGGATGACGGTATTTGATGACTTCAAAATGAGAATGGTTTATCTCACAAGCCGTGTTTCCACCAAACCCTGTCAGTACAGTACCTTTGCCACCAACAGTAGGATATTTAAAAATAGCAGCTTTGTGCATTTAGTCCTTCTCAGGCAAGCTCAGGGGTTTAGTGTTGTGTAGCCCACAGGAACGACTGAACTGAACCGCGCTGCTCGGTGGAAACGAGGCTGTGGTGACAGGGAGGTTGAGTCGTGGTGCCAGAGTTTCATGTAAACAGTTAAACCCACTGAGACCTCACCAGAACGTGGCCGCCAGCCAGTTTGCTCAGAGCAGGTAAACACAGACCGCACTGTGTGAAATTGTGTCATTAATTTTAGATAATATCAAGTTTCTCTTACCTGATTTGGAGGTTTTCAAACTGCCCAAACCTTCCCTTCATCACTCTCACAACTTTTCTCCCATTGGTTTCTGTCTTTGTAACCCACTTATAAGATCTGTGTGTGTGTGTGTGTGTGTGTGTGTGTGTGTAGCCTAATTAAACCATGGCAGCCATATGTGTTAATGAGCTCCCTCATTAGGCAGTAGCTCTCCTCGTTAGGGGGAGAGGCGTCGCTGGTGGAGGAGAGACGGAGCGGCTCCTTCTCAAGCTCCTGCTGAGTTCACTGTCCCACTCGCTGGAGAGGGGATTATCCTACGGAGGGCAGCGAGGAGGGAGCAGAAATCTGGGCTGAGACCAGAAAATATATTTCTGGAGATAACGTTCTTAAAATGTCTGTTTTGTGCAGATGGAGAAAAATACAGCTTTTATAACTGATGGCAATAAGTTTCTGAAACTGTTGGAATATATTTGTGAGGGATTATTATCACACAACAAACAAATGACAATGAAAGCAAAGGCTGAACTGTAAACAGGAGCTGAGTCCGTTTTTAATTGTTTTAAATGCAACCGATTGGTTGTTGAGTCAAACTCTACATGAATGGAGAAATTCAGTTTTTATGCCTCCTGAAAGCGACAGCCGCGGCCACAGGCAATATGTTTCCAGGTTGTCCGTCCGTCCTGTTCTTGTGAATGTGATATCTCAAGAAAACCTTCAGGGAATTCACTCAAATTTGGCACGAATGTCCGCCAGGACTCAGCAGTGAACTGATTAGAATTTGGTGGTCAAAGATCAAGGTCGTTGTGACTTGTCTTTGGCCCAAACTCAAGAATTCATAAACTGATTATGCTAAATTTCACACAAATGTCTAACCAGGATAAAATGATGAAGTGATGACGTTTTATATCCAAAAGCTCAAAGGTCAGCTTCACAGCGACGTCATAATGTTCCACTTAAAACAGCTCCAGTCCCCAAATTCATCCAGGGATACCTCGGAGCGGTGACCAGCACGGTCTCCATCGAGTTCCCATAATGCCTCTGCTCTAACTGAACAGGCCCTGTGATGTGATGTCATCACACAGCGAATCACTTATTGATCCATTATGTCCTTAAAACCAGAGACAGATCAATATATCAGTGTAATACTGGACTTTTGTCGTATTGACAAATTGAACCAGGAGTTCTTTTCTAAGAAGTCAGTAAAACTTCCCCTTGAGGGAATTTTTTAAAAATCTAGACTTAACCAATTAAAATTTGGTTGTCAAAGGTCAAGGTCACTGTAACCTCACAAAACCTGCCGTCATGCCTCGGCATCAGTGGAGGTGTTATGTTTTTGAGTTGTCGGTCTGTACCTCTGTACCATTCTTGTGAACAAAATGTTTTAAGAATTTCTTTAAATTTGGCACAAACGTCCACGTGGACTAAAGTGGTGTTTGCTTTAGCTCCTAAAAGTTTTCCTATTTTTTTTTTAAATGTTGATATCTGCACTAAAACAAATCCAGTATTTGTTGGATTTTGCGGCTGTTTCTTTGCCATGTGTTGTAGTGAGTACTGTGTGCGACACATCAGCAGTGCCTCCACCACCCGTCTCTGTTCATTACCTGTGATGTGAATAAAGTTTGGGTGTTTGTGTCTCTGTGTGTCACCAGGCTTCCTCTGCTGCAGCGACGGCAGAGACTCGTCCTGCCCGTCCACAGCCTGGTGTGCCTCGCTGCCTTCAGCCTGGCTCTGCCTCTCGCCATCAGTCTCTTCCCACAGATGTCACAGGTGCGTCATCATGGCTTTACTAACACGTCTTCACATTCTTTTATCATCTGTAATTCTTAATTTGTGTTGTTGTTATTTTTTTTGTCAATCAAACCAAATGATGCCACTACAAAACTTTCTGTTGTTGAAGTTTCCGTTTCTATAGGTGACACTTTTTTCTGTCCCGTCAAACTGTCTGTCACTCCTCTCGTTAAAGGAATATTTGAACCACAAAATGACCACGTGTATATCAGTTACTAACCTCATGTTACACTGAAAACATTCATGATGAAATGAAATACAATGGGATCATGTTTAACAACAGCAAAAGTAGATTAAAACATCCGTTAACACACCTCCACACACTCTCAGTGCCTCCCAAACGTGTGTTTTTGTTACTACTGTAATATTTAGAATAGTTTGCAAACAAGTAGCCACCTGGGCTGGTGTGTGCGTTTGAACTTAAGTCTGTTAAATCATAATGTTTTGTGAAAATGCATGTTTTCTTATAATTTTATTACAGCAAGAAACTGAAAACAGAAATTATCGTCATTTTCAATGTCTGATGAACCTTGAACACATCATGTGTGACGAATGCTTTCGTCCAAAATACGTTTAACCAAATCTGAGCTTAAGATAATATTTCATCAAGTCACTTTATTCTACGTCTCATTTAAAATGTGTCCAAAAATAAACTGTTTGAACGACAAGTGTGAAAAACTGAGACTTTTTTCAACTCCCGGATTTCATCTCCAACTTTAAACTTTTCAGCATCAAAGGGTGAAATTGAAGAACTCATTTATGGTGGAGGGAGGGTCAAAATAAAAAATTAGAAATGTAGGCCCAGCAGGTCAGTATAAACTCAGACTGCCCCCTGAAAGTATCAGTCAGAGACCCGTCAGATTGCTTCAAGCCAAGCAGTCTTTTTTTTGTTTGTTTGTTTGTTTTGGTCCAAAGAGTTTGCTACTTCCTGTTTGTCTGTAGGACAGATGTGACGCTCTGACAGCTCTGCACTAACATGATCAGCTTCTCCTCCATATTTATCACACACTGATATTTACTGGAGAAAAGAAAGATAAGAAAGGTTGAACTCGGTTTATCTCAGAAGTGATGAAGTTACAGCTCGCACTCATACGACACAGTGTCTGGCTTTTGTTTCATATCTGGTGTTGGCAGAAACGTTTCTGATCCGTCGTTAGCGCAGTCAGCTTGTTAACTTTATTACATGAATGCTTCTGTCACACTGAACGTCCCCTGTTCAAACTTTATGACTTTACATGGGAAAAATATAACATAACTCTGAGTCCTGAACAGTCCTGATATGACCAAAACCAACTGTTGGAGACTGGACAGGTTGGTGTTTAAATATCATACACAGACACACTGAACAGCTCTGATTGTGTTATATGGACATGTTATGATGGGTCGTTGAAAAGTTTTAAAATGTTGTCGATGAAAACGTGTGTGAAGCCTGTAAACAGCAGACTGATGCGTGACAGTGATACCCAGAGCCTCTGTGTTGCTTGTTCCCGTCCTGGCTGTGTACAATATCTGCTGCCCTCCTGTCAGCCGTGACTCAGTGTCAGTGACTGATGTTGATGACTGGAGTCTCCTGACCTCTTTAACGTTCCACACTGAGCTTCACAGAGGCTCCGTCCTAATGAGGCGTAGCCCTCTGAGACTTAACCTGCCCACCGTGTGCACCGCCTCCATTCATTGATGCCATCCAGGCTGAGATCTAACTTTAGCCCCGCTGCCTCAGTATGTGTCATCCTACTCATTAAATGGCTGCAGCGTGGTTTTGTTCCTCACTCCATCTCTCCCTCTCTTTGTCTCCTCTCTGCCAAGTGACTTGCTGACACAAGCCAACCAGCTCTGGCTTTAAAATGTTTAGGATTTAATTACCACTGGAAATAACTCAGACAGCCATATGGCAAAAAACTTCTGACATATGTGCCGCCAACAGTCCTGTGAAAAGCTGCCTCCCGCTCCACGGAGGGGCTGTTTTTCTCTCACAAGTCCTTTTCACACTTTTGCAAAGATAGCAGGTGAAAAAAAAACTCCCCAAAAAGCAACATGAATGCCCTGCTCCCCCCCCCCCCCCCAGGACCCCCTGCCTACTCAATTTGTCCCACTTCCCCATTTCACACCTACCAAGATGTCTGATTAGGATTCTGCCTCCAGCTCCATCAGCCATCTGTCTCTGGTTCAAATATTAGGAGATGCAAACCTCAAATTAGACTTTAATCTGCCAAATTGGCTCTTTTTGCACATTAGCAGTAAATACAGAACATTTAAAGCCTTTAAGAGCGATTTAGTCACAAATGAAAGTGTCTGAAATCTTAAAGCAGCGGTGCGTGTACGTGTTATGGATTCATCCGCAACGTACAGTATGTAAACACGTTATAGCTGACAGCTTGTGACGAGACTTTCTCTCTGCACTCTTGACCTTTTTGTTCTGCTTTGATTCTCACAGATCAGCGTGAATCAACTCGAGCCCGAGATCGCCATGGCAACAGATTGTAAGATTGTGACATACAATAAAGGCCTGTGAGTGAACTCCGCCGCTCGTCGTGGGTTTAAACCTGCCGACGCTGCCAAAGAGTGACTGATGGTAAATTTGGCTGCGAGAAGTTCACATAAGTTTACAGAGACAAGGCTGTTTATATTGTTGTTTACACCAACACGGTGATTGTGAGATAAGCACTAACACGTGATGACATATTGTGATATAGGAAAACATACATGATGACACTTCAGGAAGCATCATCACTGTTGTAACATGAATACTAACCAAAGACATAATCTGAAATATCTGAGCCAGCTGCTCCGTCTGTGCCGCAGAGACGCTTCGCTGAGTGAGCGTCACTGGTGACTTTCTTTTTAACATTGAACATTAACTTCAATATTAACAAACATGATCAGAAATAGGAGAGTGACGACAGGAGCAGGACACATCTTAATGCTTGTAGTCATGTCTGAATTATTAACACTGTGAATGAAGGATTAACAAATAAAAATGTATTTTTATGAACCTTTTTTTCCTTGTTTATAATTTAAAGCTCCAGTCTGCAAGATTTAAAGAGATACACTGGCAGGGATGGAAAATAATATAATCAGTGTGTTTTCTTTAGTGTTTAATCAGCTGAAAATAAGAATCATTGTTTTTTCATTACCTCAGAATGAGACGTTTATATCTACGCAGGCAGCAGGTCCTCGTCTACAGAGGTCACCATGTTGCACCAACATGTTTCTACAGGAGCTCAGAACGGACAAACCAAAATCTGACTCTAGATTTTTTAAATGTCAAACTGCTTCATTCAGTGTTCTTACTGGTTTTAATCAGCTGGTCTGTTTGTATCTGGGAGGAAGAGACCTCTGAGGATAAATCAGCTCCTGGTTATAGCCTCCTGAACAATAGACACTAAGGAAATTCTAACTGGGAGAAGTTTTAGCTGGTTGCAATCTACAATCCTCATTCGGTAAATCTCCCTAAATCTTACACACTGGACCCTTAAAGCATCCATTCCAACAACCCACTGTCACAGCTTTAATGTCTACAAGAGGCCTGAAAGGTAAAACTACAAAATCACACAAGAAAGAATCTGAGATGATAAAAAAACCAAATAATAATAATAATTTATTTGATCAGATTTTGTTTTGTTCTTATTTCGTACCTGAGAAACCATCTTGTCACCAGTAGTGTGGTCTTAATTGTTGAAGTACCGCAGTGCACCTGTGACGAGCTCATGCACGAGCACAGTTCAGTTGTGGCTCATTGCAGGGCTCCTGACCTCGAGGTCAGGACCCACCGATGTCATGAAATGAAATGTAGCTACGCTGCACGATTTTGTTACAGTGCCAGTAAATCTGTGAAAAAATAAAATAAAATAAAACTTGAGCTGTGAACTGTGTTCAGAACACATCAGTGTGAAATCATGACACTGTGATTATGTTGTTTTTTTTTCTCAAAACCACAAAAGCAGCTATTTAAAAGTTAATAATTAAGTAACTTTTAATTGCAGTATTTTTAGTAAAATTGCAGCTTTTGTCATGTTAAAGGATTTATCTTTAAGATTTGCCTGTATTTAAATATTAAGAAACAACATTTTGTGTAATCAAAGACTGGACACGTACATATATATAAAAAAATCACAGTTTGAATATTTTAGTCTTAAGTCTTAAACTAAATTAAGCAGATTGTTATTCTCTTTTATTCTGTAAATGTTTCTGACAGCTCCGTGGTTAAAGTGCTGCTCCATCTTTTTTTATGTATTTGCACTTGATTTATATAAACTTCCTGTCTGAGTATCTCTTGTCATCATCTGTTGGTCATTATCAGATCAGTGTGTGTGTGTGTGTGTGTGTGTGTGTGTGTGTGTGTGTGTGTGTGTGTGTGTGTGTGTGTGTGTGTGTGTGTGTGTGTTGGGAAACACAGCAACAAGACGCCACATGCAGGATCAGTGAAGGACGCCGGGCGTAAAGAAAAACAAAACCACCTTCATCAAACATCATACACATGATTATTATTCAGGTTTTTACTGTCGATATCAGATGTTAGCGTCACTTCTGCTGAAGAATTTCACTCTGTGAGAGTTTCACAGAAATGTTACCTGATGGCTGTTTCCTCGTACAATACTTCAACTATTTAGATTATAACTTTTAATAACTAGAAAAGCACTTGGAGAGCACAGACCTCTGCCAAGCAGCTCGGATTTCCCGCCATTTTATTATTTTATCCACTTCAACCAATCACCACCAAAATGTTATCATCTGTTCCTTGTCCCATTATCAACCTTTCCTGAAAATTTCATCAAAATCCGTTTAGAACTTTTTGAGTTATTTTGCAGACAAACAAACAAACAGACAAACGCCGGTGAAAACATAACCTCCTTGGCGGAGGTAATAATCCAGACTGAGATCTGCTTCAGTACCAGAAAGAACTGATGCAGGCGCCGCGTTGAAAAATCAAACTTTGTAAAGAATCAGACAAAAGATCCAAATGCTTTATTAAAAGTCTTCAGCAGTTTTATTTATGCAGCGTTTCAGATTTAATACCAGATTTATTATTATTTTATATTTTGCATTTTTATGCTTCTGTGCCGGCCGCAGCTGTGGCTGGAGTCATTATGCTTTCGGGTCGTCGTCCATCCGTCCGTCTCGTTCTCATGAATGTAATATCTCAAAAACGACAAATGTCCTCACATCTGGAACAAACCTGCTCTTGGACTGGACTGACTGTATTTGTATCTTGTGGACACGATAGTTAAAGAACTTTTTGAGGGAATTTTACTCGAAATTTGGAACAAAGCTTCACTTGGACTCAACGATGAAGTGAGTCTGCATTTGGTGGTCAAGATCACTGTGACCTAGTGGCTGCCTCGTTATCGTGAACTCTACATCTCAAGAACACTATCAGGGAAGTTCTTCAAATTTGGAACAAACGTCCACTTGGATTCATCGATGAAGTGATTTGTATTTATTGGTCAGAGGTCAAATGTCAAGGTCACTGTGACCTTGTCTGTCTCAAGTCTGTGAACACACAATTTTAAGAAAACTGAAGGATTTTTTTTTTCAAATTTGAAACAAAAATTCACTTGGGCTCAACAATGAAGTGATTAGATTTTTGTGGCTGAAGGTCAAGGTCACTGTGACCTTGCTGCTGTCTCATTCTTGTGAACACGATATGTGAAGAACAACTTGAGGGAATGATCTCAAATTTGGACCAAATGATGAACTGATCAGAATTCAAAGGTCACTGTGACCTCATAAAACATGTTTTCAGCCATAACCGAAGAATTCATTCACTAATTCTGACCAAACTTGACACAAATGTCTAACAGGATAAAATAATGAAGGTCAAAAGGTCAAAGGTCAGCTTGACTGTGACATCATCATGTTTTAACGTCATATCTCAGGAACAGAAGGGGAGACATTTGGTCACATACTGAATTGGTGACTCTAATCTTGAAGCTGTGCTGATTGTATAGATCTTCTGTGTGTGAAGCCTCCATGTTTTCACTGACATGATGGAGACACTGGACTCATCATAACTTTTAAATCAATTGTCTCAGACAAAAACTCTAAAAATTTAGCCAAACTTTATGTTTTGGAGAAAAAAACATCATCAGATTTTTAACACACTTTAAATTGTCAGAGAGATTGTGAATTGTGAAAGTGTTAGAAAATACCTAGAATGAGGTAATTAAAGCTTCGTTAATCACGTTCCACAGTGAGCAGATTGTTTTCTCTTTCTGAAAAATGATTTCTGACAGTCTTTGGTTTTCAGTAATGAGCCTGTGATTTGTAATTCAATGTGCTGCTCGACTGAAACTGATGCAATGTGACAACTGTGACGACGCTGCATGATTTATCGCTCAACATGCAATTTTATAACCAACAATAAAACACGTGTAACTTGTGGTGTTAGCTGAGAAGATGGCAGCTTCTTTTATCCCACAGAAAACAGGTAATCAGACGATAATGATTAAACCAGCCGTTGTCTCTCAGTTCGGCTCTTCGACACCTCGACAGCAGTGGCGGCAGCAGCAGCGGGGATGTGGCACCTCCTTCCCCCACCTCACAGCTCCTCTGGGGAGCCTCTTGTTTGTCTCAGAGGATTCCTGCTCTTGTCCTCAGCTCTCCTCTCTGCTGACTCGGCCAACAGGAGACGCAGCGTTTAGGGAGACGGGCGTGATTTTCCCTTTAATTGTTTTCCTAACAGACAAATGAGAGGTGCAGCTCCTGTTAATCGTGCTGACCTTTTACCTAAGCGAGGTGTGATTGGCCTTAAGCACACCTGCTTGTCAGGAGGACGATGTCAGAGCTTTGAGTGTCAGAGTGAACTGCTGCTCTTCTTAAATACACCTTTGGTGCTGTTTATTTGGACAATAAGGAATCTCCTTTACCACGTATTTGCACCTGCGGCGAGTATAGGATATCCTGCGAACTCAAAACAAGGCCCCTCTGCAACTGCAGATGTTTGTAAAAAGGTGAGACCACTGCCGTGTGTGTCACCTCCCCCTTGGTCTGGGCTCTTTCTCTGTTTCTGAGCTTACAAAACAAAACATGGAGGTCAGACGTCAGGGCTCAGCTCTGAAGCCTCGGGGTCATTAGGAGGAGATTCCTTCCGCTTTCTTTTGACAGGTGATTACTGAGGCGGTGTGGTGAAAGGGCCGCAGCACAATAGTTACCACTTTCCCCATTTTTTTAGAGGTTGCACCCTCTCGATGGGAATTATTTCTGTGTCCCCCCTTCTGCTGGAATTCAGAGGAAGTACTGGCCGATAGCTAACACACCTGACACCTGTGCAACTGTCCTGCAGCATTCCTCTGCCTCCGTCAGTGGCCCTTTTTACTCAGAGATGTCGCTACAGAGCCGCTGTGAGGTCCCTTCTTTATGCCGCCTCTGCGTTTCTACACAGAAGGGGCATCATGTCGCTCCAGGGGGTGATTTTAGACAGCATGCCGACATGTATGCTGGCATGTAACCAACCGCATCAGTCTCTCGTGTGACATATGACGTATGCGTGTGCAGTGCTTTATAAACAACAACTCTGACATCACATGTCAATAACAATCATTTGCCATCTCTGTCATGTGGCGGCTGATCTTGTCCTCTGCTCGGAGGGTGAGGAGCTCCTGGACCTCATTGTTTTCCCAATTTGTGGACATTTGCAGCACTGTTTTCCTCTCTGAGTTAGACGCTAACTGCTATCAGCTATGAGCTGCTTATTAAATCTCCTGCAGTTGGTCGCACGCATAATACATCGTCAAAATGTCACACCTGTCATGCCAGCTGTCCTGTTTATACAGACATCGATTTGGCATCGATCTGTTCCCCCATTCTGCGATCGTACCTCATATACAGAACAGCGAGGCAGCATAACGCCACAATATTTAAAAGCCACGTTGGTATAACTCAGCACATGCAGCTATATTAACTTCTCTAGCTGCATGACTCGCCCACCATACCTACACGTCAGTCCACAATCAGCTCCCGTCCGTCTTGGCCCAGAATCAGAAGTCTCAATGAAATTGCTAAGTTAGCGATTAGCTAGCTATGAAGTATTATGTTTAAAAAAATAGGTGGTTATGGTTAGGGTAAGTGTAATGGGAAAGCTACATCTCGCTACTTATGCCACTGCTAAGTTAGCAATTAGCGATTTGTAGGAGTGTGGTTTGTACGCTACAAACAGAGTGTCTGCAGCTGCACGTCTCGCCAAAAGGGCTCTTGGTTTCTAACCTCAGATTATTTTTCGCCTTTTTGCCTTTATTTGATCGGACAACGTCGGAGTGAAAGGGGAAGAGTGAGACGGATGACATGCAGCAAAGGGATGCCGGTTGGAATCAAACCTTTGAAACCTATTATACCAATTAATTTGATCTCATTCCCTTTAATTATCATGCAGGGATATTTTTTAGCTCTAGTCAAAAGCATAAAACTGATAATGGAAAATCCACCTCGTGCCGTGGTGGCCGGAGCATCTGCAGGTGCTCAATCCAATCAAACACAGCAGCCGCATTTTTCACACTGATTCACACGTGCACTTTCAGCCGCAGAGGACGGACTAATGAGTGAAACCTGGTTGGAATAAAAGGCTGCAGCTGGGCTGACGTGATGTACAACCTGAGTTACACAAAAATCACATTTCTCATGAGAGAAATAGTTTTTTATTTTTATTTCTAAAACATCTTTCTGTAATTACATGATCTGCTTGAAAAGTATGTTCTTATATATGTTTTATACGACACACGGCGCTCAATGAAATCTGCAGACATTCAACAAATGGAGACGTCATCCGTCACCCCACGCCAAAGCTGTGATTTATTAACTCGCCCCGAACACCAGAGGTCTCTGCAGCTTCCTGTCTGTCCCGGAGTCACGCACAGCTGGTCATGAATCGTCTTTCTGTGCAGAGTCTCTGTGAGGAAGCGTAACAAAGCATTGGACTGGGTGTCGAGTCACCAGTGAAAATAAAATGCTTCACATTTAGATCTTCTTTGTCACATTTCCTGTTTTGTTCTTCTGGCCAGTCACCAGCCCGTCCTCCGAGTCACTGGGTGGATTGAAGTGTGCGACATGTTGTCGTCTTTGAGCAGAAATTGAAATTAACAGGGTGCACAGGTGGCGCAGTGGGTGGGGTGAGCAGCGAGGTGTTAATGACCTAAGCAGGTGGTAAAAACAGCTTTAATGAAACAAATATCCTCTTTCAAAAACAACCTTTGTTCATGGCCTATGTACAATATTTAAAAAACAGACTATGATGGAGGTTGATGTTGTTTCTCTTCGTCTTTGGTCGTCACCAAAGATCATTAAATGATGAACGGATCTCCTCATCCAGACACATTCAGGGTGGATGTCATTAAATATTTTTTCTCCAGTGTCACTGAGCGTAGCACCTCAATGAAGAGACGGTCACATGTTCAGTCCTTCCTCTAATGTGTCTAATTATATTTAATAATATTACATAATAAATAGTGTTGGTCCTCTGGTGCGTCACAAGGAGACGCAGGGTTTTGGGGCAACGTTGTCGAGGTTGGACGGCGGTTTTAGTCCTCTGAGGTCACGTCTATGTCCTCGGAGCTGGGCTGCTTGGTGGCGATGCGCCATCTGTTGATGTGGTGGTTTCCCTTCTTCTTCTGCTGGCTCTCTGGCCCCTCCTCCTCCAGCTTCTGTCGCTTGTACTTGGTCCGTCTGTTCTGGAACCAAACCTTCACCTGGACGGAAAGATAAACAGGTTAATGATGACGATGAGCGATTTGTTAAAGTCGGACCAGATCGCTCTCTGTTTCCTCAGAGTCGAGCAGTGACACAAGACACAGTAGTGCTTTATTTGAAAGAGTCTGTATGCAAACTGTACATTTCCTGTGAAAACAGAAGTGTATTTTGAAAACAGACAATGCATGTAACAGACTGAAGTTGACACGGCGTCCCAGAACGTCAACAACCAACACACCCAGGGTACCTTGGACGCCATATGTGGACGTGGAAAGTCCATGACCAAACGTGGACATGTGACGAGGTCACAGTGAGGGCGTGATGCACGTTGATGCTCTGTGGTAATTGGGAATAGCTACCGATAGTTCTCGGGTGAAACAAAAGAACAATCCTCTTCCTGTTTTAGTTGTTGACACACTTCCTTTGTGCCGCATATTGAGCCTTAAATTTCCTGGAGGATCGTATCCGGTGGCAGAAAGAATTGCAGAGTGAAAGTGAGGCTTATAAGGAGCCAGTCTAAAGGTTGATTCTGTGGAGCAGTTATTTTATCATCTTTGATAAATAGTGCGATAAACATTTACGTCATAATGATTTTAAAGAAAAAAACTTGTCTATTTCCACTTTGAGCAGATTTAAATACAGACAATATGCCTTTCTCAAGGTGTTTGTTTTGACGCGTCAGACGTGGGTGTAACTTTAGTTTTAGTGTCCTGGTGTTGTGCCAACATGTAATGGAGCCATCATTATGATTTTAATAATACTGTGACTGAAGATTTTCATTATCTGTTAATCTGCTGAGAATTTTCTCAGTCAATCAATGAAATGCTCGTGTTAGGAAACTGTAAAAAGTAGAATCCAAAGTGACGTTTGCAAACGCTTTGAGTTTTCTCTTTGATCAACTGTCCAAATCCAAAAACGTGCTCAGTTCAGGATGTTGTAATTCAGAGACAAACAGCATCTAAGAAGCTGTACAAAGAAAGGCTTTGGCATTTGTGTCAGTTGACTGATCAGCTAATTGTTTCAGTCTGCCTGTGATTTTCTGACTGTGACGAGGTAAAATCTGCCTGTTGAAGGCCGACGCTTTGCACCATCCAGTGAAGACAGACTTTTACCATCCACACCACAGTTTTATTTTCTCTTTAAAAACAATGAAACAGTCTCATTTGCTCCCAAAATTTCACTCTGTTCAGCCCCTTGAAACAAACATAGGCTTTAATAGTTGTCACCTTCTTTTCCAAAATGCTCAGAATGCTCCTTTAAAAGGATAAAAACCCTGTCATCTTGTCTTTGCCTTCCGAACTGAGCGTTACATTAATGCGCAGTAAAGGTCAGCGTGTTAAACAGCTTCCTGACTGACGAGTGTTGCTGGTGTGACCTTGGAATATGAGCGTGGCAGACGGACCTATATATAACACATACATTTTTTAAATAGCAACACAAGCATTTATATTAGCGTCCACCTCTGTGAGTACATGACTTCAGGCTCATTTTAAAACAGCTGTCGTTGAAACCACGGGTGTCGCAGCAGAGGGAGAAGGGACTGATTGGTCCCCAGTGAGACGGGCCCCTCAAAGATAAAAAGGTTTTTCTTTATTTCTAATTAACTAGTGCCACAACTAAATTAAAACTGGCTGAATAAATCGGTTCAAAAACGTGACTTTGTTTAAAAAGAATAGTGAAGACATGTTTGGCAAATGACATCATTCATCACAGAAACTGTAAAAACAGAAATTATCGTTGGATTTTCAAATTTCTGACGGTCGTTGAACACATCAACTGTGATGAACACTTCCGTCTTAAAATTACTTTACTGTGTCTTTATGGTGGAGGGAGGGTCATGAATTTTCCTTTAGTCAGTCAAGGGAAAATATTCGTAGCTTCAGGTCCCGTTTATACGACAACGATTTCAACTGAAAACGGAAAACTTAAGTCGCGTTTTGGCCGATCGTTTACACGACAGCGGCGTTTTGAGTGCCTGAAAATGCAACGTTTTGAAAACAGGTTCCAGATTGCAATTTTTTTGGAAACAGCAGCGTTTCCGTTGTCATGTAAACTTAACGGAGACTTTTCGCACATGTGCACTATGCTTCCAGTCACTAGGCACGCGCGAGAAAGTAGACCATCACAACAACAATGGCGGACTCCCGAGCTCTGCTTGTGCTGCTCACCCTGTTGAGTTTATCAACGCCTCCCCATCATTGTGTAGATTTACTGCAGCAACTCCACCTCGTCGTCTGTCCAGACAAACGTTTGTGCGGTTGCCATTTTATTTGTTTATACATCGCCGCTCCGTAGAAGGAAGCGTCACACCGCCAACTACTGGCCTGGCATGTATACTGCAGCGTTATTGGTCATTTTTGTGGCTCCGTGTGCACGACGATTGTTATCAAAATGTTGTCGTCTAAACGCGGAACTTTTTCAAAACAAAAATGAGGTCACACTCCTCCTCTGATAAGTAAAGAACAGTCCCTTAAAGGAGCAAAATGGTTCAGTGCTGGACAGTCATGGACTTTCCACGTCCACACATGGCGTCCAAGGTGCCCTGGGTGTGTTGGTTGTTGACGTTCTGGGACGCTGTGTCAACTTCAGCCTGTTACATGCATTGTCTGTTTTCAAAATACACTTCTGTTTGCACAGGAAATATACAGTTTGATACAGTCTCTTTCAAAACAAAAGCACTACGTCGCTACAACACCACAGACTGATGTTTTCTTCCCTCAACACACATACACGTGGTTACTCGGGGGAAAGTCGGTGGTTGTTGGTCCCATCCACCGCCCCTCCCACCTGCCCTACTCGGACATTTCGCCCCCTTAACTTTCATTGTTGTCCTGCCGTGTTTCCCCCTGACTTCGCTGGGTGCTGTTAAACAATAACAGCGACAGGCCACGTATCGTGCCGACGTGAAAGGACGGCTTTTATTGTCCATGTCTAACATGGAAGTCACTGACCAAGTGCTGCATTGGACGACTTCAAAGTGAGATCAGGTTGAACAAATGCAAATCAGGGTTCGAAGAAAGAAAGAAAGAAAGAAAGAAAGAAAGAAAGAATCAAACTGACTTTGTAAACAAAAACAATTAAGAAGGTGCAGAGAGACGTGGATGAAGAGAGGATGTGCAGGGGCCACAGAGGCTGCTGTAACATGGGGCCCAGAGTTTGGTGCTCCGCCCCTGACTGAAGCTCCTAAAGAGCCAGAATATCTCGTGTTAGTTCCTGGAGAGGGATGGTGGATTTTTGTTCTTTGTTTATCTAAAATGGAGGCTGTACAGAAGAAAACGATGACCAGCAAACACGACTGCTCTCTGAGGAAGCAGACTGAATTAATATTCACTTCACTCTCATTTATAATCTGCATAATGCACTTGGTGCTTAATTGCACGCCTCTGATCGACTGACACAAAACTTGTAAGCAGCATTTATCTGTATCGCTGACTCAGGACACTATATCACCCATTAGACCTCATTTGCACCCAGATAATGTGGACTCATTAAACATAACATCAATAATATTTATAGTCCTTTATCTTGTAGCATGAATCAAACACCTCCTGAGCCTGAGACACTGACTCTCTCCCAGCACACATTTGACTTGTGGTAATAAGAAAAGCTCAGGTGTTACTAAAAACACTGACGATGACTCTGTTGTGTTCAGGGACAGTGAGGAAGCATGCACTATGACAGGAACCTATAATCAGAGCAACTAAATGGAACTCAGCCGTCATTCATTTCTTTATTTAAACCTGCTTCTACCGTGACAGGTGACCTCCAAACTGGACGCACAGATTTAGGGACTGTTCCTTACTTATCAGAGCAGGAGGGAGGCAGGGGTGTGGATTTATTTATTATTATGTATGTATGTATGTATTCATTTATTTATTTATTTTTGCTTTTTTTTACCCTCTCTGAAACTACAGATATTTTTCCATGACCTTCCATGAGTGACTGGAGGAAAATCCATGACTCTCCTTTCACCATTAATTAGATTTTTAAATCTCACCCTTTGATATTTTAAAGTTAAAACTGAAGATGAAATCTTGGGTTTTCACTCTTGTCGTGTGTGCTGGTGTGTTCATGCAATCAGTTTATTTTTCGCCAAATTTAAACAAATATAGAAATTTTACAAGAAGTGATTTTGATAAAATAATTTCAGAAAATTCAACAATAATTTCTGTATTTACAGTTTCTGGCCGTGATGGCACGTCTTTGAAAGGCGTGTTTTCTTCAAAATCAGCTGTAAGTGTGTTCACATGGGGAGCTGTGTGTCCTCTAATGCTGTGTCATTAATCTTCATCCACATGTGCATTATGTCAGGTAAAACCCTCTCCAGGCGATTTTGTCAGAAAAAATAATAATAATAAAATAAATACAAAATACAGCCATTTAAAGTTGTGCCCCGCCCCTAAGCCACAATAAAAAAAACTTAAGTCACTCCTTTTTTTTTTTTTTTTTGCACCTCCCAAACACACACATCACACTGTAGTCACCTCATAACACACTCCAATGATTCCCAATGAGTCAAACTGCTGTAACCTAAATAAATAATTAAGAGGAGCCCTGTAGTAACGACTCTGAACGTACAGTAAAATAAAATAATCAATATGCAGGTTATAATTTTGCTGCTTTAAATTCAAGTTATGGTTATTACTATCACTGATGACATTATAGTGAGGAGTGAGTTGGTCCGTTTGAATATTTAAGAAATATTCAGTTTTCAGTGATATTTAAAAAACAAAGTCGCAGCCTCCTCCCTGGTGAGTAAAGAACAGTCCCTATTACTTACTTAAAAAACAAAGAAGAGATGGATGAAGGAAAATTTTTGATTTTGTTCTTTAAATCCTTTAATTGTGAAATGACCTTGTTTTTGTTCTTTTTAATGCTTTATATGCACTCTGGGATCTTATTGACCTTAAAAGCTGTTTCTTTTATTTTTATGTATTAATTTATTTAATTTAATTTAATTTTAGACATGCAAACAGTTTATTTTTGGCCAAATGTTATATGAGACATAGAATAAATTGACTTTGATTAAATAAATCACTGTTTTTAGCTCAGACTGGTTGTTGCACATGATGAGTCCAAGGACCGTCAGAAATTTGACAACCTAATGATAATTCTGTTTTGACAATCTCTGGCTGATAAATTATGTCATTCTGATGATTTTTAAGGACAGCACACATTGGAAGGAATGTTTTTATGAGATTTGTCTGTAGAATAAAAATACAACCATTTAAATGTGTGTGTGTGTGTCCCTCCTATAGGCCAAATGGAAATTTGAAAATCCAACAATAATTTCTTTTCACAGTTTCTGGCTGATAAATGATGTAATTCTGATGATCTTTAAAGAAAACTCAAACCCATGTTTTCTCTAAAAATCTGAGGTAAAATAAATACAAAGTAAAATCATTTAAATCTGTCTGTCCCTCCTGTAAGATACAATAAAAAACATAAGTCCCTCCTCAGTGCTTAAAAAATAATTTGACATGTCTCTCTCTTTTTGCACCGTCCCCTGCCCCTAATAAACAACCATCAGTCCCTTAATTACTTTGGAAACTTACATTAACAAAACATCATATAATCAACTAATAAATGATGATGTATAATTATAGATGAATCTATCCTGCAGTAAATAAAACATTTAAAATGAGCTCCACCTTCATGAGCTGCTTTAATGACACAGAGGAGCCGAAGCTTCTGTTTCTGAGCAATAATATCAGATTATTTTTGATGCACGAACGAAACGACACTTTATTATTATTAAATTATTTTAGGCCAATTATTTTTTTTTTTAAATAAATAAATATATGTTTATATTTATGATTTCAGTTAAAGAATAAAAGTATCTGACATTTATTTGATATAAATAAATAAATATATTTATTTATTTATATCAAATAAATGTCAGATACTTTTATTCTTTAACTGAAATCATTTTCTGTTGATAGATAGTGCAGTGTGTCTCTCTCAGGTGCTTCACTCACGGCGCTGACGTCACCTCACCTGTGTTTCAGACAGGCTCAGGCTATTGGCCAGCTGCTTCCTCTCGGCTCCCACCACGTAGTGGTTCTTCTCGAAGGCTCTTTCCAGGCGGAGCAGCTGGGACGGAGAGAAGGCAGTCCGGATGCGTTTGGGTTTCCTGGCGAAGGGCCCGTGGAGCAGCAGGCTGTCCTGGGACACGTCATTTCCTGCTGACACAGACACACAACAGGCCGGGACGTCACAGGTACCGTCATCAACACAACACCTCACCTGAGAGAGTTTACCTGCGCAGAGCGGCCTGACTGACGGTGACGTGTCCAAGCTGTGTGTTAAAGCCTGACGTTACTGTTACTGTCTGCTGCACACGGAGGCTGCTGTTTGTTATCACCGTCATAAAAGAATAATATCTCATTATTATTATTATTATTATTATTATTGTGTCAGTTAGAAATAATCTAATGAATAGCACACAATTTATTATTGTTATTGTTACTATTATTATTAATAATAATAATGACATTTTGCCAGAAATTAAATACTGTCATGGAAAACCTGGAAAAGTTATGGAATATCACAGTCGTATTTTCCAGGCCTGGAAAAGTAATTGATCATTCAGAGACATTACAGATGTCGGAATATGTCTAAAACAACCTCCTGTAGATAATAAACCCCACATGATGTCACATAACAGTAATTTCTTAGTTTATTTTTTAGAACATTTTAAAATAATTTAAAACACAAAAACAAAGATAATTTACTTTAGCTGTCGAATTCACGCAGCTTTAATATGCGTCCCTGTGTGACAGTGTTAAATTCACCATCACGTATTTTCGACATATTATTTAATAAAGTTTGAATATTTGAAAAACGCCGGCCAAGCTAAGTTTTGGGTCCTTAAAAAAAAATCTGGAAATGTTTGGAAATGTTGTCCAAGAAGAAGTTGGGCCTGTGTTCAGGCTGTTCAAACTATTTGTGTTGAATTCCGATATTGTTTTAAATGAGCAGAAGCTTTAAAACGCTGCTGGTAAGAAAAAGAAATCACAAGCTCCAGCGTTTAGTTTCATATTAAACCTGCTGCACATTTTAATAATTATCTGAACATGACGCATGGACACGGACAACGTTTGCAAATCATTTGTAACAAATGAAATATATATATATAAATCAAACAAATAAAAATAATAAATTAAATAAATAATAAACACATGAAAATAAAGACAGTAAGTTCACCAAATACTCTTAAATGAATTTAAAGAGTTTCTCCAAATGAACCAAACACATGAGCTCCGGGTAAAATCTGACACGGACACGAGATGTAACTGTAGTTTCTCAACACATTATATTTTTGGGTTATTTATAATTAATTAATGTTGTTACAGGACACTGTGGACAGGTGAGTGTTTCAGCAGGAATAATTCCACATTATTAATTCACGTGTTTTATTACACACAGCAGGCTAATTATTCATTTATGTTACAACACTATGAACTATAATTTTATTTATTTATTAATTTTAAGTTTGTGTTTCAGCCTCAGGTGAGTCTCTAAAGTTCCTACCTGACACTGTTTGTGGGGGACAGGTGTTGGTGTGACTCAGGTGGTCGCTGTGTTTTAATGCGAATTACAGATGAAACCAGAGAAACTGTCGCCGATCATTAAAAAGGAGCGAACAATGACAGTAACTGACGGGACAGCCCGTGTGTAACACACATACAGTCTGATTCTACAAACTGAATTTACAGAAAAAATCAGCGAATTAAATGACGTGTTTGTGTCATTATTTTACAGTAAATGGCCATTAAGCGACATTTCACACTGAAAATATAAACTGAAAATATTCTGAGGAGATTTTATTTTGTGGTAAAACATTTTGGAAAAACGAATTTGCTTTTTCTTTCTTTTTTAAAATATGAATGATGTGCTAATTATTTAAACCTTTTTGTGCTTTTGTGTCCTAATAATCCAAACCACAGCTCATTATGAGATATTAATTAATTACTATAATAATTAAACTGTCAGTGTGAAACAGACCATAATACATTTCTCACACCTTTTTTTACCTTCTTACATTTTCACATGATCATTGTAATAAACTGACGTCATGGACTTTATACAGATGATACAGAGAGAAGACGATTCACATGTAGCTACAACAAATTACTGGCTGCTGGTTGCGTCACTTTCACAGTAAATTACTGTCGTTTTTACAGTAAGTTGTTATGAACTGACAGCTGTGTGTAACCTCTATCACATCACTGATATCACAGTATGTTCCTGTTAATTACTGAATGTAACTGCAACTTTATCTACAGCTGATTACTGTGATTCAGTTGGCTCCAGTAGTTACTGTAAACTCCACATATTACTGTCATTTAGCTGTAAAATTACTTAATTTAAATTGGTTAAATTTCACAGTTGGAGCCTGTCCGGTGATAATAATGTGATTTATTGTGAAATATCACAAGTATCTTGTAACTTTATGGAAATAATTCGGTGATGTTGAAGCAGTGTGGGCCTGACAAAGTCTCCATATTCAGCTCGTCCTGTTTGGAGCATTATTTATTCTGGAAATTATCTGTTTTAAAATGCAGCGCTTTGTGTCCTGAGTCTGAGTCGCTCTGTGCGCTGCGGCCTGTTTGGACTCTGCAGAATGAGCCGCTACGATTAAACTGTTAGTGTCGATCCACACTGTGTTTTAGTGACGAGGATTTACGCGCTGACAGACAGAGCTGCGGGGCACGATGGATTTACATGATTCTGTCTTAACTGCAAAATACATTTTTGTCCAGAACTTTAGGTTTGCAATTAAAATCAATAAAATAAAATCTAATATATCTGCAATAACACACCGGAGAGATGCATACATGCTGGGCTGGACGTCACTGACCACTCGCACACTGGTTTATATTTCTTATCTATAAAGTAATCATTGTGCAAACCTGCTCTGCACCCTGTCAGCTCCTCCAGCTGTGGTTATTTTTAATGAATCCCGGAAAGCTGCATTTTCCTACTCTGCACCATGGACATGAAACAATCTCCAAAACATCTAAAATCATATCCACATATATCCACTGATCATAAAGAAGGTGGTGACAGAGACGTGTTTGTCTTGAGAGGCCGCTGTGTTTGAATAGTTGTTGTTTTATTGTGCATGTTTGTATTAAAAGTTATATTTGTTGCATTTAACGAGACACGTTCAGTTCAGCGCAACCACGTGCTTAAATCAAGGTTTCAATTAAATAATAGTCACAATAATAAATTATTATTAGGCAGTGTTTTGGTGCGTTATCGCGCTGAGGTCTGTGTGGTGAATAAATGTCTGCAGGCTGCTCCGATTATATTTAAATTATTAGCCCGGATTTTATCACTTGTGTCTCCGCAGCCGGGCTGTTGTGTGAGGATGAAATGAGCCTCACCTGGGGCGAGTTTTCATGTGTGGAAAAAATCTACATGGGAGCTTATCTGCTGACTGCGGCTCAGAGAGAGAGAGACGCTGCAGGGCGAGACTGGAAGTCTGAGAGCTGCATGACGGCGGGCCTGGAATATGTTCAGTGCTCACAGCCGTGTGAGGGTCTGATTCAAACATGGAAACCTCTTAAAGTAGGAGACTGAAGCTGGTACAGCGTGTATGAAATAGTTAATTTTGCATCATGCAAACACCTTTTTAATTTTGTCATATTCGCACCTGAATCTATTTTAGTGTTTTTTTCTGTGCGTAAAATCCTGATGTTTCCTTCATGGCCTGAATATTGAGCCATAACTAGTCCACACAGGTTGTGCATGGTGTGTAAGTGACATGATATTCTGAGTCTTTATATTTTACCTTGAAATCTGTGTCCGAAGAACCTGTTCCGCAGCACCCAGGGGTAGAAGTTGAGCGGGTCCCGGTGTTGCGTCCCGAAGAAGTGCGGATGCTGTAGGTGGGATCCTCCGAGCTGGTGAGGAGCCACGGTGAGGGACGGGTGGTTCACCGTCTCTGGGAACACCAGGTCCGGGCTCTGGTACAGGGAGCGGGCCGGCGGAGCCTGGTAACTGTTCATTAACGCGTCTGTGCTCGGGTTGGAGTAGGTCAGGGCCGTGGGGCGGATCGGGTCCTCAGCGATCAGAGGGTTCTCCTTGGCCACCAGAGACTCGATGGTGAAGCAGCGCTTTCCTGCGGACGAAAACATCATCGAGCACCTCGTGTGAGAGACACACACCAACCAACAGCAGAATGAAGATGTGAGTGTGTCCTTCCTCTGAGCTGCCTCTCAGAGATGCACCATGACCGTAGAGATGGAGGGCTGCTCTGAGCTCGAGATGCTGCTGCTACAAAACTCAACAGTGCTGCAAATTGCCCTGATCCATGAAGTCTGCGCGCGCTCGCACGGTTTCTGTGCACAAGTGCGCACCAACTAAAAGCGCCTCCGAGCTTCAGTGCGGCTTGACGCTGCGCACGGAGGGCGCTGATTGGACCAGAGCACCTGCCAATAGGTCTCCTCAAGTACCTGCTTGATGGATCCCAGAGGAGCGGCACAGGCAGCTTAGTTACACACACACGCTGAGAAAACATGTGTGTCCCAATTAAAGCTCATTGTGTCCTGTTCAGACCTAATACCCGGCTTTCTCCTGCCTGTGGAGGAGGAGGGGCTCCGCTGGTTTCAGTGCGGCTTCATTTAACCCAGGAATTCTCTGGAAGTATCCAAAACATGGAGTCATGCCAAGAAAATTTAACCAAATAGGAAAGTTGAGCGGGAATTTTCACAGTGACGCGCCTTTAATAACGTTTCCATTTTAAACTGTGTTGAACGTGGCCTTTAGGTGTCTGTGATAAAACAGGAAAAGGTCAACTATTATAAGTTTCCTTCCGGTTGTTCTCCAACATCTCAGCCGATATTTCACAGCTATAATGTGCATGCAATTTATATTGATGACGGCTGAAAGCAGCGATGTTTAGCGGCTCCTTTTCTCCTGTGAAGTCAGATTAAATTGAAATATTATCTCATTGCATCCACAATTTCCTCCAACCGAAAAGCACAGTTTGTCGCCTTTATTAATATATTTACAGGTCTGTTAATATTCATAATATTCATGCCCTTTTCCAAATAAAGAAAGTGACGGAAAAGTCGAATAATTCCGGAAAGAAAAATCTTTATTTTTCCTTTTCTTTGCGTAATTGAAACATGATTTTAAAGTATGATTTTTGCAAAGTTGTGTGAAGGACGCACAAAGAAAACACATTTCAAATGCATCAAATAGATAAAAAATAATAAGGAGTTTCATGGTTAAAACCACTCCTCTGTTTTTAGCTATGTGAAAAAGGCTGGTCTCAGAAAACGCGTCTCAGTTTGTCTCCTCTGTGGGAACAATCGAGCAGTAGGAGTCCAACAGGAGGACTCAGCCTCTGATTGTGTTCGGAGCTCTCCGGCTTCCTCCTCATCCCTCGGCGCGCAGCTTCTAACCAAGTTAATAATTATCCTGTTAATACGCTCACAGGCTGCATTAGAAAATCATTACCGATGGAAATTATGAGGTAAAACAAGTTGTTGATTAGGTGTTTAGAGCTAAAGGCTCCTAAAGACGGCAGCAGGGTCTGAGAAGGACTCGGTGACCGAAAAGCTCCAATAGATTTTGCGTATCTATTGAATATGTTTGTGTGAAAATGTAAAAATCAGAATTTATTTATCTGAACTTTTGGACAGATTTTCACAGGAAATATTTCCCTCACATACATGACTCAAAGTGTTGAAAATCACAGGCCTAAATAATTTAAATCTTATTAAAAATCCTTGTTAATGTCGAGCAGAATTTAAATAAATGCCAAAAATAACTGTTGCATCTCGTTTTAAATCAAAACTTTACATGTGATCTGTTTCTTCTGTTTAAAATAATCATGTTTTCTTATAATTCGACATTAAATCATTTGTGACTGTATTTATTGAGGCTATAAGAAGACAATATATCAGTAAAAATTAAAAACAGCTCCCATAATATTTGAATACGGCCTCTGCTCGGCCTGTGCCAGGTCACATATCTGTATATTGCAGGATGTTATATTTAAACAGTTGGGTTTTTACCCAGAGCTCAGCCGCAGCAGCAGCAGCAGGAAGTTTGGGGCCGGGCTGGTTTAATGATGAAGCCCTGCGGGTCTTTACGCACTGACCCTGATCTCTGCTGGTTAATAGATGTCCAAATCTCTGCGCATTAACAAAAACAAAGCGGAGCAGTCCACCTTTGTTCCTGCTGCGGATTTCAGCCCGAGGCTCCGGAGCACAGTCACTGACACAGGAGTGATTTTAGACCAGGAAACTGAGCAGAGTGGAAATACCTTCATTTAGGTTTACTGCGAGAAAATGTAGTTTAATATTTCTGAGATGTTTTTATTCCGGGTGTGACAGTCAGAGGGGACTTAAGTCTTTAATCTTACTTTAATATCCTGGGTGTCTCACTGGGTGTCACAAGGGACTGTTCGTTACTTATGAGGGTGGGAGCAGGAAGAGGGAGGCGAGTCAAATCATTTCTTAACAACCAGGGAGAGACTAATGTTTTTATTTTGGCTTCAGGCAGATTTTTCTACGCTGCTGTGATCATTTACACTTGTGCTGGTGTGTCTGTGTCACACTGCAGTTACACCTCCAAAACACTAGCTGGCAGCAGGGTTTCTGTGATGTTTAGTTGATTCAAAATAAGTTCACAACTCAGCTTCACTATAACTGGCAGCATTCACAGACAAACACTTGTCTTTATCTGGACACATTTCCCCACAAATACAACATGCTAACATTATTAGCACAAGCCTATGGCATTTTACATAATATGAATTAGCCTAGCAGCTAGCAGACTTTTCCTCTGCTCATATGAAGCCAGGATAAATCACACACAGGACTTAAAATGCTATTTTAGTGGAGGCTTTATTGTCTTCACAATTTATTGTTTCTTATCTGTGAAATTAAAGTAAATAAAAGCTTTGTTTCCACTGAGGGAAATGGTTTCAGCTCACAGAGACAGACACAGACAGCAGGTCTGTGTCACTGTGACGTGGAGTTACATCTCTGGGGAGGTGCACGTCAGGCTACATGGTGCAGGGTGCACATCTACGCAGAGCATACGCTGTAGGTACAGTGTCAGTTAGACATAAAAGTAAAAATCCCACTTTAGAGGAGGGGCCTAAAAATGTAAATAGTTGTATTTTGTATTTATTTTACCAACGATATTCAAAGAAAACATTTCTGCCAAACCAGCCAGAATTACAGCATTTATCCCAGACAGGAAATGTAATGTAACAGAAACTGAAGCTTTTTCCATTTCCAGGATTTCATCTTCAACTTTTAACTTTCAAACATCAAAGGGTAAGTTTTAAAAATCTAATAAGTCATTTATGGTGGAGGGAGGTCCAGTGTTTTCCTCCAGTCACTCAGGAAGGGTCAAGGAAAAATATTTGTAGCTTTGGGAAGGGTCACAAACTAAATGACACCACAGCCACCCTCCTCCTCCTCTGATAGGTAAGGAACAGTCCCTAATGCCTTCAGCTAAGATTTCTACAGTAAAGCTGTCACTCACTGCTCAGTGAATTGAAAACAGATAATTAAGACAGCAGATGATAACGAGCAGCTCTGAGCTGCAGCTTTAAGAAGTTATATTCCTCTTTATTTTAGGTCTTCAACATATTCTGCTGCTTCTGTGTGACAGACAAGTGTAAAACATTTAAATTAACTTTTGTTAATTCATCCAAACTGTTGCATTTTTTCAATACACAGTGTTATTATAGGAGGACGCCACAGAGAGACATTAACCACCTGTTGTTGTGGGAAACAGTAGCAAAACATATTGGTTTTACCCAACAAGTAAACTTCAGTTAAATTTTATTTCCATTCTCTACACACAGCAGCAAACAGTGAAGCACGTCATCACTCCTGAATCAATGCAGTGAAGAACAAAACATTCAACACAGACATGACAACATTAAAGTGCCCTGTGAACATGAAGCAAAATATGTCTTTTTAAAATCATTTAAAAAGCAAAATGAACGCAGCACAGGTTTCCCAGTGCAGTTGATCACAGGCATGTGAAACACTTTAAATTTAATACATACACTGATTTCTCCAAAGACATGCAGCTGTAAATTATATGAATTAAATTAGATTTATTTCACCAGGATGATCCAGTCAAATGAGTCCTGGTCAGAAATCAGAAACATAATATGAAGTGCTACAGATGACTTTGACCTGAACTCAACAAACCAACAATTATTATTAAAAAAAAAATCAATCTTACAAACATCATTAAGTTTTTACAATTGTCCAATAAATGTCACATAATGAAGCTTCACTCTGCAGAGATACTGCCAGAGGCAAGCTGCAGTTTATATGACCACAGTTTGTGTTTGGGGAGAAATAAGGGACCAATAGGAGGAGAGCTGTGGAGGCACATGACACAGTGCTGCCCTCTAGTGGCTGAAACAGTGACGATGACTGAACTTTATGTCTTTTAACGTGTCTCATCTCATGGTGTAGAAAACACACAGTAACCCTCATTATAACGTCTCTACTCCACTTTATTTATGAAGCACCTTTTATACTAACATACAGCTCACGGTGCTTCACATGGCAGAGCTGGATTGACACAGACAAATTTAAAGGACCCAAACAATTGAACATTAAGTTTACAACAAGACAATAAAATGTTGAAAAATAAAGCAAACAAAACAGAACAAACTAACAAAAAATGATTATTAAAATTCTGCAGAATAAAAAGTATAGTAATAAAATAGAATAAAGGTCAAACTTTAAATAACTTAAAAAAAAATAGAACTTCACAGAAATGTTCTTAAAAAGTGACACAAACACATGAACTTTATTTCCAGCATTCAGTGTCTGCAGTCAGATATTTGGGGGAAAATGTTTTGTTGTGAATAATGTCTTTTGCTCTATAATCTGTGATGCAGTGGCGTAAATACAGACGTGGTTGCACTGGGGGTCGTGGGGTGGAGGGGCCCTTTTGCCACCTGGTAATACCTGTAAAAATAACTGTAAAAACGATTTAGTTAAACTCATAATTTCCTTTTTTTCTGTTGTAGTTTTTGTCATCTACAGACATGCAGTAATGGTTGCTAGTGCCTGTCAGGTCTCTGATCATGTGACGAGACGATATGTGCATGATCGCGTGCACCAGGGCCCGTCGTTATTTCTTTATGCCACTGCTTCATTATGTTCTGTTCTGACTCTTGGGACAGTCAGTGGACTGAACTCAGATGTCCTTGTTCCTCTGAAGGGAACAAACCTAATCTAGGAGCAATGCTGCCATCCAGTGGTCGGAGGGAGTCTCAGCGTGTTTGAAGGATGATGGATTTCCTGCAGAGGTCAACAGTCTGTGACCTCAGAGGGGTCGTAGTTTGGTTCCAGTTGTTTAAGAGCAGGACAGTGAGGATTATCACCTGTCTGGCTTTAATAACAAAGTTAATTTAAACATAGGCTGGCAGTTTAAATAATAAAACATCTCTCTGTGATTCATTCAGCCTCTGACATTCAGACAAAATGTGATTCTCATTTCCTTCTATATCCTCAGTGACTTCAGGAACTCTGCTGTCGTTCACTCTACAGTTACAAACTGTCAGTACTGTTGGTTTTTGTGCAACAGGTTCTTCTGCAGTTATAACTTTTTGTTTACTGGGGCGGCGGCAAGTCCCTGCCTTGAGCGAGGCCCCGAACTCCCAACTGCTTGGGAGAATCTCTCTCTGACATCTCTCCATTTAATGCATGTGTAGGGCCTGTGTGTGCATGTGTGAGTATTTCAGGTGTCTGTCTTCTTCTTCTTCTTCTTCTTCTTCTTCTTCTTCTTCTTCTTCAATTCTACGTAAACATCATGATGTCACAGCTCACTTTGACACTTTGTTTGAGAGCCACATCGTGTGGATATAATATATATTTATTTATTTAAGTATCATACAAAATTCATTTCCAGACATTGTATAAACCATAGATTTTGTATAAAAATGTAAAAGACTAAAATGTAGGTTGTAATTAAGAACACTCTATTTAATGATGTGATTTACATCATGTGCAGTTCAGGCACAGGAGGGAACAACAAGTATTTCTACAGTGTGACTGAGTGTAAATTCAGTCTGATCGTTCAGCCTCTGCTCAACAGTTATTTCCAGCCAGTTGATGTTGTGACAGATGAACCACAGTCATCTGCTTTACCTGCAGCACCCACACTGATGCTTCTACACCTGTGTCATACAGACCAAACAAACTTCAGCCTCCTCCAGTCGTCAGTAATTCTCTGTTTAACTGTGACACAGAGTTTCTCCCCTAAAACTGAGAACAGTGAAACCAAAAGAGCCAAAGTATTACATTTGAGTTTTTAAAATGTTGTTTATGTTTTAGAAACAACAACATGTTTATGAGCATAAATAAAAATCAGTGCAGTAAAGATATATGTCCACCTGCACAGCAGCTGAGCACAGACTCGTCCATGTGAGTCTGACACTTGGAAGAGAACAACAGTTTTACTGTTACACATTTAACTGATGAACTATAATGAATCTTATTTTTTATTGTGTGTATTGTGTATTAAATGTGTAAAGTCACAGCAGTGTGAGGTGTAACATACACACACATATGACATAGTCTCTCTCTTTACTCATTTCTTGGGTTAATGTTTTGGGTCATTTTGGCTCCTGCTGCTTGATGCCTGCTTCCCAAATTTTGAAAGAAGTCAAGCCAGCTGCTCATGTTGTAAAGGGTTAAATATTTCTTAAATGCACTTAGCTGCAGCATCAGCTTCACTCATCAGCCAAACATAAAAACTGGTGATATATGGACACTAACTGTTTAGATGATTACACTGCTTTTTAGCGACACTAGTCCGAAACTGTGTCTTTATTAACGTATTAATTAAACTCTCCTCCTTCCTGGTGATGTGCATTAACCCTTGAGTGTTGGGGGGGTGTTTCCTCTCACCTCCCTCCTTCATTAATAAACTAATTGGCCATTTTGTTTCGCATTAGCTTTGTGTGTTCAGTTAATCTGTGCCACTTAGAGACTTGGAAATTTTCACCCCGTTATAACGAGATGGGAAAAGTCGCACGTCTCTGAGTTTGTGTCACCTGCACGAGAAGTGCGGTCGTTTAGCCACCTGTACTTGGCCCCGCCCCTCCGCCGGCTCCCCTCCTCTGCATAAACAAACAGCCCCTTCACACGGCCTGGAGGAAACAATCAGGAGGAGGATTGATCTGTAGTGATGGAGCTGTGTCTGCTGTAGTGATGGAGCTGTGTCTGCTGTAGTGATGGAGCTGTGTCTGCTGGAGCTGTGTCTGCTGGCTCAGGGATTACAGTCGATGTTTAACCGTTTAGTTACAGTGAGTGCAGCTTTAGGGACCGTTCGTTACTTCTGGGGGGCTACAGGTGGAGGTGGGTCAAATCATTTCTTAAGCACTGGGAGGGACTTTTGTTTTTCATTTTGGCTCAGGTGAGGGTCATACAACTTTCAGTGGTTGTATTTTGAAAGAAAACATGAATTTAAATCACCCAAATTAAACAATTTATCAGCCAGAAACTGTAAAAACAGAAATTACGGTTGGATTTTCAGACTTCCGACAGTCCTTGGACCAAATCTGAGCTTAAAATTGATATTTCATCAAAATCACTTTATCTCTTTTGACTCAGTGAGAATAAAAGCCGTGACTACACTGACATTATAGCATGTTGTGACATCATTTCTCTGAGTGTCTTCAAATGCCTCATATCCCTAAAATCTGCTCAGCTGAAGCTTAAAAGTTTTGTAAGTCAGTCATTCATAATGATTTATTAGACTTTATTTTATGACATAAAAAAATACAAAAATCATGTTTTTTTAAATCAGATTTTACAAAATAAAAACAAAACATTTTGATCCAAAGAATTTTCATCTTTAGTATTTCTGAACACTCTGTAAGTTAGTTGAACTATGTACGTTTTTTTATTTTTTGAGATATGTTCATTTTTATGAGTGCAAAGTTGTTTTAATGGTCTGATTATTTAGAAATATATCCCCAGTAACTACACTGGTATTTTTTTAGTATTTCATATCCCTAAAATCTCTACAACCTAAAAGCTAAATGGTCATCTGACTCATTAAACAATAATAATTGATGAAAGTATTGAAATTGTGTCATAAATTTAAAAATAGATATATATATTTACAACAGACACTCCTGTCGACCTGCCTCTGTGCTGGCGCCACTGTGCATTTTCACCATCTATTGGACGCTTGTAGCATAACGTGATGACGTCATCACACATGGACAATGTGATGGCGTGAAAGGTGGAAGTCTTAACCTTCTGTTGCAAAAAGACTGAATATTTCAGCTCTCATAATTTTTGAGTTAAATCAATTTTCAACAGGATTATGAAAACAACCCTCTTGCAGCCGCCTGTAGGAGGCCTGTTTCCAGAGGGTTAAATAGTTATATTTTATATTTATTTTATCACTGATTTTAAAAGAAAAAGTGTTGGTGGGTTTGGAGGCTACAGTATGTTTTCTTTTTAAAAAAAAAAATCACAAAAATTACTCAATTCTTCACGACCAGAAACTGTAAGAACAGCAAGTATTGTTGGATTTTCAAATTTCCAACAGTCCTTGAACACATCATGTGAAGCAAAGGCTGCCCTCAGAAATAAAAAAACTAAATCTGATCTTATAATAGTGACATGTCTTTACAATCACTTTATTTGACAGCTCTTTTAAAATTTAGCCAGATTTTTTTTTGCACACGAGAGAAAAACTGAGGCTTTTTCCAACTCCAGGATTTCATCTTCAACTTTTAACTTTCAGACATCAAAGGGTAAGTTTTAAAATCTAATAACTCATTTATGGTGGAGGGAGGGTCAAGTGTTTTCCTCCAGTCACTCAGGGAGAGTCAAAAAAGTCACAATGCAGCCGCTTCCTCCTCTGACAAGTAAAGAACAGTCCCTAAAACGTGTTTAACACATATTTTAGAGGCAAATTACACACACAGTCTCCCACATCAGCGGTATAGCAAAATGTTTGTAATGCTTTATTAAATAAAACATTAAAATATAACAAACAAAAGCAAATTAGAGTCTGAAATTAATTTAGCAGCGATTTATTAGGAAATTAAATCATCAATAAAGACGATAAGAGTGTGAACTGCCACAGACTTCAGTCCTGCATGAATATTATAGAGATACGATCCAACATGTTTTGTTTGTCATTTTACTCGTGGCGGTGCTGTGCGTAAAAGACGCACGGTGGATGAATTACGCATTGTTTGAAAAGCCGCAGACTCCAGGTTCCTTCCTTCTGGTTGGTCTTTAACTTTCTCCTCCGCGCTCTCTGTGTGTCTGCTGATGTGAACAGGAACTGCTATTTCCTGACAGAAACACAATCAGTCCTCCCACGCAGGGCTGAGCAGAGCTCCTCTGGTCAGTGCCCGTGTCAGGAGCCATTGTGCGTCCCTTTCAGGAGGGGACAAAGGGCAGCTTGTACTTCAAACGCTGGTAATGAAAGCTAATGACTATTAGATGGAGTAGAGGGGCCTCGGTGTCCAAATAAAATGCAAAGCAGGATTTTCTTCTTCTTTACAATCGCCTGCCCTAAAACGCGTGATGGTGAAATGAAGTGCTCTCTGCTATTGGAGCTGCAGGTTATTGCTCTCTTCATGAGAACTTTCACACCTTCACACAGCTGCATCACAATCTGACGCTGAGGACCGCGGCTCAGTCACGTGACCAACGGCATTTATATTTACAGACACTTAAAGCTGCTGAGAGGTTTAGTTTGTTAGCAGTTACAGCTGAGTCACGTAGACAGATTAAAGGGATAGTTCAGATGTTTTAAGTGGGGATGCAGAGGTACTGAGCCATAGCTGACATAAAGACAAAGCAGTGGAAATACTTTAAGGGAACTGATACAGATTTTTTTTCCAAGTGTGACTGTTTTACAAGTGGCTAAAATACATCTAGTGTCTGACCATTGTCCACACAGTACAGTGCTTAGCTTCTGTGTCAGATTCCAGTTTGCTTCTCCAAGTTGAGAGCATGCTGACTGGCATCTACTGTAGGTAATACACTGACTATGTGCAAGTACCAGGGCTGCCCCCTAACAGTCCACCAAACCTTAGTCAACCAGAGAGGTCATTAATAGGCAAGATTTCGTTGGTTGCTTAGTCGCAGAAAAAAAGCGTGAAACTATCAGGAGCTACATGCCCATTAGCCCACAGCGTCATAACAGGCGGCTTGCTCAGTGTGTGACGTGCACTTGGAGATAAAATACAGGCCTATATTAATGAAGGTTCATTAGTACGGTTTTGTGTTTGCAATTAAAAGTTGTAAGAGTGCAGAAACAAAGAGTGCAACACACAGAAGACTAAAATAACATAACAGTAGGAGCAGTCTAATATAAAACATGTCACAGAGGAGTGATGACAAAAAGACACACAACACATTAGAGCTCAGAAATTATGTCTGTAAGCTGGAAACATGCACATTACTACCAGGCTGAAAATATTTAGCTGTTTTCCAAGTTAAATGAGAAACATTTTCTGGTTCCAGCTTCTGAGATCTGAGGATTTGTTGCTTTCTTTTGTCACATTTAAAAGTAAACTGAGCATCTTTGGGTTTTTCGTTGCAGCCCAGTCGCCAGAAGCAAATGTGGCGGTGTGCGTTTCTGCAAACCATGAATACTTTACATTTGTACGTTGAGCATGTGTCATATCAGCGTTTCTTAAGTGACGTAGTATCTGAGCCGACTTTGTCCTCAGGATGAAGATGTAACAGTTTCCTTTCATGCGGAGCTTCACGTCAGACCCTGCAGAGAGTCTTAAGAAGCCCAGCCAGCGTTGGCTCGTCTCCAGCTGTTAAGGTGCCCTGTGCTAATTGGGACGATGAGCCCGGTAACCCCGCCCTCCCCTCTCCAGGACTCTCCAGGTTTTCCCAGGCCTCTGACTGCTTCTTTCTTCCCCTCAATGGGATTACGTTGGGCTGTGGAGAGCGCAGAGGAGGGGCAGCTCTGATTCCCAGCCGATCACATCAGAAACGGCTCTCTGGGGTTTTTACACAAATTCTGCTCCTTCAGCCGTAATCAGCCGGAGCAGAGACACCAGGAGAGAGCAGGCGGGGGGCCAGATCAGCTCCTATACTGTTTATTAAACTTCTCTCTTTGATACTGTTACCAGCCGACAGCTCCCTCCGACAGCTCCTCTGCTGCTCACAGACGTGGTGTGCTGAGGTTACGTGTGCACGCTGAATTCAAAACCAGCTGTGTAAAACATAAATAGCTACAGAATGCAATGATTTGTATATACACTCATTCTGAAACATGTCACTGTGTGACTTCACCTGTTCGTTAAGTGTTTGGAAACTGAGGACACTTATTTTAGTGTAAGCAGAGCTGTGCAGCTGTTTTATTGACCTGTGCAAAGCTTTTGACATGGTTGACCATCTTATTTTGACACAGAGGTTGACTGGTGTTAGTATATCTGACCGAGTGTTGGGCTGGTTTGTCAATTACCTCTCAGAAGGGTAATTGAAGGGTAAATAAACCTCTAAATAAACCTCTCTAACTGGCTCAGCACTTGTAGTGGTGTACCCCAGGGTTCTGTTTTAGGTCCACTGTTATTTTCAATTATATCAATAGTCTTGCTCAAAATTTGGATAGTTCCAATATTCATTTTTACGCTGATGACAGAGTGATATATTGTGCTGGCTCATCCATCAGAGGTTGTGGCTAAACTGCAGGCTTTCTTTAACGTTACACAGATTCAGCTTTCACAACTAAAGCTGCTTTTAAATGTTGATTAAAACTAAGTTAATTATTTTGCAAATGCTGGGAAGAAGGCTGTGAACACTCCTGATGTTATTTCTGCTCAGGGAGAGAAGTTAGAGGCTTGACTCCGATTCTTTTAAACCTCAGGTTGATGATCTTAAAAAGCTGAGGCTGACGTTTTATTTTTAGAAACAAGTCCTGTTCCTCCTTTGAGGCCTGAAAAACACCGGTTGCTGCTACATTTTTTCAGCGTTCAGAGGTTTGAATACTTTAACACAGGTCTGAAAGCAGCACAAGAAAGGTGATGTCGCCTCAGGTTTCGTACAGTTAAACTGTCGGACTGTTTGCAGTTTTTCATAAAGTAACCATCCTTGTTTGTGAACGACTGAGCCTATCGAGGACGCCGCATTGTACCCAGTCATGATACTTTAACCTGTCACCAGTTCACCTGTTTACCTGTGGAATGTTTTAAACAGGTTTTCTGAGCATTGCACAATTCTTTTATTGGTACTTGTTGCAGGTATCAAATTTAGAATGAGTGTATATTAACAAAAATAATAAAGTTCATTAGTTTCAACGTTGAATATTTTGTCTCTGGACTGAATTCAAGTGAATAAAGGTAAAAAAAAAGATTAAAATTCAATTTTAATTTCCATTTTAACACAGCGTCACATCTTTTTTGGAGTTGGGGTTTTTGGTTTGCTGGAAGCTAAAAGTCGCTGATGATACAGTTATTAAGACAGAATATTTTCTGTGGGCCTGACGTCCTGCTGCTGAGGATTAAAGAGATGGAAACGCAGCTTTGTGTTCACTTCAGCTCTCTTTGTTTAATATGACGGAGTTATCCAGGACTGGACTTTCAGGTTGACCACCCCAATTAGCTGCTCTGATGGACTCATTTGCTGCATCCCAATCCTTTCTGCACGCTGTCGTCCCTCCTGTTTTATCCCTCATGTCTGCCGCGCAGGCTTCAGCAGACGGCATGTTTCCACCTGGAAGGAAAGACGTGCAGTTTGAATAGAGCAGAGACGGGGGTGGGAGGGCCTGTGTGAGCCCTGTGTGTGGAGGAGCAGTGAGAACGGGCGTATTGACCGTTTAAACAGATTAAACAGTGAGACCCAGCTCTGTCGCCCCGAGACAGACTGACCCCGGGTTACAGAGCGCCGCAGATAATCCCTGAGAGGGTTATTTATTTACTTAGCTGAAAGCAGAGGGGAACCCGAGTCCGTGCCAGAATGAAACTCAGATCAAACCCGGGAGGAAATGTCTCGCCATGTCTCCATCATCTTCACACCAGGCGCAGGGGAGATGAGAGGAGCAATAAAGAGAGGTCAAAGGTCATGATGATGATTTGATTGCGGTACATTAGAGAGGAGACGAGTTTTCTCTCCTGAGATAAATCAGTTTATGATACCAATGTGCAGATTATTAAACCAACATCTTTACAACAAGGCAAACGATCAGTTAGTATTTAAACCAGAGTCTCATCTGATGGTCCAGTGAACAGTTTGCGCTCTACGTTTAATTAATTGTGAAACTCCTCATAAATTATGAAACTGCTTTTGAAATTTAGATGTTTCAGTTGTTTCTCAGTTTAAATGAGTTTGACATTATCAGCTGTTGACTGGACAAAATTATGACTCTGTGTCACTCTGATATTTAATATAAACCTGTTTGTGACATATTTAGTCTTATGTCATCCTAATATAGTGAAGTTAATGTTAATGAAACGAACAAAACCAGTTTCTAAGGGACTTCAAAGAAAAAGTTCATATTTAAAAAACACATCTTCAGGCAGTAAATACTGGGCCCTACATATCAGCAGTCTCTGTGGTGAAAATTCTTGATGCACTGCAGCATAATCTAAGTGTCATTTATCCAGTCATATGTTTAGTACTTCACAAACATACATTTTCTTTAAAATGTCAAGTTTAAAACACGTCCACCTTCAAGTAGCACGCCCTGAGAGAGCCTTAGCACTTGTAAGCATATGAGCTTCAGCAGAGTTCAAACACACATGTGTGTCCAGACATGCTCAGCTGCTCAGCTGTGAAAATGCATGTGTTTACAAAGTACTGTGCATGAGACTGGATAAATGAGACTTGGATTAGGGACTGTCTGTTATGTATGAGGCGGGAGGGGGCGGTGCAAAAACAGAGGGGCATGTCAAATCAGTTTTTAAAGACTGGAGAGGGAATTGATTTTTCGTTTGGCTTCTGGGAGGGACACACAGATTTAAATGGCTGTATTTTGTATTCATTTCACTGCTAGTTTTTAAAGACAACATCCTTTTTGGAAGGCACAAAATGACACTATTTATCACAGCCAGAAACTGTACAAACTATTCTTGGATTTTCAAATTTCTGACAGTCCTTGGACACATCATGTGCAACAAATGCTTTTGTAAGAAAAAAAGCCCACAACCAAATCTGAGCTTAGAATCGTAATATTTCACAATCAAAATTTGTAAGTATTTGTAATTTGTAAGTCAGTTATCGGGATGGTGCACCCAAAAATGAACATTCAGCCATTATCTCCTCACCCATATGCCGAGGGAGGCCTCTCTGTGCACCGCGCTCACATTACAGTTTGCACGCGAGACCAGTGACAGCACATGAACACACGTGAGTTCAGTGCCCAGAGAGACAGTCAGAGCTACAGGCTACAATGAGGCTAAAAACAGAGTTCAAATGATGTTTTTCCAAACAGCTTTTTATGTTTTACGTTTGAATCTGGGGCGCCGTCAGCCTCCATTAGGTGGAGTTGTGTTGCTACCTCCTCTCCCCTTGGATCTCTGCAAGTGATGTGAGGACTCTAAAACTTCACCTGAGCCTCCCTCGACATATGGCTGAGTAGATAATGGCTGAATTTACATTTTTGGGTGCACTATCCCTTTAAACATTATAAGTCTTTAAATAAACTTATCTAGTGAAACTGCAAAAATGAAACATTTGTTTTATCAGATTTTACAAAACATACATGTTGATCCAAAACAGCTCTTAATGTAGAAACCTGATATTTCTTACACTCCATTAGTTATTAAAACTATGTACATGAGATTTTGAGACATGAATATTTTACTGAGCAGAGTGAAGAGACGTTGTGATGGATTCTGAAAACACTCTCACAGAGCTCCTAACTTAGCCTAAAGACTTTCAGTGAGGAGTCGTAGCTTAGCAGTGATTTAGGAAAGTTCTCAGAGCAACTCTGAGCAATGAAGAGACAGAAACCTTTATCTTACTGAGGAGTTGGACCCTGATGTCAGTCAGGTGTGATGTGTCCTTTTTTGACCCTGTAATGTGAGGACACCTGGTGGAACTGAGATGACCTGCAGACAGTGTTGTCAGTGTGATCACTGCTGATGGAAGGTTGAGACAGACTCGACTCAGCACTGATGTGTTTTTACAGTTTTCTCAGTGTCCTGATCATTTTATTTCTGGAGTCATAGTGGTAGGTGGGAAACGTGTGCGGATCCCTAATGACATCAACCACACATATTCTCCCTGCAGAGAGCATTTCTCCAACCTCTTTGTGTTTCTGCCATTTTCTCCTCTGATTCAGAAACTCTTAAACCTCTTAAAGTCCTCATCCTGCTCCTAATACTGCTTCACCTTAGGAGCTCTTTAAAGGTCTGAGATGCTCTGTGAAAAACTTCTGTCCTTACAAGGATCTAGTCTTGATCTTAACAGGTCTTAACAGGAAGTTTTTAAATATCTAATAACTCATTTATGGTGGAGTGAGATTATGTTTGTCCCCCAAGAAGACACACTCCAGCCACCTCCTCTCCTGATAAATAAAGAACAGTCCCTTACACTGCTGAGTTTCGCTTTTGTCAAACATGGACCCTCAATGACTTCACTGATACACTGAAGTGTTCCTCAACGCAGCTCTCACATCAGCTGCGACTGACTGGAAAGTGTTCAGGGTTCAGTTTCATCAGACTGACTGTGATACAAGTGCACAAATAAATGAGGATTTCTTTAACTCTTGGCTGAATGTGAAGGAACGAACAGGACGAGGTTTGAATTAATGTCATAAAATATATTTCTGAATGTTTCATTCAAATGTACAAAAACTGAAACACATGAAGTGAACTTATCAAAGAGCAATGCCAGTAGAAAATTAAATATATAACTATACATCTATTAAATATTCATAGTTGGAGACACGCGCCTCTTTTCTCAGCAGTATGTACAAACAGTCTGAAACAGTCCGGGAATGTTCGGTCAGCAGTGATCAGCCGAGTCATCAGACACGTCAATGTCCACGTCCAGGTCGGAGAACTCTTCATCCTCATCTCCTTCATCTCCGTGGCCTTGAGATCCGGGACTTTTCGGCGGAGCAGCCAGACCCAGTTTGGCCAGCTTGGCCTGCTGCTGCTCCAGACTCTGTTTGCGCCACTTGATGCGCCGGTTCTGGAACCAGACTTTGACCTGGAGAGAAAAAACAACGCGCATGTTAGAAACACTGCGGTAAGACACGTGTAAATGTTTCTGAGGCTCCACTTTAAATGTCTAAATCATTATATTCCCTTCATGTGTTCTCACCTGAGCTTCTGTGAGCTGCAGAGCTGAGGCCAGGAGGAACCGCTCGGACCCGACCATGTACTGCTGCCGGGCGAACTCCTTCTCCAGCCTGGAGAGCTGCTCGCTGGTGAAGCTCGTGCGCATCCGTTTAGACTTCCCACCTTTAGTTTTGAACGAGTGCAGCCCCGCGTTCACTTTGGACATTGAAGCTGCAAAGAAGAGAGGACACATTTAATCACACTGCAACACGGAAACAGTTTCAGACCCATCATGCTCTGGTAGTTCTGGTGTTCCGGTCTCATTACCTTGTGCGTAAAATGCTCCACGACACGACGGCTGGTAGGTGAAAGGCGGGAAGCAGTACACTGAGTATCCGGGTTGTGTGTGCAGCGCAGAATGCAGCACGTTTGGAGAGTAGACGTAAGGTGCTGTTGACATCGGTAAACCTACGTGTCCGGCGAGCGGCAGCACCGGGACTGCTGGTTGGTATTTCTCTCCGCACTGTGTCGGACTCGCCCGGCAGCTGCTCGTGTCCTCCGGCTTGGCGAGCAAAGCATCGATGGTGAAAGATTTCCCACTTGGAGGCTTCGTTGTCTGCGCGCACTGGCTCCCCTGGTACTGCGGGTACAACGATGCTGGTGCGTAATTACGCACAGAGTATCCATAAGCTCCCACTGGTCTGTTCGGCACCTGCATTCTGTCTGATGTTTTAAAAACTGGAAAAATAGAATCTCAGCAGAAACAGGCTGTGGCTCCTCCAGGTGCAGCAGGAAGGTGAATGTTGCTGCTGCTCTGTGGAGAGTCCTGATTTATACTCCAGCCGGACGCAGAGGTGTCAACAGCCCCCCGCCGACCCTTTGTCTTTCTAAGTAGCAGATGAGAGAAACGAACATCCCGACAACGTATCCAATTAATTGGTGGAGTAGTACAAGCTGGGATTGTCAAACATCCTCAGCCTTTGAATGACGAGGCTTTTGAAGAGTGGCGGGGGGAGGGGAACTCCAGAGATTTACTGGCCCTACAAATTCTTGCATGGATCTTAAGTCCAAATGTAATCATTACCGCTGGGAGAGCCTTGATGTTCCCGAATCATCTTATTTGGAGCCTTTTAAGTCCTGGCTGACCGACAGATGCTTTAAGCAGCGTAACAAGTCGCTTCACAACTGGAGGCCGACTCCAAGCTGCACACAGGATCCACTGTTTCTTTAATCTTACGCACTCTTTACGCACTCCTTCAACCTTCTGATTCAGGAATAACCAAGAGTTAAATTTGTGTTTGTCTCAACCAGCTGTAAACTGAGACTCATTGCTGTGTGTGTAAACAGCCCATCATCTCTTTCCTGTATAAAATGAACGGCTCTGTCTCCAAAGTGTGTCTTTTAACAGCAGCGGTGTCGCTCTTAAAGCGGAGTAACTGCCGTGCGTAATGGAGGCGTCAGATTCAGCAGGTCTGGTGTGGAGACAGAGTGGTGCTGCTGCTTTTTACCAACCTGCTGCTCCACTAATCTGAGACACTGCGTTAATCCACAGGTTGATCCATCCCATCATCAGACTGAGAAAGGCCTCTGCAGCTCTGATTGAGTCATAAAACAAGTTTGCCTGAAATGAGATGGTGGATTTATTTATTTATTTATTGCGTATGAATATAAAACATCTCATCAGGCTGCTCAGAGAAACTCATAATTCTGAAATACATTTTGCACCGGAAATATTCCCCTTTGTTTGATTAGTTTCTCATTAAAGGTCTGAAGCTGCTGCGGCTCTTTAAAGGAAGTGATTTGCTCTCTCAGCACAAAGACGTTCGTCTCTTTCAACTCGGATTATTGCCAGCTCTGCAAACGTCCCCGGCTCATTTCCATCATTTGGAGGTGGCACAGTGGCTCCGCGGAGCTTTAAGTAACTGTTAAAACACATTTAAACACCGGAGCGAAGCGCAGGTCCCTTTGAGTTTTATTTATTCTGTTTCACTGACACCAGAATGTCTAATGAAGAGCGCAAACACAGACTTTCTCAACCTGCACTCAACAATGAGGAGGTTTCTTCTGATGCCTTTATATGACCGGACCACCCACCCCATCATGACCCCTGAGTGCTGCTGAGCACTGTACTGACAAGTCACTGAATTCACCTTTTAATGTTGAAACTTTGTTCAAAAACAATCCATCTGTGTTTGAGTCAAAACTCCCTGAAAAATATTAAATAATTTTTAATATAGTGCAACAATGAACTCAGATCAGAGACGTGTTAAAATAAGTGAAACAAGTGGAATTAATCCAACTTTTAAAGACATTTTCATCTGTCAGACTGAATTTAACTCCTAATCTGTCCTCTCAGAATCCTGCGGATGTTTTGATTGACAGAAAGTTAGTCAACAACTATTTTGATAACCAGTTTATCTTTAAAGTAAAAGACAAAAAACTGCAGGTTCAAGTTTTATTTATTTATGTATATATGTTTTGTTACAGATTACATGAACAGAACACGTTCATAAACATTTCTGTAAATGTGCCAGTTTAAACCAGTTTAGCTAATTTTAAACTGTAGTCCCTCTGCAGTAATATTAATAACAATCAGAAATACTTTATTGAATCCTGAGTGGATATTGGGATACGTCACAGTCACTCTGATGCAAAGAATACAGAATTATAATAAGTAAGAATTAGAGAATGAAATAGAAGTAGGTAAATATAAGTAATACAATCAAATAAAACAAAAAAAATGTGATAATCAGAAATATAAAATATGTATTGTGCTATAATGTCCACTACAAATATATACATCAATAGAATAAAGTAAGAATAAGATTAAATGTAAGATGTTATGTGCATTATATTTTGAATACTGCAGGTTAAAAAAGTAAAAAGTGTAATAATACTAATAATTTATAGGGCACCTTTTGAAACACAGTTACAAAACTGAATGAAAGTCAAAGCAGATAAAACAAGATGAAAACAATAAAAGCAGAACAACAGAGTGAAACAGTTAAAATCACAGAAAGGTTTTCAGCAGTGATTTCAAAGATGAGTCTGCAGCTCTCATCTCCTCAGACAGGTCAGTCCCGAGTCGAGGAGCTCTGAATGTAAAGGCTTCGTCACCTCTGTGAGTTAATCTGAGGAACAACATGAAAAGATGTAGCTGAGGACCTCAAGGTAAGAGGGAGCAAATAGCAATGATAGATCTGTTATAGTGAGGCTTCTCAGGGCCGTGCAAGTCATCAGTAAAATCTTAACTCAGTTCTCAAGCATCAGGTAACCAGTGTCGGGAATGATCGCTGTGATGTCATGTTTTAAATCCGAGTCAAGATTCTGGCAACAGTTTTGGACGAGCTGAAGGAGGGAGAGGAATTTTATCCTGATGCCATCAAAACAAGGACAACTGTATGTAAGACATAAAAACAAAGTTCACCTCACACACTTGTTCTGGGAACCTGTGATGGACATATTTTATTTTATTTTATAGTTTTCTGATTTCTCTATGGGCACAAAGATGAATCAGTGCTGAAAACAATCATCAGTCTGAACCCTGTCGCCACACCAAGAGGGAAATCTTGTTGTCGATTGCTCCTCCAACATTCATCCTCCTTCTCGTGATATGAGCAGTGAGGCCTGTGTGTCCTGTGATGACGCTGCCATGAAAGCCAACATGTCCTCCTTGTGTATTGGAGCCAGACAAGGAATACACGGCCCATTGTCCCAGAGAGAGTCCTCCTTTCATAGTCATGTCCTGAGAGGAGAAAGAAGCTGGAGGGGCAGCTCCCTAATGGCTCTACGGGTCGTCCTTCATTAATGAGGCTCTCAGTGAAAGCTTGAAACTCCTCATCAGCTCTCATTCTCTCAGTATCTGCTGCTGGCTACATTATGCTAATCTGTGGCTCGTTTTCTGTCACTGCTGAGGATTTGTCTTTGTCTCTGGGCGCTCCAGATAGTCCAGATAAAAAGTATTAGGTTTCCACTTTCCAAACATCCCTCTGTCGCTTTTACTGAAGCAACTTACAAAGTACAGTTGTAAAATCTAAAATAGATTATACACATCAGGTGGTCAACACTTGGTCACATCTGCTGACTGTCACGTAAGCCAGACGCCTCCTGAGCTGCAGGCTGTTCAAGACAAACTCACCGGTTGTGTTTCAGCGAGCGGTTACTGTGTTTCCAGCGGAGATATTGCCACCAAAATGGTTTATTTAAAAGGTCCAGTGTTCAGGATTTTAACCCGTTTTCATCCCAACTCATCACATACCTCTGCTACATCAATGGACCTAAATGCCAAAATACGAGGTAGCTCCCTGCGTTGGCTTTGGACGTTCATGGAGACAGTGGCACAAAACGTGATTGTTGTTTTTTTACAGAGACATTGCTGCATTTCTAGCAGGGATTGTGTCCCAGAAACAAGTATTTTAAGCCAAAACATTATGTTTTCCAAACCATAACCAAGTGGTTTTTGTGCCTCAACATAATAACACATTCACCACAGGATTGTTGAAATGTTAAGCTTCATATTAACTACATAACTACCAGTGTAACCTATCTGTGCTTTGCAGAAATGTGCAATACCACCATTTCGTCTGGCTGTTGCATTTGTCTTGCAGACTAGAATTCAACTTGGTCTCAGTCCGAAGTCATCGAAAACTGGTGCTGCGTCAGTGACTTACAGTGTCAGACACCGACAAAAAAAAGCCTTCCTTTGACTGTGTTTGACGATCTTCATGGTGTTGAACTGTAGTGCTTTTATTTTGAAAGAGACTGTATGCAAACTGTGCATTTCCTGTGAAAACAGAAGTGTATTTTGAAAACAGACAATGCATGTAACAGGCTGAAGTTGACACGGCGTCCCAGAACGTCACAGCTCCGACCTCTCACACAGATATGTTCACTTCAAACTCCAAATGACCGAGATGGTGACGGCCGAAATGTCAAACTCTGTACCACCGAGTAGTTTTCGTAATTTATAGCTATTTTACTAAATAGATTACAAAAAAGGAAAAAAACGAAAAACATGACGGGATGAGTGTTTCCTTTAAAGCCATAAATAGTGAACGGCACCATTGTCAGTTTACTGTGAGTTCTTATTTGATCACAGTCGTATTTCTTAGGTGGCAAACTGAATCAGCCCCAACCCACAGACCCCACAGACCCCACAGGCCCCACAGGCCCCACAGACCCCACTGCAACAACACTGCCTTCACTTCACTTTTTACACTGCTGAGGTAAACAGTAACATCAAATCAAACTACTCAGAATGCCTTAAAAGTTGTATTGAAGTACGGCAAAAATGAGTTTCATTTTGAGTTGGTTTATATCATCAATGGCAAAAGTTTTCCAAGAAATATATTAGATAAACGTTTGGGTAGAAAAGAGTCTGAACTAAAAAACAGGAGGTTAAATGTCCAGGTTTTATGGAGAGCAACATGCGAAGGCAGCAGCTCTGAGCGACTTCAAGTCATGATCTCCAAACAGTGGAGTTATTCATAAAGGAGTTAATGACAGAGCAGTGAGACGTGACGGAGGAGAAACTCTCCTTCTCTGTGTGTCACCTCCAGGCTCAGTTCACACCTGATTGAATGAAACAAAAGAATAGAGAAACACTGTCATCATTATTATTAGTGAGGTGAAAGGAGATCGTTTTCTCGCCTGCCCGACACATTTAACAGCCTCTGTCATCGGGCCTTTCCTGTCCACGCGCATCCATCGCTAATGACTTTATGAAGCCATTTACAGGACGATCCAGAACGACCTGCCTCCGTCACCTCGCTGCTGGGGGCCCGGGGCTCATTACTGTGGGGCCTTGGCCCTCACCTTGACTATGAATGGGAGTCCAGTATAAAGACAGGTGTGCTCAGTCTGGCTCCAGTACACAACCAGGACTGTGAGGAGCCTGATGTGATGTTAAGTTACAGAAACACCAGCTCTGAGGCTGCAGGAACAAAAACACACATACTAGTTGTTTTATATCAAATCTCCCACTTCATTCTGATGGTTATCAGTTTAACAAATGTTGCATTTGATGCAAGTTGCAGGTGGTGAAAGAAAAAGACAAATGACAAACCTGCCAGTTATTCTTATAAGTTAGAGAAGAAAAAACACATTTTTTCAGTGAATAACAAATCTGGTTCGTTTTATTTTCACTGTAATTTACCGTGATAATTAACTAATGGTCCGTCTGTGAGGATGACCCTTGATAGCTCACTAAACAATCTGAAGACATGTCTGAACGTGCACACCTGTCTGCAATTTACACTTTTAGTTGTGGCTTAATATGAATATTCATGGAGTTTTTCCGGATGTTATAAGCTGTTTTTAGATGATTTATTTTAAGAAAACATCCCAGTATTAAATAAACTATATTAACTGAGAATTAAAAGGTATTTTTGGGCAGGTCCAAATCTGAAGTCATGTCAAAACAAGTCTCTAGTCGAGTCTTTAAATGCACTGATAACGAGCTGTGTTAATGCTGCAGTCACCAGAGAGACAATAAACCTTTTTACAGAGATGGAGCTTTAGAGCTGCTGTGAAGTCTTTGCTTTTTGACACAGAACGGAAGTATCCAACCAGGTCTCACTGTGAAGATGTCAAAAACCGACGCTTGGTCAGTGACTTCCGGCGTCAGACACACGAAAATGCCAAAAGCAGGAGGGATGGTGGATGGTCCAACAACCACAGACTTTCACCCAGGAGGCCGGTGTTCACTTCCTGTAAGATTGTAAACCCAAATCCTGTTCTTTTTTCCTAAACGTAACCACATGTGTGTATTGAAGGAAAAAAACATCAGTTGGTGTTGTACTGATGCAGTGCTTTTATTTTGAAAGAGACTGTATGCAAACTGTACATTTCCTGTGAAAACAGAAGTGTATTTTGAAAGCAGACAATGCATGTAACAGGCTGAAGTTGACACGGCGTCCCAGAATGTCAACAACCAACACACCAGGGTACCTTGGACGCCACATGTGGACGTGTGCAGCTGACACGTGATGTAACGGCTCGTATACAGTGAACAGGGGATGTGAAACCTCTGTAGTGATCACCTGGTCTTTCCTCACCACTCTGGACCCTCAGGTCATCATCATGCTGTTTTGCTGCTTCCTTAAATCAGTCCTCATTTTAACTCAGCTGACTAATGATTAATTTACACCTTGTTCACACTCAGTGTCATTACTGTGGCTGCATGTGAGTAACTTCACTGTACGGAGACAGACAGAGTGACAAAGACGAGAGTTTGGATCCGTCTGTCAGCTGAAACCTCTCAGCCTGCTCTGTCTCTCTGTAACACATGTTGAATCAACACCATCAGCTAAATGATGGTTACAATTCTTGATTCTGCCTCTGTCACAGTGTCACTATGCAGATTGTGTGTGTTTTTCATTTACATGTGTGGCAGAGGGAGAACCTGCAGGCGCTCCAGCTTGGTTCTCCTACTAAGGGACCGTTCACTCTCAGAAGAGGAGATTTTTATATTCATTTTTTACCTTGACCCTCCCTGAGTGTCTGGAGGAAAATCCACGACCCTTCCTCCACCATAAATTACTTATTAGATATTTAAAACTTACCCTTTGATGTTTGACAGTTAAACGTCTTGAGTTGAAAAAAGTCTGTTTTTCCCTCTTGTTGTGCAAACAGTTTATTTTTGGCCAAATTTTAAATGAGAATAAAGTGATTTTGATGGACTATCACTGTTTAAGTTCAGATTTGTTTTGTTATTTTTCTGAGGGAAGCATTTGTCATACATGAAAATCCAATTAAGAAAATCCAAAGATAACTAATCTTGTTACAGTTTCTGGCTGTGATACATGGTGTAATTTTAGCAATTAAAAAAAAACATGCCTTCCAAAGCCACATATTTCCTTTTAAAAATGCCACATTTTAAATCGCCAAAATTTGGAAGGCAAGTTTTTGTAAAATAAATACAAAAATATAACCATTTTAATTCATGTGCTTCTCCCCTGAGCCAAAATAAAAAACATAACTCCATCCCCAGTGCTTAAAAAATTATTTGTCACGCCTCTCTCTTTCTGCACCTCCACCCCTCCCCCCTCATAAATATGAGCAGTCCCTAAGTAAGCATTAGCATTAGCATTGACACCAGTGCTGTGAAGTGCTACTGTACGAGCTGCTCTCTGCTGGGCTAACAGTGACCATTCAGACCACAGAGGCAGAGAAATGACCGTCCGTGTCATTACCAACTTAATGAGGGATTAACTTTGTCCCTGAATGCTTTCTGTTGACTGTCATGACGACCTCGTCCTGGGAAAGGAGGCTGTGTGTATTCGACCTGTCTGACACTCCATACAGGCTGCTGCAGCTCTGAGCTGAGCTGAGAGGAAACTTACAGTACAGAGTTGCTTCATGCAGGAAAATTATCTGTAATAGATCATTATGGCCACAGAATAGTTTTACTTGGTGCACACAGTTCACACAGTCAGCAGTGTTTGTAGTTTGGTAAAATAAGGCTTCAGTTTGGAAGACAAAAAACAGTATTGGAATAACGTTACATGGAAACTTTTTAAGTTCCTCCACTAGAGATGACCCTCAGTAGGTTTCCAGTCACAGTGAAGTGGAGCTACAGTTTCAGCTGGACTGACTCACTGTATACATGCAGGAGTCACAGAAGGAGACAGGATTATGGAAAAACTACTGATCCTGTTGTTAATGACAGTAACTACAAGGGTGCAGTATGGGCCAGCAGAGAACACATTCAGCTTTGGAGTGAATCTCAATCACGGTGTAGATACATACATTAATTTTCACGTTCAGTAACATTAGGAAACAGAGCGTTTGGGCTTGGCGAGGTCTGCACTCTCCAAGTGGCCTTGTAGTTTATTTATTTAGGACCTTTCTGCAGAGCCAGTAACGTTCCCATCAACATCATCTATACCAACTCATTCTCATCCCAACTCGTCACATATAGCTGCTTTATCGTCTGCACGTCTAGATATTATGATGTTGAGGGCATCCCAGGATGCTCTGTCACTTCATGCTTGCTACATGGTTTTGCCTCTCTCTGGTATTTTGGTGCACAGCTGGGGGTTCCTCTACTTTACTAAGTCCTCTTGCACTGCTGCATGTACATGAACCGAAGTATCAGGTGCTTCTAGAGACACACTGGTCATTGCACAATTTAAACAGGGCTCTTTGTTTTGAAACTTTTTTTTTTTTTTTTTTGCCAATTTATCCTCTGTCTCGAGAGCCAGGACCCTGGGTGTGTTGGTTGTTGACGTTCTGTTACGCCGTGTCAACTTCAGCCTGTTACATGCATTGTCTGTTTTCAGAATACACTTCTGTTTTCACAGGAAATGTACAGTTTGCACACAGACCAAGTGCTGGTATTTGACGATGTCCAAGTGAGACCAGGATGAACATGTACATCACTCTCAGTTGCTGAACGTGTAGCAGACTCGAGGCGATCCTCTCTGACAGTCTGTGGCTTCATATGAACCAGAGGTCGTCAACCTGCGGCTGCACTGGTTTCTTGTGGCTGTGACATAAAAGTATTTGGAAGTGAATGACAGTTATTTGTTAACATTCAGATTTTATTTGTCGCTGTTGTTGTTGGTCTAAAGTGGTTATTGCATTATGCAACAGTCAGATGTGTAGCATATACACTGAATTTAAAAAACGTTTCATCAACTAAAGTGGGCGTTATCCATCAACACCTTTTCCTCTAAATTTTGCTGAACATCAGTCGTGGTGGCTGCCTGGAGTCTCTCTGTCATGGCTAGCTGTGGCTTCCAGATACAAAAGAGGAGAAGAAGAAGACTTGGAGGAAAAAAGAGGATTTAATAGGGAGCAGACAAATTAATTTGCTTTCACCACCAACACTGCAAAGTTCAGGTGCTGAATAATGATCAATAACTCACTGCAGAGGAGCCACCTTGTAGTAAATCATATTAATGAGAGCTCATTTAGACCTGTTTGTAATGCTGATGGGCTGATTCAGATTTAAAGGCTGTTACCTTTATTCACATGTGTTTTGCGGCTTCAGATTTTTTTTCCTTTTTTGGCCAATAACAGCTCTTTTAATATTAAAGGTTGTCGACCCCTGATATGAACCATCCAGATATTGTCATGTTGTTTTCAAGCAAATACCAGACTTTCCATTAACTATTGAACAATTCCTTTAAATCTAATGAAGTTCAGGTAAATCCAGTTTCCTTTACACTTTCTGTCGTCTAGTTTTAGAGCTGTATTTATTTTCCTCTCTGCTGCGCACACACACACACACACACACACACACACACACACACACGTTGATATTTGTAAGAGAGAAAGTCAGCTGGTGACTCCAGAGAGATTTCATGAAACATTTCGAAAAATTTTATTCTTCCTTACACTGTAGTTTTCTTATTTCCAAGTGAACCTTTAGTCAGGGTGGCCTGTCAGTGTCTTTGATAAGTGCATGGAGTCTAAATCTCCTGTCAACATTTCACGTGTTTGCTGATTTGTGAAGTTGCTTCATGAAACCAGTCTCTGCAGTGTTTTAGAGGGGCCCCTTCCCAGGTGCTGTGAGGCCTCTGTGGAGCCCCCCCCCCCTCCGTCTAACCCTCTTTAATGGAGGTGAGAATTGGCGGGTTGGACTTTAACACTTGACCTCTGTTTACACTTCCTGTGGGTGTCAGGGCTCGTCCATAAAGCGCTGCTTGCAGGACTGGGCTGCATTGAAAGGAGACAGAGAGCATCCGAGCACCCCGGCGCTGCGAGTTGAATGCTCTGCTGCTCCGGGGCCATTTCCTCTCTTCACATTCTCTGTTTGCTTATATTACTGCCACACTTCCTCGACCCCCCACACACACACATACACACACACACACCTCCTCAGGCCTTTTACAGGAAAATGATGACAAACTGCATATTCAGCTTCCGTCTGCTGTGTGACGGAGGTTTAATGATGTCAGATGTAGAGAGTCGTTTCTTTTAAGAGACGCACCACGCTGCCTTTTTATTGAATGCCACCAGTAAAAAAAACACTTGTGCCTTTTTATTGTTGCCAGGCAACCACCCCATCACCTCCTCACCCTGACCTTCCAGTGTGATCAAGCTACCGTTTATTTTGTCTACTTAAAACTGCCAGCTTGTTCTCACTGTAATTAGTATCAATCATCACGTACGTTCTGCGCCTGCGTGAGAGAGAGCGGAGTGAGAGAGTGGTACATCCTGTCAGCCGAGGGGTTTCCTATTGTGCAGCCGAGCACCGCAGCACCTCCACGGACTATTACATCCAGACGGTCCCGGTGTTTCCTCCGCAGGCTCCACTTCACTCAGCTGCCCGATAAACCCGCTGCTTCTTCCCACTTTAACCTGAATAACAAACCAGGGCTCGGTGCTCCGGTTGGATCCAAACGGAGAGCCGGGGCTAGCTCAGAGACTAGCGGAGGCTAACTGGCTGTGCTTCCCTCTGCTCATGCTGCGGCTAACGCTCCGCTAGCCGCTCCCAGCTAGCTCCGGTTTGTTATTCAGGTTAAAGTGTGAAGAAGCAGCGGGTCTGTGGGGCAGCTGAGTGAAGTGGAGCCTGAGGAGGAAGCACCGGTTAGCCCCGGTTTCACTACAGGCAGATTCACTCGCTACAGGGGCGAGGAAATAAAACCTGAACAGCCAATCAGAGTGATCTCTCTCACCGACAAGCTCCGCCACCGATTCAACATGCTCAATCGGCCAAAAAGCTGCCGACGCCGAAGTGCCGACGGTGTGAGACACACCGCAAAAACTAGGCTGACAGATGCTCACCGACGGGCCGACTTTGGCCGACAGCTGACTGTCGGCTTGGTGTGTCAGGACCTTAACTCGGGGAGTTCAGAACGCTCTGACACCAGACCCCTAGAGCGTAGAAACATGAAACACTTAGCAATGCAAAAACAGTGAGCAAAAAGCGAGTGGTATTTCAAAGGCAAAGTCCTGATGTGTGGATAAAGGATTTCCGGGAGAGGATCGTGAACGAGGAATTCACAGAGGACTTGATTGTCTGGTGACGTATATTTGCAAAAAAAAGTGTTTCCATTACACTTTTGGCGATATGTAGATTTTGCACATTTCTAGGATTAATGGAAACACACTTATTGTTTGGGTTTTTACACATAAACAAGCTCAGCAGGAACCAGTCTGTGGCCTTTTCATGAGTCAAGAATCAGAGAACTGTAGAGTATCAGCACAACTTTCCTTTAAACGTGTAGATGACCATTTAAAAACATCAAAAGATTTATTATTTTTTATTTCCATGGTGGTCTGATGTGTCTACAGTTGGATGTCGTATCACACTGAGCTCGTCTGTGTTTGAGCGCTCTCTCCTCTCTGTCGTCATGTAGCTCCACTTTACAGTCGTCACACCTCAGGTTGTCGTCCATTGTGTCTGTCCGTGTAACACTGAGCTGAACGGCAGATCAAAGCCGCGGTCTCCATGGAGACACACCAAACAAAGACAGGTCTGTCCTCTGTCCTCTGTGTGTGATGGACTCAGACACCTCACCTCCCTGTCTTTAACTTGTGTAAAGAGTGACGGACACTGTGGCTAATTTAGTGTGTTTATGAGAGCTGAACACTTCAAACAAGACCACACACACACACACACACACACACACACACACACATACACACACACACACACACACACACACACACACACACACACACACACATATCAGATCTGTTGAAGATCTGCTGACCTCTGCTGGAGGAGAGGTGCAGGAAAGACCTGAGGAAGCAAAAGATCTTGATATGTTGATGTCAGTGCAGAGACGCTCAGATGATTTTAACTGACACAATAAACTGCTCCACAGACAGACTGAGGAGGTCTGTTGTCCCCAGACCATAATAAGGCTGTTCAGCTCCTCCCAGTGACAGCAGGTTGAAACAGACTGAACTGACTGAGAACTCACCTGCTCACTTGTCTTCAGGCTGCTGGACTGTCTCTCAGTTACTGGTCATGTCGACCTGGCACAATTTGCATTTAGATTTTCTTCAGACATCAACAGCCTGTGTTAGATATTCACTCTCTGCTAGCATCTGATGTTTCACCATCTCTGCTGTTTATATTTTATACTTTCCGGCATTCCTTTTTTCATACAGTCTTTGCTTTTTACTTTTAAGCTCCTTTTACCAAAATAAATAATATTTTTTATATCTATACGTATCTGCATTAATATCTGATTCTGTACATATATTTATCTTCAGTTGCATTTATATTTTAATTTAATTTAATTTTAATTACATTAAAAAATTAAATTAAATTAAATTAAATTAAATTAAAAAGATTGTCATTTCACCACTGTGTGTTTTTATTTTTATGTTTCTATTCTGTCTATTGTCTCTACCTATATGAGTTTTTCTGCATTGTGTGGTGTAAAAAGCTGCTGGGCGTCTTCATTACTTTTGAGATTAATAAAGTATCTGTCTATCTAATGACGTGCCTGTGTGCACAAATATTAACTCATATACACACACATGGACACACATCAGGTTACACACCAACATTTTTGGAAGATTTTAAACACGTGGCCTACGCTGTTGTGAGCATTTATACCTGTGTGGTGGTGTGTGTGTGTCACTCTGCAGTTACACCTGCAAAACACTAGTGGGTGGCAGAGTTTCTGTGAAGTGCTGTAAAGTTTAGTTGATTCAAAACACTCATTAAACACACTTTAAACACATTAAACACATGATAAACACCCATTAAACACATTAAACACACACTAAACACACATTAAACACACAATAAACACACATTAAACACATTAAACACACACTAAACACACATTAAACACACAATAAACACACATTAAACACATTAAACACACAAACATACATTAAACACACAATAAACACACATTAAACACATTAAACACACACTAAACACACATTAAACACATAGTAAATGCATATTAAACACACAGTAAATACACATTAAACACACACTAAACACACATTAAACACACTAAACATTACATTGTATAAATTAGCCTAGTGATGAGCAAAGATTTCCTCTATTCATCTTTATTCATAAAGCACCTTTCACACTAAGATGCAGCTCAAAGTGCTTCACATGGCTGAACTAGTGTTGGACACAGACAGAATTTAAAGGACAACACAAACAACTGAACATAAAGTTTTTGCAAGAAAACTACAACAATAAGACAATTAAATATGAAAAAATCAAACCAAACAAAACACAACAAACTAACAAGAAAAGAAGACGATTAAAAGTCCTACAGAATAAAAAGAAAATGAATAAATAAGAAAGAATAAAAATAAACAGGAGGGAAGAAATAAGGAAGGAACAATGGTTCAAACTTAAATATCAAGACTGTGATGTAACTCCACATTAAAAATTAAAATGATATGTCTTTAGTTTACTTTTTAAATACAGAGAGAGTTTGTCATTTTAGTATCCGAGGCGGTGAGGTCACAGTTTAGGGATATAGAAACAGAAAGTGATCTCAGCAGGACTTTTATGTGACACATGAGGAACATTCAACGCAGAGGTCAAAGATTTCAGAAGTTGTTTCTGGAGCCAAAGTGAAGAACAGATCCTCTTCTTCATTATATTGTTAATGGCAATCATAACACATTTCAATATGTGATGTTTGATCATATATTTATTATACATGTATTCAAGAACCTGAGAGAGAAGAGGAAGAAGATGAAGAGCAGCCAGGTGTGAACGCTTTAAACTGAACCAACACTGCCCCCATGTGTTCATCACACAGAACAACATTAACACGCCGTCCTCTCATATGTTCCCTCCTGCATGTCTCAAGTGTGTCCATCTAAACCAACTCTACACACTCCTCTTTATTATAGTTATAGTTTTGTGTTTCCTCACTTACACACTGTTTGTTGCTGTATATCTATAAGACTTTGTCACATAACTGCACTAAGTTACATTAATGCAGGCAAACTTTAGTCAGATTTAGTTGTCTTAGATTTTTGCTGGATTATCAATATTTTCTTTTAAAGAATCAAAAAAAAAAAGAATCAAACTCTTCCACCAGAAATCCTGACAAAGTTGAAACTAAACTACTAACCAGAATAAATGCTTACACTGTCCGTTTCTACAAACCACAGATACGCTACATTTGTACATTATCAGCTGATCATTATGAAGAAGGTATGTTGACACTTAATGTTTCTTTACATCTCATCAACGCTGTGGTTAATGTGCTGTTATAGCTTTAGGTAAAAAATACAACTGGTCGGGAAAGGGTTGGAAAATACCTGGTATAATGTGGTACATGTGGTAAAGCCTTTCCGTGGCACTATCCTCAGTGAAAACACAGCGACAGATCCCCAAAAATACACCTATGATTGGAGGATAAAAAGCTGCTCCTGCACTACGTCACTGTAGAAACTTTGAGATGATAGTTATGAAATGTACAAATGTAATTTGTTCATGATTTACAGAAAAGTACAATGCCAAAGTTTTCTTGGATAAACACAAGTTTCTCTGTTGATCTCTTTTTCCTGTTTTACATGTAGTGCATCATATAATCATCACTGAACACCTGCATGTTTATTTATATTCCTCTGGATGGGTTTTTGTCTCCTTTAGCAAAAACAAACAAAAACACAACACCATCTTTGTAGTCCTTGGGTTGTTGTAGTCCTATTCTAAATTGTGCCCAACCTGCTGTTCCACAAATAACCAGCAGGTGGCGTCCTGCTATTAAATAACGATTTATCAAGGCTCTGAGGCAGCAGCTGCTGTCACATACATTACGTGTGTGTGTGTGTGTGTGTGTGTGTGTGTGTGTGTGTGTGTGTGTGTGTGTGTGTGTGTGTGTATTTATATGTTTTTACTTTAAATAATGAATGTAATCAGCAACAGTGAGAATGCAGGAGTCTCTCATGAACTGAACCACACAAGAATGAAAATAAAACCAAGTCTTAGTGACAGAAAAGTGCGATAGATAGATAGATAGATAGATAGATAGACAGATAGATAGATAGACAGATAGACAGATAGACCAGTCAGTGAGTGTTCTGTGGTCTGACTGTGAATATCAATAATATATTCATACTTTAACTAAGTCAGTATGAGATTGTCCTCATGACGCCCAGAGGAAGTGACCTCTGACCTCAAATGCTCCACTGAGGATCTTTATGAATCGTCTGTAGAGAATAAAACGACGGCAGAGTGTCGTCTGAACAGGACGTTTAACTCCTGCAGGGTCACATGACATCGCAGCCAATTAATCCAGTTTTAATAAAGAACCAGTCAGTTGGGAGGTTTTATTCAGGCGCTGCTAATTGTTGGGTTCATGAACATTTAATAACGTTACCTTTGATACTTGTTGAACTTATTAACTTATAATCCCTGACCTCATCCATGATTCATGACTGTCTGTCTGATCCCAGCTCAGCCTCTGACAGATGGGCCGCCCAACTGCTGCCAACTGCTCCGCATGCAGTATTCAGGATGTATGGAACACACACACACACACACACACACACACACACACCACACACACACACACACACACACACGTGTCCATCACTCTTATTAGCAGTCAGACAAAGACGGAGTCTCACAGCCATGAGGCCGTTCATCTGGACAGGATGTTCCTCTTTTCTTTTAGTTCATCAGTGAGACGGAGACACTGAAAATCATTTACATAAGAAAAGCAAATAGGTTTAACAGAGTGAGAACTGTTCAGAGTCAGCGTATTAACAGCCATTTATACTTCTACGTGGAATTAACGATGTATATGAGGTGTAGGCAACAGGCAGTTTTCTTCAGTTCAGTTTCTTGTGTTGATTATATAATGTTTTTATGATTAAAAATAACTGAGTGATGTTATTCTGCCACAATATGGTTACACGTTATATACAGTCAGATTGATGTTATGACTTGTTCAGCCGTGTGCCTTTTTAATGAAATACTTCACAACACGTGCTACGTACCTGCAGGCCAACATACAGTATTATTAGTTGCCATGCAATGATCCTGTTGTATCCTGTTGTATGTATGTTGTATTTGTTTGGAAAACATGTTTAGTATAAGACAGTTGTTTTGTCAGTGAAGCTTGTGAGCTGTGAGCTGTGATGAAGCTGAATTGTGTAACGTTATCTTTGTTAAATGTTGTTCCTGGTTTTATATGAGCAGAGGAAAACTCTGCTAGCTGCTAGGCTAATTTATACAATGTAAAATGCCATAGGCTTGTGCTAATAACGTTAGCATGTTGTTTTTATATCTGCAAGTATAACTATAAATCGGCTTTCAGGCATGAAACAAAATACTAAATGTGTCTTATTGGCCCACTTATTTAGATTTATTTCAAACAAACAAATGAAACATCACTTTTCTTTAAAGCTTCTATCAGTTAAAACTTGAATCTGCTCTCACTGGAATTTTTTTAGTAATAACTGGTTATGTGAAAACAAAATGCATTTTTTTGGCCATACATGACCCAAACTGTTCCACCAGGGTGTTCATTGTACATTAAAGTGAAACCATGACAAAAGGTTTTATGAAACTTTAACCAGAATAACTTCATCATTAACCAAAACATTTTCTCTTTAAGATCCTAAAAATGACATGACATCAGATTAGATTTGGTTTTGTCACTTTACACAAATGCCAGTACAACAAAACACAGATTAACATCCAACCAGAAAAAAAAATATTTTCAAGATTAATAATGAAACAAACCACTGATGATTTTATCAGACACACTGTCTCCATGTTTGTTCACGTGTCATTAAATATGATTAAGCTGTGTAACTCTGTGGTAACAGTCATAATCACATTAGGAGCTGTGATGACAAATACATTAAATATATTAATACATTATAATGTGTTATAAACAAGTTGTCAGTAATTATACACTGCTGATAAATGTTAAATTAAGGTGTGAATATAAAGTGTTAACAGTTGGGGGAGTTGGTTCTGATGTTTTAATGTAGAACATGTTCAAACCACAGTTATTTGACATACGATGAAACTCAACATGATGAAAAAAACTTTAATCATAAGCCAGTAACTGATGACACTGATCTTACGTGAAGGTCCTTCTTCCCCGACACACCTGACGACACAGGCAGCAGAGATTAACATCAGATAATTAAAGGCTCTAAACAGTCGAGTGTATTCACACACAAATTCTCACACTGAGCCTGTTTCTTTTTCAGGAGCAGGAATTAACAGACAGACACTTAACAAGCTGCTCGACACAAACGCACCAAACTCTTTTCTCACATTTGTAAATTTAGAGCAGAGCGAGCGGGCAGAGCTCCTGCTGCACATGTACATCTGAAGAGAGACAGTGACAACTTCTCACCAACGACTCAAACACTGACGCAATCTGCAGAGTTTAAAACAGGATGGACTGTGGCTGTCTGTTGTATGAGAACATTGTGATGTGTGTGTGAGTGTAAATGGACGATCAGTGTTTTCTGGTTAGTTTAAAAACTGGAAATCTTCTTGATTAAGCAAATAAAAGTCACTTAAAGAGACGCAGCTTAAAAGAGATGCATTTGTCATATTTCTCTATTTATTTATTATATGTAAAGGATTATTGTGACATTGATTTGCTTCTGTTTGACATTCTGGTCATACTTATGCATTTCTGCACATTCAGTGTTACAGTTTTTACACCCCATAATTGTTCATACTCATATTTATATCTTATTTTCTGTTGTTTTATTGTTTCAGAACTTTTACACCTGGAAAAGTCACAGGATTTCATGTGTTTCAAATGAAGTCACACTCTAACCACCCTCCTCTGATAAGTAATGAAAAGTCCCTCAGTCTGTGTCTTTTTAAGATAGATACCCACCATATATCATAAAACTTAATTTAATAGTCCCAGGCTATTATTTACTTAAATCACTGAACTCAACAGGCCTTTAATTCCTTTCACACAAAAAAAAAAATACCATCAAACTGTTGTTTTAAGCCAGTATGAATATTACCGTATAATAATTAGGCTTCAGATAATATATCAATTATAAATCATTCATTTGATCTAACTATGACGGACAGAACTTCAGAGACAGAACGTCATGAAACTCAAGGATTACAGCACCAGACACACCGACACAACACTTTGTCCTGTCAAAACAATCCTCACAACTTGGATTAATTTCTATGAAAAAACCCTTCTGATTCTTTTGATCTGATGACCCTAACAGACTGAAGGAATATCAATAATTTACAGAGTAATCCAGGAGAGGACACATGATTTTTGGTAGCCAACAAACTGGTTTTATACATCTGAAGAACTTCTGTTTAAAAAAAATGAACTGCATTGTAACCAGACTCTAAGGCCATGTTTACACAAAAACGATCCACTGAAAACAGATTTGTTTCTCATTTTCATTTTGATAAAAGTTCCGCGTTTCGACAACAACGTTTTGATAATAATCGCTGTGCACACGGAGCCACAAAAATGACCAAAAACGCTGCAGTATACATGGCAGGCCAGTAGTTGGCAGTATGACACTTACACTTCCTTCTACAGAGCAGCAACGTATAAACAAACAAACGCCGCTGTCGTGTAAAAGATCAGCCAAAATGCAACTAAAGTTTACCGTTTTCAGTTGAAATCGTTGTCGTATAAACGGGACGTAATAGAGACAGGCCTTTATTTGTCAAAATGTGTAGCCACACCGTGCTGGTGAAAGGCACTGAGTGTTTAACTGGGACGAAGCTTTTGATTGAAGTTTTCGGGTATGTTCAGCAAAGAATATAGTAGCTTAGTAAACACATTAACACCTTGTTTCCACTTTCACTCTTAATTTGGTGCGAGTATGTTCAAAGAATTTTTGCAGTGTATTTCGGAGAGACTGTATGACAGTGTGCTTAGCTTAGCTAACAGGCTGTTTCCTTCAGTTCAGTTTCCTGTTGATCGTCAGGTGAGTTTGTCTGATTAAGAACTTAATTATGTAGTTTTAACACACTGTGAATCTGACATAATGACACTCTGCTAAAGTCAGGTTATACATTATTGACAGCCTGACTGTCATTATGAAACGTTCATACGTCTTTTTAATGAAATATTTCACTGATCCTGCCACGTACCTGGTGGACAAACATCTTGATTTATTTGTCATGCAATATTGCAAATGAGGTATAAGATGTAATTTCAGATGAAGTTTCTGCAGCTCTTGTTGTGTAGAAAGAACTCTTGCATTCAAATGATTAAGTAAAAGTAAATAAGAATTATCAAATTAATGCAATTAAATGATCAAAAAGTAAGTGATTGTTCTGCTGTCAGTGTTATACTGTACTACTAATTATTATGTATTTTGATCTTTATTAGTAGTTAATTCACATGAAAGCAGCATTAAATATTGTAGCCAGTTAAGTGGGAGGCAGTTTGACTGTGTACTGTGGGGAAGTTTAATCTCTAACAATGAATTACAAAGTGCTTTAGATGTAAAATCTTAATCAGCAAAGTAAGTGGTAACTAAACCTGTCAGATTCACAAATATAAGTACCTCAGAGTCGTACTTAAGTGCAGTATTTGAGTAAAAGTACTCTCCACCTCTGGGTTAGGGAGGGATCTTCCTCTTTTTGTAAACAGTGGACACTTGACGGACGACCTCAGCGCAGGGTGCTGATGGGAGGACGGTCAACGAGCAGCTGAGTGGACACTTACTCGTGCATTTGCATGTGTCTCATCTGTAAATGTCTCGTTCAGCAGCATTAACATTGACACCAGTTCAAACAGGCCGTTAACGCAGGGCTCAGTGGAAGCTGTGGAGCTCCCAGGCTGTCACATGACCTGAGGAGACCTTCACAAAGTGACCACGCCACGATATCACGCTGATTAACATCACAGGCTGCACGCAAGAAAAATGTCCCCCAGCTTCATTCCACAGCAGCGAGTGATGATGTGTGATCACAGCTAATTATGAGCTTCTTTCTACAGCAAGACAAAGTTCATGTCCTCAGCACACACACATTCTCTGTTTCATTGTTTAGTTTCAAAATCTTTCAAACAGTTTCTTCAGTTTGTCCCACAGCTGTGAGCTCTGTTGTTGTTCACACAATAAAAGCACAAACACAGCCTGTGCTGTTTCTCACAACGACCACAGTTTGGCCCATAACAGCAGGATTAATTTGAGCCCTTTGACCCTCCTGCTTCACCTGATAATAAGTCAGTGAGTAAATAAACACTAATCTATTCAGCACCTTTAAACCCCTGATAACAGCCTCATGATAAAGCAGAGCAGTAATAAAATCAACAGCACTGGAATATAAATAAATACTGCGTCAGAACCAAAAGAAAGAAGTTTGAGTCTTTTATAGTGTAAAGTTTTTCACCACATCTTAACACCAAATTACATTTTTCTATGTCAAGGTAACGTAGACACTGGATTTTGGTTATTTAACACCAAAAAAATATCGTCACTGAGTCGGCAAGAAAATGAATTTCCCCTAAAGTCAAATTTAATTCTCAAACTGTATGAAAAATACCTTAAAAACATTTGTACCTCATGCAGTGTTTTACTTTCTTGTTGATGGAAATGCTTTGTTAGAGGATTTATGGTTTCCCGCCAGCAGATTCTCTATATTCAAACTGAGCCATTATAGATGTGTTGCCAAAATATTATAGCCATTTTTTTTTTTTTTTTCACTCCAGAAAGAGTCAGCATCACAAGCTGTTTCTCCCTGCTTCCATGCGTCCATGCTGTAGCTTCATTTCTACTGTGTGTCTGTACAGTCAAAGTGAAGCTACAGCTAGCTGGTTGTTAGCTTAGCGGGAAGAAATGGTTAAAATGCATCTTTCCACAGTTTTCAAAAAAGCACCTCTAGATTTTATGAACCATCATTTTATATCTAGTTTGTTTTATCTGTTCACAAATAGAAATGTGCAAATAGCATGTTGTATTTTTACAGAGACTGATATACTGGAGGATCTTTATAGCTCCAGCACACAACCTCATGTAAAACCACAACGTGTTGGTTTCACATGAATGTCAGTCAATCTGCAATCCACTGTTGTTTGAAGACACAGGCTCTATTCCTTCATGAATTAACAAACTATTCAGTTTATCACACATATACATCGTTTGGCACTCTGCTGCTGCTAAAGTTAGGGAACATGTGGCTCTTTAGCCCCTCTACAAGCTTTTATAAAAAATATATTGAAATGAATAACAGTTATTTTTCAGTGTTTTATTTTTCGTCTTTCATTGCCATAGGCCAAAAATGATTCTTACATTTTCCAAGTGTAAAAATGTGTGACCTATACACAAAAGAAGTTGTCATACATCTATGACCTGGTGCCTTCTCCTAAAGTTTGGTGAACCTATATAGTGGTGGCTAGTTAGTCTCTCTCGCTTGGTTAGCTGTTGATTCCAAATCCAAAAAAGTCTCAGAGAAAAACAGAGAACTTCATAGTGAATGGACAGATTTCTTTGCTTTCACCGCCAATGCTGCAACATTTAAGTACCAAATATTCATAAATAGTCCAATGAATGAATTCTCATTAAAACTATCAGTAATATCGATAGGCTTATTTCTACCTGATCAGCTGTGTCACCTTGTAGAGCACAAACGTATATTGCAGCTCCAGACATTGCTTTTAAATTTAGGCCAAAAAAGGCTCTATTGATAGTAAAGGTTGCCGACCCCTGGTTATTTCCAAACGCACCCTGTGTGAAGTGGTTTCAATCTTCTCCTCAGCAAAAAAGGAGAATGAGCATATTTCCCAAATGCAGATGCTTTCCTGTGAGTATGATTAAAAACTGACTTAAAACACTGTCCTGGTGTTTTCACGGCCTCATCACAGGATTTCTGGTTTCCTGCCAGCAGACTTTTCAGATAAGAGGTTTCTCGGGATAAGTATAGCCTGCTGCAAACTGAGCTGATGCAGATATGTTGCCAAAACATGGTGTTAGTAGAGTAAACCAAGGAGTGATATAAAGAGGGCCGTTGCTGCAAAGCTGACGGCACCAGCTGTAACATTATCTTATAAAGACTTTTGATTTATCCTGGTCAAAGATCTTATTCCAGTTTGTGTGGTGGATATGGGTCAAGATTTTGACAGGAAAAACACCATCTTCCCTGAGGACATTTGACTTCAGTGACACTGGGGAAAAAAGTGTATTCATGGAAGATAAAACTGTACTTTGACCATAAATGATCATCCTCTCTCCACATAATGTGTCCTGCTGTGATGAAGCTGCATCCAGTTTAATATGTACCCACACAGACTTTTCTTCCTCCCTATCTCCGACTCCTCTCACAGAGGAATGTGTTCATGGAGACAGTCAGTCAGCCACTGCTCCCCCACAACCTCCCTGGTGTTCATCCATACCATTGTTCCCTCTCATTGTCCCCACTGGTGTCAGCGCAGACTCTCCCTGATCAACCACTGATCGACCACCACCACCCCCCGACAACTCCAGGCTCAGGTCGAGGAACGAGGAGTAAACATCTGCTGGTGGAGGCCGACAGATGGACAACAACACAGAGGGAGAGGGCTCGAGCCTGTGGCTAGGAATTCTGGAGGGAAAGGCAGACAAAAGTAGAGGAGGGGGCGAAGACGGTGGATGTATGTGAGGGTCAAAGAAAGGAAGGAGGAGGATGTGTATAGAGAGCAGTGACACGTCCTGGTGGGCCTGAGGGGATATTTTCATACGATATGATGACGATTCAGATGCAGCAGAAAGTTCTACAGACGGACATCTATGGCACCAAATATGGAAAACCTTAAAGTACCAAAAGCTGGCAATAAATTTGGGTTTGGGAGGCATTTTTTCGTTAAAAAAATAAATAGAAAATATTTAAATCAGTATGTCTTTCCCCTAAGCTGAAATAAGAAGTCACTACCCAGTGCTTAAAAAATTATTTGCCATGCCTCCCCCTGTTTTTCACCGCCCCCTTCGCTCTCATAAATAATGAAGAGTTTCATTAGTTGTGGTTTCACTGGAGAGTTGAAGTCACATGACGGTCTAAAAGGAGCTCAGAGGTTTTTTTTAAGTTGACAACAAGAATAAAACCAGACACTGAAAACTTATGTCTGGCAGTAAAGGAGCTGAATGCAGTTTACAGTTTTCACAAAACATCTGCAGAGAAAGAGGTCACCTTGAGAACGGCACCTCACACTTACAAAGGTATACCTTGCAGCTGGTGTGTGTGTGTGTGTGTGTGTGTGTGTGTGTGTGTGTGTGGCAGTGAATGTTAAACCCTCCCTCCTTCCTGCAGCTACAGCCTCTGCTTCCACCTGTAAATAGAGGGTTTGGAAGCAGCTCAGGTTGTGGAGCAGTGAAGGCGTCGGTGGGGGAGAATCAATTATGTGTGTCCCAATTACAGGTTACCATGATCCAACACAACAAACTGCAGATCGCTACACACAGTTTGTTTCAGTGAGCCACAGTGTGAGAGATAAGATTTGGTTTATCAATAATAAACTTTACCTCTGAGTGCTTTTTAAAGCAGCATTTACACAAGTTTAAAATGTTTTATTGATTCAGTGCAGGCTGTATAAAGGAAGTTCTCACTCTTGTGACATTCAGAGCATCAATATAGAAGCAAACCAGCTTTTATAATGGAAAGATACAGTTGAGTAAGTGGAGTAAGTTATGATCCGAGCTTCTCTGTGGTTTGTTGTGGTCGACGTTCCAGCTGTGTGTTTCCCCACATGATAACACGAGCTCTTTATGAGGCTGTAGAGCTGCTACAAAGTCCCTACTTTGCACCACCTTTGCATGTTTACACTGAACCAAACAACAGCAGCATCATGTCGCTCCAGTGTGTGATTTTAACTAGCATGCTGGCATATCTGAAGCAAAAAATTCATATTTACGTTTATTTTCCTGTTCGATTAAAAAATAATTTAATTTTGGTTTCACTCAGCTTTCATATAGTAAAAGAACACCAGGCTCCCAGGTGAAAGTCTGGGGTGTGACTGACCCAGCCATCGTCCTCTATAGGGACTTTCCAGCCCTTCATATTAATTTGTTCATGTCAGCGTTTTAAGCTTATGCCAAATCATACCTCCATGACCAGTGCCCGCCACATTACTAACTGATGCCGCCTGTCAGCATATCATACCGCTGCAACAGGTGCCATCCGGCTAACCGGCAGGGTATCACAATAATGCAAAGGTTCCATTCAGCTGCGTTTCAAACTGATGCTGCCCGTTGGCGTATCATGCCGCTGTGAAAGATGGTTTTTGGCATCAGTGTGTGATTAGTATTTGACAAGTTGAGAATAAGCATACGCGTCAGCAGCACTTTATAAACAATAACAATGATTTAACATGTCAGTAACAATCATTTAGCGTCCCGGTTATATGGTGGCTGGTCTTGTCCTCTGCTCGGGGGCTACGGGGCTCCTGGGCACCTCGTTGTTTTCACTGTCTGTGGACATATACAGCCGCTCCTTGAACCCCACCCTGGCTTGAACAGGCAGTGTAAAAGGGCTACTGTTGGTTCTGTCAGCACTTTAGCAGATGTTAGCACTGTTTACACTGTTAGCTGTTAGCTCCATGTTTAGAGCCATGAGCAGAGACTCTGAATCATGGTTTAGCCTCAAATTTCACGAACAGCTCATTTAAAAAACAATTAACATTCTTGCGGATACATTTTGAATGCATGATGCAGTTTTAGGTTTTTGTGTTTTTTTGTTTCAACATCATGAAAAATGCAAATCACTGAGATCAGAGTCCAAACTGCCATCTTCACATGCTGCTTTGTCGAGGCAACAATCCAGAAATAATCACATTACTGTTATATAAAATAGAGGAACACCTAATTCTCACATTAGAGAAACTGGAGCCAGAGATGTTTGTGTCATTTTTGCTAAAGTAGTAAACAACTTGGGTTCACTGACTGCTTAATCTTCTGTCAGTCAATGAAATCAATTAATTGACTGCTCCTTGCAGGTCTTATACTACAGAATAAAGCCAAAGGTATGGAAGCGTTCTCTGTTCATTAGTCTGAGGTAAAGACTGCTGGATGAACTCTGTGATACCAACCATGCAGCTGGACAAAGATGGCCGACCAGCTCAGGAAACCAGAGCACAGTAAAGAGATTAGGAGCCTCGAGAGCTGGAGTACTGTGATACTTCCAAAGCATCAAAGGCATCAGAGCCATCTTGGATTCTTGTTTTGTGTTTTATGGGAGCAGCAGTGGCTTCAGTGCTTTAACAGACTGTGAATCCTGCCTCCTTGTTATGTGTGAGCTTGTGTAAAGAGGAAATCGGTTGGCAGCGGGGAGTCTGTGCAGGTTTGGTGGGAACAGAAGGTGTCGGGAGGTTTGAGAGGTTGTATTCAGGCTGAGTCTCTCTGTCTCTCCCCCCTCTTGTCTCTTCTTTTCAGATGTGGGGTGTGGAGCCCGGAGTCGCAGGCCTGCGCTCGTACCTCTCCAGGGAAGTTCATTAAGCTTCATTTACATTGGTGATGCAAATCACACAGATACTTTATCCGGACAAAGACTGCTGCAGTGAACGGCGGTTCTTCCACAAGCCAAAGGTCAGCACACCCCCGTGCTCACAGCTCCAGGTTGAGTAAAAATGATACTGAAAGAGCTTCTCGTTGGAATACCAAAGCACTGTTGTTGTGTTAAAATGGGCGCAGCCTCTCTGATAAGGTATCAGATTCTGAATGACACATAACTGCACATTCAGCATTGTAAATACAACCTGGGCTGTGCAGGAGAAACCTGGACTGCTGGTGGAGGAGTTTCATCATATCACATGAACCTCAGGCAGAACACTGAGCTGGGTTCACTGGGAACATCTGTCTGGTTTTGTCAGTTGGACTGTCTCAGCGGTCTGGTTGAACGAGTTAAGGGCAGGTGTGTGACTGTTGGTCAGTAAAGTTGTGTTTGACTTAACAAACATGAGTTTTGGTGTTTGGAGAGTAAATAGTTCTTTCAAAATGGAGTCTGGAAGAAGAAGCCTGTGACACTGCAAGACATGGCCGCATCTAAAAGACACAACATGTGTCTGTGCTGAGACCAGCAGGCACCAGAACTCATTTATCTAGTCCACAAACACACTGAGACTAAACCACAAGACATCCAAGTCATTTATGAGATTACTTCCTCCTGTAACCACATGGTCCATATTAATGAATACCAGAAGAAGCAGTGTTGTGTCCTTCTTTAAATAAAATCATACTTGTGACTTTTTTGACTGTTGTCTTGAGCTGAGATTGAAGTTTTTCTCACATTACAGACAAAGTGTCATGTTTGATGAGGGAAAATATCACTAAAACCACTATAAGAGCTGCTCACTCCCACATTGACTCACACGTGCAAACCACACACATAACAAAACATATCTCTGTGTCTTCTCCTCATGTCTGAACTGTCTTTTACAATCATGAACATTCATAAATGTATCTTGATTTCACTAAGGAGAAGAATGTGTGTGCTGGTGTGACAGAGAGGGAGAGAAACAGCAAAAAGCAAAAAGGAAATATTCTTCCTGTTACATCAGTGAATACTGATTTTTCTGAGTCACTTTGTGTGGGAGGCGTATGAGCTCGGCTGCTACTACCGGTTTGTGTGCACACAGTCAGGTCACAGTGTGCTTCACCAAAATGTAATGAGAGACTATGTGAAAAAAATCTATCTATCTATCCAGGGTACCCAAATATCTAACTTCAGATACTATTTATCTGTGTTTGTAAAATCATGCAGTCATCTTTGCATATTTAGATATTATATGTTTCTTAATTTGTGGATTATAAACAGGCTTGTGAGCACACACGTCAGGGAAACTTAACTTCCTTTGCATGCGGGGGACACTTCTCCAAAGCGACAGGAGAACTGCCTGTTCTCAACATTTCAACGTTTGCTCATCTTTGCCAAGAGGCACATCTAGTCTCAGCAGCTCTGCACAGTCAGGACATGGGCAGCTTATGAGACAGTGGGCCCCTGGGGACAGACATGTAAAAGGCCCCACAACCTTTCCCACACAGGATTGGAAACTTACACACATTTTGTGGTGATACTGCCTCTTTTTTGTCGTAGTCATTTTGTGTCTCTTTTTGGTTGTTCTGCTCCTCCCTGTAGGTATTTTGTGTCTTTGTATCGTGTCTCTTTGACACGATACATGTGGGATTTTGTGGGAGGTTTTTAGGTAAATGTGTGTCTGTTTTGTGTTGTTTTCTGGCTTTTGTGGTTGTTTTGTCTCTTTTGTAGTCATTTTGTGTCTCTTTACAGTTCCTTTGCATCTCTTTGTGGTCATTTTGTGTCTCTTCCTGGTTGGCACTTGTTAATTTGTGGAACGTTTTGCAGGTAAAGGCCTGAGGGACACTTTTAGCCCCTGGGCCTGTGCCTAGGAGGCTTGATCAGTAATCCATCCGTAGTGCAGGGTGTTTCTAGGATTTGATGACATTTGGGGAATAGCTCTTCTGTTGAGGGGCCTGGGGATCCTCCCACAGCACTTTTTTTGAAAAACAACCCTTTTGATACCTATCCTGGCACCTTATTTACATTTAAAGTACAAAAAAAATCCCAGTGTGAATACATTTGTTATCATTGTGAATTACAAAATGGTTGGCGGGACACATGGCACCAGATCTGACCCAAGGGCTGTAATTTGAGTATCACTGACGCACATGTTGCAGTTTAAAACAAATCAATGAGAAGTTTTGCAAAACTTAATCCACATTTAGTCATTTTGTAAAAATGTCCCTGCAGCAGAGATGATCTTATTCCACAAATTTAAAATAGTGGTAGCCTATTAGAAAAGTCTCTCTGTCTATCCTGTTTTAAGAATTATACAATGTTATGTGATGAGGTTTGATATCAGCTTGCATGTGACCCTCAGTTTAGATCAGGGGTAGGCAACCTGCGGCTCCAGGGCCACATGTGGCTCTTTAGCCCATCAGCGGTGGCTCCCTGTGGCTTTGACAGAAAATTATATGGAAGTGAACAACTTATTTTTTTTATTTTAATTTTCATTTATTGTTGCAGGCTTAAAGTGAGTCTTACATTCTTCAACTGTAAAAACGCATAGCCTGTTTTAAAAAATACTGAACTAAACTCAACTAAAATCTGCATCATCTGTAGCCTGGCGCCTTTTCCTCTAAAAAATCACTCGCGATGGTTACAGTATTCTTGAGTCTCCTGAGCTGGGCTAGCTGTGGATTCCAAATACAAAAAGGGTAAAGACTCAGGGGAAAAGTAGAGAATTGAATAGTGCCTGCACAAATTTGTTTGCTTTAATCGACAATGCTGCAAAGTTAAAGTACCAAAAAAAAAAAAAAAAATTAGCCCACTGCAGAGTAGCCACCTTAAAACGTATTGATGAAGGCTCATTTAGATTTTAGATTTAGAGTCAGTAATATTGATGAGCTAAATTCAACTTAGAAGACTGTGTTACCTTTATTACAGTACGTTGTTTATTATGTTTCGCGGCTCCAGATAGATTTTTTTTATGTTTTGGCCAAAAATGGCTCTTATGTTAGTAAAGTGCTGACCCCTGGTTTACATGAATGACCACTGTGTTTATTTGCAAACTTATATTTTGTTTATTTTATTTGTGCATATGCAGACCTGCAAGGCAGCCATTCTGTAATTTAACAGAGAAAGTCGAAAAAGCTGTTTCTTGTTTTACTCCTTTTCTCCAAATGTCCCATCAGCAGCAAAGTGAATCTAACTCCACATATACAGCAAAGTCATGTCCTAAAGCAGGTGCAACTATCAGTAAAATATATAATATTCTTGCCACACTGAGTGTGTAAAGTCCATAGACTGTATAGGTAAAGTCAGAGGCCGCAGCTGGCAGCGTGAGGACAAAAGAGTCTGACAATAAAGATGGAAATTTTAAAGGATTGTGTCACTTCCTGTTTCTGCTCCACGTCCGCTGACAGGACAACAGCGGGGAGCCGTTTCGCGCTCTGATTGGTCAGCTGGATGTCACAACGGCGCTGATTGGCCGAGAGGTTGCCGCTCCTGAGCTTCTATTTTGAACATAAATACGAGCAGCTTCAGTCGCTTGTTCACTAACCAGAGACTGTCAGAGAGGAACCTGCCGCTCGCTCCTCTCTGACACACACACACACACACACACACAGCGATGAGGCTCCATTAGCACCGAGGCAAAGTTAACTCCACACGGAACCACCGAGTCTCTTCTAGTCGGTGACGGATCCCACGTTTGGAAATGCTTTAGCAAATTACTGCTCGCTAACTGGTTAGCTTCCGGGTTAGCTCGAAGATTGGACCGTCTTGCTAATTCGTCGCTTTCAGGCCAGAATTCAAGCGAAATCCTGCGCAAAGCAAAACCTCTGCAGGATTCCTATAAATTCGGACAGCTAGCATGGAGTCGGCTGATGTGTTCGCCTGCACCAGCCCTGTGAGCAGCGCTCTGAAGAGCAGGCCCGACGGGATCCCCGGGCTTTCCTCGCTCACTCTGCCCGAGCTGAGCACAAAGAACACGCACTGCAGGAGCCTGTTCTCCCCTGGACCCGCCGCCGTGCTGTCTCCTGTCACCAACTTGGCTCTGGACATGAACAATTTGGCTGGACTCGGAAGGTATTGTTACTAAATTTTAACGTGTTACACATTATCTTAACCTTTGCTTCTGGTTCTCGCACGCTGTGGATAAACATTCATTTATTCCCAGCAAGCACAGTGTGGTTTAACTCTCAGCTCACATCACTCACACCTCTGCTCATCTTTTCCCCACACAGTCAATGTGACACACCGAAAAGGAGAAAGCACGCACCCCTGGAGAAGGTCCCCTCCTTTGCCTCTGACGTCTCATCTGATGCCGGTGAGTCTCCCTGAAAGCCATTGTCTGCGCTAATTGATGCTGTTAGGACTGATGCTTGAGGCCACATGAGCATCTATTGCATCTCATTTCATAGTCATGACTGTAATTTGTCTCCATGTGGCTGCTTCTAACTCTTCTGTAAATCTCAAAACATTACAGTGTTCCCATCTTGTTAATTTTGAGGATTTGCGCCTTTTTATTTGTCTTATTATGATAGTTAATTGAATATATTTACACTTTGAGGTGTTGGAGAGACAAATCAAGCTATTGTAATGTGTTGACTTGAGCTTTAGGAAACTGAAGGGGGAATTTTCACTTTTGTAATTGGTCACAGTGGTGGAAAAGTCCACACAGCATAGTATAGAGAGATTTTTGTGTGGCAATATTGTGTCATCACTCAGTGTCAACTATCAGTTTTTTTAATTCTCTAAATTATTAGTATGACAAATGCAAATTAAACTTAAGGTGGCCTACTAGAACAGTGTCATTGCTTTTCCAGTCCACTAGATCCGTCTAAAACTGTCTGAAGTGAGACAAAGAGACTGAAAACTTAATTTTCTTAGATGAAACTGTTGAGGACAAAATTTAAAGTTGAAAAAGGTCATAAATTGCAGTATTTTATTGCAATATCCAGCATTGCATTTCAGTAATATTGCATCATGATGATATTGCATCGTGGATCCTCTGCTCTCATACTTAATCAGCCCTACTCACAGCCCCAGAGTTGCAGTCACACGGCACTCATTTTTTACAAATTAAACTGCCCAGCAGTATAAAGTGACATCCATATTTACCCTGAAGTTTTTGTGAAACTTGCGGATGCAAAATTCTCCACCCACAGTTTCGATGTGTCTATATTGTGGTTGTTGGTGGCAGTTAACCACCTGACGCTCGCATCGATCTGTGACACAAATCTCTTCTTTCAGGCCTCGGCATGGACCTTCCCAGCCCCATGGATGGTGTGGAAATGGAGGACACGTAAGTTGCACTGTCCTCGTCATGTCTGTTCTAATCAATCAGCCTGCGAGCTGTGCCCCTCTGCTTCCCCCAACACCAGCCCCCCACCACCTCCGCCCTGCGCTTGGGCTCAGCTGAGCCAAGCTCCATTTCTCATCTGTAGGATTATTGTTTCTACCGTTGGCTTTAAAATGACAGCGTCACTCGTTTTTTTTACTAAGAAGATAAGCTGATAAGGACATATGAGCTCAACTTTCTTGAAGTTATTGAGTGAAGAAGACACAGAAGGATGAGTTTTACATTTGCCTGAAACCTAAATGCAGGTTATCTTTGTTATCTTGACCAGTTTGTCAGCATATCCCCAGTTTGCTAATCTTGGGTGGCCCTTTTCTTAACTCAGAGGAGGGTGAGTCTCTGCAGACATCTGTCGCTGTCTGATGTGCGAGTTCCTTTACAGCAGCATTTGGTCCTCAAGACCTCATTCACCTCCTTTACAGCTGCTCGGTTGCTAGGAGTCTTCTAGGTTGGGGGAGGACATGCCCCGCGCTTGGGTTTAATGATAGCCCACCCCCTCTGGGTTTTGGCACACTCTTCCTATGCACTGTTATTTCAATAGGAAAAGGGGGGGCTGGAGTTTTCTGTGCGTCGTGGCCATTGAAATGAGGGCACCCTCCCTTCTCCTGGTCTGCATTGAATGGGACACGCTCTCTCCTCGACAAACAAAGGGCTCTTGCAGAAAAGGGGCTGGCGACGTTGGCTCCAGCAGGCATATGGTAGATTAGCTGATCTCTGCATCCCTTCCCCTGCCCTCCCTCCCCCCATCACACTGAGCTCTCTACTCATTTAGCATACAGGTGGGCAAAACTCCAATGCAAAGACCACCTCTTGCCTCTGTGCATTCACTCAACTTCCTCTTGTCCAACCGTTCCTCCTGCTTTCTCAATAGAGCTCGAGCCTCTTTGTCTTTTAGTTTATGAACACAAGGTGTTCTGCAACTGCCAGCGAAGGCGGTCAGCGTCTTTCCTCAGCAGGTTTGATTAGAAAGACGTGTTACTTTTTGTTCTGGCTGAAATAATTTGTCGGTCAATGATAAGTTGATCAAAGACAACATGTACAGATGGAAAAACAAGCAATTTAAGGACATTTAAATTCTTTACACAACAATATTTAATGCTTCTCCTACTTTTCTTTTTTTCAGTCTTTCCAACTAATTTTTAATGATCTTTTATGTTTTCTGTTTCAGGTTTGAAAAGGCCATTCAGCAGTCGAGCAGAGTCATCAACGAGTAAGTTGCTCTCTAGTCAATAACATAAAACCATTAGCTTGTGTTTGGCTGTTACAGTATTGCTCTCCAAGGAGTATTTCACTCCTCAACCGAGAACAGCACGTCTGCCTGTTGATTTGATTTGTATTGACTACAATGCTTTCCTCTCCCTTCTATCAATTGCAGGAGGATGCCAATTCGAAGAATCAACTCACTGCCGGTAAGAAGATTTGCCTTGTGTGTTGTTTACAGCCCTGCATGTCTTATTTTAATGAGTCACAATTCGTCAGATGATGTGAGAGTTTGGCCTGTTGTCACCTCCACAACATCAGATTGTTTAGCTTCCATATCAGTCTCCAGTGCGCTTCTCCGAACTGTGGGCACGCAGACTGAAATCTACTCTTTCTGATATACTGTCTATGGAGGAGTACCTCTCGTGACCTCACTCCAAACCTCAGACTTGCAGATGGGTTTGAGTAACAAGACATTGTCTTGAGGGCAGATTTTCATATTGAATGAATTGAAAACATCCTCCAGTGTGAACCTACCACAGAGCCGCTTGTTTACAGTCACTGAGCCTCTGCTGACGTGGATCCCTCCTCTTCTCCCCTCCTCAGCTCCAGCTCCAGAGTTATAGTCCGTGTCTGAAGGGACAGGAACCAGATCCCCACCGCTACGGCATATTCGGACAACAACCCTCCCAAATAAACGCCTCCTCCGCCTCAGGACACGACAACAAGGAGAATGTGCCGGAGGTCAGTGATGCAGCTTGTGTCTTGGCTAGAACACATCACACTGAAGAGATCCTGCAGTGTTAAATGGACTGTCAGGGGCAATAGCAACCACAGAACTTTAGACAAGCTTAACAAAGCTGTTGCCGTGGTGAAGCATTGCATCATTTGGCTTAAGTTTCATAAATCCTAGGGTTTTATCATAGCTCTCAGAGGTACAATTACTGAACACTGGACATTATTATTCTGTAAGTTAATGCTTTGTACAGATAATAAGTGCCTGCAGAAATAATTGTGTAGCACCAGAACAGACGAGTAGCTGCTGAGTTTACACAGTTGGAGAAATAGGAAAGGTTTTTTTTATTCATCATTATGTTGAAAAATCGAGACAATTAGGGGCTGTGAGAATGCTTCGTAACAAGTTGAGCATTGATTCACTCATTAAAAAATGTCCCTCTTTTTTTCAGGAGGGCTTTGAATTCAAGAAACCAACAAAGCCGGTGTCACGGTGTCGTGTGCGCTCTTTCAACAGCGGTCGGTCAAAGGACGCATTTGCCCACCGCCCCAGCTCCGCACCGGCCCTCATGGTACGTGAACATGTGAAGAATCAGCACCAGTCTGTGTGCACAAACCTGATTCTGCAAAGACTCTAACCCTCCTCCATGTTCTCCTTCGTCCAGTTTTCACCTCCTCCAGGTCAGCAGCTGGACTTCTATGACTCCAGCCCCATGTTCCTGAGACGCTCCTCCCCAACCTCCTCTCTAAACGATGACGAAGATGACGGCTTCCTGGACGTAATGGATGACAACATGGAGGTGAGGCCTTGTTACTTACACGGACATCTGTGGATATTTTGTGATAGTCAAATGAGTTTCTTAACAGGTTTTCTGCCTGTAAAAACATTTTGATAATATTCAAATTCCTCCTTTCTTTGGAGAATTAAGATGGTTACACTTGAGCCATATAACTTTACACTCACTGTCTCTAAATATTTGTCTGACAACACCTTCTTGTCACCGACAGAATGACTGTGGGATGCCGATGGGAATGGCCAGCCTGCTCACCGCCCCGCTGGTGGCTGACAGTGCAGGAGAAGACTCGGTAAGTTTGTCAGGGACAGTTTTATTCATACTGTATTTATTAGTCGTGTTACGCTCACAAAATGTAAACATAGTACTGAGTGTAATAATCTTTGTCCCCCTCAGCCTGTGATTCGCTGCCGGCCACGGAGCCTGTTCGGCTCCATGCCCAGTCCAGTTTCGTCCCGTCCCTCTGTGAAGCGTCCCGACTGCCCAGGGGATGAAAACACACCGGTCAGGGTGAAGAGGCGACGCAGCCTGGCAGGAACACAGGTCACCACCCTGGAGCAAAACCCTGAATCCCCAAGAATGGTGAGTCCTCGTTGCCTGGTGTCAACGAGACCATCAGTATTTGTCAAAGTCAGTGTGGTAACTGTATAAAATGTGTTAACAAATGAAACCGGTGTTGACATGATGAAAACAGGGGCTTAATTTTGACCAAACACACGGTGAAAGAGAAGTTATCACCTATTGTGTATAAAAAGAGCTGTGTCTGTAGCTGGAGCCTGATATCCAGTATTAATCAGGTCTAAGTCTGTAGCTACTGGCTGCTAATAGTCTTGTCCAAGGTCAGGCTTAAATGTTTGACTTAAAGATGTTCTCCGACTTTTATCTAAGTCGGTAACATTTTGGAGCCTCTGCTCTAAACCTGCAAGGATTCGATTGTCCTTTAGGACGCAGGAAGTGATCAGTTGAGACCAAAGCACCGGCCTGAGTCTGCAGGATTTAGTCTCCACTGACCATCTGCCACCTCCTTATTAGAAGTAGAGAAATGGCTTCTGAGACGTCCGCTGAGGCCGACTGGCTATTGTCACCGGATTTACAGGCAATCTCAAATTACCTCATTTTCTCCTTGACTGCCTCCTTAAATCTCTCCCTCCTCTCCTCCTGCAGAGCTGCTCACTGCTCCAGAGGTCCAAGTCCTTCTGCCAGACAGACATCGAGAAGCTGCTGGACAGCGAGGACGGTTCCAACGAGCTAATTGGCGATTTCACCAAGGTAAGGACGGCCGCTGTGTTTCTCACTGCGTTAACTTACAGGTGTTAAATTACTTTTCTAATCCAATTTCTTTTCTTGTCTTTCAGCCTTTCGTCCTACCCACAGTGGACGGCAAACACCAGGACCTCAAGTACATTAACCAAGACACGGTGAGTCGAGACACTCTATTGGTTTCTCTCACTGTTTATGTATAAAAATGGAGCACACTGTAGACTGAATTTTGAAATGAAATATTAAATTGAGTTGTTTGTGGTCTGCAGATGGTGGCAGCTCTGTCCGGCCAGTTTAATCATCTGGTGGAGCGAGTCATTGTCGTGGACTGTCGATACCCCTACGAGTTTGAGGGAGGGCACATCAAGGTGAGCGACAATCTCCAAATATGTTCGTGCTTTAATTAAAGACAATTACTTTTCCTTCACAAATATGTAGAAGTGTTGGTCACAACTAGCTGTAACACCTTTAGTTAGAAACTACAAGTCACTGTGGGAAGTTAATACTAAATACAGTTTGATCGTTTTGTTTTTTGAGTAATGGAGGATTTACTGCTGTTAATTCTGTATGTCTGACATTGTTTTTGTCGCCTGTTAAAGGGTAACTTCTTCCCATGTTTTGGTCGTTAATAATTCAGTTTTAGAAAGTTTCTGTCAACTTTTATATGTGGTGTGTTTAATGATGATGAAATGATTTGTTATTTAAATGCAGTCTGGTGGGTTTGGTGACGGTGATTTCAGGGCTGTTTGTGGTTAAACAAAAAGGATCTTACTCTTTAACACAAAGCTCTGTCTCTGTAGGGATCCTTTCATAATGCTGTCACACACTTGGCCATTGATGGTGCACAGTTGCCTATTAAGGTTACATTGCAGCCTGTTTGACTGCAGCGCTCTCACGCGATACTGGACTAGTTACAAAAATTGTAGTCACCAGACACTTTGCCTTAGACACATTAGACACATTGCCCTTTAACACATTGCCCTGCGAGTTCTCTTGCCCTTTAAAAACTGTGTCAGTTCCTGTACTTTATTAATTAAATAATTGACTTGGTCTTTGTCGTCTCAGGGAGCTCTGAACCTGCACCAGGAGGACCAGGTGGAGGACTTCCTCCTCAAAACGCCCATCGTCCCGTTGTCCCAGGACAAACGTGTCGTCATCATTTTCCACTGCGAGTTCTCGTCGGAGCGCGGCCCTCGAATGTGCCGCTTCGTCAGGGAGCGAGACCGCGCCATGAACGATTACCCCCACCTCCACTACCCTGAGCTCTACATCCTCAAGGGTGGATACAAAGACTTCTTCCCTCATTTCCAGGTCAGTTTCTCTTTAGTTTATTTTGAAGTAAAACTGTAAAACTTCAACAGAAGCCATTAAACTGTGTGGTCGACAAATCACCACAACTCGTGCTCAGTAGCTGTTCAGGAGAATTAAATTTGTTGGAATTTACCATTTTTTGGCAGTTAAAACCTGCCAAAGTTTGTTTTATGCACCAACACGTGATATGTCACAGCTATAAACATTAAAAGCAAGATTGTGGCCTTGTGACGCTAGTTGGGATATTTGATGTTGGATGTCCATGTCCACTGTTTCATTGAGACAAATGGACTACTGTTGAAGGACACATTTGGGGGACTTGGTGAAGGCAGATGACGCTGTAAGATCACGTCACTTTAACAGATGGGTCTTTGTGCATTAAGGTCTTGTGTCCACATGACATCTTTCATCAGCACGTCATCGTAGCGCCTCATAAAAAGCATTCAGTGCTTTATTTAATGACGTACTCTGCATTGGTGTGTCATGATATCAATATCTTGACAGTAACATCAGCTGTGTAGTTAGCCTAATGCGCCATATCAGAGGGTTGGTGACTGAGCTGGGTGATGTGGCTTAAAAAGAATATTGCGATGCAGTATTTTGAAATCTTATTCTAAACTCATGTAGACTATTAAAATACAACATTATTAAATAGGCGATAGTTACAGTAAAGTTTAATAAAGTAGCCACTGAGTACAGTATTTAAATCAAATACTGTTTTAATACAGTTAAAAGTATTGTTCTAATTAAATAAATAAAAGTGGAACCACTGGTGCTTTTATTCTACACCTGGCTCAGAAGTGTTAATATATTTGCTGTGAATTTAAAGTTTTCCTTTTTACAGTTGTGAGCAGTTAGTATAAAGTTAACCTGTTAGCCTGGTGCCTTTTTTAAAGGTGAGGATTTATTCACTGTAAGCTGCCCAAAAGATTAGCCTTTCTGTCTCTGTTGTGACAGATATTAGCCTCGCAGAAGAAGCGGTAGTGACATCACCGGCGTGTTACTGGAAAGTGTAGAGATTTTAATCAGAAGCACAAAAAAGGCTGATTACTCTGAAAAAAAGACGCTGTGCATGGCGCTTCTACTCCACTTCTACACCACATTTACTCGCTCCTCATTGAGAAACTGAAAGAGGCTGGTGCAACAGAGCTAACAGTAGTAAGCAATGTTAAAGGCGGTTTACAGCTGGAGGGCGGGCACAGTGTTTCCTCAGCAAAGCAGGTCGGTCAGGGCAGCATCACAAGCAGTTAGAGCTGAATGAGCGTGAGGTTAGGTGATATTAGCTCCCACATGACCTGAGCAGTGTGCAGTATGATAAACCTTTAGACTGACATAAGTGGTCAACAATACTCTGCCGTTGACATTGACATTCCTACGTGAAACATTTAGTAACTGTCCCACATGGTGATGGTTGACTGAGCCCCTCGTTGGCTCTTCAGCTCTTTGAACTGGTCTCATTTTCTTCCCGCGCAGTCACAATGTGAACCTCAGTCCTACCGGCCCATGCACCACGAGGACTTCAAGGAGGACCTGAGGAAGTTCCGCCTCAAGAGTCGCACCTGGGCCGGGGAGCGCAGCAAGAGAGACATGTACAGCCGCCTGAAGAAGCTGTGAGCGCCTCCTCGTCCTCCTAAACTGCCTCTAAGACACACTGCCTCCCCCTCAACGGGCTCAAGTACAAACTCCTCTCAGAGCTCGAGGCCCCGCCCCCACAGACGAGGAAATCTCTTTTGGGATCGCACCAGCAGAAGGGGATTTTCTAAAGTCCCAACTCGTTTCATTTAACTTTAGCAAAGTTAGGTATTTATGCAAATTGAAAGAGGGGAGAGACATGATGAACGCTTGAGGTGCAGTGAACAGATTTCATCAAGAAGCAATGTGATTGATTTTATAACCACTCGGACCCACTGCCTGTTTTACCTTTTTATTATCACGCTGGCATTCGCAGCACGAATCACTGCCATGACGCAATAACCACACTGCCCAGTCTGCCGTCTGTGTTCAGTCTCCTCACTGGATGTTTTTATTTTGCTTCTGTCATGTCCCACCTTATTTAAGCACTTAATTTAAAAACCTTGAAATGGTCAGGTGCTTTTTTTTTTTTTTTTTTTGATACTGCTTTTTATATAATTTTTAATGAATTTGTGTTTGCGCCCATTTAAACTTTGATTCCTTCTAATAGTCTTTTCTCTAAATTCCCAAAATGCAAATTGGAAATTTTAACAATAACTTGTACAGTGTGATATTCATGCAGCTTTTCTTTCTTTTTTCTTTTTTTTTTTTTTTCAATATTTGGTACCTCTGTGTTTTCTCTCGGTCACAAGATGCCAAAGCAAACAAACTACCTGTTAACTTTGCAGTGAGATTTTTCGGATGCTGCAGGTCAGCAAGTGAGAGGGTTTTTGGTCCAAGACAAACGTTTTGTTTTTTGCTTTGATTCCTTTTAAGTTTCAGAGATGACATGTCTTCCCCTCTGCAGAGCTAATGATGTCGGATTATCATGAACGGGGTGGTTTGAATATTTTGGTACAGGCTCGTGGGGGAGCTGCTGAAATAAAGAGCCGATGTGTGTTCATACATGATGTGCATTATGTTTTCTTTCTTTTGGTAACAATTTCAGTTTTGTCCTGGGAATATAATCTCAGGTAGGGCTCAGTATCAATTGATTGTTTCACACTGTTGACAGGAGGATGGAAAGTTTCTGTTTTATTTTATTCCTTTGTTACTGCAGAAATAGAAACATGTTTCATTTAACAATAGAAACAACGAATGGTTTCTGTCCAAACACAAGCAGCTTTGTTCACACTTTGCCTCAATAAGATGCCAATCCAAAGTTTACAGAGTGATATTTTAAACCTGATTTTGTCTTATCAAAGAATAAGTAAACAAGACGAATCTGGTCAGGCGTTCAATGCCAACTTAACTGATTTTTAGTTTTTGAATCTGCTGCTGACACACTTCTACAGATAAGGGGCAGTAAATGAGTTGAGTAAATTCACTAAAAATAGGGGGTAGACTCCTTTTCTGTTGGCTTTTTGCAGGTTACCCATCAGGTAATCGAGCCAGTGCAGGACAGATGCTCTGATTGGAGCTTCAAAAAAGGTTTTGTCTATCATCAATTTCAACCATTCAGCAAGTTCAATGTTTGAGAAAAACTCTAGAAGCAGCTACAAAGCTGTCAGCTCAAGTCCAAAGTTTATTTTGGATATCCACAGTAGAAGGAGAGACTGGTCACCTCAAACACAGGCGGGGAGATTCTAGCAATGGTCTTTGTTTTACCACTCAATGATGTTAACTTTTAGTCTTCAAAGAGGAGAAACAAAGAACGTTCCCATATTAAACCGTTTATATTTCACACTTCCAACATTAATTCTTAAATGCCAGGCTTTGCTGTGTGTGTACATTTACATTATTACTCCGCACCTGTCAGCGAGGGCAGCAGATAATTCAGAAGACACTACAATCTGCTCACCTGAGTAAAGAGTTTATCGTGTAGGGAGCAGTGACGCAGGCCTTTTAATGAGTTAAAATGATCAGTTGAATCAATGTACAGAGGTCACAATGGGCCCCAGTGCAAACTGTTAACAGTGTGTTTTATTGCTGCTTATATTTTATATCCACCTACAGATGTGGCCAGTTTGTCAATCTTTAGAGATTTTGTACCCAAACTAGCTGCTGTAAATCAACAATGTCAACATGCATATCATCCAATAATCATCACTGCACATCTGTATATGACAAAAACTACAGAAGAAAACAGGAATGCAGTTCCTGAAAAAGTCTTAAAATGTCTTAAATTCTATTTTACAAATATTGGCCCTAAATGTCAGTATATATATTTTATTCCTTTTTGTCAACATGAGTCAAGCTGTTGTGCATAAACAAGTTCTGGTGTTACAAACCTTAAAACTTGCCGCCGAAACGAATGCTGTCTTTTTACTTTATACTTGCACCTACTTGTTGGCAAAGTGTAGATTAACCCGACTCACTCTGATAACCATATTCCTACATAAAGCCGACCTCTGCATGGGGCCACATATGATTTACAGTTTAGATGTATACTTACCTGCAATGCTTGAAGAAGAAATTTTGAGTCGTCCAAAAATTTGTCTTAAATTTGGTTTAAATGATCTTAAATGGTTTACCTTCTTGAAGGCACAGAGAGAATAGCCCCATTTTTTATGTAATGTGAGTTGTTCTTTGCACTCAGCGGATTTCCAGGTGGTGATCAGGCCCCTCCACCACACAGCCTGCTCTGTCTGTATTTACACCCCTGAGTTGAGCAGTAAAGTCAGTCACCAACAATTATGATGACTGATTTATGAAGCAAAAATACCAAACATCCTCAGCGTGAAGACTTTTATCTGTTTTGTATTACAGTATTTTTTTAGTTTAGGTCTGCTGGTGGAACAGAATGAGCAATATGAAGCTTTTAACGAGCAGTTTATGAGTCACTGTGAGTTTTGGGAGCTTATTTTGTTGACTAAGGAATAATCACTGCAGCCCAGCTTCACACATCAGTCCAGGTCCCAGCTTTAAGGCACCTCTCAGTGTGATTCGGAGCTGTAAAGCTGCTGACAGACGCTCCCTCAGTGTGCAGGACTTTCCTCATGTGAACTCTAAGAATAGCACATCTGCCGTTTCTTTGCTCTCTGCTTGGCGGGGACACGAGTTTTCCTCCACACACACTGACACAGAGCAGTTCCTGTTTTTCAAATTCTCCCTCTCAGCCGACCCTGGGAGTGGCCTCTGCTGCAGCACGTGCCCGTGCGTACATACACACATTCCTATGTGCAGAGGGGAGTGGCTTTGTAGGGACAGCGCCTGGCAGCCAGCAGTTCCCCTGATGTGTCCTGACAAGAGGGAAAAAATATCAGCTACCACGTGCTGTAAACACGTGACCGTCCTCACAGAGAGGTTATAAGAGTGCGACTCCCTCCCCTCTGGCGCTGCACCAAAGTTTGAAATCAGGCAGTTTCCCCGCGGCCGTGTTGGGACGGGACAGGGAGGGCCGGCCTGTTTGCATTCCTGAATCTAAAGACTCATTTACAGCCAACAGTTTGTGACTGGCACAAGTGTCTGTTGGTTGTCTTGTGCAACTCAACTGAAGATGCTTTAACTCTTTCCTGGAGTCAGTGCTGAGCTGTGGAGGGACGGAGGAAGAGGAAGACGATCTTAACACGAGTCTTTTCCATGTAGCTGCCACCTCTGACAGTTGTTGAGGTTTAAGGGGCCCCGCACCTTCACGAGAGGCATACATAATGCAACACTTACAAGAGCCTTTCAGGACAAGCTTCACTTCAACAGTTGGTTTTAAGATGCAGATGAGACCTTGGCTGGTCTCCTGAAAGAAAACCGAGCCAGACTTTTACAACTGGACTCATCCAATTAGGAGCTGGAGACTCGACAAAGACAATCTGGACCTTTTCTTCTCCCTGAGATTAATGATGAGTCCTGTTAGAGTTCCTTCTTTTCTTCTGTTTGCTTTGTCAATAAATCTAAAACCTTTACATGTAAATAAAAGCTGAAGATAGTTTTTAGATACAAAGTTTTAAAGCTGGTTGTCCTAAAAAGTGTTGTTGTGTTGTAGTGAGAAGCGAGACGCACTGTTTCTTTGCTCCGTTCATAGTGGTGAAAGGTCTGTTTGTTCTTGTAAAATCTTTTGAACCTAACTTAAATCTGTCGGCTCACTTCTGCCAGCTCATTAAAAAATATCCTGTGAGTCAGTGTAATGGGAAACTTTCTAAAAATAATAACTTACTTATCTCAAAACAAATAAAGATATTAAGTCTCTCAATATAATAACAAATTTCACTTAGTTGTTATTTCAAGATAAAGTCAAAAGTTTCTTATTTTGAGTTAGTTATTATTTTGAGATGAGGAAGTCATTGTTTTTTGAGAAAGTTTCTCATTATTTAAAGAAAGTTTCTCATTGTTTTGCATTACTTAATTTTTATTTTGACACAAGTAAATCGTTTTGTGAAAATTTCTCTTTATAATAACTTACAGGATGTCTTTTCCCATCACACTGATGGAGATGGGCTTCTGTAGTAGACCATCTTATAAAAGTTAACCAGCAAGCTAATGTTGCTTCTTTCAATTCAATTCAATTAAAAAAAAACTTTATTTGTCCCCAGGGGGCAATTTAAGGCACATAGAGCAGCAGCATTACAAAAAGACAAAGATACAGATACAAAAGTTAGATACAAAAACAAAAACAAAGTGTTAGCTGACAGAATAATATACACAAGACACAGTATGTACAAATCTACAATATATAAAATATGTACAGTGTATGTTTAAGAATGAGAAGTGTCTCTTAAAAAATGTTATCTGTGGTCTGCTCTCACATTATAGGTCACAGCACGAAATTATTAGAGACCCAACAAACATCCGACGGCTTCTATTCAACACCAGTTTTGGCACTTAGTGCATAAAGCATGTAACTAACAGGCTCCTTGTCGTCTGCAGCCGCCACGTTAAAAGTTAGAAGTTTGCTACGTCACAAAGATGGTGACTGTTGAGGGCGAGAAGTGTCCGTCATTACACACTCAACTTTTGGACTGTGTTAAGTGCACCAGTAGTTCTCTGTATTTTTGTGTACTAAGCAGTGCGAACACACTAACTGCACTTAAAAAATCAGCTGCTCAGTACAAAAGTCTGAGATTTGGGACACACTGTAAACTAAGCAACATGGCTGCTAATGATGCGGGTAAAGAATTTGATCTTTGCAAAGAATCATGTGAAAATGTTAAAATCTGTTGGGATATTTTAGAATAATGTAAAAATTATATGTAATTTTCATTGTTAGAAAAAGCATTTTCGAAAAATCACACTATGGCCCTGTCACATGTTTTAACTGTTTGAACTAACTATTTCAATGTATAATCTGTACTTTTAGCTAACTGTTTCAACATTTAATCACTACTATTAGCTATTTCAACCACTTATCAGTTACTTTTAGCTACTGTTTCAACATTGAATCATTAGTTTTAGCTACTGTTTCAACATTGAATCATTAGTTTTAGCTACTGTTTCAACATTGAATCATTAGTTTTAGCTGACATTTGCTGTAGTTCAACTATTTGTTGGTTACTTTTAGCTAACTAATGCTATTCCAACCGCTTACCAGTTACCTTTAGCAAACTATTTAAATGTTAAATCATTACTTTTAGCTAACATTAGCTAGTTCAACTGATTGTTGGTTACTTTTAGCTAACTAGTCCCACCATTTTACAATACTGTCAGCTAACTAATGCTATTTCAACTGTAAGTATTTCAACATTTAAAGTTACTTTTAGCTAACTGTTCATCATCATCCACTGCTTTATCTAACTTGTGATTTTTAGCAGTTTATTCATTACTTTTTGCTAACTGATGATATTTTTATATGGATGAGATTTCACCTCTACATCCTGAGGCTCCGTCCTGAGGGGCCACTTCTCAGTCGAGGACACTCCCAAACTAGATGTAGGGCCAAAGGGGAGAACTGGGAGGGCTGGTGTGTTAATTAATGGCACTGGTAGGCACATCTTTTCATTCCTTTGGAAAGAGCCAGGCTAGCTGTTTCCAGTCTCTGTGCTAAGCTAAGCTAAGCTAACTAACGGCTTCATAGCTTCATATTTACTGCACAGATACATGAATGGAATCTTTCCTCTTAGTGTTAGCAAGAAATCGAATAAGCACATTTCTCCAAATGTTGGTTTAATTTGTGTTTTGACATTTTCTACATCGACACACAAGCTGTGATGGTGGAAGGTCACAGTCAGTCAGAGGCTGGTGTCAGTGGTGCAGACGACGGGCAGCAGATCGAGGAGCTGTTCTCACTGTAAGGCTGGAAACATCTGTCATTACAGCAACAACAACAGAGACGAGCTCCCAGCTCTAAAACGACCCCACCCTTCCTCTCACCACGTCTCCTTTGTGAATCTCTTAGTCCTGCAGGGCTGAATCCTCACACAAAGCTCCAGCCTGGGTGTCACCTGTAAACCTCTCTTCCCTCTGACCTGCTGACACCTGCAGCAAACTGTTAAACCTGCCAGTAAAACAGGGTCGTAACAACCTGGCGAGGGCGGTGAAACACGCAGGGTAACACTGCGGTTTCAAAGGAAGGGCGGGGGTTTGGCTTTTGCGAGGTGAACTTCTCTTTGAGGTTTAGAAACTGAAGCCATGTTTCTGCTCCTGCTCGTGTGTGTGCACACGCTCTGCAGGCTGCGATGATGTTTCCATAAGCTCAGGATGTTTTCATTTCCCCTGCTGACAATGCAGAGCAGACAGAGAGATATTTTAGTTGCATGTTGTTGTCTTTAACTTCCTTTATTTCAAACCCGCGGGCCTCGCAGTCATTGGTCCTGATCGCGCCCCTTCACCCACATCCTGTTGTTGCTCTTATTCAGCTGCTTTGTTGCATCAAAGCAAGTCATGACTCACAGAACAAAAACATTGAAACCTGCTCAGACTTTTCTTGTGGTTTTCATGACACGAGCGACTGGTTTGAAAATTTGAATTCAGTGTTGGAAATCAGATCGTCGACAGCAAAGATCTGATCACACTGACCGTGAACTCTGGCTTCAATTTCACTTTGCATTTCATTTTGATTTTCATTAATCATTACCTGCAGCGATCACGCTCAGTCACTCCTTTGTTATTGCAGAGCGATGCCTGCAAACCACTCTGGGCTCATAATCGCACAGCGTGGGTGTGACAGAAATACCTTCACACCTTTTCACATGAAAGCTTCATGTAACAACACTGAACATTAAGTGTGTGAGAACAATCAAACCAGGACTTGACCTCAGTCTGAAGTAGACGATCCTGTCTTATAAGAATAGTTGGACATTTTGGTACATGCTTCTTGCAAAATATGCAAAGATTACTACCAGTCTCATGTCAAGATTTTGCTGCCCTTCCAACAGAGCCATGCCAGCTGTTTTCCCCTGTTTTGTGCTAAGCTAAGCTAACTAGCTGCTGGCTTTAGCTTCATATTAACTGTACAAACATGAGAAAATGTCCAAGTATTCTTTTAAAGTTTGGGTTTTTATTTTGCATCTTAAATTAACATCATATTTGTTCACAATTTCACACATTTAAGAAGCTTTATGTGACATTCAGACATGACTGTGGGTTAATCTGGAGGATTGTCTGCACAGACCAGCCAGCAGCTAGTTACTTTAGCTTAGCACAAAGCAGGAAACAAGGGAAACAACTAGCCTGGCTCTGACAGAAGGCGACAAAATCTGGGCAGAGCCAGTTGTTTCCCCTGTTTCCAGTCTTTATGCTAAGCTAAGCTAACTGACTGCTGGCTGTAGCTTCATATTTATGGTACAAAAATGAGAAAAAATGTCCAACTATTCTTTTACAATTTTTTTTTTTAATCACATCTTAAATTCGCATCAGCTACGCCTTTGCTTGAAATTCTTGACTAAAATTGAACACATTAAAGGAGCTGAATGTGACATTCAGAACGTGTTTGACTCAGAGTCTGAGGCGGGATTGTCTGCACACGGCTCTCAAAATGAAGGTGGCTGAGCCAACAGCTAGTTAGCTTAGCTTCACACAGAAGCTGGACAGCTAGTCTGGCTCTGCCTGAGCGTAACAAGATGTGGGCAGAGCCAGACTTTTTCTTCAGACATTTCTTTATGCTAAGCTAAGCTAACTGACTGCTGGATGTAGTTTTATTATTGTACAGACATGAGAAAATGCCCAACGTTTCTTTTAAAATGTTGCTTTTTGAATCACATCTTAAATCAACATCAGTTTCATTTTTGCCTCCTAACTAAAATCAGGCACTTTAAAAGAGTTGAATGTGACATTCAGAATATATTTATGGTTCAGAGTCTGGGGCGGGATTGTCTGCACACAGTTCTCACCATGAGCCAGCAGCTAGTTAGCTTAGCTTAGCTTAGCACAAAGGCTGGAAATGGGGGAAACAGCTAGCATGACTGTCAGGACGTAACAAAGTCTGGGCTGAGCCAGGCTAGCTGTTTCCCCTGTTCCCAGTCTTGATGCTAAGCTAAGTTAACCGGAATCATACAGACATGAGAAAATCTCCAACTTTTCTTTCAGAATTTGGCTTTTTAAATGAAATTTTAAATTTCATCGGCTATGTCTTTGCTTACAAATTCTTGACCGAAACTGGACGCATTAAAGGAGCTGTATGTGATAATCAGAGTGTCTCTATGATTTAGAGTCAGAGGTGGGATTGTCTGCACGTGGTTCTCAATATGGAGGTGGCTGAGCCAGCAGCTAGCAGCTAACAGGGCTAATGGGGCAACTTCCAAGATGGCAGCGCGACAAATCCTGACTTCACCAAGCTCTCAGCGCCAAACTTTTCTTTGAAGCATTTATTGACTGTATAAGAAAGTGAAGCTGGTGAAGATTATTGAAGAGCAATAAACAGCACTAACAGCAGCACCAGTGCTAACAGAGCTGACACTGTTAACCTCGGGGTTAATGGAGGGAGGGTGCTACGCTGCCACGACAACACTGTCCCGCCATCAACGATGTCCGTCATGTGAACTCAGTGCTGAGCGGCGGCAACGAGCCAGTGAGACCATGCAGGGCCTCAGGAGGTGCACCGGCAGCTTATCCAGACGTATTTTAGTTATGTCAGGACTGACACTGACCAGCTCTGAAGCCAATATGACACCTTACACACTCGTGTGTCACTGCTGTCATCTCACAGCTTTACAGAAATGACACAAGCAGAGCAGGAATCCAGAGAAAGAGTTTTTAATCCCACAAAGAAGTAAAATCCGTCCGACAAATAGAGGCGTCTCATCCTCAGGCCTCGTTCCAGTGTGTGAGCAGCAGGTCTGCGCCGGGCGGAGAGGGTGAGCAGGTTAACAGGACGCTGGAGTGAATGTTAACAAAGCTGAGTGAATGTTTTCTTTCTTTCTTTTCCCTCTCGCCACTTCTTCACACACACACACACACACACACACACACACACACACAACACACACACACACACAGAGTGAGCAGGGCCTCTCAGAGTAAAGAAGCGTGACCAGCAGCAGCTGTTGGATTAACAGCTGCCTCTGTTTGTCTGCTGAGACCCTGAAACACTTGCTGATCTCTGATCTCACTCAGCTTCTCTGCAGCCGCTCAGTCTACTTCTTTACACTGTCTCACAGTCTCACCGATTTGGGTATTTGGGTTCCTTGTAATTTAATTAAACTAAATCTGATCAGATCACTTAATTGCTTTAATATGTTTCTGAGCAACAATGACAAAAATTCACAGGATCCAGCTCCTCAAATCAAATTAATATTCTGGTATTTAATGATAATAAATGAAACATCTTCATGTTTTGGGGTGTTGGTTGTACAAAATAAGTAATCTGAAGACTTTCGGAGAGACTGATTGACATTTTTAAGAGTTTTCTGGCATTTTAGCAAAAAAAATCAAATATATAATTGCAGCTGTGTATATCATCTTCACCTTCCCAAGCGTTTAACTGGTAGACATCAGTTTTCACAAAGATTCAGAGAAACAATATTATGAAACTTATTTTGTTATCTGGTTATAATGACATTATTCTTAAATAAAATTAGATGTGTCTTCTTCCTCAATTTCTTATTTCTTATTACAATAATATAATATAATATGATATAATAGAATATGATATAAACTGTACATAGTTCTTATGTTTACTGTAATTCTATTGTTGTTATATTCCACTGAATATATATAGTATATATTGTAGTTACATTTTCACACTTGCAGTCTCAGCACAGTGACGATATGTTTTACTTTTAATATTTCAGTTTTTAATATCTCAAGTACTAGGGTTAAACAATATAGCACAATGTGCACTATTTTGTTTTATTTTACTTTATTTTATTTTATTTTATTTTATTTTATTTTGTTTTATTTTATTATATTTCTTTTTTTATTTTATTTTATCTTATTATTTATCTCTATTCTTTACACTGGAGCAACTGTAATCATTAATTATTTTTATGTTAATGCACATTTCATTTCGATTTTAATTTATTTTATTGCTTTATATTTACATACTTTTATTTCATATCCTTATTCTAACTTCTTGTAATAGAATAGAATAGAATATGATATAAACTGTACATAGTTCTTATGTTTACTGCAATTCTATTGTCGTTATATTCCACTGAATATATATATTATATATTGTAGTTACATTTTTACACTTTTCACACAGTCTCAGCACAGTGACGATATGTTTTACTTTTAATATTTCAACTATATTATATTATTATATCTCAAGTACTAGGGTTAAACAATATAGCACAATGCACACTATTTTGTTTTATTTTACTTTATTTTATTTTACTTTGTTTTATTTTATTATATTTCGTTTTTTATTTCATTTTATTTTATTGCTTTATATTTACATACTTTTATTTCATATCCTTATTCTTACTTCTTATAATATAATATAATATAATATAATATAATATAATATAATACAATATAATATAATATAATATAATATAATACAATATAATATAATATAATGTGGGAGCGCCATCTTGTGGTTAAAACAACGCATTGCAACGGTGGCCGAGAGCGGTCAGCTGACTAACGCGGAAGTGAATCATCAGTAACAACATTTAAAACGCAGGGTTCAGCCTGTTGAGGAGTTTTAGTGTTTTATCTTCACTCGTGTGAACATGGTCCGGTTGTTCCTGATCCACACCGTGTGTCCGGTGTCTGCTCTCGGTACCGGGGACAGCCGGGTGCTGTACTCGCGGGTCTTCGGTCCAGACGCGGGCAGGTTCTCCGAGCAGCACCGGGAGCTGAACCCGGAGGAGACGCGGCTCCTGCAGCGGGAGAGGACCGCGGCGGTGGCCAGGTGAGCAAACTGCTACTTCACACATTATTAATGAAGAAGTAAACTGATAAATGATAAATATAGTTTATAGATTAAACCAGTGGTTCCCAAACAAGACCTGAAGAACGAGGATGTTCATTCTTCCTACTTACTTCACGCAGAGAGGATTAATGTGATCAAAGGTTTCACTTGCTCCGTGTTTGTGTCCTCAGCTGCTGCTGAACTGTTAGATCCTGAACATCAACAAACATCAAAGAAAGTAAGAAAATAATCAGTTAATTAAATAGTTTTTAGTTTATTTATAGATTTCACAGTTTATGTAGAAAAGCACATCATTGTGTTTTAGACAGCTGAGAAGTAAAAACCGTGACCACAGTGGGTCTGACACGTTTGCAGACAATGGCTTCATTTTTAAATTAGGACGGATGTTTTGTGTCTTCACACTTTGAACACAGGAACAAAGTCAAGGTGACAATCTGGATCATCTGGATACAGATATTATGGAGGCAGGTAGAGATGCACCGATGCAGCTTTTCAGTTTCAGCACCGATCCTGATGCTGTGGCTTTGAGTATCAGCCGATACTGAAGATCTGATACTGAGCTAAACAGCTATACACCTTTACATGTAGAACAGAAAAGACTGGAGGCATCAGGCATCGATGACGACAGTTCTTTCCTCAGATAAAGTGAAACAAGATGAAACAGATTAATGATGAACTATTTATCTTTAACAAAAATAAACAATTGTGCAGCAGCAGTTGAAACAGTGTGAAATACCTCCACACAGCAGATTCTCTCCATGACGTGTGACGTAGCTCGTGTCACAATAGATTCAGAGCTTAAGGATCTTCTCAGGTACAGGTTGCATTTTCTGATACCTGATCCATCTGTTTTGATGATATCGGGCTGATATCCGAGTCGTCTTTAAACACACTTTTACTCACTCGCCTTTAATTGTGCATAATGTTACTGTCAGTGTTGCTGTCACAATGTGGTGACAGCATCAAAACAACAAGGATACACTTTTTACCACAGGTGCAGTAATAACAGTGTGTGTGTTATCGTTACTGTTATTATTATTATTTTATTGCTACTCAGACTTTAATGTTTCCCTCTGTCTGTTTGTTTTTCTCTCTGTGATTAAACGTTTCAGTCCCTCTCGTTCGTCACTCTTTGACTGATCTCAGTCGATCAGCTCCCTCTTCCTGTTTCCACCTATAACACACGCTCTCCTCTCTCTGCGTCCTGCTGAGGTCATGTTGCACTGAAGAGGCGAGAGGAGGGCGGCTGTCAGTCTTCTCTGCATTCGACTCTCATTTGTTTCCAGTAAATGATGATTTATTTCACTCAGTGTTTGTGTAGTTTCCTCTTCTCCCTCAGGACGACCCGTAACAGCTGATTATCTCTGTTCACCAGCACCGACCCCACACTGCATGTCAAACAGCCACGTTATTTCATTTGGGTGTTTTTAGGTTCATTTTCCAGCATGAAGGAAAAACAGGGGCACTGACACGTCCTGTAACGGCCTCAGTTATGCTCAGATATTAATGTTATTAATGTTAAAATGCAGCATGGAGTTCAGTGTGAGGGCAGAGAAGCTTCGTCCTGTGAGGCTGCCTGACTGACAGGGTTTTACTTTATTTTCCTCCATTTCATGAAAATCAAATGTTTTGACTGCTGGTCAGACGCAATATTCAGTCACCTTTAAATGCACACAGTACATGAAAACCAGACACCTCCAGGTGACGTCTGGTTACCTGTCTGTATCTGTATTTATGTTTCTGTGTCTCTGAACATATCGCTGGTCGTCTGTGACTCAGGCAGGTGCGGAGCGCCGTCGCTCTGTCCCGTGAGGCTTCAGGTCGGATGCTGGTGGAGGCGGTGCCCGGCGAGGAGGCGCTGGCCCTGCAGGAGGCCGACAGCGGAGTGGTGCGTCTGAGAGCCGGTGACCCCTTCTCTGAGGATATGAGCGCTCTGTGGCTGGGAGTCCAGAGTCTGGGCTTCGTGCTGGTCTGTGAGCCCCACGAGAACCTCCTGCTGGCCGAGGGGACCCTGCGCAACCTGACCCGACACTGCCTGGAGCACCTGCACATGCTGGGGCAGGGCAGCGAGGTGAGCACCACGCAGTGTTCATCCTCTCACATATGTGCTGCACAGCCAGGAAGCCTTTAAGAGCTGCGTTAAAGAGCACAGGGCGACTCTGTGGGCTGAATCTCTGCACCCTGAAAGATCTGCACTCTTTTTAAAATCTTAAAATGTGACTAAAAATTCACATTGCATTAAGATGTTAGACTTTAGTCATTTAAAAAGTTTCCAGTGTCTCGTCATATTAAAGAAGGAAAAGCTGAGAAATTTCCCTTTTCCTGTTTTTCACAAATGGACTAAAGGTTCTGAGAAATATTATTATCCCTTAACTTTGATCTTCAGTCTTGTTTTTATCTGGACCAAGCTGGACTGCAGCCAGTCTTTTGTTGTGGACCAGTCAACCTTCAGGAGATAAATTCATCCAGATTATTTTCATCTTTCAGATATTTTTTGGGGCGTGCCAATATGTCAACAAAGGAAAAATAGTCAGTAAAAAATCTGGACAATGAGACGTTTGTAGATCTTCCAGCAGCCGTCTGACACATGAAAACATCGTGCTCATGGTTATTTTTCTACAGTCCAGTTCTGGCTGAAGAACACGCGGTCTCTAGTCTCGAGTCTCTTGACTCGTCTGTAACCAGTGTTTGTGCTGGGACTCAACAAGTTGGAGTGTGTGGCTGTGTTGGACTCAGTACAGGCCAGTTTGTGAAGCGGGGATTAGAGGAGATTTATAATTGGCGAGTTCAGCTCTGACACTGTTATTTGGGACACAATTATGATTTTGGTCTTAAAGGATAAGTCTGATGATATTCAACAAATCCCATGAAAAGACCAAACTCAACAGTGAACAGAAGTTAAAGCCTAAAATACATCTTCTTCCTCTGTGACAGAACCACAGCCACGAGCCACTGACGACACTTACAGGCACAGAATACTACACAGCTTATAATACACAGCTTTTATTCTGAAAATGAAAATCATAAGCTGTTTACGTGACTAATGAAAATTAATATTCCACTAAAATTGCAGCTGTACATACTCAGAATAACGTGCACTAACATGTTGTTTGTCATGCCGAGATATGGAAAAGGGGAACGACTGGAGCTGGAGGATTTATTCAGAGTTTTCCGCCACTTGTTCCCTCTTTCATTTCTTCAACCACTTTTCTTAAAGGTCAGCGTTGAGATATTTGTGCATGTTCAAAAACCATGTTTTCATGGCGAAAAAAAACATCACAAAATCCAAAATCTGAATATTGTCTGATTTGGAATATCAGTATGCATGTAAATGTACCCACTGACTGTGTCTTCATGTCCACTATTATTCCATAATTACTGCAAATATGACAGTTTCACTGATTTGATCCTGGTCTTATAAACAGCGGGTTATTCCCAGGGTTCCCACAGTCGTGAAATTCCTGGTAAAGTTAGAAATTAGAAAAACTGTTTCTCACATCTGGAGATGTTTTGAATATGTTCATGATTCAGGCTACTGTTTAAAATATGTTCATAAACATCCCCAAAACAGGTCTAACGTAACACGAAATTAGTTCCTATCCATCCGTTTTCATCCATTTATCCAAAGCCAGGTCTCAGGGGCAGCAGGCTGAGCAAAGCACCAGACGTCACACTTTCCTCGTCTAACAGGAGGCGCCCAGGAGGATCCTGATCAGATGTTGAACCACCTCAACTAACCGTGTACTGTAGCTGCTACTGGTTGCTAATTGGCTGAATTGTTTGGACGTGTACTGAAAATTACTCCCAGTCTTTATCAATGCTGTGTATTGTTATTTGTTTATTACCTCACCAGTGTCCGTAATGTCCGTATAACTGCCAGTAAATACAGTCATATAGATTTTAATCTGAGAACAGTCGAAAACTGTTTGCTTCCTAACATCAGCAACACCTGTGTTACTGGGATGAAGTTAAACACCATGGTCTGCCTCAGCCTGTGACATGAGTCTCCTGGTGGAGTGGCTGGATAACACATTTCCCACAAATCAAACACGTGGCTCTAACTGAGCCCTTCTTAACGTGAAGGAACAGCAGCTCTACTTCGAGCTCAAAATACATTCCTGTTTTACTCATTTAAAATCTCGTTGCAGCGCTGCGTTAAACATCATTATAATCATGTGATGCACTTCAGTGTTTGCAGCCTTTTGGTGACAAGAATGTCTGATGAGCGACTGAAGTTAGCGAGCGCTGTAGCAGACATAGAAGTATTTCCTTTTTGGGTAAAAACTAAAGACACAGACAGACACTGTCCTGCTGCTGGAAATACTCCACCATATGTGTATTAATCCGCTGCTGAAAGTAGTCCCCAACAAATCCTCTGTTTCCTCCTGTCTGAGTGACGTCTGCTGGACTGAACAGGTGTTTTTACCTGCTGCAGCTGTAGTGATGTTGCATTTAAATAAAATCACGTTTAAAGGCGTTGAGATCACGTCAGTGGAAGAGTTCACCTCCACAGATCTGTTGCTGTGTTGCAGCGTCGCTAACCAAATGTTCTGCAGCCGTACGGGTTTTATCAGCATCTGTAACTAACCGCAGTCGTAAAAAACTCTGCACGACGCCGTCACTAACAACACTTTCCCTCCAGGTCCTGCTGAGGAGCAACCGCATCGACGCTCTGCTCAGCCGCCTGCTTCCTCACGGCCAGCTCCTCTTCCTCAACCACCGCTTCGCCCAGAGCCTGGAGAAGGAAGTGGTGGCCTACATGGCCAAGTGAAGCGGAGCAGCTGACCTCCAGTTTAATGACGGCGAGCTGCGAGTGTTTGCGTTCACACACGCAGGCCGACTGTTTGCTTAACACTGGTGACATTCCTGCAGCAGTAGAAGAAGAAGGGACTGCTGGCAGCTGCTGCTTCAGATTGCACGAGGTGGTAAACACACACAGAGTGGTAAATATCTCCGTCAGCCACTTGCAGCTCACTGTTGACTGTTTACTGTGTGGGAGGCTTCAGTTCAAATCCTGTTTGTCAAATTGAAGAGTGGAAAGGAAAATGTGGCAGATTAAAGAGTGCAGCCGAAGAGGCCGGTGAAAAGCTCCTCGTCAACATCAAAGACTGCGATTTATCTGATTCACCATACTCCAAATGTCACAGTGTGACCTTGAGGAGCCCACCCGACCTCCTGTCTTTTCTTTCTTTGTGTAAATGAATCTCAGAGTGCTTTATTGCCTCGCCGTGACTCCTGCTGCACCTTCGCTCCTTAAGAGTAGGAGGAACCAGAGATGTTTTGTTGTTGTTGTTTTTGTGCGGCACAAAGGCTGATTCATCTCGTAGTAACAAACAGCAGAAAGGGAGCAGACAAAGATCAAAGTCGGACCTGTTTAATGTCACTTTGAACCAAAAATGTCATCATTCAGGAGACGCTGCGGAGAACCAAACAGACAGGAAGTGACTGGAAATGTTAGAAACCCAAATGAAAGACATGTAGAGATGTTGGCAGAATACAGAGTGAAACAGGAAATGATGAGCGACAATGGAAACATCCAGACACAACAAATAACAAATGTATTCCTGTACCTTGTGAACATCTGTTGTACCTCCGACAGCAGCCCCCTGTGAAGCCTCAGACTCTCCTGCTCCTCCTCCCGGCCTCATAAATGCCTCCCAGTTTTTGTACTGGCAGCAAAATCCAAAACCAGAGCGAGGATTTATAGACGGAGCGGGGGGTGGGGGCTTCTGTCGGGGTGCCAACATCAGTTCCTTTGATCTTCTCCTTTTTTCTGTTTTATAAAATAAAACCCATTTTTAGCATTACCCAAGGCGTATTCTTTGAAACTTGTGTACTCTGCAATCAAGGACACGCAGTTGCGTTTTCCAAAAACGAGGCACCGGGGACGGCACATTAAAAATGATAGAACACACAGGAGGAGGATTTAGAGGTTGTGAACGTCTCAGGGGGAATAAAAGAAACACAGAGTCAACGGCGGGATAAAAACACCTGTGAACTCAATAACACAACTTTAACAAGCAACCAGTGGGTTTACACTGTGACACCAGCAGAGGGCGGCGCTGTTCCAGGTCACTGTGGAAGAAACCAGTTTACTAAGATTTCAAGTATCTTAAAATGTCTCAATTGTATTTTCCTAAAAAAACAAAATAGACTCACACAGAAGAAGTAACCGCTCTAAATCATCACTTCCTGCAGAGACTCCGCCCTCTGTCTGCATCTTCTAATTTTACCTCAATGCCGGTGATCAGCGTAGCCAGAGGCTTTATGTTTTCAGGTTGTCCGTCTGACCGTCCGTCTCATTCTTGTGAACGTGATATCTCAAGAACGCTTTAAAGGATTTTTTTTTTTTTTTTTTTTTTTTTTTTTTTAAAAACATCTCCCGAAACCTTGAGGAAGTTTCTTCAAATTTGGCACAAACATTCATGTTAAGTCCGGGAAACTGATTAAATTTTGGTGCTCCAAGGTCAAGGTCACTGTGATCTTGTATCTGTCTCATTCTTGTGAACACGATATCTCGAGAACACTTTGAGGGAACGTTTACTTAGACTTAAGAATCTACTGATTAGGATTTTGTGCTCGAAGTTCAAAGGTCAGCGTGACCTCTTTAAACAAGTTGCAGGAACAGTCTCCATCATGTCAGTGAAAACATGGAGGCTTCACACACACAGATCTATACAATCAGCACAGGTTCAAGATTAGAGTCACCAATTCAGTATGTGACCAAATGTCTCCCCTTCTGTTCCTGAGATATGACGTTAAAACATGATGATGTCACAGTCAAGCTGACCTTTGACCTTTTGACCTTCATTATTTTGTCCTGTTAGACATTTGTGTCAAGTTTGGTCAGAATTAGTGAATGAATTCTTGAGTTACCTTTGACCTCAACATTCTAATCACTTCATTCTTCAGTCCAAGTGGACGTTTGTGTCAAATATGAATAAATTCCCTTCAGGTGTTCTTTAGATATTACGATCACTAGAATGAGATGGTGATTTTGACCTTTGACCACCAAAATCGAATCAATTTATCCTTGAGTCCACGTGAGAGTTTAAAGAAACTCTCCTGAGGCCTCGGTTATCACCGGCATGGTGGCATAAAAAACAGTTTCCAGCCTTGAAGGAAAAAAAGAGCCCAAACCACAAAATACACAAAAGGTAAAAGCAGGTGTGTCCACTAACTTTTGGACACACAGTATATAAAATCGAGATTTATCTATCAGCGAATTACACCTGAAGGCCTTTCGGGTACTGCTGGGTACCGTTTGAGAACACACTCGTCAGTGAAAGTGAAAGCCAGATTTACTCTGCTATATTTGTGTCTTTTGGACGGCTGCTGTTTATGGCCTGAGACCTGGTCGCTACCTTTTTGAAAGCCCTGACCTCACCTGAGCGCTGTGGGGTCACACGCCCATAAACCTGAACACAGGAAATAATAAAGTCCAGTCAGAGGGCGGAGTCTCTGCAGATAAATACACCACCACACACTGAGAGGGATCAATGCTGTTTTAGGAAAGTCCTGCAGAGTATATTTTCAGACAACTGACAGATGTTCAGGTGATTTTAGTTCACACGTGAAACCCCACAGTTAGAGGCCTCTCTGCCAGCAGCTCTCACAACCTGTGCTGAGCATCTTGACTCCGGAGGTGACGCTGTCCGACAGCAGCTGATCCAAACAGAGGGTCTTCAGTCTCATCAGAGTCTCTGCCTCACGTTCTGCTTCCTGCAGCCGGCTCAGGATAAATCCAGCACTGTCAGCTCTGCTCACCTGCTGTGACATGGCTCACCTGAGAGCTTAGCTGGCACTTGCTGCTGTTCACACAGAACTTCATAAGCTCCTCCTCCACCCTGCATCCACCTGTAGACTCTCTGTCTGCCTTCGCTTGGTAAAGTTATTAATACATCAGCAGGTTAATGTCCACAGCTTTAGAGTGAGACGCTCTCAGATGTAACGTTCAGGTGTCATGTGGTGCGTTTGTTTCTTGATGATGATTTGGAGTTTTTCCTCAGACTCAGCAGCGTGTTATTTGTTGTATGAGATCAGTCCACAGCACTCAGATTTCATTAAACTCTTAAAGTCTCCCTGCAGTGAAACTGTGTGTTTGTCTCCTTGTTGCTGCAGCTGGATGTTTGACCTTCACTGTGCAGAGTGATTTACTCTCAGGGTCTGACTCCACAAGGCTGTTTCTACATTCACCTGCTGAAGGTGCAGCGTTTCTCTGTTTCAGTATAAAATACAACGTCTTAATGCGTCAAATTGCTCAATAACACGACAGAAAATGTGCCTGAACGAGTACATTTCTGAGTTCTTAGGATCTTTAATACTGGACAGTTATGTATTCTGAGTGTGCTACTGATTTGCCTTCATTCTTTCATGTCGTATAAAATGAATGCCTGAAGTTATTTCTTTTACCACCACTATATATTATTACTGATGTTACTGAGGTCTGCTGCTGAACTCAGCTCCATGTTTCACTCAGTAAAACTCCAGTTACATAAACTAGCAGTTGTAAAAATGTGTAAACTGTGTCGTTAAGGCAGACGAGTGGAGCATGTCATCTAAACGCACATTTGACGCATTAAGACTTTATGTTTTTACCTGTTAAGACGAACAAATTTGACTTATTAATACGAATGTCAAAACAGATTTATAGAGCCTCAATATCAGTTTAAGTGTACGCTATATTGAGAATATTTTCACTTCTGTATCTAACCGTCAGACAGAGAATACGGACTGGAAAGTGAGGCTGTTATAACACACTCTTCAAAGCCAGACTCCGCTGAGAAAAACATTAATTTCTCACAGCTGAACAAAGGAGCTGCTGGTCTACTGTTCACTTTGGAAAATCTTTGTCATCAGCGCTCTAATCTACGTCACTGCCTTTTGCTAACGGCTCAGTGAGTATTTCTGTATCAAAAACCGCAGATGGAGCTGCCCTTTAAGTCCTTATTGCTCTTCTTTATCTGATGTGACGGTAAACTGAACATTTGTGGGCTTTGGACTGTTCGACACAATGAGCAGTTTGAAGACATCTTATTGTAGAAAATTTATATTTTATACCGTTTTTATAGACAAAACAACTAATTTAAAATAAGTGGTAAATGAACTGATAAAGAAAACAGCTGCGAGTTTCAGTCTGAATTTCACAGGAATCAACAACTGTAATTAATTTAGTTATGAACAAATGAAAAAATACTTTTTGTGAAAATATATAACGTGTAATTTCTCAGTGGAGTCTGAGGGCTTTGACGAGAGTATAGACACAAAGGGCTGTGACAGAAATGTATTCTGGTGAAAATATTCTAAATACAGCAAACAATTAAACTGATTTCTTTTAGGTTTCTAAGATACGTAAGTGCTACATCGTAGGCAACTAAATTTGTTTGTGTTTCTTGAAGACGTTTTGCCAAGAAGCTTCTTCAGTTCTAAATGACTGGTACCAAGTTGCAGGCTATAAACTCTGTGTGGGTGGAAACTCTTGAGAGTCGTAGGGGTCACGTGAGCTCTTAGTTTCAGAGTCGTTAAGGTCCAGAGACGAAACGTCTTCAAGAAACGTAAGCAAGTCCAGTTGCCTACGCTATTAGCACTTATGATTACCATGACCTGTATGACTGAGAATCTTCACCGACAAGTGGCTAAGATACATTTTCCATCAGCAGCTGCACATTACTCAGCTTCTGTGTGGGCACTTCAGTCTGCGTCTCCAAACTGGGAACATGACAGACAGCTGCTGTTCTTCTTCTTTGAGTTAGCTGCTAACTGCTAACATGACATGTAGTGTAAGCAACACACTGACTGCGGGTCAGTACCTCACACAGACCCACTTCAAAAGATCCAAACTGTCCAAAAGTCAAACGTGTGCAACAGTTTGCATCGTCACAGATTCAGGACTTTTCCAAAGGCCAAATGAGTCGATCTGAAGAAATTTAGATCAGTTGATTTATTATTATTCAAAGCACGGTACTTTTGGGCACGGTACACAGTGTCTGCAGCCCGGGTGGACTATGAGACAGTGGGCCCCTAAAGGCCCCAGCACCTCTGCTACAGAGGAGCAGGACTCACAGACTCTGTGGTGGTTTTGTCTTTTTGTACTTGTTTTGCACCTTGTTGTCGTCCTTAGCGTCTCTGTGAGGTTATCATGTGTCTGTGAGTCGTTTTGCATCTCTCTGGTTGTTCTGCCCTGTTTTGTAATTATTTGATGTCTCTTTGCTTCCTCTGCATCTCTCTCTGGTCTTTTTGTGTCTCTGAGGAAACGTTCTGTCTTATTTGGCTGTTTTTTTTTGTCTCTTGGAGGTAATTTGTGTCCTTGTTGTTGTTGTTTTGTCTCTCTCGCATCTCTCACTGGTCTTTTTGTGTCGCCTTTTGGTCATTTTGAGTTTCTTCCTGGTGGTACGTGTTCATTCAGGTGACATTTTGCAGGTGAAGCCCAGGGGGACCTTGGTCTGTGCCCAAATAGGCTCGTTCTCTTTGCTTTCTTTGCATCTCTCTGTGATCTTCTTGTGTCTCTTTGTGGTCACTCTGAGTTTCTTCCTGTTGGTGCGTGTTCTTTTGAGTGACAGTTTGCAGGTGAAGACCAGGGGGCCCTCGTGACACTTAAGTCCCCGGGACCTGTGCCCAATAGGCCCGTTCAGTAATGCATCTGTGGTCTTGTGGGGATGTTTGATTTTTTTGAACAGCTGACTTCCACTCAGACGAGCAGACAAACGACTCGTCCCCTCCAGACAGTTTGTATAAACACCTTCAGCTCTGACTCCTGAAACACAGCCGGCTCCTTCAGCTCAGCACATCCAGGTTTTTGGCTTCATTAACATCACAGTGTTAAACTTACACAACAAAGTGCAGCGTCAGGACTGACACACTGAGCTCCCTCCACCAGGGGGCAGTGTGTCGCCGGCCATGACGAGAGCTGCAGTCTGATAATCAGAGACAAATAGTGACACCAGAGCAGAAATCCAGCCGGCACCAGAATCAGAAATGCTGCGGCTGCTCTGAAACAATTTAAAATGAGCTGCTCGACATCAAACAAACAGCGCTCAGATTGTTTCCATGTGTGTGAAACCAGTTTGTAATTGCTGCTAATTAGCGATGCACAGGAAGCTGATCTTTGCCTGCTAACAGCTGTGTGATAAAATGCATGAGTTAATGTCAAGTGGAGATTAAAATGACGTATCTGCTGCAGATTGTGTGCATGTTCAGGTGTGGCTGTCTGTTGCACGTCTTGTTACAGCGCAGCCTGGCGTACAGGCAGGATTATCAATAAGTCATGCACACGTGTGCTAATGCACACAAGTGGGTGAGGAAGAGGGGAAGTGAGAGGGGCGAAGGAGTCGTTCTGTTTAATTGCACAAACAAATCACAGGGCTGGAAAAACGCAGCGATGCTACAAAATTAGCATATTTAGTTGTCTTCCTTTGAAAGGAGGCCGCTCTGAGGTTAAAGTTAAAAGATTAAGTGGATTAAGGTTGTGAAGAGGTTCTCAGCTGAGTGCGACTGGAGCCCAAGAATCTGCAAGTTCTTCTTCCAGCCAAACACTGTGGGTGATTACTCCCTGATTAGCACCAGGCACAGGCTCAACGGTGAAATCAGCTGCTTTAATGTGTAGTTGAAATGAAACCCTGAATACTCTCGGGCCTCAATAGCACTTACAGAGGGAATAAATTGAAGGCCATTAACTGAAGTACATAAAATTCTCATAGCAACAACAATCTTGTACCATTCACAGACTTTGTAAAGTGCTTTTTAGCAGCCGGCGGTGGAGGAAACAAGCAGATGGAGGGTTGGGCCGCTTTCTCGAGGGAACCCAAAGGTCAAACGGCGTGAGGCAGCCGTGTCGCTTAGATCAAAGGCGAAGTCTGGGAAGCTGCTTCGTACATGAGCTGCAGAGCTCTGCTGGCTCACTGAGTGGAGAGGGAAGGTCCTGCACAGCACCTGATGCTGAGATGGCGGGAGAGCGGCGAGGCAGCCCGGCACAGACTGACCTCATCAGGATGTGATCCTGCAGGGCTCAGCTGTTCACAGACGTCCATCTGGATGTTTGCTGTCCAGGATTTCAAACCAACATCAGATCACAGACTTTTCAAGATGACCAAATCCAGATAACCAGAGCTCGACATGCGACCACGTGCCACAATGTTGGCTGTTAGCGACGTGAAGAACAACAGGCAGAAGAGTTACTTTAGTTACTTTAAGTATTTTTGATTTTGATGTCCACGTTTGGTCATGGACTTTCCACGTCCACATGTGGCGTCCAAGGTACCCTGCGTGCGTTGGTTGTTGACGTTCTGTGACGCCGTGTCAACGTCTGTTTTCAAAATACACTTCTGTTTTCACAGAAAATGTACAGTTTGCATACAGTCTCTTTCAAAATAAAAGCACTACGTCGGTACAACACTGCCAACTGATGTTTTTTTCCACAAACACTCCAGGTGGTTGGGTTTAGGAAAAAACAGCAGGGTTTGGCTTTACAATCTTACGATAAGCAAACACTGCCCTACTGGATGAAAGTCCTACTTGGACTTCCGCCACCTTCACTTTCGTTGTTGTCCCGCTATGTGTCTCTGACGCCATCGGGCACCGTTAAGCAACACCAGCAACCGGCTGCATATGATGCCGACATGGAAGGACCAGCTTTTTCTGCCGTTGTTTGACATTAAAAGTCACTGACCAAGTGCCAGTTTTTTACGACTCCTCAGTAAGACCGTGTTGTATTTAAGCCGTCACAGACTGGAGTGTGTCTGCTTCTTGCCACAGAGCACCTCAACTTAACATCATCTAAAGTTTGTATTTTGTCATAAACATATTTGTGCTTTTGATGAATGTCTGAGCTCCATTTTGACATCACATTTTGCTCACAATGCAAACACAGCAACTCTAGTTTCGACTGTTATTGTAATAAATATAAAGTGATAAAGAAAGGACACAAATGAAGCATTTTGTTGGATATTTGCAGAAACACAGAACTGTAACATAAAACTGTTTAATTCAGAGTTTTTCCTGGTTTAAATCAGCTGGTCTGTTTGTTCTGAAGAGGAGGAGACCTCACAGCTCCTGATAAAAACCTCCTCAATGAAGTTATCAGAGAAAAAAGGTGAGCACACATTAGCAGGTGCAAGGTTAGCAGCCTGTCTCCAGCCGCTAACCTTCACTCAGCTCGTTTCTCTGGTAACTTCAGATCCTTCATCTGGTTAAAAGTGACCAAGATCTACAAAGTGAATCGTACAAATATGGCTTAAAACTGGACGAGGGAAAAGGGGGATATGATGCCACTGACAGGTGAAGGCGACCACGTGACTCGGGCGACACAGTGAAAAAACAAACAAACTAATTATAGCTGCTGCTCAGTGATGGGTCGGCTCTGGGCATTTTTAGGCAGTTCTGAGCAACAAGCAGAAGAATTGGAGACATTTAGCAACACAATCTGCCTTTTGCATCAGCTGAGGCTTGAACTCACAACCTCTGAGACTAAGAATCAATTTCTATCTCATTGAGCTAATTAGTCAGAGACAATTCATGTGTAGCTTCACAAACTGACTAAGCCAGACGTGCAGGTTTAGCAGCCGTCCATACATGGAAAAGCAGATTTCAAACCACTGTAAAAAATTCAGCTATCGAAACAAAAATCTGAAAATACACATATTGCATCTAGACAGCATGAGATGTTGGTAATTTGTTTTTAACAATGATTGATTTGCTCCATAAGTGAAAAAACTGATGTTTAAAATTGCCATTTTTACATTGACTCCAATTGTTCACATTAGAGCAAAATTCAAAATGCTGTCAAAAATTCAGTTTTTGAGATAAAATTCTGAAATTTGCCACATATCATCTACCATGACTCTAGAATTTTGTCTTTTTTTGATGAACATTAAAGATTGATTTAGCAAGAATTTGCATGTATATGTTTAGAGTACGGTTTACAGTCAAACATTTTGATGCACTGTAGGCTCATTTTTGATCAATCAAAAATCTGAGAAACATAGTTTGTGTAGGACAGTCTGAAGATGCTCTGTAGCAAGTTTGGTGTCAACTGAGCAAAAATTGTGGGAGGAGATAAGTTTAAGAAGTTTTACAGTTTTTGAAAAAAACAGAGTGATGAACTTCATAATTTTTAATAGGTTTAAATGTACAAAAGTTTCTTGGGGCTACAGTTTGATGAAAGTTGTGAAGTTGTAGCACGTATGGTTGATTTGTTATGAATTTTCAAAGTTTTGAAGTTTAGTCGCTTGCTGTAGCGCCACCATCAGGACTATTGGCTTGAGTTTACAGCTGAGGATATCTGGCATGAGACTGGACCTTTGTGCAGAGTTTGCTGAGTTTTCACCCATGGGAAGTATGATTTCCTCTGAAGAAGAAGAAGAAGAAGAAGGAGAAGGAGAAGAGAAGAAGAAGAAGAAGAAGAAGAAGACCTTTGATCACAATAATGTAAATACATTCAGAGAAGATTTCTATCAAGTACAGATAACTTAAGTTTTATTACAATTGATTCTTGACTTCAGATTTCACAAAACAACAACTAAACTTCAGAAAGCACTTCACCATTTCAAACAACACGACAACTTTGTTTTGTTTTCTGTAATGCTGTAGTGTTTTGAACCTCAGGGCCGCCGTACTGTCCTTTTACAAAGTATTAAAGGAAGCCACAGCTGGATAACGTGATCTAATTCCAGGATCCTTTTTTCTTTTGAACATCCCATTTTTCAGATTTGATCCGATCCGCTTCCTGAAATCTGATCACATTACTCCTGAGCGACTCGTCTCCGGGCTCTAAACTGTCTCCTCCGACCACCTCGTGCTGAGGTCGTGTGTTTGAGCCCTGCCTCCCTCCCTCCCGCCCGCCTCTGTGCTCCGAGCTGGCCTCATATCCACTCGTCATGGGCGCAGGCTGACCAGACCAAAGCTGACATTGTCACAGCCCATCTCAGTCACTCGCTCCATCTTTTCTTCTTCTGCGTTTTGTTCTCTGCCTCCCACCAGCCTGCAGCTCCCACACATTGAATTCAGAGGCTGGCCATTGAATATGCCAACTCCTGAGTTTAAGGATTTTCCTCTTAATATTTTTTCTCCTGCCTCATTAGATGTCTCCCTGACTATTGTATGGCTCATGGCGAGAGCGCTGTGGAGAAAATGGGCTCAGCTCCAGCCAGGGATACAATATGAATTTCAATGCGAGTTGACGACTTATTCACTTTAGCCTCTGTCAGGGCATGCGGCGTGAAATACCTGAACGTCACGGCTCCCATTCATATACATTAGGCATCATTTCTATTCCCTTTCATGCGCACATCCTCAGAATTTCAAATATTCCTCTCACAGGCGAAGGCTAAGTGGAGTTTCTATTCGGGTGAGGATGAGGAATGCTCAGTGATAACAGCTAAACGCCACTCATATTACATGTCACAACAGATCTGTGTGATCAGTAGATTTCTGCATCCCTCCTGCTGGTGGAGGAGGCAGATTATAGCTCTCAAGCACAGTGTGTGTGTGTGTGTGTGTGTGTGTGTGTCGCCAGGAAAAATGTTGGCGCTGGATGTTTCTGCAGATGTGACATTATTGTGTAACAGACGTGTTGACGCTTAATGCGACAGCACTGTGGTGAACGTGTGGTTAGGTTTAGGCACAAACACACTTGTTATGGTCAAGAAAAATCAGTTTGGCTTAAAATACCTGGTTTTGGGAGAACTGTCCTCGCTGGTAGAGCATCAGTGTCTCAACTGCTTCCCATGCCACTATCACCACTGGAAACACACACACACATCTGGGGGCCAAAAAGCTGCTAGAACAACAGCCACAGATCGTTAAAAAATATTAATGTTTGGGAACTAAAAAGCTGGAGGAACCACAGTAATGGGTCCCTAAAAAACACCCACATTTGGGGGCTTAAAAGCTGGAAGACACAACATGCTCTCACTCCAAAGTTGTCAAATACTGGCGCATGGTCAGTGACTCCAGAGTCAGACATTGACGAAAAACAACCACCGACTTTCACCCTGGAGGCTGGTGTTCGCTTCTTGTTTGAACATCAAGCCAGACTCTGTTCTGTTCCACTAAACCAACCACGTGTGTTTGTTTTTGAAGGAAAAGACACATCAGTTCGTGGTGTTGTGCAGATGTAGTGCGTGAGGTGAAATATTCCCTTGAAGTCTCTGTCAGGGTTGTGAGGTGTCTTTTAGCTTGTTTCTGAATTCATCTGCCCGCTAGTGTCAATGCTGCAGTAAGTTTGGCTGCTTGCTTATTAACTTTTGCAAAACGACTGTGGTGACTATCATGAACCAAAAATGTTATGGCGCAGGAATGTTCTTAACACGTACTCCAGTCCATTTAATTAAACTGTCCAGAAGAAGTTTCTCTTTTGGGTGATTGCAAAAAATATAAATCCAAAAGAAAAGCGTTACATACCAAATTATGTTGCTGGGTTGAAACAAAATGCTGGCATACGGTACGAACCGTGTGCTTCCACCACCGCTCTGCTCTGACTGCTGATAATCAACAAACCCTTTAACACCTGTGAATGTGCAGCTGCCAACTACCTGTGTGAATAACTAAAAACAGCATCAGAGTGAGACTTCCTTCCTCTAGTGGTAAAAAACAAACTAAACACATACACGTAAACAATTAAACTATGAAATGGCTCCGACAACAACTTTTGACTGGTTTTTGTGTCAGAATACCTTCATTCCATCCCAGTCTCACTCCAAAGTCCTTGAAAACTGACACTTCATCAGTGACTTCTGTCGACGGAAAAAGCTGGTCGCCTTTTTTTTTTTTTTAATGATGCCTTGCAGTGTCAGGGGAAAAAGCGACAGGACCACAGCAAAAGTTAAGGTGGAAGTCCGAGTGGGAGCCACAAAGTTTTACTCAGGATGCCGGCATTCACTTCCTGTAAGATTGTAAAACCAAACCCTGTTAAACCCAACCACGTGTGTGTTATTGAAGGAAAAAAAAACATCAGTTGGCAGTGTTGCATACAGTCTCTTATTTTGAAAGAGACTGTATGCAAACTGTACATTTCCTGTGAAAACAGAAGTGTATTTTGAAAACAGACAATGCATGTAACGGGCTGAAGTTGACACGGCGTCCCAGAACGTCAACAACCAACACACCCAGGGTACCTTGGACGCCATATGTGGACGTGGACCAAAGATGGACACAGTGAGGATGCGTTTAGGAACCAAATAGCTGGAGGAAACACAGTGATGGGTCCCTAAAAACTCACATTTTCCAGTACTGGAAAAACAGCTGTGGGTCGTTAAAAAACACCACAGTGTTTAAAAACCTGGAAAAAAACCACAATGACAAGAAACACCAATGTTTGGGAACCAAAAAGCTGGAGGGAACACAGTGGCTGGTATCCAAAAACATCCACATTTAGGGGCTCTAGAGCCGCAGGGAACACAGCGATGGGTCCCTAAAAAAACCCTCACGTTTGGGGGCCAAAAAGCTGCTGGAGAAAAAGCCACGCGTCATTAAAAACCACCAACGTTTGGGAGCTAAATAGCTGCAGGAGACACAGTAATGGTTTCCAAAAACACCCACATTTGAGGGCTGAAGAGCCGCCGGAGATACAGCAGTGACTCAGGAAATCACAACAGGTTTTGTTGATTGTTGGTCTGTAACACTGGTGTCTTGGCAGGTGTCTCTCCATCCACCCCCCCCTTCCTCCAGATGACAAAGCCATCTCATACACTGTCACCGTAGAAACGCTGATGTGATTCATATGAAACTTACAAATGTAACGTACCTGTAGTTTGCAGATTGGTACGATGCCGACTGGGCTGATTATGGAGCCACGACATGCTACACTTTAATTATTGGCTTGCATGTAGTAATCATCATTTCCTCATGTTGGCTTGTTGCCATAATTGTATAAATTACACCTGAACTTGTCTTTAAACGCCCCCAACACACACACACACACACACACACACACACACACACACACACACACACACACACACACATACACACACACATGCCCAGAGAGCTTTTCCCTGCCAGGCTCCTGCAGTCTATCAAGCATCAGAAGAGAGATGTTCTCTCTTAGCATCTCAAATCGCGTTAGATTTCCAATTTCAAGCCATTTATTTCATGTTATTTCCTCGGCTCCTGAAAAAAAAACAGCCTTTCACACATTTCACCCAATCTGCACGAGGCGCCTGCGACTGAAGGTATGGCTTGTCAGAGTGAGACTATCACAGCACTTCAAACAGCTCAATTAATTGAAAATATAAGTCAATTAATTCTTAATTAAGCTCCCTCTGCAGTGCGGCTCCTCTGTAGGTTTGTTGCTCATTATCAATGAAACGGCAGCGCTGTCTGCGGGGAGACGCTCGACTCACCACGACGACTCCACACAAAGAAATGGAAACTTTCATATCTTCGTTTTTCTGCGTTCTTTTTGTTTTCCTCACAAACTGGTTTGTTGATCTGTAAATAAGCTGCGTGATAAAGAAGTCTAGACTGGGAAAGGCCGCGCGCTCCTCGTGCTCTGGTAGCGCCTCAGAGGGGATTACATGGCAAACAGGAAGCCATCTGCCTCTGCACGGGAGGCAGTCTTATTATTTTTCACCATTATTTAAAGCAGAGATAGACAGATACTTTCCCGCTGTGACAGGCGACTTCTGACACCGCGCCGCCTTTAAGCTCATTAGTAAAACACACTCATATCTGAATGCTGCAGGAAACCTTCTGCCTCTTTATTGCCTGCAATTGGTCATTAATTGCAATTTTTAACAGTAATTAAAATAATTGCACAGAGGTTATGGCTTGTTTGCGATGTAACACATCATCCAGGATCATAATCTTAACAGCTCTGAGCAAATGTGATCATATCCAGCACAGAGTGCCAGCTGTAAAACGTTACGACCTCCTCAGTAAATTTACATCCGAGAGCGGCTGACTCTTTTATGGTAAAATTACAGTGAGGCTGTGTGTCACTGTGTTTTACTCAGGCCTGGAGGGTTTAATGGGTCATACTCCTTTATCACAGCCACACTCCCTCACTGCTCCGCCCTGCTCCTCACGGCAACACTCACGACTGTGGAGGAGGACGAGGTTTAAACTTTAAACCACAGGGTTCAGGCTGCGTGTTTAAGTTTGAGGAATAAAACCTCCTGCAGTTAATCACGACACCAAATATATCAGAATACAGAGATTAACCTACACACCCTCGCTGCGACCTCGTCACATGTGCAAGGTGGCCTGGGTTGAGCCACTGGAGATGCAGCGATGTCTCAGTAAATATAGCGACAGGTTGCTGAAAAACAACCATGTTTGTTGGTTAGACAGGTGCAGGAAGATTCAGCGATGACCCGTTAAAGTTGGGTCTCTAAGGCCCCGATCACACAGGATTGATTGATTGATTGATTGATTGATTGATTGATTTTTATTTATTTACATGTCATGCCACAAGTGGCTCATCCCACACAGGATTACATGACACCAGTGAAACATAGAAGAAAACATTTCATATGTGACTCCCGGTACAAATAACAAAATTCAACTTTACATAACCACAACACAAAAAGAGAACAAAACAAAACATAATCATCTGCACAATGCTGTACTTCTTTTAACCCCGGCCTTTTCTATAAATTCTGCAAATAAAAATATTTTATGTTCAAATAACCGTGCCAGCAAATTTATATCCTGTCTCAGCTCTTCCACTTCTAGTTTGTTAAATAACTTTACTCTTAAATCATGACAATATGGACAATACAAAACAAAGTGAACTTCATTTTCAATTTCATTTTCATTGAGATCACATAAAAAACAAAATCTGTCGTCCTCATTTGTTCCAACCCAACGTCCTGTTTCAATATGCAGAGGAAGAATACCTGACCTGAACTGGGCACACAATCATCTTCTCCCCTTAGACAAATTATATTTAACATAATTCTCTCCACCAAACTCATTTTTAATCCAACAGAAAATTCGGTTTGTTCCAAACCTCAATAGTCCGCTTCTGTTTTAGCTGCTGGGAGACAATCTCTAATCATATACCTTCTCCCTATAAATATAAGATTCCTCAAAACCTGTCTTCTGAAATAATGTGTGCATATGTTCAGCCCAACGTCCACCCGCCTGCATGTCCCACAATAACATTTTCTTACAAAGTCTACTGTCGCTCATAGCGAGAAATCTATCCCATAATCTACACATACACACCTCCCATCGAACTTCGCAAGGTTCCCAACCCGTATCTCCAGTGATTGCTAGAACAGGTGTGTACTTATGAACTCCTAAAAAATACCTAATAGCTCTTTGATGGACTTGCTCACATCTCTTGGGTTGTTTACAGCCCAGCAGCATAATCCAACACAGGACAGACACAGGCATGATAGAGTTTAGTGTAGGAAGAGACCCTCATATCTCTTAAGGCTCTTATCTTAGCAATGACTCCCCCTAGAGCCTCCCAGCACACTCAGCAAGCACCGTAGTACCTTTAGCAAAACTCAGATATAAATAAAAACCAAGATATTGATAAGAATCCGTATATTTCAGGCGTTTTTCCCCAAAATAAAATTGAAACTTACTTAAAGCCTGTGAAGGCGGCCTAAAATTTATTATGTGAGATTTTTTGACATTATTGTGAGTCGCCATTTTTTACACCAAACACTAGCAGCAGTGAGCATTTTTTGTAGATTTCCCTAGAGAGATCGTCCACATACAAAAGGGCACTTACATGTTCCTCATCTCACCCCACATCCTAGTTATTTGATAACATTAACAAGATTATGTAAGTGTTTCTCAGGTTGCAAAACACGAGGAGCTGCCTCTTTTCTTTCAAAATTAAATGCCAGGCTGGATCATGGGGAGAACCACCAGTTGGTCCAGGAGCTTCTCCTCCATCATGGACGTTCACAGTACTGCACTTATCTGCACCACAGAAGCCTCGCCTCTCAAATCATCCCACTGGACAATGTGGCAAAAGCAGAGATGACATGGGGCGTTTTTCTGCTTTGAGCTGAAGTTTCTTTAACTCGAGGAGTTCAGAGTGCTCTGACAAAAACACCAGACAACCCCCCAAAAATACACCAATTTTTGGGGACTTAAAAGTCGCAGTCCCTAAATATAAACCGGTTTCATTGATCGTTGGTGTCAAACATGCTCTGCAGCTCACACCATCTCCTCCACCTCCTGATGACAAAGTCAGCTCACACACTGCGTCACTTTAGAAACACTGATGATGTATGAAACGTACAGATGTAACATATTTATGGTTTGCTGAAATGTACGACAAAACATTTGTTCTGGCGGCTGGGCCCAAAATGAGTGTGAGTTTGTCACTATGAGCAACACCCTCCATACAACAGGCTGTTTGACTCAGCGCTGATATGACTGATGAATGGAGCTTTTAAAAGCCACCCACAGAAACTTTTTCAGGCTGTTCGATGGCTTGTTTCAGGCTGGAAATCAACACTTCCTGAGTGCCAGCCGAGTTTGTGCCCGTAGCACCATGAACCAGAAGCTTTGAGTTGGACGGAGCATCATTCAGTCACATCCCCAAAACATTCCTCCGCTCTTTCTCAGATTCAAGCCTCCAGTCTGAAAGTCACAAGATCACTCCGACTTAATTTGCGTAAATAAATCATTCAATTTGCACCCCCTGAAATGATGAACAGTGTGTGTACGTCTCTCGCTTTTTGCCCTGACGCCAGTTTATCACAGTCCATTAACAGCTTCATATTCAACCACACAGTGCTTATGGCACGTGAGAGCGCAGGCCAGGAAATATTGTGCAAAAGTGCCTCATTACGGCTGCTTTCCAAATTAAATGGAGAAGATGTATTATTCATTTGTGGAGAATCCCCTGTGAGTGAGGCCCAGCAGGAAAACAGGAAGTGTGTGGGGGTTTTTTTCTCTGCCAGCCACTTAACAATTGGTTGATGCTCTCGGTTCAGCAGTCGGGACTCAGGAGAAACACTGCAGCGTTCGCTCACACAGATTACAGGATGTCCAGGAGGCCTGCTCAAATTAGATTCTCCTCATACCTGATTATAGAGTCTCTGCTGCGTCCACACATTATTGTTTCTCTCCAGTGACTCCAGTAGAACGTCATGAATATCATGTCGTCGTCCAGTTCAGGTTCGGTCTGCCCCCGTACGTCTGATTTCAAAGCGATGTCGCCTCTTCAGCCTCACTTTGAAGGATTTCCTCGCTGTAACTTCTGCGGAGTCCCCAGCTTCCCACAGTCCATTGTGCACTGATAAGTTGTTTAATGGAGCATCCCGGAGATCCTAATCAAATCGTAAAGTCGAGATATATCACAAGACCACATCCTGCGTACCAGGAGTTTAGATGCATGTGGTGATTTGTCTCTCTTTAATATATCACCTGAACAGGACCGATGAAAAACACTGCAGGCAGAAAACTCACTGTTTGTTCTCGTTAGCAGCCTTGACAGGGTCACACAGAAAAACTCACGACACATGGACGTATTCAAGTCGTCTGAGAGAAAACTAGACTTCTGCACCTCCTGTTTTTTTTCCCAGAATTCATAAAATCTAGCTGTGACGTGAGACTGTGGCCAATCACAGGTCATCTCAGAGAGGGCGTTCCTATTGGCTGTTCCACAGATACCAGTGTTAAATTAATTGATTAAACTATAAAGAAAATCTTTCATGAAACCTTTTTTCCATGATGAAAAAGAGACGATGACGAGCTAATAATAGATCTTGACAATAAAAACTAAGACAAAATATGTTTAATTTTCAATGATGAGACGTGACGATAATGTTCGTGGTGGACTGTCAGACATTTAAAGCTGAGAACGGCCGTGCTTGTAATTATCATGAGCGACAGGCAGTAAATAGTCTGCACCAGGATGTATCTGTTGGTGCGACCCCCAGATGTGGGTGTTTCATAGGTAGTAACTGCTGTATTACCTGCAGCTTTTTACCTACCAAACGTGAGTGGGTGCAGCCAGTGGCTACGGGAGCGTATCTGTGTTCCGCTCAACCAAACGGGAAACATAGAACTTTTTTTGGTTGAGCAGGGAACACAGAACCCGGGAAACACGGGATGACCCTGTGGCTACTTGCTCTGCTGCCGTTAAAGAGCTAGTGAAACATCCTGGTGCAGACTATTTACTGGAGTTTTCCAACCTGTTGCTCATGCAGCATTTTAAGATAATTACAAGCAGGGCTGTTCTTGGCTTTCAGTGTTTGACTGTCCACCATGAACAATTTCGTCTCATCTCGTCAACGAAAGTGAAACTTAGATTTCATCGTAGTTTTTTTTTTTTATCAGAAAGATCTGTTTTTCGTCTTGTTTTCATTATAAAAAAAAAGTTGTTGACAAAAAATTTTGGTCGTAGTTTTCATCAATGAAATGAACACTGCTGCTGTGACACACTGTGGTGAGGCGCTTGCTCTGTCTGAGCTAGAGTCCCTACAGCCTTCTGCTGGGACTTTATGCACCGTGTGTGTTCTGTGTTTTATGTTTATGTAAAGAGCCAAGTGTGACTGTAAACTGCGTGTTGATGTGATACACGGTGATTTTTTCGTATGCCCAACATGAATTTCTCTTGAGAGACAATAAAGATCAATCTTATCTGATCTGATCTTAAGTTATCTCAATGTGTGGCTAAAGTTACTGTATGAAGCATGTGCCTGTGGTCGTGTGGTGGGAGGGGCTCAGGACAGAAAGAGAGCTGCAGCAGGCGGATATGGTAACTACTGGTTAGATGTCACAGCTCATCCTGTAAACCTGGGTGTTATGAAACTCGTCTTAGACACTTTGTCGGCCACCTGAGGGCAACTTCCTTGAGATCATGTGAAAATTTTGGACATACAAGTTGACAAGGTTCCTGAATGCACCCTGAGTTTTGGTCTCTGGAGTCAGATGGTCTCATTTAGGGAGGAGACGCAGGATGATTTGGTCTTCAGGTCCCATTTAGGGCTGCTTTATTCAGAGCATCTGGACCCTGAGTTTGCACAGGCACAAATACTGTGTGTGTGTGTGTGTGTGTGTGTGTGTGTGAGAGAGAGACATTGTAAATATGTATTTGTTTGCGTAATGAACAGTCTCCACGTCTCTGACATTAAAGACTAATTCCCCGTGTGTTGCGTGTGATCCGCTGCAGACTGTAGATGCTCACTGGATCCTCCTTTGTGCATGGTGATACAGTTTTAAAGAAGGAATTGCAATTAGAGGAGGGAAAGTGGGTCAGTCATGACACCGGGGATGTGCAGCAGAAAGCTCTATGTGCTTGTCATGTCATCTCCCACTAAGCTGCAGTCAGTCAGCAGCGGCCCCCGGTGTCAGTCGCATCAGCTCGTGCAGGTTGAATCCATTCGAAAAGCGAGCTCGCCCGATTTTCTTCTTACCGGCCATTACCTTTCACAGCCGGAGCCTCCAGTATGTTGGATGACAGCTGTCATGTTTCATGCCGCCCAGTGACTGCATACATTTAAGGAGATTAGAGCTCTGTCCAAGCTTTACTTGTGATGGGAATTCTCATTAGAGCAGCGTGCAACATTTTGAAACAGCAGCCTACAAGGCTTCAAGTCTCGAAACTGTTTTCTTATTCTGTAAATGTCATGAATGTGATGTCTGGGTGTTTGAGGACACGCAGTAGGAGCCCCATTCATTTGTAATGGCAGCTTAATAATTACCTGCGCGTGTGTGGGCTGCTGTATTTGTGTCAGCCGTGTGATAGTAAGCTTTGAAAATATCTAGGAAATAGCTGTGACCTTATGTGAACACATCACACGCTTTGACTGATGCCTTTTTCAGAGCGGGCCGCAGTCCAGGCCGCCATGATTCACTGTACCATTTATTCCCAGTCATCAAGGTGAATGCAGGCAGGGGTGTATCCACGAGTTATGGAGCCCTTGATTTCTACCAGGGAGAATCTCTGGAGGCCCCTCCATATCCCCTTAATGTCTGCACCGCTGTTAGTCAACAGCTGATGAACGCAGTGTGTGGCAGTGTTCCTCGCAGCTTTTCAGCCACCAAACAGAGATGTTTTTGGAGCCTCGTTGTTGATTCCTCCTGCTTTTTACTCCCCAAACATGATGTTTTCTGGAAACTGTTGCTGTTTTTCCTGCAGCTTTGTCTTTTTGTGACTTATGGCTGTCTCCTGTGTTTTTTTAGTCCGCAGTTGGGGGTGTTTTTTTAGAGCCTCGTTGCAGTGTTTCCTGGGGCTTTTAGCTTCCTATGGTGGGTATTTCTTTGGTTCTCATGGTGGTGTTTCTTGTAGCTTTTTAGCCTCCCAGTGACGTTTTTTTTTTTAAAGCCCATTGCTGTGTGTCCTGCAACATTTAAGCCCCTAACATGGATGTTTTTTGTGATCTGTGGCTGTCCTGTGATTTTTTAGCCACCAAAACGTGGATGTTTTCAAAGCCTTGCTGTTGTTTCTTTCTGCTTTTTAGCCCCAAAGCATGAGTGTATTTTTGTGACTAGTTGCTGTGTTCCCTGCAACATTTTAGCAACCAAACGCGGTGTTTTTTTTGGGGACCTGTTGCAGTGGTTCATGCAGCTTTTTAGCACCCTAAGGTGGGTGTGTTTAGAGACCTGTTGCTGTTTTTCCTGAGGTCCAAAAACATGGATGTTTTTTTTTGTTTGCTGCATTTCTTTACCGCTCTAACGTGAGAGCTGTTTAGTGACTCATTGCAGTGTTTGCTTCAACTTTTTAACCCCCAAATGTGGGTGTTTTTTGGGAAGCTGTGGCAGTGTTTCCTGTGGCCACTGATCTTGGGTGATTTTTAGGGACTCATCGCTGTGTTTTCTGCATTTTTTAGCACCAAACAGGGCGGTTTTGGAGACCCATCACTGTGTTTCATGCAGGTGTTTAACCCTGTAAGGCGTGTGTGTTTTTTAGGGCCCATTGCTGTTTTTCCACAGTGCAATGAAAATCTTTTCCAAACCAGAACCACATGTTGGTGTTTTTTGCCTAAACAGAGCCACATGTTAACCACAGCGTTGTTAAAATTAAAGTTTCGACGTAAAGTTTCAACATGAAGTTTTAACATATCCACAGCATAATAACATATCAGTGCTTTGTAGACGCGTAAAATGCCAACTTGTTTTCTAACATTTAGGTTGAATAACGTTCAGATATCCTTCTTCTATCAGTTCAGGTCTGTAGGGATTCAGAGGGTTTAATGTTATTTGACCCCATCATGTCCTGATCCATCACTTTTCCTCCCAGTCTTGTTTCAGGCTTTAAGGGGTCAGTTTGGTGTGTGGGGAGAAGAAGATGACACAGGGGTAAAAAGTTCCTCCTCTCCAGCCCAGTCCCAATTTACTTTCTCCTGTCCGGAGTTTTTCCGACGTTTGTCCCTGTCTCGTCCTGATCCGTCACTTCCACTCTTGATCCTGTTACAGGTGTTACAAGCGTCCGTCTATCAGTTTGGGTCTGAGGGAGTAATTAGTGATCTCTTGCACCGTCCCAGTTTATTTCATCCCAGTTTTACGACCTTTGTCCATGTCATGATTCTCCGTCCTGTCTGCACTGCACCTCTCTTACCTGACTTGATCTGGCTGCTGAAATGCTGATGCGTCATTACCCTACACTTATAAACAGCTGAGCTTTATAACTTGACTGCTTGGTTTCCTGTCTCATCCTGATCTCAAAGACTTAACGTAACAGCGCTCCCCCCAGGAGTCCTGCAGCACCCGCAGGGACCTTCAGGATCCTGGTGAAACAGGACGGATATTTCTGATCCAACACAGTCTCTATAACAGAAATGACACGTCTGGATTGACGAGCAGGTGAGCTGCTGTTGTCCCTCGCAGGACACCTCAGTGTTTTTCCTTGCAGTGGGGATGGATTTACAGTCTGTGCTAACAATGTGGGCGTCATCCATCAACCCCAAATTACCTTTTCCTGGCTACAGTAGACAGCAATATTTGATAGCTCATTGCTCTTTAGTCTCAGTCCTAATGAGAAATATTTCTGTCCGCAGCTTCCCAACCGTCACAGCTCATTATAGCAGGTTTCAAAGCAGCACCCGTCTGAAGTTTGATGTCTTTTCAAACTGGAGCTTTGCTGACTCGCTCTCAAAGAGAAGAAGAAGAAGTCAGGTGACGCACACTAAATATAATTTCCTGAGAGTTCCAACTGTTTCAGGTTCTTTCAATGACACTGATGCGTCATTTTAATGTCTCCATTTTCTCTCACTAACAGGCACATTCACATTTTTAAAATCATGTTTTTCACTGTTTACACGCTCGCGTCTGCTGTTTGGGTTTGTTGTTGCTCTGTTTTTAAACATTTGGCTTCAGTCTGGCTCACAGACATCTTACAACTTATATGTTCCACTTTATTAGGAACAAGATGGTTCCTGATGTCCTTCGCATAGTATTTCAAAACTAAAGGTTGTGCTGTAAAAATCACAGCAATCTTTGGTGAGTGTCACTGTTTTATTATGTGTAGAAGTCATGATGAAGAAACGATCAGTGTTGGGAAGGTCACCTTTGACATGTAATAGATTACAGATGTGCAGGGAGCCTCCTAATGTGGAGTAAATTGTAACACAGACTTTTGAAGTGGTTACACAGGGTTGATTATCTCATGCTTCAGGTCAGGCAACCACAATACCGCCAAATAGTGACCCATGAAATTCCACAGAGATCAGACATGTTTCAGCTGAGTTTGGTGACAAGGAGTTTCTTCAGCCGATGTAACAACATTTCTTTGTTGTGCTTGTTTTTGGATCACTGAGCTGTCTGTCTAAGTCACAGAATTCACCCATATATCATCGTAATAACTGTCTTGTTGCCTAAAACAAAGCACCGTTTTCAACTATGTAACCAACTCCCAGCAGGTGTTAGCAGGCTCGACTGAATTTCCACACAGCAGGGTTAGATGCAGTGGCGGCTGCTGGTCTTTAAAACAGGGGAAGCTCACTTTAAGTTTACATCATAAACTTTGTCATATCGTAGCGAGGCAGTAACTTATAAAAGGAACATTTAATGAAGCCGTTTTTCAACCACACTCGTGCCATAGAACCACAGCAACACACACCTCTGAGATTCTCAGATGGGTTTAAACCTGAACTGTGTTTAAAACGGTGAAATTAAGCTACATGGAAATAAGGAACTCTCTCTTGCATATTTGACATCCAGGTCGCAACACCTTCTCACCACAAACCAACCGCACCAGAGCTCCTTTGGAGCCGGACCGAGACCACCAACAGCAAACTGATTACAGTTACATTTAATCACGTGTAATTCATTACTCCCCAACACTGTAACAGATGTGACCAAACGTTCACTCCAGCCCAGGTCCAAGTAGAAACTGTGATGTTTGTGTGTTACCTTTCATATCTGTGGTTGCTGTCGGAGGAAAGTGACGCAGGCTTCATCATTGTTTTGCTTTGCTGAGCTCTCGTCTCGTGTATCTCTGCTGGTGGGGGGGTGTTAACGGGGGACGAGGGTTTAGTGCTGTGATTTGCACGGGGACGTCCCATATTAAAATTTTCCTGTAAAATCACTTAAAAGTCACCAGTTTAATCAGCCTCCATCAGCAGGTCGGGCCGCAGCAATAAATCCATCCCACCCTCCCTGATGAGGCGCCGATGTGCTCATATTAAATACCGGGATCATGTATAAATACTTCAACGCCCAAGGAGGAAGTCTCATATAAGGATGTTGCTATAGGCAACCCGACAGGCAAAGTTCACTGCCAGCAGTTTAACTGATGTTATTACAGTCAGGCTTTAGATCTGTGAGCAAACACACACTGACAGGCGTCTGTCATCCACTCTCTACATTAATAACTCATTATCTGTATGTTCTATTGTTATGGTTATTTTAGGGACTGTCTTTGATTAGTGATGTTTGATGTTTTTTTTTTCTGGCTGTACTTTTTTTAGGCCTCTGGTGTTAAGACGGCACGTCTGGCCTTACTGGAAGACGTTGCAGCATCTTCAGTGACTGACATGTTTGGAGAATCTGATGAAGACTTTATCAAATGTTTTGTCTGCCAGGAAGAAATATGTGTGTAGAAACAGCTTCACCTCTTTCTCCATGAAGCACATCAAGGCAACTGTCTCTCCTTATAGAGAAATGGGGGTGTGGCAGTATGCTGGTTGCAAATGGCGACACGCGACCACCAGTTTCAAATAAGTCTGACTGACCAAGTACAAAACTGGCTGGAGCACATGCGTCATGAATCTGTGAATTTGTAAGTTGCCTTTGTTATAAGAAATAAAGTTAAAGAAGAAAGTGTCATGAATCTTATTGTGTGTCAGAATTTTCTTTGCGTAGGGGCGTCGGTGGCTTAGTGGATAGAGCATGCGTCCCATGTACAAGGCTGTTGCCGCAGCGGCCCGGATGCGACTCCAGCCTGTGGCCCTTTGCTGCATGTCTCTCCCTCCCTCTCTCTCTTTCTCTCTCTCCGCCTTTCACACATCACTATCCTATCAATTAAAGGCAAAAATGCCCTAAATAATATCTTTAAAAAAAAGAACTTTTCTTTGCGTGTCTCAGTGAATGAGGCCGATTGAATGTTTAGACGTTGGACTCTGTTTCTTAGATGATCTACTGTGTTGTACAGCCTACACTGTCCTTACTGTTCTTTATTAACCCTTTGAAACCTGAGCAAATTGGCTTGATTTCTTTTGAAAACATAGGAAGACGGCAATGAGCTATGAGCTGAGAAATGACACCAAAGATTTGCAAGAAATTAATAAGAGGAGAAAATTAAAAACATAAAAATTAGTTAAAAACAAAAGAAAGAAATAACGTTGAAGAAAGAAAAGTGTGCCTGAAAATTATAAAAATTCTGTAACGTAATTTTAAAAATGTAATAACAATAATTATGAATATGGTTTTTCCCCTTGATTTTTTTAAATAAAAGTTCTCTAAATCTATACTTTTTTTTTTCATTGTGTAGGACATTTCTTACCAAGTTGCTCGTCACCTTTTTTCCCATATTTCTTAAATAAATGGCACCAATTTGCTCAGGGTTCAAAGGTCGCTGAAAGCAGCACAACAACAGTGATGTCACTCCAGGTTTCAAACGGTTAATAAAATGTAAAATGTAACTAAGGGACTGTTTGTTATTTATAAGTGGGGGAGGGGTGATACAAAAGCGAGAACACATGTCAAAGAATTCTCTAAGCACTGGGGAGGCTTTTTTAACATTTAAATGACTGTATTTAGTTTTTATTTTACTGCCGATTTTTAAAGAAAACATGCATATCCAAAAACTGCAAGAAATCCAGGCTTTGATACGGAGCTACTGAAGATAACAGCCAATGGTGAAAAATGGTGAATATTAAATATTAATCTAACTTCACCCCTGTAGGCAGGCTGGAGTGTTGTGCTGCTGCTCTGTAACCTTACACTTATCTCAAGCGCACGAATTAACCAAAATAAAGGAACAAATTATATCGTGAGCACGCAACCAAAACGAGGGAATGAATTAAACGATCCTGAGGCCACGCGTCAGTACAGCGAGGCCGTGCATTAGCATCTAAAGCACTCGATGTAGTAAAACACGCCCTCAGTTTCTTTCTTTCTTTCTCTCCATTGCACCTCCCGAGCTTCAAATCAGCGGGCCGAATGCTACAGAGGTGAACGTGAGGGCTAGAAACTTTTGTTGAGTATGCGCTAGGCGAACAGTCCAACGTTGGAGGACGAAATCTAGTTATTATTAAAATAAAAAGGAAAAAATATTTGTGGCTTTGTGGAGGGTCATGATGAAAAAACAAAAAACAAAACAAAGAGTCAGCCCTGCTGCCCCTCGTCTGGTTAGTAACGAACAGTCCCGAATCTCACAGGAGCTATAAAAATGACAGTCGTGCTTATAGATATAATATAAATATTTTTTAAAAAAATCTCCACTGCAGTTAGGGGCGGGGCTTCCCAACAGCACTAACTTCCTTGTGATTGATTAAAAATAGATAAATAATAAATAAAAAAATCTAGAAAAACAGAGTCCTTCAAAATGAGTTGTTTATAAACAAAAAGAAAAACACAACAAAACAACAACAACAACAACAACAAACCAGCTCTGTCTTGACGTCATTCAGAGGACGCTGCTGATTGGCTGCGACTCTGGAGCGTGTGGACTCGTAATGACGTCACCGCCGGCGCAATAGAGCGGAATCAGAGAACGCGCGCGCTTCGTTCAGTTCCCGTAGCTGCCGCTGCTCGCGCATGCTCAGAGTGTCAACTCCGTGACAGCGACAGGAAACAGTTTGTACCGGCTGAAGAAATGCGTCTCTGTGTTTCTGCGCGACATGCGAACTAATTCTAGTTTCAGACGTCGTCACGCGGAGGACGGAGCCGGTAATGAGGCGGTTCAGAGGCTCAGACCGCTGACACCTGCCGCGCGTCTGTAGCTTTAACTGGTTTAACTGTACAGCCGTTAGCTTGAAGCCGTTAGCTGCAGTACGGAGGCCGGGAGGACTGTGTGGATAAACCGGACTGTGTGGATGTGACGTTAACATCAGCAGCTGTCAACAAACCAAACCGGACGGATCCACGTGCGTCTGACACCCGCCAGGTAAGACACACCTGTCGTCATGGAGTCATGCTGAGGACAGTTAGCTGTGTGTGAGGACCCGGATGTACGATCTAATCTACCGACATTATTATTCAGAATATTAAAACCTGAACTCTGCGTTTCACCAGCTGACCACATGATGGGTCATAATTACTCTGTGTCACGTTTAGTCCCAGTGCTTCTGCTTTACATCTTTATTTTCCCATCAGAGTAAATATGTTTTTAGGCAGCTGAAAGACTGATGAACACAACAAAACAATAAGACCACAAAATATTATTCAGTATACACAGTACAAACAAATATTTTAAAGTAAATGATAAAAAATTAGGAACAAAAATGGCGTTTATGTTTGTACAGAATCAGTCTGCAGAAAACTGTGCTGTTAATATTCTCATCCTGTGAAATGCACCTAAAACTGTCCAAGTCATACCTGAAATCTGGAAATCCATCGGTTATAAAAACAACAAAAAAACAATTTTTTCCCCCCTTCCTTTACCTCTGGAGACACAGTCCGGAGTTTTTGACTAACAGAAGTGCAGGGGCCTCGGCGATCGCTCACGCCCTTCACCTCCGGCGGTGCCTCAGGGAATCACCGTGTAGTTTACAAATACTTCGGGTAGAAAACCAGCAGAGTTTAGCTATTTATCACATTTCTCACGTCACTATATCACCGTTTAGACTAATCTGATGTTTGTAAAGTCTATAAACACAATGACTGAACACACACTACTATTACTGTGGGCACGTTTTGTAATGAATAACATGGTTATCGTAAATTAGCTGGGCTCACTGTTAGCTGTTAATGTTAGCCATTAGCGGTGTCTGTAATAACATAGACTGTATAAAAATCAGGTAATAACTCAATAAACCGTCCGTGAAAAAAATATTTTTTTCCAGCGGATATCTTAGTTACAACATGATTGAGCTAGCAAAGCAGTTTTGTGTTGCTATGTGTGGTATTTATTCAGTTTTGGGAAATCACGATGTCTAGAAAGCATCAGTGGCTGCAGCTGACAGGGACAGTTAGCAAAGCTAACATCAGGACGTCATCTGTTAAAAGCCTCCTGTTGTCAGTTACGACATGAAACTACTCCAGTTAGCTCAATCATCTTGTAACTCAGACATCCGCTGGAAAAAAAAAAATTTTCACGTTGACGAGACAGCGTTTTGAGTGGAGCGGTCGCTATGGACGCGGAGCTTGCTGTTTCTGTAGGTTCACATTTCCTGGGGACACCTGCACGTCTCGGCCACGCCCCCTCCATTGTGATTGGCTAAAGCGCAGCATGTTCAAACTCAAAGCCGCTGAGTGCTGCCATTAGCATCAAGCTAGCAAACAATGTTCTTTCCTCATAATGGAGGATATAAAGGAATCAAACTCACAGATAGTGTCTGGACCGTTTGTCCTGTTAAAGTCAACACTTCCTGTATATGTTTCAAATTAAAAGCCCCTTATCATTTCAGTTGAGAAAATCCCTTCAGGCTTTTATTGTGAAATATTTGCAGGACTACAATAACATTAGTAATAATAAAAACAGGTCAACAATAACCAGATGACATCACTCGTGCAGTGAAAAATACCCAGGGATGATTGGCCGTGGACCATCGTGTAGTCTGTCATGTCTGTCGGCCAAGTCATGGCGAGATTTAATGACGCCGTTGTTCAGCTTCAGAATAAAAGCATTCTTCAGCCGGCGTATTCCACAGTAGTCACAACACCTCTGCAGCGAACATCAATCCCACTGATTCCTGATAACAGCACACACGCCATTAGTCGACCCTCCTTCACCCGAGCGAGGGGCCACAATTAGCCAACAAAACGTAATCTCAATCAATTTCAATTTCACCTTTGTAGAGACGATTGAGAACACAAGGGGTTAATTATCCCTCTGCAGTATTGATTGGTGTTTCTCGCTGGCCTGTTAATTAGTGTGACTGATTTGGCATCAGGGTTGGAGTGAGAGATAAATGATAAGCAGGAGTGGAGGGGAGTCATTTCTCGCCGCTACTCAACAATTTCATGGCTCCTCTGTTGTTTCTCTCCTCCTTCTCCTCCTCCTTCTCCTCCTCCTCCTCCTTGTGTTTCTTCCTCTCATGAATCCAACTATGCTTTTAGCTGAATGATGTAAAGGCAGCTCATTCAATCGTCTTTTTTCCTCCTAGTTATGTTTGATGAATCTGGCTTGATGGAGGCATTTTCTGTCACTGCGATGCCTGAGACTTTGCACATCACATGCTATTTACCTACGGCAGGGAGACACGCCGCGATACATCGTTTGTTTCTTATGTATTTTTCATGATGTGCTGTTGCAGAAGATGGCATAAAAGCTTATTTTTCTCTTCAGTGAAAGAAGACGCATTTTCAAGCTGTCTTGTTGTTACGTCTCATTGATGGGCGCATGATATGGAATGAATAAAACCCAGCCGCAGAAACACTTATATGCTTTGTGGGAGCTTTCCTTGAGCGCCGGGCTGCCTGCCGCCTGCCGCCTGGCTATGCTTGGCTACCCAGGTGACAGTGTGGCTTAGCTGTGAGAGTGAGGCAGTCGGAGCTGCAAGGCAGGCCTAATTGAAATCCCCTCCTATGTGAGACAGAGGAGATGGAGCTGTAAAAGGGCCTGTAATTACTGAGGCCACTAATGAGAGATAATTAGGTCATATGGCAATGTCTCTACCGGGGCTGTGCTGCGAGAGATGTGGTTAGGAATAAAAAAAGGTGGGCAAACTATGAACTCCTGTTGCTCATCACCATTATGCACCACCATTACAAATGAACAGTTCATTAGTAGTAATAAGTTACGCTGTGAAAAGGCCCTTTTTGTCATCACCAATAGACTTAATACTACCTGTCAGACCTCACACCTGGTATCAGATATGAGTGAATGACGCCCCAAATCTACAGGGGCCTGAAACCATCCTCCACATGAGCACAAATAAAGTCCTGCTGTCATTCTTATGCCTCCACACTGGGCTGTCTGTCTGTCCGTCCCCTCATTGTGAACACGATATCTCAAGAACGCCTCAAGGGAAACTCTTCAAATTTGGCACAAGTGTCCGCTTGGACCCAACGATGAACTGATTAGATTTTGTGGTCAAAGGTCAAGTCTGTGTGACCTCATCTGTCTCATTCATGTGAATGTGACATCTCAAGAATACGTAAAGGATTCTTTTCACTTGGACCTAACGAGGACTGCCCCCTAACAGTCGACTTAACATTAGTCGACCAGAAAGATCGTTTGTTTGCAAGATTTCTTTGGTCACTTATTCGCAGAAAAAATTCACTAATGTGAAACTCTGTTAGCGCCTCATCAAAATAAATCCAAACCTATATGTGTGGAGCATGTGTGAGATTAATATGAAAGGACAGACACAGGAAGTGTCCACGCTCAGCAGTCAGACAGGAGTCAGGTTAATCTCCAGGGCTGGTACCTGCAGTTATTCCACAGGCTAGTTAATAACATGTCGGGCAGGAAATCCAAAGTGTGGGATCATTTTGAGAAGGTGAAGGACGAACCCAAGGTGATATGTAAACTCATCTTCATTGGTCGACTACAAACATGACGTATCATGTGAAACATGGAAGTAGCTACATGCCCATTAGCCCACAGCGTCATTAACAGGCGGCTCGCTCAGTGTGTGACGTGCACTTGGAGAGAAAATATAGGGGCAGCTCTAGACTCAGCAATGTACTGATTGGATTTTGGTGGTCAAAGGTCAAGGTCATTGTGACCTTGCATCCGTCTCATGAATGCAATATGTCAAAAACACCTCAAGGTAATTTCTTTGAATTTGGCACTAATGTCCCCTCACGGATCAACTGATTAGATTTTGGTGGTCAAAGGTCAGTGTGACCTCACAAAATGTGAGTCTTGGCCATAACTCAAGAATTCATACACTGATCATGCTAAGACTTGTTGACATTTTGTATCCAAAAGGTCAAAGGTCAGCTCGACTGTGACATCATCATGTTTTAACGTCATATCTCAGGATTAGAAGGGGAGACATTTGGTCAGATACTGAATTGGTGACGTGTGAAGCATCCATGTTTTCGAATTTGTAGCGTCTTTGCAGCAGCATCCTTCTGTGAAGCACTGTCATAGCCACATACGGCCCTCAATAGACATGACTGTAAACTGCAACTGAACTGGAGGCAAACAACCATCAGGAGGTAACTCCAGTTTTCTGAATGAATCATTTAGTCTGTAAGGAGTCAGAAAACAGTGAAAAACATTCACACAAGTTTCCCACAGTCCAGTGTCACATCTTCAAACGTCCTGTTTTGTCTGACCAACAGTCAGATACTAAAAAAACACATATTAATATTAAAGAGAGAAAAGCAGAACATCTTCATATTTCAGAGGCAATTTGTTGTATAACTCATCCTCAACAGGCCTCAAGTTTTTTCCTTTCAGTCTCAATGATTTAATTTTTAGGCTGCTGAAAATGTCTTTCTCAAAAAACACAGTTACTATAAAATGACTGTAGGCGATTTCTCTCTTCACTGTCTCTGAAAATCCCAGTGAATTTGAGCCATGCTGCATAAGTGGAGCGACAAATTAGCATCACCAGCTCGGGCCTCGTGTTAAAACTGTACGATGCACATCTGCCCTTTTACCCACAGTGCACCTCTGCCCCTTATTGCTCCTTTAAAACACTGTTAATTGGCGCTGGTTTGTAAAACAATCCGTCATAAATATATTTAGATTGAGCTCAGATGTTGGTGGAGTGATAATGGGGATTGGGAGAAGGCTGCTGCTTCATGTTGGTGGGGCGGCGTGACTAATATCGGAGATGCTGCTGTGATGTCAGAGAAGCGTGATTATGTAGAGCTGCTGTGCATGAATGACTGATCCCCACACACCGTGCATCCCGTCGGAAAAGACTTTATATAGCGGCTCCCTTTACAGCTGTAGATATTGATGTAGCAATTCATGTTTCTCTGGCTGTTCAGGGAAGCAGTTGTACATTGTTTAGTTTACCATCTCTTTTGCAGGGCTAACGTGAAAGTCGATATTTCTTGGATTTGTTTTGTGTGCAGTGCTCAGTTTGTGGAAAACATTGATTTGTTCTTTGGCATTTTTCTCATGGCTTAGCTCAGTGTTGGAGGATAAAGTTTCCCCATAGCTTATACTATGGGCTGCAGCTTCCAGGGCAGTGAATGTACGATAGCGTGCACGGATGATTGAGCTCACAGACACACACATGCATGGATGACTGCACACGTTTGCTCAGATTCAATGAAGGTAAAGCGTTTAATAAACAGGCCAGCAGCCTCCGTGGAGAGGAATCAGCCGTGTGTCTTTTTATTGGAGAAACAGAAAACCAAAGTGGAGGAGTCAGGGGTCCAGCTTTGGAAAGCCCTAATGGGCTTCTTCAGAGCTCTTCAGTATAATGACCTCTTCAGCTCACCAACCATTTAAGTGATCTTCAGTTAATTGGGCTGGAACCTCAATCATGTCGACGTTTTCCTCCCATCTGACCTCGCTCCCTTTTTATCCATTAGCAGAGCTTTTTTATTCCACACTGTTCTGGGCACCTTCACAGAGAATCATCAGCACTGTTGAAGTATCTTGTCAAAGTGTGTGTGCATTTTACACCACTGAGGAAGGAAAAATGTAGTTTTTTTTTTTTTTTTACAAAGTTTTATTGGTCGACTAAGGTAGAAAACAGGAGCTGTCAGACGTTCACACAGGTTTTAAATAAACCCTCAAGTTTAATCATATTAGCAAACTAGAGATCAACTGTTATGTTCTTTTTAAAAGGGCCATACTGATTGCTTGTAGTCAGGGAGACCAGTTCCTGACATGTGGAACCCACTTATTGTTTTTATAGCACCGTGTGGTAACTTGTCACCTCCAGTCATTTCAGTGAGGGCGTGAGGAAGTGGATTCAAACACAGTGGTCGGGCTATGAAGCTTGCTGTTGGGGATGTGCCTCATCATATCCTCCAGGATAATACTGATATAATTTTAAATGTAATAAGAAAGATTTATATTGTGATAACGGCAATATTTTGACTTGCTGACATAATGATGTCACACCGTTACACTAGTGCTGCACGATTAATCTAATCGCGATGTCAGGCTGTGCGATTAACTGCATTAAAGGCTGCGATTTGAGATTTAATGTAGATAAATGTTAATGTGTGTGCCTGTGAACGTGACTGCCTCTAGTGTGTGGCGTTTGTTGACATCATGCTCACAAGCTATCCTGGTGTGTGCAGCACGTATGGTCAGGTGACCACCCGGCGTGTGTGTGTGTGTGTGTGTGTGTGTGTGTGTGTGTGAGAGAGAGAGAGAGAGAGAGAGAGAGAGAGAGAGAGAGAGAGAGAGAGAGAAACTGCGACACTGACAGCAGAGGAGCAGCAGTCACAATATAAACTCATACCTCACTGAAAAGCAAATCCAAAATGTCAATATAATAAATCATATTCCTGACATCACAATACTGAGTGAAGATTATGAAGAACACAGACATCGGTCAGTATCAGTCCTCCTGTCCTCTCTGCTGCTGAGGTGAGTCACTGCCTGCAGGTCACATGACCACAGGTCACATGACCACAGGTAAATGTTAAGATACGTGAACCGTCAGACACCAACAGCTGTTGTTTCAGCTTGTTGTCAGCTGGAAAGCCTCTGTGCTTGTTTATAACATAATATTGGTGGCAGTGCATGAGAGACTGTGGACAGAGCAGACTGAAATATCACCTCTCTACATGTTTAAATGATGCTGATCAGGTGTATTGATAAACCTTTTCCTCGTGCAGGTTTTATTGCACTCACACTAACAAGCTTAGTTGTCATCAGCTCAAGTTAATTTCAACTGTGTGTGTGTGTGTGTGTGTGTGTGTGTGTGTGTGTGTGTGCGTGCGTGTGTGCATAAGCCCTGACGCACAGACAGCAGGAGGAGCGGCTGCTGCAGCACGATAATAAATTACAACAAAACTTAAAACCAGTCAGCCAACAGTTACAGATAAAAGAGTGGGTAACATCAGAGCTTCTCAATACTATGGTGGTTAATAACTGAGCGCTGGGGACCGTTTATGACTGACGAGATTAATGGGGTTTAAGCTTCATACATCCAGGGGAATAAGCATATATTAACCCTTTGAATCCTGGAGCGACATCACTTTTCTTGTGCTGCTTTTAGACTCCTTTCACAAGTATTCAGATCTTTGAACCCAAAGCAACTTGGTGCATTATCTTTGAAAAATATGGGTGAAAGGCTATATTTATAAATATCATAATTTCATATTTTTCTGTATTAATTTTCTTGTTTTGCTTGCTTATTGTTTGGGTCATTTTGTCTTCTGTTGCTCATTGCCTTCCTCCCATTGTTGTTGAAAGAAACCAAGCCAATGTGCTCAGGTTTCAAAGGGTTAAAAGATTGATCTTGGATTTAATGAACTGAAATCAGGCCATTCAAATGAAGCTTGATTTGAATCTGAATTGATTTTTGTCACCCAGCCCTATAAAAAAACGACGATTAATGACTGATAATTATTTAAATTAGGAATATTTTGTCCGATAGTTGGTGGATCTGTTTGACCTGTTTGACTCACCGCCTGTGTTTGTCCCTGTCAGAGCGCCGCTCAGTCTCAAGATCTCAGGAATAATGTTGATGAGTTCAGTTTTATCTCAGCTGATCAGCACGATCGTCAGAGCGATGGAGATGTCACTCAGTGTTTAAAAAGAAGTCAGACTTTTCCTTTAAACCAGACTTTTATCTCATGTCTTGCCAGTTCTGTGCTCTCATATCTGTGATGGGCAGCAGGGAGAACAGGCGAGGACAGCGCCGTCACTGTCTCAGTGTCTTTACACTTGTTTGATGTGGCTCAGATGTACAAGTTTGGTTCAGAATGAGTGGGTGGGACTCACTCAGTCGGTCGCTCCTCAGCCTTGGCACCAGAAACCTTCCTGTGGGTCCCGTCTCGGCCGTGACAAATAGATGGTGGCATCTGTGGGCTGGAGGCCTCGGCGACACGGCGACTGGGGACGGCGGCTAGCGGTAACGGGATGAATATTCATCACACGGCGCCATTTCACCCCATCAGCTCGGGCGCCGGCTGTTCCCTGTCCTCCGATAGAGACAGAACGTGGCCGAGAAAATGTGATGATGATGTGCGATGAGCGTCAGGGCCGAGCAGGAAGTGAAGCAGATTGAGGGAAAGAGAGGGCTTGGCTTTGAAAGATGCTTTGACCAGATGAAAGAGACAACTTGGGAGGGTGGACTGTGAGGACGGGGGGGAGTAGAGAGGAGAGGAAGAGTGAGGTGGGGGAAAGGATGGCTTTGGAAAGATAACTAGACAGCAACAGAGAAAAGAAAAGGTGTGAGGGAGAAAAATGGCAAGCGGTGTGAAAAGGTGGGTAATCGGGGGGAGAATGAGGAGAGGAGGACAGAGAGGAGGTGAAAGGGATTGCTTTGGAAAGATGAGTGAATTAAATCGGAGTGAGAAAGTGGAGAAAGCCGGGAGGAGAAAAGGATGACTTCAGAGCAACGAGCAGACGGTGCGAGGAGAGAGAAAGGTGTGGAAGTTTGGCGTCGGTGTAAAGAATGATTTATCCCCAGATGAAGACAGAAGCCGACCCCCCTCCTCTTCCTCCTCCCGCTCCTCCCAGCTCGTCCTGAGCGCTGGCTGCTGGCGTACCTGCGGACAGGCTGCTGCTGCTCTCTGGTCGAGGGATAAGTAAACAAGGCTGTTGCTCGCAGATGGGACTGTCTGAGATGGATGGCCTTGTCTCCGATACAAGCATGCGTGCACGCACACACGGAAATCCACACGCGCTCACACTGTGCCAAAGTATGGCAGCATGAAAGGGGAAAACAAACACTCGCACATGGACAAATTACGTCGGAAAAATCACTTTAGGCAAAGCAAGCCTGTAGTTTTTTTGTTTTTGGTGGCGGGCGAGGCCACAGAGGGGGAGATGATGCAGTATTCGATTGAGCAGAGGTGAAGTCGGGACAAAAGCTGCTAACAAACCAGTGTGGCTTGCCTGCTGTGATTGACTGTCGCTGTGTGTGTGTGTGTGTGTGTGTGTGTGTGTGTGTGTGTGTGTGAGGGAGAAAAAGAACAAATTAGATGGTAAACTCTGTTCATGACAGCGTGCTCCTGTCTCAGTGTAGCTGAGCATTCAAGGTTTTCTTTCGTTATATGGGGACCCATTACCTCCACACTTTCTTTTAGCATGTCTGCCTGCCTGCATTGTGTTGGTGTCTTGTTTGCATGAGAAACCTGTAATCTTCCAGCAATGTGCGAAGCCATGATAATGAGCAGGTACCAAACACGGGTCCACGGATAGACATCTCTAAATCAGGGGAAGAGGCGCGGAGAAACAAATAAAAAAGTAGTCATCAACCTTACATTTTTCATTTGTCAGCGAGGCACAAGCGTGACAGCGTCGCTCCCCACATGAAAAAGGGATATGAATGCAGAGAACTGCAAGCTTTGTCACTCCGCCATCTCACGCGTCGGACAGCCCTGCTCGGCGGGCGGAAAAACTGTAGAGGAGAATTCATTATCTCTAATGTATTCTAATGCACCCAAGTGCCAGGTTTCATCACAGCGAGAGGGAGTATAATACTCCAGCTCTGTTAGCTTCACTATGTATGGAAGTTTCTATACAGCACCAGCTCAGGTCCTGTAAATGTGTCTGTGTGCAGCAGCAGCATCTCTCCACATGTTCGCTCCTGTTTGTGCTGCTGACAGCTCAGTGATGAATGTGTGATGATGGATGTTTTTAGCTTCAACCAGCACACTTTATGTTGTAAGATCAATGGTTCAGTAATTTCAAAGAATAAGCGCACACGTGCCACTTCAACACACAAACTGCTCCCGCATCACTTTGCTTTCAGCTGACAGAGACGAGGTAAATGTTAGTTAACAGCTCATTTTCAACCAAAGTTTGTCACAGCTGTCTTCAGTTTCTACGTTAGAGGGAAGATTTATCACAACTTGGGCCTTTTTTCATTCTTCTTTTTTCATTTGCCGTCAGTCCTGTTGGTGACAGTAACATCAGTGTCCAAAGTTAACTCTGACTCACCGATGGAAGATAGAAAAATCTACTGGCCAAGCATTTTTTTAACTGGCCAAAATAATATATTGCCTTCTATGTCACATATACATTCGTTGCAGTATATTTCATTTAGCTAATAAGGTATTTTGTTGTACAGAAACTTGAAGAAGAGGGTGAAGCTTCGGCACATGAATAAGTTTCCTCTGTGAAGCAGTGTGTATGTGGGCTTTTATTGTGAAAGGTAAGAACAGAAGGAGTGAAGCTGTAATGTGCTGCTGAAGATATTATATCGTCATTGAGACATGAGACTCTTAAATTTTGGATATCATTGTATCATGATGTGACATTCATGGTGTTTCCCCCCCTTGTTTTAAAGGCTGCATGACAGTAATGTGATGTAAATTTATCAACTTAGCAGACTTGGGGCCCGTCTCAGTACACCCCCCCTTGGCCCTGCCCCTACATTTGTGCTTTCCCGCGAGCGGTAGTGGTGTCCCGATTCCTTTTTGCGTGTAGTGGTAGGAGGCATAACGAGGGGTAGTGGGTATGAAACTAGCCCGTCATAGCGAGGGATTTCAGATGCTGACTTGCTCGCGAGGGGCAGACGTTGCCATGGCTACCACCGAGCAAGAGATGAGTAAAAAAGTTCATACATAGCTAACGTTACTGTCGTCAGGTTGCTTGTTAGCTAGCTAGCTAGCTTGCACTATCTGGCGTCTGTCATCTGTCCTGTTCTGCAAAATTGTCAGACTTTTTACATTACAATAACACGCCAGCTAGTATAACTATGCTGCCTCGTAATGTTAGCTGGTTAGCTAGCTAGCAGAAGTCCCCTGTCGTCTGTTGTTCATCAAACAAATCATCATGAATGTGGCAAACGCGATTGGTGGGATGGATGAGACTCCATTGTAGATGCCGGTTGGAGATGTAGATGGCAGCTTCCTGTTTAAAATAGTTACGTATGCGTGAACGTAACCGACGCGGTGACGTAGTGAGTGGTAACCCAATTCCTAGGGAAAGATTTATTCATTTTTAGGGCCAAGGGGTAGTGGACAAGGGGGGGTATTGGGATTGGGCCTTAACTATTTGTTTAAATGCTTGCCTTATCCCACTTAGTGTTATATCCACATTATTGATGATTATTAATCACAAATCTTATTGTGTTCATTTTTTTTTTTAAAATTCACATCAAAGGTATTTGGTCATAAATATTTTGTTCGATTTTGTCTCCCAGTCCTAGCATTAATGAAATGCCTGAGCAGATTTTAAAATTGTATATTGAGATATTGCCGAAAAATATTGTTATATAATTTTCCTGACATATCACCCAGCCCTAGTGGGGAGCTCATGTCTAAATCATGAGGTCCCCCTGCAACACCAGTCGCGTGCCAACAGGACTAAATTCTGCATCAGAATGGGAAAACTATTCTGATGAGAATACTATATGTTCAGTGTGGGAACAGGTGGCACAACTTTCTCACACTGTACGTCGCCTCATTGGTGCTCTGAATCCCTCTGCCTTCGACTGCTCCAACCTAAAGCCTTCATTTAAAATGGGAGTTATGTTGGGGAGCTGTGTATGATTTACAGAGATATATGCCATGATAGAAATCCCTTCCTCTAATCCAGAGCGAGTCGATTGAGCATCAATCCGTTTGTATTTTATCACACTTTTTCCAGCATGTTACCCAGGTATCTTTGTGTATTACATCACATAACTGGTAGTGCGGTTCCCAGTGAGATGAATGCTATGAGGTAAGATCCCAGTAACCACTGTCACTTTCACATTATCCCAAAAGAGTCGCACTCACTGAGCTTGATAATGAATTCCTTTACAATTTAAGTTCACGCACTGTAAAGTCGCCCGCTATCAGCAATAAATCGATATAGAACCCCCCCCCTCTCTTGCCTTACCACCTCCACATCACAGAGCAGAGGCAGAGTTTCTTTGCAGAGAGGTGTTTATATATTATATATCGCTGATCACTGCAGATTTCATCATCACAGCTGGTGGTTTCATTTTTCATTGGTGTCTTCTCTCCAGCTTCTCTATTTTCCTCTTGATCTAATGAGAGATGGAGACAGTGTTCACACTGCACCCAAATGTCTCATCATTTTAACTTTCCCCCTCGAGGGACTCAAAATGGTGTTTTCTTACCACTATGAAAGGAGTGGAGCCTTTTATTTAAAGGAATAGTCACCCACAGAATCATCATTTGTATGTCAGTTACTCACCCTGTGCTACGTTTCTTGCATACCTCAACTATGAACGAAGAATCCAAAAACAGAAAATTCTTGGTGGATTGACGTAAAAGGAGACCAGTGCTGTGTCTCAAATCACATACTTCTGTTAGTATACTTCTATCTAGTATACTATGTGCACTAATGTACCTATTGGTGTAGTGCGCGAATTTTGACAGGGTAGTGTTGTCTCAAACCAAACACGGCCGTTATGCACTCACCGGAAATGATGACTGCAGCTAGTTAGCAAACTGGCATTAGCATTTGCGTTATCGTTTGTGGTACCAAATCATTACAGACTGCTAAATTAACCCAAAAAACACACTGCTGGCTTATATCCGACAACAGTATAGTGTTGCTTTGTGCAAAAAACACATGTATAACAACAATGCAGCAACGTTCACGGTTGCACAGTCCTCAGCCGCCATTTCAAGTTTGAAAAGTGGTCCCTCCCCTTCAGCTACGTAGCCAAGATGGCGACTGTTGAGGGCGAGAAGTGTCCATAGTTCCACACTCAACTTCTTGACTGTTTTGAGTGCACCATCCGGGTACTCATAGTGCACTGCATTATCCATACTTTGCCATTGTCATCATGCTGTCTGACATCACACACTGGAGCTACATGATGCCGCCGTCATTTGGTTCAGTGTTAAAATGCAAAGGTTGCGTAAAGAAGGGACTTTGAAGTGGCTCTGTAGCGCCATCTCTGTGTAAAAAGGGCTAATGCTAACAGAACTAACAGCAATCACTTATAACAATACTAAAGCGGGTTTGCGGCTCAAAGTTGCGCCGCTTACTCACTTGGACGACCTGAAGTTTGACTGAAAGGCGGGCGCAATAATTCCACAGTAACATTGTTGTGTTGTGATGGTCAATAGATGGCTAAACATTGACATTCTTGACATTTGTTAAGCCATGAGCAAAGGAAAGAAAGTGTGTCTGATCTAATATCGGCAAATATCGTATCTTTGTCCAAAGAATTGATATAAAATCATATTGTGATGTAACTGGTGATTTACACCCCTGACACAAATGATCAATTTGTGGGATAAGTTTCTTTTAAAGTGAGTAAAATCATGACAAACTTTTAATAAACTACAATAACCAGAAGAATAACTTTTTTGATTAAACATTTTCACATTAACCCTCTAAAAATTACATAAGATGAGATCTGACTTTGTCATGAAGTGCCACCACAACCAACCAGATTAACATCCAGCCAGATGCTAAACTAAAAACTGTATGTTGAAATGTCAGGTTGAAATCTTCACAAATTCAGTGTAACACAGGGTCAGTAATTAATATACAAATGATCTCATCATGGGTGAGGTTTCCTTTAAAGGAATAGTCCCAACATTTTGGTAAATATGCTTTATTGTTTTTTTCCAATGAGATAATGAGATGAGAGGTTGATATCTAACTTTACATGCGCGTGTCATGCAGCACTGATTATTCCTGATTTGGTGTTTAATCATAATCAACAAAAGACTAATCACCTGACTCCGTTCCCTTGATTTTGGCACCGACAGCAGCTTGATTGAGTCGTTTATAGTGTGAAGTACGACAGGAAGCAGACGAGAGAAACCTGACAGGGATTTGGGGAAATGCGTGAGTTCAGTCAGCGCTGAGCGTGTACTGTAGCTTCACATAAAGTGGACAGGTGTGTAGTAGAGCAGGTGTGATTCAGTTTATTTGTGGCTTGTGTTTTCTCACCCTGTCAGTAAATATGTTAGCATATAAGGGTTACATCCCACCAGAGATACAAATAGGGATCTCACAGATCAGCTCGTGCAGCAGGAGTGATTCAGAATGGAGCGTGAAGGCCTGCAGAGTGATCTCACCCACAGAGATCAAACCTCGCTGTCATTTACCTGCAACAAACGGCAGCGAGGGCGGGAGACAAGGCTTCTGTTAAGATGTTCACAGCTCTCTTCCTTAGACAGCTTGTTGTCACACGAGGGCCTCGCACACACACGGCTCACATGCCTCACCTGTTGTCGCTTTTTAATTTCAGAGCAAGGTGACGGCCAGTCGGTGCTGTGAAAATGGCAAACTGCGAGGTGACAGTTTGCCTAAATCTGTCAGTTGTGTCAGAGTGCGGAGAAGGTGGTGGATTTTCATCACTGGCAGGTTGTTACCAAAGAAGGTGGATGATTTGTGTGTGTGTGAGTGTGTGTAAATGCATTTTGCTTCTCAGTTTATTTCAAATCCTCCACAGATGCTTTTCAAACACACACACGTAGGTCTAACATGCATACTACCACATTTCCTGTTTGAATCCAGCTGGATTCCTACACAACAGAGAGGAAGGTGTTGATGTCATCCTACATCACATACAGTATAATCCCCCTCTGTGTTCCCATGGCAGCATGTGGAAGAATTAATTCCTTGGAATAACTGGAATTCCATCGTAGGCGGGAATCTGATGCCAAATCAGAGCAGTGGTTGGTTCCTGTTGAAAAGTGGGTCGCAGGTCCATTCTGAATGAGCGGCAAGTGACTTGCAAACGTGTCACGTTTTTACAAACATGTAAAAAACACTTTTTATTTTTAAGGATGGTGAATTTTTTCAGCACAGAGCTTTTATTTTGAAGTGCTGTTTCCTGCTCTGATACTTCATGGAGTATTCATTCAGGCTCCTACACAGACACACGTGACACGAGTTGACAAAGCCCCTCCTCACCATGCTGGCTGTGTTTACAATGTAGGACTGTTGGGGCGGGTGTAAATCCAAACAAACCAATCACGTCTTGTCTTTTGACAACTGACAAGTGGCTCAGCCTCACACACCTCATCCCTCTCCTCGCAACACTGCGTCACTAACAGCTGTTAGCCGCTGTTAGCTGTCATTCTCCTTCAGCAGCTCTCTTCACCTGGGAAAAGCTACCCCGATGTTGACCCTCGTTTTTTTTAAAATTGCTGCCATGTTGTCTTTTTGCCTTTTTTCAAATGCACCGGCACTTGTGACTAGCCTGCTTGCTGCTGCTTTTCGTCACTCTGCCTGCAGGCGGAAACCGGAAACCGACAAGTGAAAACGCGAAAGGCGATTCCGTATTTCTCAAGTATGTCTCTGTACGTACCTGTATTTTCAAGATGGTGCACGTACATGATGAGACACCGGTCGCAATGTATATGTAAATGAGAATTTCAGAGCTTAAGGACGTACTTAGATACGCTGATGGAGGTAAATACACATGTGCTAGGACACACTTTTGACTGCAAAATTTGTTTGTCTCAAAGAACAGCTGAAATTGTCACACATAGTGCCTTTAAGTCAAATTATGATGTGTTCAAGCTGTTCAGACAGATTGCCGTCTGGATGGAGGTAAATTGTAACGTTCTCATCATGCGTTCAATGTAATCTTGTAAAATATATTGAATAAATACAACTGTTTGCACAGCAACATAAAGTAGATATTTAAGAGGAAGTTATGATACAGTACATGTAATAAAAAGACTTTTGAAGCTGTTTTTTGAGTTTTTCATGTGAAAGGTTTTGTTGATGGTCGTTTAATTCATTTGTATGATTGAATTTGTGCTCATTTAAAGGTAGTGTAATGGGCTAAATGACTGTTGGTTGTTTTTAGAGTGTAGATTTCTTTGTTTCCCTGGCACAAAAAGAGGAACAAATAACAACAAAAACAACTGAAACACCATAGCAGCACCCGGTGGGTGTATCCCTAATCACTGTTAGAGTTACTGGCCCCTCATGTTGTTTTGTCACCGTCTCTGATAACACTAACTGAAGGAAACACACACTGATTTCTAACAGTTTTGAAATGAGCTTTTACTGAAATGCTAAATTGTGTAGCAGTAACAGAACCATAAAAACATTTAGTGTGTCCAGACTGTTTGTGTTAAAGGAAATGGTCCGTTTTAACGAATACAATCGTGTGTGTCTCTTCCAGTGTTTACTGGCAGCATTTATGTAAGTAAAGAGGGCATCATCAACACAACACCCTGCCTGGTGAGCAGCATTAAGATGGAGAGTGGTGTGTTTGTCTCTGGCGTCTCTCCTCTTATCAGTGTTGGAGAGCCCATTCACACTTTGTGCCATAATGAAACTCAGCTGTTGGATTTCGCTCACAGGAAGTCATCAGATCTTAAAATATAAACTACCCGCTGAACAGAAGTGTGATGTTGAAAACTTTTTCGAGTCTGACTAACTTTCCTCTATTGTCTTGTTGGGTCCATCATATCCCAGCTGCGTTGATACTCAAAGTTGTCACAGTGAAATTTAAGGTGTGCTGATGGATTCACGTCATCAGCTCATGCATTACAAGTTAACGTTCCACCTTAAAAGTTGCCGGCAGTCGGCCCAGTGAATGAAGTTATTTCTTTCTCTTTCATTTTATAGTTGTAGTTTACTGATGTATGAACAGAGGTTACATAAAGCCAGAGTGACCGTCCTCTACTGACCAATCAGACTGCAGGGTTTCTAGCTCCACCTTTTAGTAGCAGATCTGTGTGCTAGGTACCAACAGAGGGGGGACCAAACATGGGGACGCTAAGGACGCTGCTGTTGGGACCATCCACAACTTTCACTGTGGAGACAGAAACAATCATTGAGCTGACCTGAACAGGACTGCTAGGTGGAAACAGGGTTTTTGTGACACATCCAACAGAGGATTTTCACACAGATTTCTCAGCACCAAATGGTACACGAGCAATGTAGCTGGTGAAAACAGTGAAGCGTTTAGCAGCTAAAGAGAAGCTAAAGTCAGAGCTAAAAGGAGTGAGACTTTACAACCATTCCTGCTCAATATGCACATAAAACACTGTTTGCTAATAAGTTCATTGTATGAACTTTAGCAGGTGATCAATATGTCTGTTGTTTTTACAGCTGGGGGCAACAATTAATTAATGCAGCTTTAAAATGCAGCTATGGATTAATTTTGTTATTGATTTTTGTGTTGGTATTTTCATTAAATACCACCTACTAAGAAGCCAAAGATGTTTAATTTTTAATGGTCGAGAACAGTAATTCTGTAAAGACTCTCCTCTCAGAGTGTTTATATGATTTCCCTGTGAGGTTGCCAGTTCTACAGACTTTCTCAACGAATGCTGTCAAATTTCTTCATGAAGTCAATGACGTTGATGTACAGGGTCACATTCCATTCCAGACGCCGCTCAGTGATGTTGTGAAGAGCGAATATCAAGTCAGAGCGACCCCTGGCCTCACCCTCGCTGTCAGTGCAAACTCCTCTTCATCTCTCTTTCTCTCACTGAGCTCTGCTCTCTTCACATCAGTCATCAGTCTCAATCCAGTCGTATGTTTTTCTCCAAGAAATAATCAAAGTTCTTCTGCAACTTGTGAATTTTACTTATTATTATTGACTGGCATTTCATTTATGAAGGAAACAAGCCTGTCTGTATTTGTCTACATTTTTGAGACTGAGTAGAGACAGAGTCGAGCTGAGCAGAGCAAAGTTTCTGAGAGTAAAGCAGATGTTGTTGATAATGTAAAGCAATGTTTGGAGAATTATAGGGCTGCCGTAAAACCGTACTAATGAACCTTCATTAATATAATATATATATTATATTTTCTCTCCAAATGCACGTCACACACTGAGCGAGCCGCTCGCCTGTTAATGACGCTGTGGACTAATGGGCATGTAGCTACTTCCATGTTTCACATGATGTTTGTAGTTGACCAAAGACCTCCTGATAGAGTTTCACGCTTTTTTTCTGCGACTGAGCGACCAATGAAATCTTGCTGATTTCTGGTCGACTAATGTTCGGTCGACTGTTAGGGGGCAGCCCTAGAAAATTATTTGAATGAAATGACTTTAAAAAACAACTTTTTAAGCCCTGTCTGATCAGGCAGCTGTCTGATTGTCTGTACCGGCATGTGTTGGTCTGTGTCATTTCAGTGCGTTCAGTTTGGGAAATGAAAAAAGATTATTATTGAATCATATTATTTAATACAGCAGATAAAATAAACTGTATGAAATTAATTTACAGGTTCCATGAACTCCATATGATGTGAATTGTGAATTTATATAAATATGAATTATGCAAAAGTTTTTATAAATATTTTATTCTCTCAGTGAAATGAGCATGTGACCTGAAGAACTGGAGTTATTAAGTCCAATCAGAATTAGAGGAGTTAAAAATCAATATGATACCCGACCCTAATGATAATCAATAGTCTGTTATTTGCAGGAAAGCCCTTGGTGATTAATGCACCAGCTCCCATCATGCCCAGAGTGTAGCAGACCCACAACACCATTACATTGGAGGCTTTTCCTGTAACCTGCAGCTTACCGCAGTGAATCCGTCTGAAATGAAATGAAAACATGAAACATGGGCACATTTTAGTTCTCGTGCAGAAGGCTTTTGATCCTGATCCATCCTTTTACTGCGGCTTCCAGGCAGCCGCTGCTATTTACTGTATGTGTCGGCGTGTCTCTGGTGTACTGGGATCTGTCCGTGTGAGCGGTGTCTTGACGGTTCTTTGCTCCCTCTGTTGTACAAACTGGGCTGTTTTGGTGATAAAGGAATTTCTCCCTGTGGGAACAATAAAGTGTTATCAGGCCTGTTTGTTATTCTCAAACTGTGAATATATATTCTCTCATTCATTTGCATTTTTCACACATATTTGGTCTGTTGTGGTGTTTTTAACACTTCTTGTATTTGTACTGTATGAATCAGTCTTTTCTTTTTATTAATAATAACAGTGTTAGTTTTTATGGCTCCTTAACAGTGATAGCTGTGGCCACAGGCATTATGTTTTTGTTGTCCGTCTGTTCATCCATTTGTCCATCCTTCCATCCCATTCTCCTGAACTTGTGAGAACGCTGTAAGGGAATTTCTTCTAATCTGGCACAAACGTCCACTTTGAGTCAAGAGTAATTTTAATTGAATTTTGTGGTCAAAGGTCGTTGTGACCTCATGAAACATTTTTTTGCCATTACTCAAGAATTCACACACTAATTCTGACCAAACTTGACACAAATGTCTAACAGGATAAAATAATGAAGGTCAAAAGGTCAAAGGTCAGCTTGACTGTGACATCATCATGTTTTAACGTCATATCTCAGGAACAGAAGGGGAGACATTTGGTCAGATACTGAATTGGTGACTCTAATCTTGAAACTGTGCTGATTGTATAGATCTTCTGTGTGTGAAGCACAGTGTGCTACAGTGTGTGTTGGGCGGAGTCATACAACCACAGAGTGGACTGGTGGGCGGAGTCATACAACCACAGGGTGGACTGGTGGGCGGAGTCATACAACCACAGGGTGGACTGGTGGGCGGAGTCATACAACCTCGGCATGGTGATTTGAGTTTTCAGTTGATTGCATCACCGTTTTAATTGTATTTGTGACAGGAGCTGACGCTGACACACGGGAACAGATTATGTAACTGAACCTTTTTACTAATAACTGTGTACTGTTAGGTAACATCCCAAAATACAGAATCCGTTATGTGAGAACACAGTGGGGACTTTTGGGGCCCTGAAGGGACAAACTGTGAATATCACAGGATCAAAGGATTGCTATAATTAAGTCTTATTAATTCCAAATTTTGGGATCACCTCCAGATTGCATCCCTCCTGGAATCACTGACACCTGTATGCTGGCAACATAACAATTTGGAGATGATCATCAGCGGCAGAGAATAAGAGGAATCCTTTGAAAGAGTTTCCTGCGGCCACAACGATTACAGATAAAACTGCTCTCAGCTGAATAACTGTTTCCTTGTTTTTTTTAAAGAGTCTCTTAAAGCTAAATGGTTCTTGATAATGTGCCGCTGAACTCAAATCAAATCAGGGGCTTTTTAGAAGTAGACGCTGTCAGGAAGCAGCGGTCCATTAGAGCATCCGTTTTTATTCTGATAACACACCATTCGACTCCAATCAAGTGATTTTAGAACATACTGTACAATTTATGCATCTCATCGTACACTTTAATGCTGCTCCTCTTAAATATTCACAGAAATCAAACCTCTAACACAGGTTTGTTTTGTTTGATTTTTCCACTGCTTTTTATTGTGCGTGTTCCTTTGTTTCCACTCCTCATTAGAGCTCTTTGTTTTAACTTTTTATTTCATTTAGTTTGGTACAGCTGATTTGAAATAGATGAAAATTGGCTGAAAGAAAAGAACAGATTAGATTATGAAAACTACTACTTGCTGTCTTTTTTATTGGTGGTTTGTAATTACTTTGAGGAACCCTTGCTGATCTGATCTTCATGGGAGAATAAAATGAGCTCAGGCTGATGTACTCCTCTGTATTTCTCCTCAGAAATGTGAGAAACCTTGTTACTGCTCACATTGGTTATAGAAGCTCCGGCCTTCATAGCTGCAGCACTGCGGTTATTGAGGCTGATGAAGTGAAATGTGAATGAATGACAGAAACACTGAACGATAACCAACCTGATGAAGGTCTCTGCAGTGAAACACTGTTCCTGGTAACGACGCTGTAGTCGCAGAGTTCAAGAGTTTACAGTCGTCTCCGTCTCTCCTGTCACGGGTCCTCAGGTGAGCTGGAGCTCTGCTGCTCAGTGGACTCGATGCCAAAACCTGTAGGGTGTTAGACATCATGCACAGTTCATGATTTTGTTCTGTGACAACTGTACGGGGGTGAATTTTTTTATAACTCGTGTTTAAAGCCATAGTTGGTAATGTTGGAGAGCTAGCAAGACTGGAAAGTGTCACCTCCTCTAAGCTCCCCCCCCTCCTGTCCAAAGCCACGGCCCCACAAGCTTGAACACGCATCCTGCAGTAGGACTCAGACTCAGCAGGGCAGAGGAGAGCCGAGTAAAATAACAAATCCCCCCGAAGCAAACCTGTCCAACAGAAAGACAGCAACCTCTGCATCGCTTTTCTGGCCCTTCAGCTCCCTCAGTTGTCTCCACCGTTCAAAAGCTGCACCGATGTTGACTCTGGTTTGTCCTCTTGCTTTATCCAAAGCCTTTTCGTCACAGCCTATTCTGCCTCTGACTTTTCTTTCTCAGCCTGTTTAGCGGCCGAGCCGTTACAAGTGACGCTGGAAGTGGTACTTTTGGCTGCATTTTCTCTGCCATTGTTCAGCAAACTCCTGCTAACTCTGTATTTCTGCTGAGGAGTGTGCTGAATATTTCCGGCAACGGTGACACGTGAGGAGTGCACGCAGGGAGGAGGGAGGGACGGAGGAGGGCTAATGTGTTCCTTTTTCTGAACACATTATGTGTTGTCTACTCTGAGGATGGAAGGACCATTTCACCCAGTATAACAGGAAGTGTTTCTGAACAGGATTACCAACTATAGCTTTAAATCTTATTAAGGCCTAAAATTGTGCATTAATTAAGGGCGTGGTCACTTTGAGTGACAGGTGGCGCCATCTCGGGTGGCTAACTAGCTGCTGGCTGTCTGCTCGGCGTCATCTTAGGTAATTCGCAAGTCATTGAACCTGACCTTTCAGCCGTGTTTGTGCCTTTTGGGTATTTTGTTTCGTGAGGCAGCTGGCACCAAGCAGGAGTGTAAGTGGGAGCAGCCAACACCACAGGGTTAGTCAAAGTAGAGTAGCTTGTTAGCCTAGCTTGTTAGCCTTAGCTAACTAGCAGCTTCGAGCGAGATGGGCATGTTGAAGTGACCAGGCTTCATTTGGCCCGCCTCTTTGCCCATTTTTGTTTGGCCGGGTGTTGGGCGGAGTCAGACACTGCCAAGATGGCGACAGCCAGAGTTGCCTGCTTTGAGCTTCAAACCCGCTCCTCAGAAACCAATGGGTGATGTCACGGTGACTACGTCCATATTTTTATACAGTCTGTGGTTTGTGTCTTTTTTGTGCCCCATTGTTTCTTTGCTGTTATCTGAAGTGTCTTTGTGGTTATTTTATATGTTTGTGTTACTCTTTGCTGTCATTTTGTGTCTCTTTGTAGTTGTTTTGTGTATCTCTTCGTGGTCTTTTTGTCTGTCTTTGCTGTTGTTTTATATTTTTGCCTTCATTTTTGTCTCTGTAATGGTTTGACTGTCTCTGCATTCATTTTTATCTTTGTGGTCATTTTGTGTCTCTTTGCTGTCATTTTTAAATGTCTCTTTGTAGGCATTTTGTGTCTCTGAAGTCATTTTATGTGTCTTTGTAGTCACTTTGCCTGTCTTTGTAGTTGTTTTACTGACTCAGCAGTTTTTATCTCTGTAGTTGTTTTGTGTCGTTCACCATCTCTATGTGTTCATTTTGTGTTTCTTTGCTGTTGTTTTATGTCTCTTTGCATTCATTTTGTGTGTCTTTGTAATGATTTCACTATCGATTTGCAGTCGTTTTCATCTTTGTAGTCTTTTTGTGTCTCTTTGTGTTGTTTACCATCTCTTTGCTGTCATTTTGTGTGTCTTTTGAGTCGTGTTGTCCCTTTGTGTCTTTTCATAGTTTTGCAGTTTCTCTGTTGTTGTTTTTTGTCTTTCTGCTGTTTTTACTGTTTTTGTGTCTTTGCAGTCGTTTTTTTTTCCACTTTGTGGTTATTGTTTGCATCTTTGTAGTTTGGTGTCTTGGTCTCTTTGCAGCTGTTTTATGTCTCTTTCTGGTCATTTTCTGTATCTATGTGGCTGCTTTGCATTTGTTTGCTGTTGTTTTCTCTTTATAGTCATTTTGAGTGTCTTTGTTTTTTGTTGTCATACATTTTTTTTTGTGTTTCACTTTCATTGTAGTCCTTTTTATTTCTGTGCTGTTTTATGACTCTGTGGTTCTTTGCAGTCGTTTTGAGTAATTATCCTGTCTCTTTTCTGTTTGTAGTCTTTTTATATCTCTTTTTAGTTTTTTGAGTTTCTGTGCTGTTTATTGACCCTGCTCAGTGACGTGGAGCGTCTTTGCGGTCGTTTTGTGTCACTAATCGTCTCTGTCATTTGTCTTTGTAGTTGTTTTTCATCTCTTTATAGTCGTTTGTGTTTTTGTGCTGCTTTATGACTCTGTGTGGTCATTTTGTGTCTTTGTTGAAATGATAACAGTCACTTCAAACATAGACACAGTAGTGTGGGCTCCTTGAAGCCTCGGACCCCCTGGATAGTGCTCAGTTTTCCCTATCGGTTATCTTACTGTGATCACACAGCGAGACATAAGCATGTCAGTGCTGATCCTCTGTGATGTCTGTGCATGTGGAAATGTGTCTGTAGAGATTTAACAGCATTAAATGGCCTCCATGTTCACTTCTTTGGCCTTGTGAGGATTCAAATACTGACTGTACGTGCATCATTTAAATGCAGCTCAGATAGTTGTGTTAACATTTCAGCCATTAGCTCGCGGCCTCCTCCATTATGCACAGTTATCATTATTAAAAGATTCTTTCAAACATCTTTTGTGGCTTCTAATGGAAGAAAGTACCTCTAATGCATCGCAGCACATCTCTCAATCAGCTGTTAGGAAAGCATCTAATTTTCTTAGATGGCCCTCATTCTCTATCTGGCCTTTAATGCCAGAACACAAATACTGATTTCATTAGGTTTCTAAGGAGAGTCCAATATGGCAGATTGTACTGTGAAAATTGGAACTAGACTTTGTGCATTTGTGCTTTAATAGCTCCATTATGCTCCTGTAACTTTTTAATGACAATACCACCGCCAGGGAAAGTGACGTTATGAAATACAAGTTGACATGAAATAAAAGCATCATCAGGAAAAATGACATTATGAAATAAAGACAGACTGTTGAAATGAAAGTGACATTTTCATAATGGCTAAAACTCACCATGAAAATGAAAGCGGAGTTTTTCTCATTTCTTCAATTATTTTACAGATTTTATATCTTTTACACGATTTATCCATATTCTTATTATTTCTGTATATCCTTTTTACATATTTTATATGAAACACTGGGCGTCCATACTGTTGGGCAGCAGACAGATTATCAGTTGGCACGACGGCTGTTATTAGATCTATAACAGTTACCCTTCGATGATCGCCAATAGTTAAAAGTCTTTGTCATGTGCTGATTTGATTACATTTCTTGATGGAAGTTTGTTGCACATGATGTGTTCAGTGACCAGAGATAATTCCTGCTTTTGCTTTGATAAATGTAATTTTATTTTGTTTTTTAAAAGAAAACATGCCTTTCAAGCCTGCTTGTAGGTTAAAGGGTTCTGAGGGCATTTGAAATAAATACAAAATACAATGATTAAAAGTTGAAGGTCCCTCCTCTTTGCCAATAAATATAAATCAATCAATCAATAAATAAGTAAATAAGTAAATTACTGCCCCGTGATGGTATGCCTCCGCCCCCCTAATATAATGGTAGGGGAAACACTGAAATGTCATCACTTCATTATTTTATGCCGTTAGACATTTGTCTTTGCCTTCATCTGCATGTTTCAAAAAAGCAGCCAGTTTAGTCAGAATTAGTGTATGGATTCTTGAGTTATGGCCAAAAACATGTTTTGTGAGGTCACACTAACCTGAACCATTGACCTCAACCATCAGATCCTAGTCAGTTCATTTTTAAATCCAAGTGGACGTTTGTGCCAAATTTACTAGTCTGTGATACTAGACAGGTGAGTCTACATCATTAAGTCCAAGATGATGTTTGTGCTAAATTTGAAAAAAATTCCCTAAACGCGTTCTTGAGATATTGTGACAAACCAAAAACATAATGCCTCTGTCGAGAGGCGTAAAAACTACTTCCTCCCCAGTGCGTAAAATATTATTTGGAGTGCCTGCCTTGTTTTGCACCCCCACCCCCTCATAAACAAGGAACAGCCCCTAAACTGTTTGAAACTTGGTGATTATGTCCTCGACCTTCACATCCTGCCATCAGTAGTGTTGAGTCTGTCCTAACAGCAGAATCATCAGTGAGTCTCTAATGTGTCCAACACTTCTGTGCTATAGTGTGTGTGTGTGTGTGATGACACAGTTACTGTATCCGCCTCTAGAGGCCGCCAGGGGACATTTGTAGACCTTACAGCTTTCTAACTTTATTCTACACATCACAATGTGTCCATTTCCAACAACTCATCGCCTCCCAAAAATTAGCATTTCTTTCTAGTGTAGCTTCTCAGAAGTTTTCCCAAAGATTCAGACGCTTCCCCTGAGAGTTAATCAGACGAGCCGCGGTGGTTTCAGCGAGCATACAGTCGAAACTTCTGCAACGGGTTCATCTGCATGTTTCATAAAAGCAGCCCAAAACTAATTACATGTCCTGTTGCGAACTTCCTCCTCGTTCCCCCTGTGAGCCAGGAATGTGTGACCTTTAATGACTCTAGCCTGCCCCCGGCTCCGTACGTGATTACAGAGAGCTAGTTATCCTTGAATCCTGGGTGTTAAATCTCTCTTCTGCGGCGCCCCATGTTGTTGTGTTTTCAGGCAAAGGATTTTATCTGAGAGGAGCAGGATGATGGATATGGTCCATTCCCAGGATCCCCTGCCCAGGGAACGTATCATCAGTGTCAGCCTTTGATAGCAACTCAAGGTGATGGGTGTCAAGGTCTAAAGCGGCGGCGGGAGGGAGGAAGGTGTGGGATCAGAGCAGTAATGGTGTCCTCATCATGACGGAGTCTGCCTGTGGCTCATCACGGCCTCGCTCTGTGGCCGGACATCACTTAGCTGTGGACTCTGTACGCTGTTAAGGAGAAGGTGTCATTTTTAATACTCCTTTGTGTCTGTGACAATTAAACCATGAATCTGACACTTTCATCACACACACACATACACACACACACACACGCACACGAGCAGGAAGTTTAGTGTCTGGCCCAAGGACACTTTGATGGAGCACATGGCTGCTGATGGATGCAACACTGTCTGTAACAGACTGAAGTGAACCTGCGGCTCATCTCGTCCCACAGGACAGACTCTGCTTCAGTGTTTTATATTTGTACACCTACAGTTTGTTATTATCTCAGAGCAGTCTGACGTCCTCCATGCAGATCTGCTGAGCACTACAAACACACAAGCTCTCTAATAACAACAGTCTGAGCCCAGCGCCAGTGATGATGCTGTCGAACAAATCCTACGATGAAACATATTCAGTTACCACCCTTTTTTATTAACAATAAAAACAGACTAAAACTAAATAAAATAGCCAATAAAAGAAGCAGTATGTCAGAATGTACTATATACTAAATGTACTAAAACTCTCAGACCTTTTCTGCTTGTAAGACATCAAAACAACATCAGTATCCATGATAACTGTACACAACACAGATGGCGACAGCTGTCGCCTCTATAACTACAATTTCAGTGACAAAAGCAAAACTAAAAGGTCCCAACTTTTTGTTGACTAACACTAAACTAAAACTAACAAAATGAAATGACTAAAAGTTGACTTAAATGAATATATATTTCGTGAAAAGACTGTTGCCAAGATAAACACTGCCGACATTAACTCCAGAGATGAATTCATTTTGGGTCAAATTTAGTTAACTTTAAGGACAGATTCACATTTTTGTCAAGGCAGCATTCATGTACTTTAGTAAACAAGGTAACGTTGCTAACGACGGATCGGAAATGTGCTAAAACATTTTTTGTCGACACTGGATATCAAACAGAAGTCAGAGACTGTGTCGTATTAAGTGTCTGTGAGCTGTAAATTCACCACTTCTTCGCAGAATTGACGGTCATGTTATCTCAGAGCCTGATGGTGCAGAGTCTCCTCCTCTGTGCTGCTGCATTGTGTCTGCAGCTGTCTGTACCAAAGTACACTGCACACTGACAAGCAAAACACACAAAAACAATCAACGGCTCAACGTCGACTGAGGCGTCTCTGACCGATGGTTAGAAGAGGCAGCCTGCATATACGCTGCCTGTTTTTAGGTGCATGTGGATAAGATGTGTTTTTGAAGATGCAGTGTGGTGACGGCATAGATATATCATGAGACATACCCTATACAACGTGGACCTGCCAGTGTGCTTTCAATCCGCCTTGGACCCATTCATAGAGAATCCAGTCTGCAGCGTAGGTCTGACACTTCACTGATAAACCAGAGAGTTGTAGAGTTTCTGTCTTTGTGTCTTTAAATGCGTGTTTACTGCACACGTGGCCTTGATCACTGTAACAAAGGGGAAACACTAGGTTCAAACACAAAGTTAAAACTTATTTATTAGTGGATGGTTTTTATAATACATGGTTTTATGACCCTCAGCACCCCCTTCTTTCCACACTCGTGCTATGCGCAAAATAATAAGAATATTAATTAGAATATCTAAAACCATGTCTGCATTTTTTAGTGCTAAACTTTTTGAAAAAGCCTCACTAAACCTTCAACTTCTGTAGCACAGTGCGCTGTGCAAAAAAAAGTTAATGCACAGCTCTGTACAGCCATTTAAATGTGTAAAGAAACTAATGTGACAAAAAGGTGACACTGACTATATGTTACGGCACTAAAAGGTGTAGTGATAAAATGTCGCTGCACCTAAATGAACCAGTGAGGCGCACTCACTGTATAAAAGTCAATGTGGAGCTGCGTGTACGTCTGAACACTGAACAGTTTTTGATAAATGTTCTTCTGTCCAACCTGTCTGTGAGGAGAACACGTCATAATGTGATTTCACAGGACAAAATCTACTGACCTGGTTTTAATGCAGAAATACATTCCTGCGTTCAGTCAAAGCTAATATGAAGCTTCAGCAGTCCGAGTTATTCAAATCAATCATCTTTAGAAGTTATTCTTTTTGTACTTAATTCCCTCTTTGTAGGACGATTCCTCCGTCGGCTCAGCATGGGAACTCAGTCGGGGGAAACAAAGAGGGAATTTGAGACTAAACCCACTGTAACTTTGTGAGAAACCCTCTTGATTTGAATGACTCAGACTGCTGAAGCCTCACATGAACTCCAGTTTTACTTAATAATGTATTTCTGCACGGAGTGAGGACTGTGCTTTCTGTCCCCATCACTTTAATTGGAATTGTGTTAAGAAGGGACGCTTCCGCGGCCGCTATGGACAGGAAGAATGATTACAGCTCCTGAAAGCTGTTTGCAAAGCTTCACATCGGATACTAAATGGACCTTGTAGTGAGATTGTTTTCTGACAAATTCATAGTTTTCTCCATAGATTTATTGTGTTTCTGACATTGTTCCTTTTCTCTTATCTGAGCATCTGTGTAAAGTTGACTCTATTATAGATGGAAGTTTTGTCTCTAAAATAAAAGATGAGAGTTTATTTGAATAGTGTCTGATAAACACAGAGAGTTCAACAAGTGGTTGATGACATCCAGAGAATAAACTAATCAGCTCATATTTGATTTGTAATGAAGTCTGAATATGGACTCTAAATACAGATGTTGAGAGCATTATAGAGTTCAGCCACATCAGGACATTAGGTCACTAATAACAACATGATTCATTACCTGTCAGAGTCTGTTTCAGTTTGTCTTTCAGCTGCTCACAATAATTATGATTGTGTTGAATTAGTGAGGAATTCCAGATGGGACAGTTTGTCCAAAGGAGGGTTTGAGAAACGGCCAAAACAAGTTGTACTTAGCAGTCTTGAGTTTGCAGATGTAAAACGTTTCATTTCTTGAGACGTGGTGCTGGTTTGAGTTCAGCTTTTCTGCAGCTGAACTATTTTATTTATGGAATTTTGTACGTTCTTCCCCCTCAACCCACAGAGATGTACAGTAGTGGCTAGAGTACTGACAGACTGAAGTTCCTTGGCCACTTAGTCTGCAAGGTGTCTCAGTTTTGACTCATGTTTCTTTTGTGAAGATCCTGGATGTCATATTTCTATAAATGCTCACCATATTACCCATTATTAAACACTGCATAAGACGATCAAAAAGGTATTACGATCAAAACCCACACAGACTTCATGTCGTCTTCATGTGCACTAAACCACCTCGGAGCTCCATACCTGTCTTAAATAACTTATGCCTGTATTCTGACACAGAAATAAAGTCATTATAAGCTTCAGCATAGTCTACCATGATACACTATTCAAAATATACAGAATCTTAGATATTATCAGAACCTATATGATACGTCATAACACTCGTCAACACTTGCACAACAGGCGGGGTGTGTTTCTCATCCGCAGAGCTCCAGACTGCTACTTTTTAAACACAGTTTGCGACCATGGAGCACCGCTGCTCCTTGCAGATATTTTTAATATATTTCCTGCCATGTTTCCTGCTCACAGTGAAAAAAAACCCAACACAATTTAAAGGTGCTGCAACAATAGTTTAACTTTGTGCTAACTGCTAACAGCTAACACAACACAACAAGATCATCAACACTTCCTGCCCGAGACGAACTGGGTGCTTCAAAGTATTTGGTGAAACTGTGCTGATTTTAGATTTATAGTACTGGATTAAAATACACACAAATGTATGGGAGGAAAAGTGTACTTATTTAGGGAATGTGGTCGAGCAAAAGTGAAAGTTGACAGAGATACAAAAACTCAACTTAAGTACAGATACTCTGAAATTTCACTTTGGTACATGACACCACTGGGTATAAATGACAAATGTAGCAGAGTTAAAAGTAGCTTACTAGCAAAAATATACTTGAGTAAAGAGTGCAGCTTAAAAAAATACTTTTCCCTTAAACAAAAGCAGTTTTACTCCTGTATGTTACCAGTAATGCTTCACTCCCCACGCATGGAGATAGAGATGCACTGAAAGTGACGTTAAAGGCAGAAAATCAGTTTCCACATGAATTGAATATCTCGGGCACATTTCAGGCAGCGAATGATAAACAGCCTTTTTCATCTAACCAGATTTATAGAGTTATATGGGTTTCAGCTGACAAAAGCAGTATTCAAATGCATTGTCTCCCATTGTGATGCGGAGCGGATACGCTACTTCTGGAAGAGATTTGCAAGAATCACTGTCCATTGTGATGCAGGCTTGTTTCTATCAATCTTTATCAGGCTTACAGCTCCTATAAATACTGCTAGCCTTAAATAGCAATTTGCCAGTTTGATCAGTTAAGAGCTTTTGACAGCAATGTCATTGAGCAACTTTAGCGAGATGCAGCGGGGATCACTCCGCTGCCCTCATTGATACTGTACTCTGTTGGTGGGATTAGCTTCAAATCCTCTCCCTCTCTAAAATCCTCTGTGGGGAGCGCAGTCATTGAACCTGCTGTAACGGAGCCCTCTTCTATTTTTATTCCTTTTGCTCTTAGTCAGCCTTGGTGCGAAACATCAAAGCACATTTTTCGTTCAGCAAAAGGAAAACCAAACCTCTCATATATAACTGGTTCACAGCTGAATTAATTATTCATTCAGATTACCGTTCACCAGCACCAACAACAGGAAGATAGGACGAGACACACAAACACGAACACAAATTCTCTCAAAGTGCTTCAGAAAAGTGAAGGGCAGATAATGAGAGCGTGTTTTCCGTCTGCTTAAAAAGCTCTCACCTCCCAAAAAAACTGCCCGACAGAGCACAATGTGGAGGTTTACTGCACGGTCCGACTCCAAGGTGTTTTCAAGCAGATTAGTTGGTGTTTTGAAGCAGATAAGAATACAGATTAGCAGACTTTCTCTGAGGCAGAGTTAGGAGTTCAAGCCGGTAGTGTCTCCGACGCGTAATTGGGCTTCTGGCAAGACAAACAACATCATACAGCCTCGCAATCAATGAGGTACAGATATGCAAAGCACATTTGAATTAAACAATGCAAAGTGCTGCAGGTGGAGGTAATGGTGTGGTCTATCAGGGACATTTAAACAGGATTAAAGCACATAAAATGGATGAGTCGACAGCTCCTCAATGGACACAGTTTTAACTGTGAGTTTGTCAGAGACAGAAAGTACCATTATTTAAACCATTAATGCTGAACAACAGCTGAACGAGCAATTTAAAGGTCCTGTAGGCAACATTCAGAGGTCATCTTGTTCCATGTGTGATGTATAAAATTACTAGATCACCAACATCAAGTATAAACAGTCACATAGTTTTTTAGCACGTTTTGGTTCTCTCGCACATTAAGAAAGACTTACGAACATGATACATCACACACGCTCCTCTGCTTGTCCACATCACTGTCTCCTGAGCGATAGCGTGTGAGCACACAAGGTGCGTCTCTCATCGGCAGGGCTCCACACTGCTTCCATTTAGTCACATTTTGTGACCATGGAGCACCACTGCGACCTGCAGATAGTACCATTATATGAGCTGTAGAGCTGTTTGTTTAAAGGTGCCACGAAAACAGGTTAACTTTCCGCTAACTGCTAACAGCTAACTGTCGAACAGAAGCTTTACATCAACACTTCCTCCCTGAGATGAGCTGGGTGCTTCAAAATAAAAGCACTAATGGTTTTGTTTTGATTTATTTAACTATACAGGACTTTATTTTACTTTATTATACCTTTATTTCATCTAATATTTCTTTATTTCAGTCGTGTGCAGTAGGTAGGCAGTAGCAGTGACTGAAGGACATTATGTTTTTGGGCTGTCTGTCCGTCTGTATGTACGTCTTCATTCTTATAACACAATGTCTCAAGAACGCCTTGAAGGAATGTTTTCAAATTTGGCACAAACGTTAAGGTGACTGTGACCTCACAAAACATGTTTTTGGCTATAAATGAAGAATTCATAAATTAATTCTGACCAAACTTGACACAAATGTCTAACAGGATAAAATAATGAAGGTCAAAAGGTCAAAGGTCAGCTTGACTGTGACATCATCATGTTTTAACGTCATATCTCAGGAACAGAAGGGGAGACATTTGGTCAGAGGTCCTAGTCCCACAGTGAGAAAAATAAATCATGTTTAGAAAACAAACATTTTGAAGCATCGATAATCGTTTTATCAGCGAATCTTCCTTTAAATCAGAATCAAATTAAATCCTGTCTGGAGATTCCCAGCCCTAGTTTTTAATGATAAAATGTTCAGTTGTTTTTTAGATTAACTTCAGCATGTGTTTTAGATTTTAATATTATAATACAAACACAGCACTTAATGGTGACATTGACTCATGGTCAAACTAAAGACGCTTGCTGTGTATTTTTATTTAATTTGATTTAAAAATTCATAAGTCACAACATTGTTTCAGTTAGTTTTTGTGTTTTGCTAAAGTCTAGTTTTTATTTTGGTGAAGTAAAATATTTTTTCACACATAGTTTTTAGTTGAGTTTTAGTCAACTATCTAACCTCAGTCTCCTCTGCAGCTGTAGCATGTTTTGGGAGGAATAATGTGCTGGTTGGAATAAATGTTTCTAAATGAGGTATTAAGAGGCGATCCTTATTCAAACACAGAGGGGCTTCAGCAGCAGAGCACTGGAGGTGGGAGCTGGATACTTCTGCTGCTATATTTAGACTGAAGAAATTACACTACTTCAGTATTTCTGTTTACATAACTCCTGTTCACCTACTCATGATATTATTCCACTGAGTGCCAACAATTCATTTTCCCTCACACACACACACACACACACACACACACACACACACACACACAGAAGCTTCTTAAATGGAAAACAGCGCATGCAGAAGTCAAACAGTCACGTCAGTCTCTCATAATTCACACAAAATAAAGCGCAGTGAGACGACATGAATAATTCAGACACATATATGTAAAACATGGAGAATAAATATTACAGCCGTACAGGAGCCATGTTTACAGTCACACTGCCCCGCCGCTGCCGCCATTATCACCACATGGAATGAAACACAAACAAGCGAGACGGGAAACACAAGAAAATAAATGAAACTCTTCTCACACTTCGTGTCTGCGGGGCAGCGCCACCTGCAGGGCGCCGTGGTATTACTGTCAGGCTTCATAGAGTCGAGCAGAGATTAAGAGCACAGAGGTCTGAGGGTCAGCGCACTGTGGAGGCTCCTCTCTACTGTAGTTCATCCACCTGTCAACACACACACACACACACACACACACACACACACACACACACACACACACACACACACACTGATGCCTGGTGTACAAACGAGGGCTGCACAACAATTTTTTTCCAACTTGTGCGATAAACATGTCGTGAGAACTGCCATAATTCAGACATTTTTTGAGTAAATTGGAACAAACTATCAGAAGAGAACTGCACTTTATTTTTTCAATGGTGTCGTCCGTGTTCCATCATCATCCTCACTGTGACCTCGTCACATGTCCACGTTTGGTCATGGACTGTCCACGTCCACATATGGCGTCCAAGGTACCCTGGGTGTGTTGGTTGTTGACGTTCTGGGACGCCGTGTCAAGTTCAGCCTGTTACATGCATTGTCTGTTTTCAAAATACACTTCTGTTTTCACAGGAAATGTACAGTTTGATACAGTCTCTTTCAAAATAAAAGCACTACGTCGGTACAACACTAACTCGTGTTTTTTTCCTTCAACAACACACAAGTGGTTACGTTTAGCCGAAACACATACATGTGGTTACGTTTAGCCAACACACACACGTGGTCACGTTTAGCCAACACACACCCGTGGTTACGTTTAGCCAACACACACACATGGTCACGTTTAGCCAACACACACACACATGGTTACGTTTAGCCAACACACACACCCGTGGTTACGTTTAGCCAACACACACACGTGGTTACGTTTAGCCAACACACACACACGTGGTTACGTTTAGCCAACACTCACATTGTTACTTTTAGCTGACACACACACACACGTGGATACGTTTAGCCAACACACACACGTGGTTACATTTAGCCAACACACACACGTGGATACGTTTAGCCAACACACACACGTGGTTACATTTAACCGACACACACACACGTGGTTATGTTTAGCCGACACACACACACACACACACATGTGGTTACGCTTAGCCGACACACACACGTGGTTACATTTAGCCAACACAGACACGTGGTTACATTTAGCCAACACACACATGTGGTTACGTTTAGCCAACACACACACACACACGTGGTTACGTTTAGCCAACACACACACGTGGTTACATTTAGCCGACACACACACACACGTGGTTATGTTTAGCCGACACACACACACACACACATGTGGTTACGCTTAGCCGACATACACACATGGTTACATTTAGCCAACACAGACACGTGGTTACATTTAGCCAACACACACATGTGGTTACATTTTGCCAACACACACATGTGGTTACATTTAGCCAACACAGACACGTGGTTACATTTAGCCAACACACACATGTGGTTACATTTTGCCAACACACACATGTGGTTACATTTAGCCAACACACACATGTGGTTACGTTTAGCTGTCACACACACGTGGTTACGTTTAGCCAACACACACACACACACACACGTAGATATGTTTAGCCAACACACAAGGTCAAGGTCACTGTGACCTTGCACCTGATATCTCAAGAACCCCATAAGGGAATTTTTATAAATCTGGCACAAATGTCTGTGACCTCACAAAACATGTTTCTGTCCATAACTGAAGAATTCATTCACTAATTCTGACCAAACTTGACACAAATGTCTAACAGGATAAAATAATGAAGGTCAAAAGGTCAAAGGTCAGCTTGACTGTGACATCATCATGTTTTAACGTCATATCTCAGGAACAGAAGGGGAGACATTTGGTCTCATACTGAATTGGTGACTCTATTCTTGAAACTGTGCTGATTGTATAGATCTTCTGTGTGTGAAGCAGTCCTAGCCTGCTGTGATTCAGCTGACAGTTGCTTCTCTACCCCCACCTTGGATAAAAGCACTCAGTGTTTCTCACTGACCTCACACAATGCATGGATTAGAAAAGAAGAGAAATGTGAGTGCGCTTGTTCAGAGTAATTACCGTAACGCAGCAGCTGAATGTGTGTTCAGGTGCAGGAGTGTCTCAGCAGGAGGTCTCTCTGCTGCTCCTGTGTTTTAACTGTGTTGTTGTGTAAACCAGCTGAAGGTCCTGTTCAGGCGCACGGCACCGGCCCCATCAGCCTGGTTCAACATCCACACAGCTCACAGCTCAACACTCACCAGCTCCCAGCTCGGAGAGAAGCCTCCCGCTGCAGCTGAGGATGAAATAAACATGTTGTGGTTATTATCCTGCCTCTCTGCCTCCTGGCAACCTGCTGGCTGCATTACACAACACTACATACCTGCTCAAACAGGGCACAGACGTGCCCAGATGTGTGGCATTCAAAGGAGAGCCAGGGAGGGAAACACACGCCTTCTGTTTGCAAATATGGCCGAGCAGGTGTTCCTGTGCTGCCCGAAGACGCCGCCGCCTTCACGCGCACCTTGACCCCGCCGCAGTTTGCGTCTCATCAGCTGTTAGCGCCATCATGTCACAGACAGACAGACAGACGTCTAATGTGAGGACTGGACTGCATCCATCTCTGGCTCACTGTGTCCTCCGCTGTCTGTCCGTCTCACTCTGTCCCGGCTTTGATCATGTTCGGCTTTGGAGTGAGTCAGACATGAACACGCACCAACGCACAGCCCACACAGATCCTGCACGCGCGCGCACACACACACACACACACACACACACACACACACACACACACACACATAAAGCTTAGAGTCTTGCATTAATGTCTCTCTGCTTCAGTGCTCTGCCTCCAAACATGTGTCTCTCCACACTTGTCACCTGGATCCAGGTGGGCAGGACGTATATTTTCCTCACTGCAACGTTTTTTTTTTTGTTAAAGCCTCTAATCCGTCGACCATATGTATCGTGTGTTACTGTAGCCTGGGAACCAGACGAGTGTGTGAGCTCATGTTTTATTTGCTCTGGCAGGTACATCTGGTCGTCCTGCAGCTCAGACACATTTCAGCCTGTCCGACATATTTAAATATCTGTGGTCATGACGTAATGTGAAAATAATCAGCTCTGAGAGTGTAGGCAGCGCCCGACTCTCGGGTCGCATCGTGTAACATCGAATGTGTTTATATGTCGCCCTATTGAAAGCAGGCTAGTGTAACATATATTTTCTTTTATTTCAAGTTGTGTTATTATGCATGTGAGTCTGTTCATGGGACTTAGTTTATTTGGAATATAATGTATGAGCAGAATTAATTCTGTGTACCTTGATGACTTCATTCGTTCATAACCAGCCTATCTGTTGTTTTTAAGCTCAATAAATGCAAATAATATTTGCCCAGAATTTCTCCCGTTTGTCTGGGACATTTAAACCTTCCAGGAGACGCGAAGCCCTGGTGATGACATCATTTTTGGCTCTCGCACCCTCACCCCGGGAATAGGGTTGTCATGAGAAACAATACGTTGGTACCAAGTTGGTGCCAACACGTAAAAAATACGTTGGTACTGTTTTTTTTCTGGTACAGTAAATACTGGATACAGCTTTGCCCTCAGCATGCCGCGTCGCTTCCTGTCGGAACTGACAGAGGCAGTATACGCATGTCAGTCAGTGCCGAGGACGAGCGCCGAAGAAGAACGCCTGTTCTCCATCGTCTTTGCCAGAAACAATGGCTTCTACAAGTGCTAGAGTTTAGATCAGTGCCAAAAAAATCCAGCCCTTCCCGTCCCTTTAACTGTCATTATGAGCCCGAGCCTGGTTTAAACCCGACTTTTTTTTAAGGGTACGAACGTGGACATTGAAGACTGACTCCTGTCTTTCTTTCCATGGCAAGCCTTCGTCATGTGCCTCTTAAGTTTAAAATCCCTGTCTTTTTGCTGTCATATATCAGCATCGCGCTGCACTTGGTACACTCGACGAAGCCGACACACATGTTGTCTCGTCGATCACTCGCATTTGCAAGGCCAGTGGCGCCGTCACTGCATGTGAGGCAGATGAAAGTGGAGTGATTATAAACTCGCAAAACCCAGTGTGCAAACGGTGCCTCTGAAGTTTTCAGACCAAAGGAGGAAACACTTCAAACCTGGCTGAACACTTAAAAGACAGACACCCTGACTTGTTTAAAGAATTCAAGGTTAGTGAGATTCAGTTTCTCTTTTTTGATTTTTATTGTGGTATCGAATGAATATCAAGAATCGTAGAAATTCCCTGGTATTGGTGTCGACTAATGAAATTCTGGTATCATGACGAGCCTCGCCGGGACACTGTGGCGAGCGTAAACCTTGCCTCGGCCGAGTCCACACGGACACAGGTATTTGTGATAACTGATTTTTCCCTTCTTCCTTCTTAAACAAATTCCCGTCCACACAAACACTGAAAAAAAAAAATCTCCATCTAAATGAAAATGCAACACCACAGTTGAAGTGCTGTCAGGAGCATTATGAAGCAACAGGTGGTGATATAACCATAACCCTGAAGCCACGATGTTACTGGAAGGTGACCTGGAGCTGTGACCTCTGTGGTGCAAAGAACGTCACACAGTTGTCATCTGTGGTCACATATTTAGGTTCGTAGATCACCGTAACATTTACTGCGTGTACAGTGAATCCAGGTTTGATGGATTTTAACTTTGCTTCAGTATGTTTTATTCTGGGAGACTTTCTGCTTCCTTCCTCATGTTTGTCTGACCAGTGCAGTCAGTTTGCAGATGGTTTGAACTCCTGTGTGTCAGGCTGCTGATGAATTATTGCTGCTGTCAGGTAAAAATCTTTAGTGTCGAAAATATCAGTGTTTCAGGTGCTGTGGAATGACTCCTTCACTTTTTGATTTTCAGGTTTTCTCATGTCATCCTTCAGCTGACCTCAAAGCATCAACATCCCCAGAAACTGAATTTTTCACCGCTCAGCATGTCTCCGTGCACAGCTAACCACCGCACTAATGACCCACCAGTTGTCTTTACGTTTTGATTCAAATGTTGCTGAATCCTGATTGGTGCTCAGGAGTGTGTGACATCACCTTTTCCCCACTTTAAACCAGTAACGAGCCCAGACAGAGCAGCAGGGACAGAAATCTGTGAGCTGACAGTCACCACAGTTTTATCTCTGCCAGTTAATTGTGTTCATGCAGAAGCACATCGCTCACACTGAGAGGCTGATTGAGAAAATAGGTTTTCAATACATCTTCCAGAAACTCACAAAGAACTTCAGTATCAAACTGTGAATGATTTTCTCTGCTGTTTGGAATCACAAATAGGCCTGCTTGTTTTTTTAAATCCCCAAACGGACACGTGGAAGTCAGAATAAACGGCGCCTGTCTCGAGTGTCTTCCTGTTAGGACGAGCACTTTTCTGCGGCGAGGCTCTTCTGTAACGGAGGCGTCCTCCACCGTGAGAAGTGTCCAGGCAGACCCACGGGGAAGTTCTCCCTCCGTGCATCAGTGGAGCAGGAGAAAAACCCTTGAAAGGCTTCTTGGCAGCAGGTGACGGGCCGCTGTGGCGAAACAGGAGCGAGAGATTGGCTCTGTGTGAAGTGGTTTAGGCTGGCTCGCTGCTTGTATCTAAAAGGAGGCGTCTGCCATGCTAATGAGACGCAGCCTGCGGTGAGAGCGTGCTCAGAGTGCAACAGCTGCCGCGAGTCCATGACTCACTTAAACCATAATAATAATAATAATAATAATAATTTAAAGCCGATAACTCTCCCTCATGTCATACATTACACTGTAAGGCATGAGTAAACCTCTGCCAGGCCTGCTGAGCACGTCTTACACATGTTGTGGAGGAGAAGGATTTTCTAACATTACACAACTCTCAGCCTGACGCGTCTGTACAGGATTACACTTCACACATGTGCTGCTGAGCAAACAGGAAACACTTATGGCACAATAGGGTCAATAATCATAATTAAACTGAGGTTATTAAAGTTCTTCAAAGTGTTTCTACTTTCAGCCTTTAGCTTTTTATTAAATTAAGGATTTAACAAAAATCCCTTAATGACGTTAATGTTGTTTCCTCCTGACAAGTCAAATATTAAAGTTTCCTTATCACTGTGGCTGCTCACTAACAAAGTCATGTACAGTGGAGCCTGGTGACGTTACAGGAGGGGATGAAGGCAATTTATATTAGAGACAGCACAAGTCTAGTTAGTTCTCCTCATGTTGAGTTTTGACGAAGGCTGTTGGGCACTTACCAGAAATGATGATCACAACATCTTCCTCTTCTTCTTCTTCTAAATCTGCTGCTGCTAAGTTTCTTCTTGTTGACAGTCCACACTCTGTACAATACTTGTCCATACGGGGACTTGAACCAATATCCCTCCATTTCCCGACCCAAGTGTCTATGAACTGAGCTACTGCCATCATATTCTTCTTCTTTTATTCTTTCTTCTTCTACTTTTGTCCTCTTCGTTTATTCTGCCTCCTCGTCTTCTAAATTTTCTTTTAAATCTTATTTTTCCTCTCTTTTCCTCCTCAAAATTGTCTTTTTCTTTTATCTTTTTCTTCTATTTCTTCTTCATCTTCTTTTTCTTGACCTTCTCTCTCTTCTTCAAAATTTTGCTTAGCTTCTAAATTTTCTTCTTCCTGTGAATCATCTTTTTCTTCTCCTCTCATCTCTTATTCCAAATCTTCGTCTCTTTCTTCTTCTACGTTTTCATGTGCTTTTTCCTCTTCAAAGTTTTCTCCTATCTTTTTCTACTTTTTTGCTTCTATTTCTTCTTCATCTTCTCCCTCCACTTCTTTCTTCCTCAAAATGTTCATCTTTTTCCTATAAATCATCTTCTTCTCTACTTTTCTTCTTTGAAAATTTTTGCTTTTCTTTTAAATTATTCTTCCTCATAATCATATTCTACTTCCTCTTCTGCTTCTTAATTTTTTCATCTTCTAGATTTTCTTCCTTTGAAACCTTCTTCTTTCCCCTCTCTTTCATCTTCCTCTTTTCAGTCTTCTTCACTCTGCGGTCCAGCACTCGGTCCAACCAGCAATATAGAGTTTGCTTTCACTCAGCTGTACAGCAGCTGCTCCTCTGATCTGTCGATCTGATCTGCTCAGTTCTGATTGATCCACTGACTGATCAAAGGAAGTCTTGTGTCCTGCGACTCAACAAACTGCTGCTGAGGAACAAAATAAAACTCATGAAGAATTAAATCTGCGCTGCGTTCAGGGACCACCAAAACCTCTGAAGTCAAAATGATGACAAAGACACACACACAACGAAAGAAAGTTTGCTGATCAGGCACAACCCTTCCCCCCCCTCCACCCACCCTGAGACCCTCCACCCGTCAGCGATGACACACGATGAAGATGAATAATTATCCAGAGCCTCATTTTTCCTGCTCACTGTAAACTACCGACTGCTGATTATTTGGTGAACAGTGAAGGAATAATCCGTCCTGGGCCTCCTCAGTTCAGTTGTGTCGTAGCGTCGCAGGGTTTGAGTGCTGCGCTGTAACATGACGCTGTTTATCGGCTGACGGTGCGGCGCCTGTCACACTGACATGAACGCTGTCACAGTGTTAAGACTCCAGCTCCACACTCTCTGCATTAAAAATGAAACGAACCGAAGTTTGACAGAAGGGATCTCTGTGAGAATATCAAAGTGTGTGTGTGTCCATGATGCATGTGTGTGTGTGTGTGCGTGTGTGTGTGTGAGGCCGTCGTGTGGTAAACAAAAGGCTCATCATTAGCACAGCAATCACTACAGTGTTCCTCTCAGTGCTCTCGTCGCTTGATGCTGAACTGTTGCTCCGCACTGAAACTGTTACGAGCTGTGACAAATTGTCAAGTTAAAAGTCAGACAGGCGGCGTGGGCGTGGACTCTCGGCACCAAACAACTTTATTTTATCTTTCTGAACGGGACACACCTGACAACAGCTATTTAGTTTTGCCTGTTGGAGCTCTCGCTCTGCATTATGTGATAAAACTCTGGCTGCAGATTGTGCGAGGCAGGGGTCTGTTCTTATCAGTGCACCTACAGGTAATGGATCTCTGCAGTAAATAATCATCACACACTCTCTTTGTCTTTTACTCAAAGCTGCATTTCTCTATTTTATTATAGTCTGTGGAGAGAAACTTTAATTTCTGGCTTTTAGTCACAAAACAAGTAAAACAAAGTGATGCCACCTGACACGGTGCTGCATCGACCAGTCACATACATGCAAGCGCTCATGGCTGGTAGACAAGTTTGTAATGAGAACACATTATTTCTGAAACAACACAGATCTACCAACATGTGATGTTTTAACACAGAGCTGGTGTCGGTCTGAATCCAGGTCTCACTCTGAAGTCAGTGACCCCCAGCGTCAGACACAGACGAAAAAAGTCGTCTCTTTGCGTTGACATGATGCTTGGCCAGTTGCTTATTGTGTATTGACGCCTGGTGGTGTCGGGGGGGAGTGTGGCAGGACAACAAGGTCAGTTAAAGGGGTGAAAGTTGAGTAGGCAGGGTGGGAGGGATGGTGAGCAGGTCCAACAACCACTCACTTTCACCCAGGAGGTCAGTGTTCACTTCCTGTAAGATTGTAAAGACAAACCCTGTTCTTTTTTCCTAAACCCAACCACGTGTGTGTGTTGTTGAACTACTGATCGATTGCTTTTATTTTGAAAGAGACTGTATCAAACTGTACATTTCCTGTGAAAACAGAAGTGTACAATGCATGTAACAGGCTGAAGTTGACACGGCGTCCCAGAACGTCAACAGCCAACACACCCAGGGTACCTTGGACGTCATATCCAAAACTTACACATGGCATCTCAAGTTGAGCCGCACTGTGCCTGAGCCCGTCTCCAGAGTCGCCGAGGCCACTGGATGCGCATTTCATTGCTAGTATGTGTGTGAGGTGGATCATGACTGTCCTTCTTGGTAGCTGTAGTGTGATGTGTGACGTGGACACAGCGCCTGGATGCAGGCGACAGATGGGTTTTTAAAAAAGGCATTTCATATGCAAGACCAGGGCTTGACGCTAACTTGTTTTCCCAAGGAGCACATGTGCTCCTGAGTTGAAAAAGTAAGGAGCGCACAAAGGACTTTAGGGGCACAATGTAAATTGATCAAATAATGTGTTTTCTGTAATAAACGTGATGCAAATAGACATTTACAAGCAAAATTATTTAATGAATGTGTATACAAAATGTACAGAAAGGTAAAATCATCAAGTTTTGAAAAAGTATTGCAATTTAATTTTGTTTTTAATGTTATTATCTTATATATATTATCTTTGCAATATGATTATCTTATATAATGTTATAACTATCCTAAAACATTCTCCGGGTCCTCTGCAGGACTTATTTCCACCTGCCCAGCAGAGGTACCTTGGCGAACGGTCCCTAATAACCTAGTGGAGGAATCCACAAGAAAAGCACTGGAGCTTGTGATGAATTTATTAATGACTAACGTTTCGACGCCAAGAGTCAGTTTTGACTCACAAGTGATCTGAGTGCTCCAGTGCTTTTCTTGTGGATTCCTTCACATGGTTATTTTGATCTATATTGTCCTGTTCTGAGAAGCACCGACCTCCAATTGTGGAAGGGCTGAAGCACAAGAGATTCCTTCTACATGAAAATACCCATGTTGCCCATTTCATAGAAAACAGCGAGATACATAACATGTATCACCCGTCAGCCTGTAAATACTGAGATATGAGTTTTTGTCCATGTCGCCCGGCCCTAGCATGAGCTGACATTGTGAATTAGTCAACACACCTTAAATATTCATATGACAGTCCTCACCATTCCATTTGTTTCTATTGGGTCTTGTGAATGACGTGCGCTTTAGTGATGATGGATCTTCAAGCGCTTGAAAATATGTGTGAATTTCATGAATAATTTCTTGATTAATTCTGCTTTATGTCTGTTATACGGGTTGGTCTTCCAGCTCTGGAATTTCATGTCTGCTCCAACGAAAAAATGCCAGGGCCAAACTTTGCTCCCAGTCCGACCCTGCTGTTGTATGTAGATGTAAAGTCGTGCTGTGGTGGGCGAGTCAAACTGAGTCAAACCGAGTCAGGCCAGCACATGTGTATGGAAAAGGCCTCACTGGAGCCCAGTATCCACTTCTTATAATCTGTCCACTGGTTGAATGTATTTATATTTGATTGACAGCTGCAGTGTTATCTGATGACGTTGCATTGTGCCAGGTTGGACTCTCGCTGGACGACCCTGCATGTCTTCAGCCGGGCGCTCCCTGTTGAAGTTCCCTACCTTGCCAACGCAGCGTTCTCATTGAAATGAATGAGGAGGCTGCGTTTTTTGTCAAAGTGCAAATGTTGTTCTGAATGGAGCCTTATTAAGCACTGAACATGCAACATCCGCCGCCACCCAGGTCACGCTGAATTGACAGAACGTTTGTCCTGCTGCCAGAGCTGCAGATGAACCGGGAGCATTCAGGATATAACGAGCTGAACTCCACTTGCAAGCTAACCTGCCGCCCCGCCGTCCCCTCTATGGAGAGTCTGATCCATCCAGCACTGCGCCCCGTAAGTTAAGGACACAACACTACAAAGAGAAGAGGGACTAATCCAATAACCTCAGCTGAACTTTCTCATCTTCAGGCTGTTGGAAGCCATGATGCTCCCACTATCAGCTACTGAACAGGGACTTGTGTTTTTTTGCCACGAAATTGGCTGAGGCGGAGTGGGTAAGTGGGAAATTGTTTGTATGAACGGGGGAGTTGTGATTGTGTGCGTACATGCACGAGTGTGTGTGCTCTTGTGTGGTTATCTGCGCTTGTTTGTTCGACTCTGCCGTCACGTATGAATGTGTGTGTGTGTGCGTGTGGCTGAGGCATAATGTGAAAGTGTGAAATTGTTAATACAGTATGAATCACACACTGGCTGTGGATGTGAATCTGCATCATGGCTGTCTGTAGGTGTGTGTCTGTGTGATTATGTTTGCTTATCTGCAAGTGCAACCTTTTAGACGACCACCTCTTACTCCTCACTTAACATGTGACTGTGTGTTTGGCGCTGCACGTGTGCGTCGGTGGATTTATCCCTCCGATGTAGCTTCCCGCATTGATTTGTGCGATGCTCGATCCTCTGATAACAAACTACAGCCTCTCAGAGAGCCGAGCCTGCAGCTGCTCCGTCTCTCACCCTGTCCTCCATCTTCCACCCTTCTTCCCTTTCGCACTCACCAGCTTTTATGGAGGCAATAAATAACCTCACACTGTCTCCATGTTTAACTTGGTTTTAGAGGCCAGTGGAGCAGGCTGCGTCTGGCAACATCACACTTTATAGAACTGGGGTTCATCGGCGGGTCATCAAAGATCCTCAGAGTGCTGAGGAGCCAATAAAAGGAACCAGCTCGACATTTTGAGGAACACGCATGTTTGATATCTTACCAGACGTTGGATGAAAAGTTTGATAAAAATTTTATCTCTGTGCTTCCAGTTCAGGAACGTGTCTGGAATGTGTTGAACCTTGAACAGAAGAACTGACGAGCTTTGGTGAGAACGACAGCTGTAAAACGACTTATTTGTATGTATGTATTTCAAGAAATAGACACTTAAAGGGACAGTTTGGATTTTTTCAAGTGGGTAGTGTGAGGTGCTCATCCATGCTGGTTTGCTGACTGGTGCCAAGCCTCTGGTGTTGTGCTCATGGACGACTCCCTCGTTTGGAGAAACAGCAAACCAGAGCTTTTTTTCAACAGCAACAAATCAACTCAGCTGGACCTGTTGTTATAAGTTGACGAGCAAAAATAATCAGCATAGTTCATCAATCTGGATCCTATTTTCCCATAATTTTGTGTCTAAGTGACTGATTGGAAAAACATTTTTAGAATATTTTTATGGCTGTCTTGTAGGCCTGACCCAAAAAATTCGAAGCTGCGAGTCTTCGTTTGATGGCACGGGGTTTGATTGTGAAAAAAAAAATCGAAGCTTTGGCGCAGATGGTGCTGTACGGAGCAGTTCTTGAGCGTCTTTGGCAAAGGGGCGCCGGGACTTGAGAAGCGAGCGCTGTGGTGTCTCCGTAATGATCTTGTGAAGGAGGTGGATTCATTCAGCGTGGCTGCTCCTCGTCTGACCTCTGCTGGAGGCAGTTGGTTTGTCGGGCTGGGTCCTAGACATCTGCAGCAGTCCGTAGGGCAACACTGAGCGCTGTCTTCAACTTCTTGACATGAGGGCTACGGCACCAGACTGGAGCGCAGGCCTTGGTGGATATGCACAGTGTCATTGACGTGGCTCCCCATGTGGTACCTGCTAGACGGTGCATCAGTGCGCCACGGGCTGTTGTCTTTGCCTTGACACTGACCAGGTGTTGTTTAGATTTTGTTGTTTAAATCCTTTGGCACCGTGCCAGTTTAAGATTATGTACAAACACAATCTGTCTTGATATTCGAGACCCTGAAACCCAGCTTTGCTTTCTAATGAATTCACCAAATTACCTGTAATGAATTTAGCCAGTCAGCTAATTGATGAATCATCCGATAGTTTCAGCACTAATTTTAACTCAGGCTGAATTTATTCTTGTATTCTCACATTGGACTCTGGTACCAAAAGGATTTTTTCCAAATGTGAGTTATAAAATCTTTTCGAGTGTCCGAGCCTGACAGAAAGATATACTTCTGTAAATCCCTCCACATGCTGGAGGTGTGTGGACGGTCCCTTCATATTTCATGAAACATTAATGAATTCTTTGAAGGAACCTTGTGACATTCCCCTGTGGTCGCCCTCTGAAGAACCTCTAAAGGTTCCTCGAAGGCCTTTAACTTGTGAGAGACTAGATTAAGCCGGGCTAAAACAAACTTAAAGAGCGTTTCTGAGAGGCACAGGTTCTTCTGGAGTCACCGCGGCTGAGTGGATGAAAAGGGATTCACAGAGATCAGAGGCGACTCCCATTAATTGTGATCTATGTGTGTTTTAGGAAGGATTAACAAGGTGGATGAAGGAAGCAGCATTTACCTGTGTGACCATTTTAAAGCCCTCGTGGATCTGAAAGGCAAATACAGTTACCACACTGAAGGGCTGCAGCCGGAAGGCCGGAAAGACGAGAGGAAAAAAGCCTTTCCATATCCTATTGTATTATCTTCAAGGGTGTACAGATGTCCGGGCCGTCTGTGAACTCCCCACCATTTAAAAACCTTTTTAATCAGCTGTTCAGGAGAGCTTTAGGTCCTTTTGACTCTGTAACAGAGGCCAAATTAATACATTTATTTAATGATAATAATAATAATAATAATAATAATGATAATATACATTGTATTTATAAGTGCCTTTCAAAGGACTCAAGAACACGTTACAAGACACAGTTAAAAAAAAAAAAACCAAGCACCAACGATCCATAGATCATAAAGTCAAACAAATCAGTATTATACAATATCACAATTAAAGAAACTAGGTGTAACACCACCATCGTAAAGTCATCATCAGGGCAAATCTCAATGTGTGCGAGATCAGAATGAATATACCAGCTTGAAGAGGTGTGTTTTCAGATGAGATTTGAAAGTTTAAAGGGAGTCAGTATTGTTAGTGTCATGTTCCAGAGGCCGGAGGCTCTGTAACTCTTGGTAGTCAGGAGGGCAGATTGTGATGTGAGTTGGATTGCAGTACAGGATCTAAGGCCTTGTCCATACATGTCCAGGTATTTTTGTAAACATATATATCCCCCTCTGTTTAAAAAAAAAATTAATGTCCTTGTTTAACAAAACATCTCTGTCTACACTAGAACGTGAAAACAACTCCAATGAGCTGTGCCTGAGTAGCACTGCTCAGACGGGCAGTGTGACCCGGGGCCGGGTTAGCTGTCCAGATTTTAAATGTTCAGGCTAATGTTATGTTTTTCAAAACGCCTACAGGAGATCTCATCACCGCTGATCCCAGTTCAGTTTAAGGAGAAAGAAGCTCATTTAAACATAACAGTGATTCTCTGGCCACGGGAAAGTTTTCCTTCCACTCCTTATCAACAACAATCCCACTCTGGAAAATGTCCCGACATCTGCTGGTTTAACCGGTCCTGATCCAAAACCATTGGTTCCAGTGGACTTGGTGAACCCTGAGAGTTTTAAAAAATCCCTGTTTCAGTGACCCGAAACTCCGCTTGCATGTGGAGGAGAGGCCCAAATGTAGAGGAAAGTATTAGTTTACAAAAATATTTAGATACATATAGACAGGGCCTAAGAGTACGGAAGGGCCCTGAAGGTGAGAAGCACAATCTTTAAATCAATATGATATTTGACAGGAAGCTGCAATCTGTGGAGGGAGTTCTAGTAATGATACAGGCGGCTGAATTCTGGACCAGTTGGAGTTTATGACGACACTTGAGAGGAAGACTGTTCAGGATGACACCCAGACTCTTAATCTGAGGGGACGGACGGACTTTGGGGTTGTCAGTGATCAGAAAAAAGGGGACCAACTCAGAGCCCTGAGGAACACCACTCATAACTGGACAAGAGTTTGATCTGAACATTTTAAGTTGGATAGAATGATTGGAGCCCCAGATGGGTGTCACATGACGGGGTTATTAAACCACCACTTTGTGTCATGTACTAAAGTTGTTCTATATACAACAAGTGTTGCAAGAGTTTTAACCTCTTTAGATTTCTTTCCTTCTCTGTGCACTGTGGGAGTTGGTGAATTTGTGCCAGAAACTCCCACGCTGCTTCTACATATTATAAAATGTCACGTATCAAGATTAATCTGCTTCGCTAAAACACTTAATAGTAATAACTGTTGGTATTTCAGCCTCCGTCTCATCTAGCTGTGAGATAATATGATCAGATGGAGGGTTAAACCTGCTGCTGTTCTTTTATACGAATATTTCAAACCACTGTTTTATTAGTTTGGTGTTAAAGGGACACGTAATTTCTTGTGTCACCTTCTATAAATATTGATGTTATTGCTGCACTTATATAAATTCAGCTTCTGCCCTCTCTGTTCTTCATCCACACACAGACTGATGATTTGCATTCGTTCCTTGTGCTGTTATGTAAATACACAAACATAGACCGACTGCAGGATCCATAAAACCTGCAGCACACCAACAGCTGTATCAGTTCACAGCGGCCTTAAAACATCAGCGCGCTCACCTTTCTCCTGACACAAATATGTCACGAGTTGTTTTGCCTCATTTTTTTATTTCTCTCCTTTCATTCTGGCTTTATTTGGGTATCCAGATTTAGCTTTGATGTTGAGGAAAAAGCATCTAGCTTGCCAGCAGTCAGCACAATTAGCCACGTTCGGTTGTGATCAAACCGTAGTGCAGGTGCAGGCTGAACCATTTGTGTCTTAATGAGGGGAGCGCTGGGGGGCAGAGGGCCTCACAAACTACTCTTTAATATCGATTTTATTTTTATACATATTTTTCATATTTATCACAGAAAAGTTTTTTGAAGCAGTTTTTGGTTTCGTAAAGTGACTGTGATGGATTCAATCGACACCAGATCCTTTTCATGTACAACATTTGACATGATGAATGTCAGATTATAACTAATAACTTATAATTAGACCACAGCTTTTCAAAAATCACCCCCATGAGTCATTATGACTGATGGCTTCTGACCATGGATGGATTACTGAGGCACAGGCCCAGGGGCCCAAAGTGTTAGAGGGCCCCACTGCCTTCACCTGCAAAATGTTAAATGTTAATTTGTACAGACCAGGAAGAGACACAGCAAAACAACCACAAAGAGACATACAAAGGACTACAAGAGACACAAAACAACCATAAGGAGACACAAACTGATTACAAAGAGACACAGACCACACACAGGTGCAAAGGCATTACAGAGAGACACACTTACTATAGAAATGGGCAAAATATCCACAAAGAGGCACAAAACAGCCACAGAGGGCACAAAATGACCACAAAGAGACACAAAACAACCACAAAGAGACACAACACAACCACAAGGAGACACAAAACAACCACAAAGAGACACAACACAACCACAAGGAGACACAAAACAACCACAAAGAGACACAAAACAGCCACAAGGAGACACAAAACAACCACAAAGAGACACAAAACAACCACAAGGAGACACAAAACAACCACAAGGAGACACAAAACAACCACAAAGAGACACAAAACAACCACAAGGAGACACAAAATGACCACAAGGAGACACAAAACAACCACAAAGAGACACAAAATGACCACAAGGAGACACAAAACAACCACAAAGAGACACAAAGTGAGCACAAGGAGACACAAAATGACCACAAGGAGACACAAAACGACCACAAAATGACAAAAAAGACACCACTACTGGCTTTGCTTCGAGGCTATTCGCAGTGCTTCTGCGGCCGGTGTGGCCTGACAGGTCGGGGGGCGAGCGAGAGGTCCGTGGTTGTAGGTATGTAAATGTTTTCAAAGACGTTTATGCTGAAATAAAAATACCTACAAGTAGTTATGTCTCCTTGTATTAGTTTGCCCTCTTGTGGACATAATGCGAAAAAACAACGAATGGTTCGAACTTATGAGTTATTTTTAGAAGAATTATTCAAACGTCACTTTTGAGCAGTTTTGAGGCCCTAATAGACACCAGGTTACTGCTATAAGATACAAAATGATCTCAAACAGCTGCAAAGAGACAAAGACCAACCACAGAGTGTGTGTGTCTTGCTCCAGTGTATCAGAGGTGGTGGGGCCCTCTGCATGTCTGTGCCCAGGGCCCTGTTGTCTAATAAGCGCCCGTGCTCCTGCTGGTTCCAGCCTCCACAGCAGCAGCGACCTGTCTCACCCACACACGTGTGGACGAGGAAGGTTTTGCTGCAGGACTGTCGGCTCGTCTGATATGATATGAAACATGGTGAAAATCCAGAGCCATCGTGCTCCTTGTCTTCTTCAGAGCGGTGGCAGCGACGTAGGCGGCTAATTATTTTCTCTCCCTCTTCAGAATCAATTGATTGCACGTCTTTGAGTCGTGAAAGCGGCCCGAAAGGAAATGTGCTGTCATATTCACATCATAAACTTTATTATTCCACACACATCGCACGCAGACACAAGGTTGACATTTTCTAATTAAACGTTTCCTTAAGCTGTGTACATCTCCCTGGGAAGTCTGAAAGACGCAGACGCCCTCACTGCCAAGATGAAAGAACTCATTATTTTCCCTTGCCCACTATCGTCCTCATGTTTCTCCCCTTTTTATCCAGATAACACAACTATTCCATTTAATCAATGCTGCCGCCGAGAGTACAGCAGAGCAGCTGCGGTCAAGAAAATGCACCTCAACAACTAAGCATAAAATTCAATTCTGCCCCCCCACCACCGAGCCCCGCTCCACGCCACCCCAAAACAAACAAGCACACAGAGCAGCGGGGCATTCATCATCGCTGTTTCTGGTTTGACAAGTCGCTCTGTTTTAGTATTACAATCATAAGCCCTGAATTGGATAAGGGCAGCAGGAGAGGTTGAAAAATGGAAACGCAATGGATTTGGCCCGCCACCAACAGAAAAAAGCCCTTTCCTGTGCGGCTGGAAATGATAGCACTGCACAGAAGTTGCAAGGAGTCGGAGATTATATTCTAATCCTCGACTCACACTTTAGTGGCTCTGTTCGAAGGGAACCCATGGGCGCTGTAGAAGAAAAAGCCTTAATATGGAAATGATTTAACAAGAGCAAAAAATAACGCTATTCAAAACTTTTAGATTTTTGTTTTATTCGTTGTGTAAAAGATTTGATGAGCAGCAGCAAGAGATAAAAAAATACAGCACAGAAAAATTGACAGATTTTTTTTTAACCCAAATATAAATATTTCCCCTTAATGAATCCTCAAAATATTTTACCCAATATAAATGCTTTATATTCATAAAATCTGTACAATCTTAGCTAAAAGGTTGTGGAAGTAAAAAAAAAAAAAAAGCAATTGTAATTGAAGTATTGGACATATTTTACATAATAACATCACAAATAGTCTAATATAATCCAAAAAACTTTGAAAATTAGAAATATTAAAAAAATCTGTTGAAAATATGTTGACAGTTATTTTAGGTTTACTCTAATGTTGTGTTGCTTGCACAAGTTTAAATGCTAGAATACTTTGTGTTTACTCGCTTCATACGCGTCTGTCTAGCCACAGACATCCACTATTTACATCGAACTTTATTCACTGTAAACTTGTTTTGCTGAATAGTTATTGGTTGTGTTATTATTTAGTTATTTATTGCATGTTACTTTATTCCGTATCTTGTTGACTTTTTTAATCTGCTGTCGTTTTCTCTATCTATTATTTATCTCTTTGAGTGTCGTTAAAGGCGCCTTAAATAAAATTTGTTATTATTATTATTGAAATGGCTGAATCAATGAATAAACTTCTGCCAGTACGTCTTCGGCGTCATATGTCCGCGAAGGATCCCAATGCTGATTGGCTATCGTGGCACAAATCAGTCACTGAAGTTCAGATTTTTCAGTGTACGATGCGAAATTGGGCAACTCGCTTAATTCACACTACCCATTTTGCGTCATTTACGTTCCATCCATTGCGCTGCTTGGCAGGAATTGGTGGCTAATCACATCTTTACCTTGACTTTACAGGTAAGTCACTCGCGTGAGTTGTTTTATTTGCGCTCGATGTGACCACAACGTTTGTTGGAAACTAAAATGTTTATTAATTTTAGTCATTTTATCTGTCATAGTTTTAGCCGACGAAAATTCATAACGTTTTAGTCGACTTTTAGTCTTTAAGTTTTCCATCTGTTTTTTATCTTCAAACTAATCCAGTAAGGCTAATTCATGTCATGTCTCCAGCAGTGTGACAGGTTTAAGGGCTGATTTACAAGCACACACTGATCATTATTTGAAAACCTCAACATCTCTCCATTTATGCTCTCAACAACTTTGACACCACAAATAACTGAAGCTGTGAAGTCTGGCGGCCAGTGTCTGCTAGCTCCACTGCCCTTCAGCGGCTAACAAGCGGAGCTAGCTGCTAACAGACACCGCTGCAGCTAACAAACTCCACAAATCCATTCAGCAGCTCCACCATCCACAGTCACACACACGGCTGATTATTTACTGCTGAATTACAACTGAAACATCCTGGTGCAGACTATTTACTGGAGTTTACCAGCCTGTCGCTCATCAGGCATCTGAAGATAATTCCAAGCACGGCCGTTCTTGACTTTGCAAAGTCCGGTAGTCCACCACTGACATTTTCGTCACGTCTCGTCAGTTTTAGTTTTTATCATCACCGTCGGCTTTCTGTTGCAACAACAATGAATATTCTAGCTATTATGGTTTTTATTTTTGACAGATATAGATACAGGATTATGGGAACAATGATCTCCTGCAGCCATTAAGGGGAAATTCCCGGTAAAATTCAGGTGTAATTACAGTGAAATGATGCGTTTGCACTGCTGTGAGGTAACAAAGAAATGACATGATGACAGTGAAGACAGCTGCCTCAGCTTTCTGCTGCAGAAAGAATAAATGTTCTATCTCTTATTTTTCATATCGTAGATCTGTTTAAACAGGATCATGCAAACAATGACCTCCTGCAGCCGTCTGTGGGCGGGACGTCCTTCTTAAAAGGTTAAAAAACTGAACTAACTATCATCAGTGCCAAAAAAGGGAGGATGTGTATGAACTTTGCACTGTGTCAATAGCATAGAGACGAAGCAGACGTTGCTGAGTGTATAAAGCACATGATGGGATACATGTTTCAGAACCAGCGTGTCTCTACGCTGCTCACAGGATTCAGTTTGAAACTCCATCAGATATCACACTGACAGGCAGCCAATCATCAATCCAGAGCTGTGAGCATTAGTCTGCATTATCTGTGCAGCTTCTTTTGTTCACACACTAAAAGTTTCATTGTTTCTCTGAGAAATAAAAACAGCGTCCGTAGTTTTTACAGGCAGCAACTGGAGCTGAATCCTCAGATAAGTCACAGTGAAATCGACGCTCTGCGCAGGAACAGCAGGGTGTCGAGGTTTGCTTTGGAACAGATAGCTGTTATTGCAAACATATTGGTTATCATAGTCAAATATTATCTTAAAGAGCTGAAGAAAGGAAGCTCCGTGAGCAGATTCTTGGAGAATGCTTTAATGTGTTCTTCTGGGTAAATATGCAACAGCTTTTCACACGGTTCATTTCAGTCCAGAGCGTTTCACTGCAGCTTTTTATGTTTCCAGCCCACTCATCACAGAGACGGGGCCCGAATAATTACAATGTCTTTGAAAATTATTCCACCATATCTCTGGAAATCAGCAAGGTTACGATCAGGTAGATAACGACTCACTTTAAGTTGCATTCATATATTTATTATTTATTTATGTATTGTGTGTGCGGTAAAAGCTGCCTGAGATATCTCAGAGGTTTTTTTTTTTGATGGTTAGATTTGAAAGTAGGGAACATTTGCTCAATCAAACCTTGAACATCATTAGTTCTCACTGACAGGTCCAATGTGCGGTGGAGCGGGCACAGGTTTTGATGAGGGGTGTAAATCACCAGTTTCATGATACGAAATTAAATCTTTGGACAACATCACAATATTTGCCGATATTACAAAGTCGCCATGGTATGATTTTTAATTCATTGTGATTCAGGAGACGCTACAAATTATATTCAGCCACAAAATAAGTCTGAATTTTGTCAGGTCTTTGTCCTGTAGAAGTCTTGACAGTCTTCCTGTGAGACAACACAACATTTTGAGAACAGGGAGCAGGTCGCCACATCAGCCGTGATAATGTCACTGTATCACACTGCAGAAAAACAACAACTAAAAACAGCCTCTCTCTCCACCGAGCCGCCGTAATGCAAGCTTGCAAATGTCTAATCTGCCATCAGAACCTGCGCACCTAAAAGCTGCAGCGAGCTTCTGCTGTTATCAGCGCTTTACACATCCGACACCTGTAGTGTCTGAGCACGCTGCTCTCCAGGAAATGGATGTCACCAACAACGCCACAGCCTGCGATCCAGTGCAGGCTGGTGGGGCCCTTAAAGCACACGTGCATCAGATGGAAAATGTAGGTTCATAAAAATAATGTGTTTTTCCTTCTCATCACATTTAGTTCAACACATGATTTCTGTCATCACGTTCACAGTGAATTAAAGACATGCTAGTTTTTAAAGGTGAAAATTGAACCTGCGGCTCACAGAAGATTTTCACACATGCAGAGTGAAGTATGGTGATCACATGACCTGAGGCAGGACGCCATTTAAACTGTCAGAGGGTCAAATTCAGTGTGTAATTACACCAAATGACTTGATGATGTCACTGTTGCAGATACAGTTCCAGTGTTGGAATGATACTAACAAGAATACTGTCGACATGTGACGCCTTTTATCTTGTGTTTCTGGAGTTGTGTGTTTTCTTTGCTGATACATAAGGAATTATTAAAATGTCATATTTTCCACCAGGAGCAGGACGGGGAATAATCTCTAAATGAATCTAGTTGCAGTCTGTAAATAGGGACACCGAAAGTTCTCCAGTCTTTGTAACAACTTATCGTGTTCAACTATAACCCACATTGTCTTTAGGTGTCAGAGCAAGTCACACTTGTACCTTTAAAAAGTCTTTCCAAAGTCTCCTAGTAAAGAGGTTCCCAACTGGTCCAGATTGCTCCCCAGTCATTAGTTCTTGCTCTTATCTGTTTCATACCTGTGGACGAGACCTCTCAAGAATGCCTTCAGGGATTTTCTTGAACAATGAACTAAGTAGAATTTGATGGTCAAGGTCACTGTGATCTTGTATCCATCTCATTCCCATGAACCCAGTATCTGAAGAGAACCACAAGAGACTTACTTCAAATTTGGCACCAACGTCTGTGTAATAATATTTTAGAAGTCAAACTTGCATCCCATCACATTCTCATGGATGCAAAATCTGAAGAACTCCTTGAGGGAATTTATTCAATTTCGGCACAAACATTCACTTGACTCAGGTGATCAGAATTTGATGGTCAAAGGTCAAAGGTCATACGGAATCATACAACCACAGGGTGGACTGGTGGGCGGAGTCATACAACTGTGAGATAGTGATTCTCATTTTTACCTCAGTCTGAAATCTCAGCTTTATTTTTCTCATCACATCAGTTGGAACAAGCTATTAATCACAGATCAGCATGAATATCCTGAAACATGAACATCTCACAGAAACAAAACAGAAACCTGCTGAGTTCAACAGTTCTTCTGACAAACATCATTTAAACACAGCAGCGCTCTCTCTCACACACACACACACACACACACACACACACACACACACACACACACACACACACACACACACACTTCAGAGCGCAGACTGTATCCGTGTCTGCTGAGGCTGAGAGTTCAGGCTGCGTGGCACACAAACATGATCCACACGGTTCATGGAGGCAGTGATTTAATTGCTTGGATTAAAGCTCAAGGCAAAGTCTAAATGAAAATATCAATGAACCGTAGACCTCCAATCAGATCGCAGCACCTCGACCACACACCAGGCGCAGGGTTATATGTTTGGCTCGAGGGCACCTGAGCAGAGATGCACTCACTGCACCGACTGTGGTGAACTAATCTGTGGTGAACTGTGCCTTCACGTGTGTGTCGGCTGTAACTGAGGGCATTTAATTAAAGGGGCAGTGCACATATTTCTAGGGATGCATGATGCATATCGGGGCAATAGATGATCAGCAGATAAAAGGACATTTATAGTATTATTATTATTTAGTGTCCCAGTAATAAAATTACAGCTGATGAACAGAGTCTATGATACAAAGCCAAATTGCTTTCATTGACTTAACTGGTGCAGCATCTTCACCTCCATTAAACACAGAGAAGAAGAAGAAGAGCAAGTGCAGTCTGGTAACTAGAGTCAAACACCAGTGTGACGCTTTTCACAGTTTAGAGGAAGATAATATGATTGTGCTGGTGGTCAGACGCAGCGCTGAGGTACCTGCCTTCCTGGCGAACAGTCGCTTCAATGTCTCCTTGGTTAGCTCGAGCTAACACAGCAGCAGCTAACTTCCAAACTGTTAAACTGTCCCAACATACCGCAGTGAAATGAACTGTACGGCTCGACTCTGTTGTTAAACCTGTCAATAACAGGTAGGAAACGTTAGCGATGTGATGCTAACAGTAAGCTCCGTCACTATGTGTGTGTGGGTGGACTGTGGGGGGCGCTACTGTCTCATGATAAACACAGAGGGAGAATCAATACGTCTGTTTGGATTTGGTTCGGTCGGAGCTATCAAATATTAAATCATCCGTATTGTCTCACTTCATCTGCCCCTAGTTGTGTCGGCATCAGCCATTAGAAGTAAATAACTTTCTGTTATCGGTATTGCCCGAAAAAAATCCAGATCTTTCATCCCTGCCAGTTTCAACGCAAATTTGAGTTTCTTTGTTTCGAGGAGTTACACACAGGAAGTTATATTATCTCCTCTGTGGCTTCTCAAAGTCTGAAAAATAACCCAGATGGTCCCAACACTCTGTTTGCAGCAGCTACTTTAAAATCATTATTTTGGTTTGGTCTGTTTGTTGGATCAGTGACCTTTTGACCCACCCATAAAATTTCGGATACCTGCTCTGCTCACACAGGCAGGCTGTACGCCTCTTGCCATTTTCGGGGCAATGGGGGGCGTGAGCAAGTAACAAAACGTGTAGCTCAGCGTGTGACGTAAACAGTGACGTGGGAGGGAAGCCGCGGCTGGTCAGTCCTTCGGCGATTCTCTCGTAAGTCGGCCCGTCCTTCACCGTCCCCGTCATCTGACGGTTAATGGCCTCTTGGTTTGCGAGGACAAGGAGGGCGCGCAATTCCTTGTCTCCCCAGTTGCTCATCTTTACAGTGTCTGTCAGGTTTGTGTTTCCCTCTTGCTACTAGCTGCTCGCTAATTCCTGCTATCAGCTGTTTCCTGTTTATCCACCGCCAGTGGCTCGCACGTGCGGCGTCATCAACAGCTCCTCCCACAAGTCTTCAACAGCCCCTCCCACAAGTCTTCAACAGCCCCTCCCATTGCAGAAGGCCGCCTTGTTCTTCTTAAACTTAAAGGGTTCCACCAATATGTCTACCCTACGAGGCGGAAAATTGGGCACCTCGGATCAACTCGCCAATCTGGCTCTGTGTGTCTAAATGCTCGCAGCTTGCCGGCAAAACGGCCCAACATTCACAGAAAACCTGGCAGTGTGAAAGGAGCTACTGAGACTAGACTCTGACTTCACCAGGAAAACATCAGCACCATCTAGTGGACCAAATTGTTTTACTTTAAATTATTCTAGTATTAAAAGTTGTATTAAAATGTGTATTTGCAAAAATAAAAATGCATATAATAAAAGATCGATACTTGGTGTCACTGTATCGATACAATATCGCCACACAAAGTATCACAATACTATGCTGTATCGATTTTTATTCCCCATTCCTGATCTGACAATAAGGCAAATCAGTAAAAATATACTTAACATAGCAACACTTCAACTGATGTTGTTTTTCTAGGTTGCTAAAATATGTTTTGCTGCTGCCTGCTTCTCCAAACTGTAGGTCACACACTGACTATAAACACCTCATGCGACCCTGCTTCAACATCTGAACTGTCCCTTTACGTGGTAATGAAATAATTGTCAGTAGCTGTGCACCGCTCACTCTGAAACTTTGTAGAAACCTGAAAACAAGATAATGATAAAGTTGCTCTGGAGTTTCTCTCTGCTGCCTCATTCTCAGATATTTTTTGATGCATCTTTAAGTGTGTGAATCTACAGGAGGAGGAAGTGTGAGGAGAGAGTGGAGTATCTGTGGTTGGAGAAGCGGTGAGCGCTGTGAAAGCAGCACTGTTTGAAGTAATTTAGCTTTACTGCCTCTGCGCTCGCTGCAGCGTTTCTGCGTGACTGATCCATTCTAAAGGCGGTAAATATATACATCACCCTCCCGTGGCGAGCTGTGAGGGACTCGCTGTGGTGGGGATAGCTTTGTAATGCTGCTGCTGATGTTGTGTGTGTTTATGAGCCTGCGAAGATGTGGGTGTGTGCTCATGTGTGTTTGTGCATGTATGTGTTGTGTTCCCCCGTGTCCTGCTCTCGTGGGTTGTGTATCGTGTGCAGCTTCAAAGCTCCGTTCATGGAGTGATGTCCTGCAGGGCGAGCAGGTGTCGGGGGACCCGACTGAGGAGAAACTGGCCGGCTGTGGTAATAAGTGTCTTCCTCGTTGGAATAATGCTTAAGACTAAAAATGACTGGAATGATTCAGAGCTGCCAGCATGGTCCGCTGAGCTCCCACTCACCACAGCATGAAAATATAGGCTGCAGCAGCACACTGAGAAATGTTATGGTTTCACTCTGTTTATGACTCTGTGTGTGTGTGTGTGTGTGTGTATGTGTGTGATGAAAAAGGCCTCACACAGAGCCCGGCTAGTAGAATTACCCCTGGAGAAATTAGAACATAATGTTCTCAAATTATAATTCATAATGTTCTTTTAAAGGCTTGTTAGCGCCGTGGTCGGCTGTTTTCAGAAAAAAAGGCTCCACAGAGAGCGACGAGTCGTTTTAAAGAGTTCACACCAGCCTGTTTGGTTCAGACGCATCACAGACAGACGTTACAGATGCACATCGTCTTGTCTCAGCGCTCTGCCCACAGACAACCCCAACTTACAGATAGTTCACAGAGAAAGTAAACGACTCCAGAGTCGTGAAAGTGGGACTGATCACCCAGGGCCACAGTGGGAGGGGGGCCCTCACAAAGCCTGGAATAAAAATATATGATTTATTTTATTTCTAATTAATTAGTGTCACAACTTAATTAAAACTGTCTGAATAAATCGGTTGAAAGACTGAACTTTGGATGAAAAAGATAGTGGGAGCTCTCTGAGGCCTCAGTCACCCTGTACGGACTGTTTGCTACGTACAGTGTGAAGACGGGGAGGCACGTCGAGTAACTTTTAAATACTGGGGCCAGACTTCTGTTTTTTATTTAGGCTTTGGGGAGGAGCATACAAATTTTAATGGTTGTATTTTATTTTTATTTTACTGCTGATTCTTAAAGAAAACATACATGTTTCCATGTCACTCACAAAAAAGTCACTGAAAAAGAAAATGAAAACATACCTTCCAAATTTTGGCAATATCCAAACTTTGGACCTAAACTTTGGCAATTTAAAAAAAAGCCCTCCAAGTTTTGGAGATTTTCATAATTTGTGTGCCAAATTTTGCGCATTTCTTTTTAAAAATAAAAACAAGCCTTTAAATTATTATTATTATTTTTTTTATTTTCTGTGACATTGACATTAAATTTAGCTGATTTTTGAAGAAAACATTTCTTCAAAATTTAGGTGATTTGTTTCCAATTTTTTCCAAATTTTGGTGATTTTTAAAGAAAACATGCCTTCAAAATTTTGTTGTTTTGCCATTGAAGTTTTGGTGCAAAATTTTGGTGTTTTTTTAGAGAATGTTTGCCTTCAAAATGTTGTTATTCTGCCTTCCAAATTTTGGTGATTTTCAAAGACAACATACCTTCCAAATTTTGGTGATATCCAAACTTTGGACCTAAACTTTGGCAATTTAAAAAACAAAACAAAACATGCCCTCCAAATTTTGGAGATTTTCATATTTTTTTGCCAAATTTTGCACATTTTTTAAAAATAAAAATAAAAACAAGCCTTTAATTTTTTTTAATTTTCTGTGCAAAATTTTGGTAATTTTTAAAGAAAACATGCTCTCTGCATTTTATGGATTTGCCCTCTGAATTTTGACATTAAATTTAGCTTAATTTTAAAATTTAGCTTAGTTTAATTTCGGTGCAATATTTTGGTGATTTTTAAAGAAAACATGCCTTCAAAATTTTGGTGATTTTCCAAATTTCTGTGGGAATTTTTTTTTTTCAAAAGACAACATAACCTCCAAATTTTGGTGTGAAATTGTGCGGATTTTTTAAGAAAGCATGCCTTTGAAATTTGGGTGATATGCCTTCCAGATTTTGGTGCAAAAACTTGTTTGCAAAAAAATAATTAAAAAATAAAATACTTTAGAAAAATTAAAATGAAATAAAAAGAAGTCACTCCCCAGCCACCCCCCTCCTCTGATGAATAAAGAACAGTCCTTTAAAGGCATAAATTGTTTAGGCCCCTCCTGCACTAGGGTTCGTCTCTAAACGCAGATAGAGCCGTGTGAGTGTGTGCTGCTGGAGCATCAACGTGCACTGTCATGTCAAAGTGAAGGGGGCCCACAGACACTGCTGATGCACAGGGCCCAGAGTTTGGTGCACCGCCCCTGGGTGTAGACACAACTGTTGATGGCTTAATTGAGGTCAGGTCATGTTGGAAGTGTCGCAGTCGTTTCAGTGTTCTTTGAAAAAACACCTCATCAGTGAGTCATAAATGTGTTAATGGACAAAAGCAGCGTGGAAAGTGCTCAGCAGACGTAGCTCCCTCCTCCTCCTCCTCCTCCTCCTCCTCCCCTGAATCTATCTACAGTCATGCATCTCTACTGCGCTTTCATATTTCAATTATAATATATAATGTGTTTTAATTTAAAGCAGAAATCAGATTCTGAATAATGAATGGGCTTCTGTCCATCAAAGACACACGACTCACAGTTTCCATTCACCTTCTGAAACTTCTGAAGTATCACTCAGTGTGTTCTACGTACACACACACAGCTGTGGTGTGTGTGTGTGTGTGTGTTTCAGACTGCACAGCTTCTGTCAAATCTTCTTTAACTGTAAACATGGTCATATTAATGTGGTCCAGGTCGTCCCTCCTAATTCACACTAACCACAGCTCAGAGCTTCCTGCTGTAGGTCAGCTGTGTTTTTTTATCCTGCTGATCCTTCACGACCATGAACACCAGACTCAGGAATGATTTACTGATGTCACTGCCATTTTTAATGTTTGAGTATTTTCTTACCAGTTTCTTTGACCCTTTTTACTCAGAGATGGCGCCAAAAACATCAAAACGTGTGTGAGATGCTCTAAGTGCAGATTTAATGAAGCCAATTGCATTATTTCTGTCTCTTAGAGGTAGCCTATATTGTAAGTTTCTGAAATTACAGTCAGAGACATTTTGAACTTTCAGCTGCTTTTACAGCCGAACAGATGAAATCCTAGTTCCCAGATAAATCCTTTGTGCTTTGAAGGAAGCAGAGACGATAGATGTTTTTGTCTGTCTTGTTTCTGTCGGGTCGACGGTCACGTCACAGATTTGTTTTAACTCACTCCAAGTTTAATAAATGTGGTCATAAGTTCCAGATGCTACATGTCTCTTTAAAAATATATTGCGGGTAGTAATGACATCAGTGTTCAACAAACACAAACGACTCCCCAAGCAAATGATGTCGTTCTCTAATTATACCATCAACCTCATTAACCTTTTGTGCAGCAGCAGTTTGAGCGTTCAGCCGACAGGGTCAGGTGTCACGTCTGCCTCCACATGACGGACGTCCAAACGGCAACATGTTAAAGACACACAGCAGATATGTTGTTGATTTAAAAGTCTCTGGCTACATGCAAACACCTTATGTGAGTTTCCCCATGTTAATAAATCAAGTCTAAAACTAATCTCTGCCAAGAGAAGGGTAAAAAATTCATGACCATCTGCCTCAGACATTTTTAATCACTGGTGCTGCAGTCGGCGAGGACTTGTGCTCTCCTCTGTGGCTCTCACACTGAGCTCCATGGATGTCCAGAGGTCTGCGAGGGTTTCCCCAGGAAAATAAAAATAGTTTACTCACACAGTAAATACATTTAAAAATTCATATGACTTCTAAACTCGTTCTGAGCACACTTTGGAGTTGATAATTCATAATGTGCAAAATATACTCAAATGGCAGCATTAGTGTTCAGATGGGGGAGAAATCAATATCTCAGTACTGAGATGGTTTCGTTTGGCAATATCTTATCATCACACAGTGCCAAGAATTTATTTTGTTATTATATAAATTATAAATATTACAAATAGAAATTAAACTTGAGGCAGCATACGAGAATAATATAACCAGTGGTTCTTCAGTGCATGAGACACATTTTGCTGCTGCAATACAAATGTCTGACATGAACAGACTGAAGAAAGGAAATAAATCCAGTATATTTTATAGCAAAACTCTGCACATCACAACAGGTTTAAAATTACGATAATATTGTATCGTGATAATATCGTATGGTAGATACTGATAATGATGTCTGTCGCAGTTTGATCAAATCAGTGATTCATAATTGATTTATTATCTGAAGCCAAGTGAACCCTTGGCCCTCGAAATGAAGCAACGAGGGGTAGAGGTAGAAATCTTTCCCTGAACTGGGACACCACTCACTACGTCACCGCGGTTACGTTCATGCACACGTAGCTATTTATATAGTTCTTCAAATTAAATAAAACCAGTGTAGATCTTTCTGTGTGCAAATGTCTCGTCTGCAGTTGTGCATCAAACACACAAACACGTATGACGAATGAACTGCAACTTAGCGACTAGAGAGTAAAAAAGTGAGGCCAATCTTTTTTTAACTCATACAATTTTTTTTAAACCAATAAAGGTTTCTTAGATACTATACTTAAATCACTTACATCCACATGGGAGTATCCATGCTTATGTGTCCCTCTGTGCACGTACGTATCCATATTTATCTACAACTCTTAAATCACTCACTTCAGATAGAAAAGTGCAGAAAGAGAAAGAGAAAAAAGACAACAAAAATACTGAAATAAATAAATAAATAAAAATAAACTAAAACTCTAATAAGAAAATACGGAACTTGGACAAAATGCTCTGTACTTCCTCTGTTAACTCCTCACACATGTAATTCCTGAAATGTCGCTATAAATTTTACCCTCAGTATTTTCTCAGTAATTTTCTTTGCTCAGCTGATTATTTCTGGGTGCTGAGGATGCTTGACATATTTCTCTCTTCTTTAACACCGTCTCTTGGAACAGCTGACTTTCTCTCACTTCAACAAAAATGTCTCCAACAAAAGCAAAGCGTAACATCCTCGCCGACTGAATGAACGAGCCGGGGCCTTTTCAGACTCTCTCCATTTGTTAATGTCCGACTATAATGACTCACAGAAAAGTTTCAGTCCCTGGAAAATCAATTCATTTAACTTGATACATCGTCTCTCAATCAAAATGTCCTTGTGTTACTGTTGTTGGCTGTTTGCTGGGATCAGTCAAAACCTCCTCCTCTTGTGATGTTACAGTTATTTCTTCAGGTGCCTGAGCTCCTGTGATGCTGCTAACATGTGCTGTTTCTCATGCAGTGATGTTGCTAGCTGAGTTAGCAAGTGAAATTTGGGGCAGATTGGACGAGGTACGTCGAAGTTGCAACAGCTTCCTGTGTCGTGGGAATAAGCCACTGCCGTTCAATGTAAACTCACAATCTTCACGACTAAGCATCATCAAGGTCTTGTGACTAAGCTCACTAAACTGGTCACCGCTCTGGGAGGAGTTTGTCAAAGTATAAAACATGTCATTTCCTATGGAGGCAACCGCGTCATACCCCTGCCATCGGGTTGGAAACCACTTCCTCTTTGTCGCTGTCCCTTCATTTAATGACGGGAGGCGGCGAGTTAGTGGAAGCAGCTCAGCCTGTCGCTCTTTGAACAGGTCGGCACGGCTGTCGGCGAGAGGCTTTGCTAAGTTGTCCGTGTTAGCTCCTTTAGTCTGCATAGGCTCAGACATCTTTTACAGACGGCTTTGTTGTGCCCGTGGACGCGCCCTGACTGTTGGTTATGTCAGCGATGGATGGTCTCACTGTGCTTGCAGGAAGTGGAAGCAGAGTGCTGCTGTCAAACATGGACGAAACTCATAGGAAATGCAGCTCTTTTTAAATGATTGATGTACTGATTTTAACGGCATGGTATTGTGGTACCTTTCTAGTATCAATCTTATGTTGTGTTCTCATCACAGGAGATGCAAACCTTCATGTTTCATGACCACTGTAAGTTTGAATGCTAGAATATTTTGTGTTGACTCGCTTCGTACATGTGTGAAATCTTACAGTTGATGAATAAACTTCTGTAGCTATCACCAGATGATCTCAGTGCTGATTAGCTACCGTGGCATGGATTGGCTGCTGAAGTTCATATTTTACAACTCTCGCAAATAAATGCCGCTTAAGTTGCATCATTCACATCACGTCCATTGCGCCGCCCGGCAGAAATTCACGTCTAGTTGCATTTTTACTTTGACTCTACATGTAATTCACTCATGGAATTTTTTTAATTCATGCCTGATATGAACGCAACTTACCCAGAACAACAAGGGGCCAAGGATAGAGCGTTCTCCAAGGCTCCATCCTTGGCCCCTTGTTGTTCTGCATATACAAGCTTCTGCTTATATGCAGATGACACATAAACATATGCTCTGTTAAAACCCAGTGAAGAGGGCAATCTTAAAGTGCTGCACGTCCCAAAACCATCTCCAGTTTAATGACAGTAAATCCATCACTGTTTTACAAACCTATCTTTGCCTCCTGTCTGGAAATGTCAAACCTGCAGCCAGAAACCTTGCTGTGACATTTGACAGTGACCTCTCCTCTGAAAAATGAATTACAAGCGTTACCCAGCCCTCTTTATATCAGTTTAGAAGCATCTCCAAAATCAGGTCCTCTCTCTCTCTCTCTCTCGGCTCGATCTTGAGAAAGTCTCTCACGCTTTCAAATAAATGACATTAAAATGAATAAATAAACTAAAACGCAGTCTCAGGTCTGTCTTGTTGGTTTGTGACAGGTGAAAAAGTCTTTCAGAGTTCCTGCATTCTGACTGAGACACTTTATTTAGACCGTCCACTTAAATAAACGTCATGGTATATTCACTCAGTGGCTCCTGTCTTGCTGTTCACCCAGATACAGTCCAGGAGGATGGCGGCCTTTCACGCACCGTGGAAAAGTTCAAAGCCTCCCAGTTTCATGGATTACCTTTGATATTAAATCAAAACACACAACGAGCGCAGCCGGCGCAGCCGAGACACGCCGCCCAGCCCGTCCAACCCAAATATTTAGAGGAGGTCAGAGAGTGAACGGTTCGTCCCGCCAGTCCCAGCCTCCCCCTCGCCATCTCTTTTTCCCACTCAGTTCTAAAATCAGTCACATAATGAGATAAGTCCTGAGCCGAGTCAGAGACACAAACAGTGGCGTCGCCTCTCCTTCACCTCGCGCTCTGAGGGTGAAGAGTGTACGCCCGCCTTTGAATCCTGGTATTCAGTGAATGACAATAAATCAGGGCGGCTGTCGGGACGGGAGAGACAGCCGAGGACGTCGTCACGCTTCAGCGGTCGGCCCCTCTGGATCTCCGGGTTACATTTGCTCAGTGATGTGGTCAGTCTCAGAAAAACACCCAGCCTGGTCCAAGATGTTATTCCATCTCCCAGCTTCTGATGTTTTTCAATTCAGTCCCCGCAGACTGAATAATACACTGTTTTCACATTCAATTATGCAGCAGCTGAAACTGCTCAGGAGAGGAAGAGGAGGAACAAGAGCAGTGTGTGTTCGACTGGAGAGGACAGCACAGTTATCTCTGCTGGTAATAACAACATGAAACTTCACTGATACCATTTTTTGGCATTTATTTTATCCCTTTGTGTCCCTGCCGTGGCCTGTTGCGCCACACATATTTGAATTATGATATTTTCCTCTGCAAAGTGTGAAGCTCTTCCCTCAAATCCAATAAGATGTATTATTTACCATCTTCTGAAGGAGTGGGAATCCTTGAAGGCCCTAAGCTTCTCTCTGCACCATGTGCTATGTGCTCAGAATATCACTACAGAGAGGAGGCAAGTGTTTAATAGGCAATACCGTTTGGATCACTTATTAATGAGGGAATGCACAAAACACACAGAGCCTGCTGCTGCTGCTGCTGCTGCCGCCAGATAACACACAGAAATCAGATGATTCCTGAATTATGAAGAAAATAAAGAATAAAAGAATCAATAAATTATGGTCCTTGTTATTTCACTTCATTCCTGCAGCAGTGTGGCGCTCCTGCCTGCCACTGTAGATTCCAGCTGTCACCCTCTCTGTGAGGCCGAGTCTGCTCGACGCTCCGAGACAACCACACATATCATTAAGGCTGCCAGCGGTGATGAACGGACCCTCGCACCGTCATGGACGTCAGGGGCTCTGGTGGGACACCGGTCAGCTCTGCTGTTCATTTCTATTAAACTTCACCACTATGTGCAGTATTTTTAAAGTGTTCTTTGTGTGTAGTGCAGGCTGGAAATGACATAGTGCAAATTTTTTACCACTTCCTGTGCCCGCTATGTGGTGCCAGAGAACACAGGAACTATGTCACGTTGCTGTAAATAACATTTAGACTACACCATATACATTTTAGACGTGTAACGATCCATCAATCTGGATCAATATATCGATTCTATGATCAACAGTCCAACATCACAGATGCACAGTGATAACGTCCATCTATATCATCATCTTTGGGATATGCTTTTATTTTGAAAATCTGTGTTAATGGTCAAACATGGCCAGGGAAGTACAGCAGTGATAGCAGCAGAGAGAAAAGAGGAAGTACGTGTCAACAGACAAATCACTTGCTGTATGTAAACATCGACGTTACGAGAAAAACACAACGTACCAACCTGAACGAACGTCTCACAGCAACAAGCATGTCTGACGGTGAAATAATTAGCGACTTCTTGGTGGTTCCACAAAGAGGACGAGCTTCAGTCGTGTGGATTAAACTGTGGCGTCCTGAATGTTTCATGAACAGCCGCGGGTAACTTTTCATATTGAAGGTCTTCGGATGGTTCAGACAAAGTTTGAAGTCAATCGGAATCAAGGTCCGAGCACATGTGGCGCCTGAGGCAAGATCACACCCCCGAAAAAACATTTTAAAAAACACAAACAACATTAACACATAGTTTGCTGCAGGTTAACAAATTACTGCAAGTTTATTCCCAAAATACAAATAAACAATGTAGCTGACAATAAAAAATAAGATAAAAATATGTGCTGATTTGCTTTCAGTAAGTTGTTGTACGTGTGTTATAACAATCACATAAATAAGTTACAAAATCACAAACTGTTCAGACAACAAACAATAAGATAACATATAACATCGTAAAATAATAATAAAATGTATAAATTAATTTTTACTAATTGAACCTATACACTAATATTTAAATTCTGGGCTGAGACTGACACCAATGTCTAAAGTAACAATTTGGCTAATAGCTGATACTGTGTTTTTATATTTGTTCATGTGTTTATGTTGTTGTAGTTGTTATTTACTCTTTTTTTGTTTCCAGGGAAACACAGAAATCTACACTTTAAAAAAAATAAATGAATTCATTCCTTCATTACACTTCACACATTTAAAAAAACCCAAATTCAATAATACACATTCATGAAACAACCGTTAACACGACCTTCTTTCACATGAAAAACATCTTTAAATAAATAAACAAAAAGCATTTTTACTAAATATGATGCATCATAATTCATCTCTCTAATATCTGTTTTACAGTGCTGTGAAAACATCGACGCATTTCTCCTTCAAACGGCTGATTTATTCAAGTTTCTCTCCAAAAGATACATTTTACAAGATTACAGTGAACACATCATGAGAACGTTATACTTTACCTTCACCCAGTGCTCATTTTTACTGAGTAGAGCCTGAACGCTTCACAGTGTAAGTCAATGCAACATCCATGAGCTGTTGGTTGTGTCCATCGGCTGCTTAGAGGTAATGATAACTAGCTGCTGACAGCTAACAGCTAGCCGCTAACTGCTAACGGCTAACAGCTAACTTAATGAACTCTCCTCCTGCAGATCCTCTCAGTGGTGTCGGGGTAGTTGAGTGGTTTTGACATGATTATGATACAGCGTGTTTCGGGGTTCACGTGACGTCAGATAACTCCGCCCATCTCCCCCAGAGAGCAGGTAAAGTGTAACGAGGTGGCGAGGAACCCAGAAAAAAGTTCTTTCTATTGTGTAGTAGACTTTTAGGGCTTATACACAGATTGAATTGGTTTTAATGTTGTTTTGCAGGTCTGGGTCCAGCTGTTGTGTTTGATTAAATTTTCAGGAAAGGTGGATAATGGGACAAGGAACAGACGATAAAATTTTGGTGGTGATCGGTTGAAGCAAAGTGGATAAAATAATAAATAAAGTCGATGGTCTGACAGCCTCAGCAGCAATTAAGACGGTGAAAATAGTGCTATTTGGTGGCCGGAAAGCACGTCTTGTTCTACTTGCTAAATATTGTTGTAATTCTAAAGTTGAAATTAATGTTCTGTGTTGGAAAAAAGAAATTGAAAAATACAAAAAAACGTATTATATTCTGTGCTGGTACAAAATAAATACACCGCAGTGTCTCCATGGTGACGGCATATATAACCTCATAATGATAGTGATGCAAATAACCTAATTGTGATGCTGCAGAATCTGATGCAGAGGGGGAGGGAATATCACCTACTTGGTGGAGGTCTGCACTCTCTAGTTTTTGTTGTGGCCTTTTGTCGTATTTCAAAATAATAGCAGTCATAGTTTTAGTAAAAACTAGTGAAAGATAAAGACTTTAGTTGTTCTTTTATCTCCGACGTGTGTTAGGATGTTACATATCTTGACATAAAAGAAGAACTAAAGTCACTGTCAGAAACTGAAGACACAATGAACACCAGTGAACCAGTGAAAGATAAACAGTGTGATCTTTTTTCTTCCTCCATTTGTGGCGCCCCCTGTAGCCGGCACTGATCAGGAGTTTTTGAGCGCTTTTTGTGACTGATTTGCATAAATAATAATAAATGATAATAATGTGATTGATTTGCATAAATAATAATACTAATACTTTATGTTTCAGCAGGTCCCTCAGTGCTTCGTCTCTAATTAAACATTTACTTTAGCTGACTGTAACAGATTCATCCTCTCATAATAAGGCCCTTTTTATCTGAGTTGTTCGTTGTCAACACATGAAGTTTCTAAAATGTTTTTCTGTGATGTGTCATGGACACAGAAAACATTAGGATGTGACTTACAGAGGGAGGAAGTGCCCAACGTGCTGCACATCAGCCGAACCATCAGGATGGAACAAACACTAATAGCTAAACTGTCAGTCTGATGTCCGTCCTGTAGGCTGCTTTGCTAAAACATTTATTTTTTTGGTTGCTGTCATAATGTTTCAGGGAATTTCTAAAACAAAAAGAGTCCAGAATAAATTATGTGGCTCAGAGTGTAACTCTTCTCCAGTGGTCAATGGAAAGGATTTAATTAACTTGTCAGAGTCTGGATCCCTGGAGCCGCCACCATGAGACCTGACAGGGAGACGTGTCCCTCTTTTTGTGTATTTACATTTTTATCATCCGTCAGGCAGTCTGTATTCTTTGTCACTGACCGCACTAACTGAACTCACGTCTCCACAGCTCATCTGACTGTTTGTGAGTGTGTGCTCACACCGGCAGTGACATCATGAGACAGAGCGACAGGCACTTCTTCATTTGAAATGAGCGGAGGGATACGAGGAGCGACAGAGTGTGACGTGGCAGCTGGTGGAGAGAGATCGGTGTCTTAGCAACACTTGAAAGCTGAGTTTGACTTTATGTAAATGAGGAGCGATGCATTGTAGTGACGGACAGGACAAGGACACAGTTAAGGTCTCAGCTGTAGAGATGCGTCTGACTTAGACGATGACTCTGAAACATTCTGGTTTGTAACTTGATATAAAACCGTGTGATTCAGAGCTGACGTGTGTCAGATTTAGGAGGATTTGGATGGTGTCTGTCTGTGAGGATTGCAGTTTTCAACCAGCTGAAACTTCTCCTGGTTAGAATTCCTTCAGTGTTCATTGTTGAGGAGCTGAATTATCCACAGAGGTCTCCTCCTCTCAGTGCATGTGCATTTTAAAGAAACAGGATTTATCCCTCCTGCATGTAAAAGCTCACAGATGGTAAAGTCTGGAGGCCTGTTAGCACAAAGCAATTTAATGTGCTCACACCATTAAATCATTGGTGGATAAAACACCATCGACACACCAACAGTGGAGTGTTTTACTGTCCCTGCCTCGAGGCCGCCCTTTATCCCCACGTGGCGGTCCAGGCATCGACTCGGGGAGGTCGACCCTCCAGCCGCTCTCGGGAGGAGCTGATGAACCAAGTGGAAGGAACAAATCACATTTTCTCTCATTAGCGAATGACTTAATTCTTCCACCTGACTGCTCTCTCACCCTTCAGGAAATCAGCTCTGCCTCCAATAATTCACTGTTCCCCATCTTCTGCAACAGGAGAATGTAATTAGTTAACACCCAAATAAGATTGATTAACAAGCCTAAACCAGGAGACGTCCCTGGCAGATTAAAAGAGGGCCACATATAATCTCTACCTGCACTGGGTGAGAAAACACTTTTAATAATTACCTACAGGGAGGAGCGAGTGCGGAGCGCTGGATTGGATGTGTTCAGGTGCTGGTGTGATGAACAGTGTTTCATTTGATAACATTACACCACAGCTCAGGAGAGTCACGCTTGCTTCTGGAGGCCCGGATTTCTTCAGGTGTCACAGCGATTCATTTACTGCTGGTGTGGAAAAACGAAACGAAAAAAAGCTCTGCAGAAATCCACGAGCCCTGCGAGATGCTTAACAGATGACAGTGATCATTCAGCGGGGAGACGTTTATTGCAGCTGCTAATTAAATATTTTCCGTAACAGCACCTCGCGTCCCGCAGGCCTTCTGCAGCGCCTCGTCTTCCTTCTGCAGGAAGGAGCGGTGAGACAGTTAGCTTAGCTGCGGCAGCTCGGCTGTATTGACCGTGGGTTGTGTTTGCTGTTGGTGTGCTAATGCAGTACCTGCTGTTTGGAACACTTCCTGAGGGACATGTTGAAACCAAGTCAATATTTATGAGTATTGCTGCTGTGGGCTCTTCCCTAATGGCATATGGCTGCTGAGGTGTCCGTGCAGAGCGGTGAAGGCAGGACGCCTGAGGCTGGCGATGATGAGAGACATAGAGGCTGTGTATTCCAGTGTGTGTGTGTGTGTGTGTGTGTGTGTGTGAGAGAGAGAGAGAGAGAGAGAGAGAGAGAGAGAGAGAGAGAGAGAGGGAGGAGGACAAGAGCTTCATACAGTACATATTGACCTGGCCTTTGTAATAGTGATGCTGCAATCTCTGTGACCTGGCTCCAGGATTAGAAATGTATTCAGAGAAACACTCTGTGTGTGTGTGTGTGTGTGTGTGTGTGTGTGTGTGTACTCAGGTGAAGACAGACCTTGTGTTCCACTTGCAGTGCTGTAATAATATAACAGTGTCTGGGGTGTTCTGAATATTTACTCTGGAAAAATACAAAGTGTTCTTATAAAGTGTGTCAGCACAGAGACTTTCCCTTTGTCTCCTCAGTCTGATGATAAGATGAGATTCATGACATGATCCCTCACTGGCTTCCCACACACAAACGCTGTCACTTGTGATTGCTCGAACCATTGATCATATAAAACCCCTTTCCCACTGCACAAAAAAATGCTAACACCTGCTAACACCCGGCTGTTTAATGTAATGGGAAAGGTTACAGTCGGCATTCACACTCGGTTCAGATGATTCTGCAGTAGTCACATGTGTTTATTAGCGGAGTAATGATCCATAGACCTGGATCGATGTTTTTTTTTTTTTTTTTTTGGACCTGGATCAATTCAGTGATCAGCGATCCAATACCATCATCTTTAGGTTACGCCTTTATTTTGAAATTCTGTGTCACTGTCAAACAGCAGCAGCCGAGAGAAAGATGATAAAGATAAAGTTATTAAATTGGGAATAAATCAGCAGTGTGTAAATATTTTTTGATCATGGAGAAAATACAGTTCAACAGACAGAACACATGATGTATGTAAACAATGATATTATGAGATAAGACACGTTAGCATCAGCTACTGTTTTAACAATGTTGGGCTGAAAAAATGTGCATACAGGTTAAAATTCAGCCGACTAATCAAACTTGTGTTTGATACCAGAGATCTGAAATGTATCTAAAGCAGACTGTAAATTTTTGATGGTTTGATTAAGAGAAGAGCTGGTGTTTTATAAAACAGCGTCATCTGCATAAAAATGTACTTTGCAATTTGGGGTAGAAGAAATGATGTTTATGTATATGGTGAATAAAAGAGGACCAAGAATTGATCCCTGTGAAACACCTATACTAATGTCAAGGGACCTTGATTTAAAGCTGTAGGAGACGAATGCCTGAGTTCTGTCTGAGAGATGATCACTCAACAATTTAATGAACCGTTCATCTGCTCCAGCTGAGCGTAATTTATCTGATAAAATACCACGATCGACTGAATGCTTTTGATAGATCTCTGAAAAGTGCAGTACGGTGTTTTATGTTATGTTTAATGTTTTGCAGAACACTGTGCAGCCTGCAGAAATAATAATCTGATCAGTTGAATTGGCGAGCAACCTAAAAGAAAAACATCCCTAAACTTCTCGTCCTTATCATTTCAGCTGCAGCTCACTCAGATTCACAGCTCACATTCTCACCGCACATTATTCCTTTATAATTACCAGTTTCTGTGTGGGATGAGATGAACGCATGACTTTTGTTTTTCCATCTGGCCCGTGGTGTCAGTGCTTCACCGAGGTCGTGCTCCCTCCATGACTCTAAAACAGAAGCACAGTGACACTTGATGTGCACGTACTTAAATAACTCTGCTAAATGAAACACAATTTAATTAGAGTTTCCTTATTTATCTCTCACCAACTGCAGCCGACCTCCCACCATTTAACACGAGCCATCTGAGAGAACTGAAAGGTTTGTTACTCTCCGCTGTTCCTGCCACAACACACCGGGTCGGGTTTATTGTCGGCACAGACGTTATGAGCTCACTATATATAACATCACTTATTATCTGGTTACACGCATTCACCAGGGTCTGACTTTTGGAAATAGATATCCATTCCCTCTATTCATGTGTTTTTATCTGTGAATGTGGGTCATGGTTGTCGTGGCAGTAAGAATCAACTGTAAATATATTATTCATTTGATTTTCTTCTAATACTCGTCTGTTAACCTCGTCCACCCCTCCCTCCTATCACTCCCTTTTTGTTCTTCTTTAGGGATGACGGGATCTTTAGGGAGAGAGTAACAGGTCAACAGTATACGCCACATAGAAGTGTTTAACATCATCTGAAAGCTGCAACCTGGAGGCTGATTGGAGACGCAGCTCAGCATCTGTGTGGGAGATTTTCTAGTTAGAAAACGGTTCATACTGTAAACTGTAATAAACATTGTGTTTTAGCGAGGTGCCTATTCAAACTTTGAACGTTCAGAGTGTCCGGACTCAGAACATCATGATAGAAGTATTCGACAGGTATTCTCATTCTCATTATGTCTCATGAGTTGCAGCAGTTTTTGAGTTGATACCATTTAAGAATTTATGAAAAATTGTGAAAAATCTCTGTAAAATACGACAAAGACAGTCAGACCTTGAGGAACACCATAGAAAAATCCATGCTTTGATTTGACATCAAAAACTTTGCACATTTTAGATTTCCATAAAAATTGCATGTATTGGCAATTGTGTGAAGATCACCTCTGTCCTCAGAAACCCTCATATTGTCCACATACCTGTGAAAGTCATCCATCATCTGAATACCTGACCTCTCTAGTTTGTAGATATGAAGTTTCATGAAGATGTGATTATTTTAAAGGTCACAAAAAGTTATTTTATACTTTCAGTTCAAATTTCAAAAAATGTTCTCCCTGAGGGTTGCAGCGATAAACTGCTTTTAAAGCGGTGGTAAAGTTATCACACCGTTTACATTTGCTTTTCTATGATATTGAAAAATGGACGGAGAATCTCAACTTTATTTTAGTTATTTTCAAAAGTGAGACTTTTTACACAAACTTAGATTTAAAAAATAAATGGTTTCACAGAGGTCGCAGCTGTCAGTCGTTATTTTACTTTTTACAGAAACTTTCATTTAAAAGATGGTTTCAAGTTTCAGTTAAAGTAATAAAAAGTTTGTTCAACCAAAAATAACCCTTCTGTTTTAATTCCTTTAAGGGTCATTTTGCATCTGATAATAATAATTCTGTACTACTGAGATATTTTCTGAGACGGTTATCACACCATGAAAATCTCATACTGTTGCAGCCCTCCTGTCTCCCTCCAGTGAAATGTCTACTACTGGGGTGAATGAGATCACACGTGAATAAAACTTGACTCATTGAATCCACGAGACTCAACTTTCCAGTCAGAACCAATTTATCCAATTTCAAGACTGTTTCGGGACCTCAGTATGCATCCAGCTATCCATCCCATCTGGGGCTGTGTCTCAGGAGCAGCAAGCTAAGCAAAGCAGCCCAGACATTCCGGACATTATGGTGTGACGAAGCCAACAGAACCACATCATCTGCAAAAACAATGCAGAAATATTCAAATACAGAAGGAGAGAGTGGGCATGTCTCGTGGGTACCAAGGGAACCGTTTTCATTCAGATATCTTGAGGTGAGAGGTCAAGGGATGTCTGTGAAAATTGTTTTGTTTTTCCTTCGCCAAAGTTTAGCCTAACTTTGGAGCCTTATTTAAACTCCTTCCTGACAAGCTAGCATGACATGATTGGTACCAACCGATCTCCTGTGTCAAACAGCTACTGCCTCTGAAAGACAGTGATGTCGGCCGAGGAGGTCAGCGTCACAGCGGAGTAGAAGAGATTAAAAGTTAGTGTATTACAAAGACACAGTCTGCATCCAAAATAACTGGAAATGTTACAGAGGCTCATCTTTGTTAGCAGCAGACAGCTGATGTTCTCATGATAATCACCAACTCCAAATCCGTCTTTACCTCCGTCCAGTTCCTTCGTCTGTAAAACTCTTTGTATCTTGGCTTTCATCACAGCAGAGGACACATTAGTAGAAGCTCTGTTTTTCACTTGTGTCTGCGTGTGGTCGTCAGGCAGCTAATAACATGAAGACAGTAAGAGAGAGGCGATCGGGTGCAGACGCTGCACACACGGCTGTCGTCTCGTCTTTCATGTCAGCGTGCATGTTCTCATCTGCCTGACGTGACGCATCATTACGGGCCGATGCACTCGCTTTAGTGATTGCAGCTATTGTTTGGATTCAGATTCCTATAGAGCTCATTTATTTCTCCATCACAGCTGTTGTCTCATGAAAGCCTCTAAGTACGCCTTGTGATTGCCAACTTTTCCTGTATGGCTCATTTATTAACTGCTCAAGCCTCGTTCCTCCGGTGCCAACACTGTGCTTTAATTGGAGGTGCATCTCGTCTTATTGCCTGGTATTGATTGTAGCTATTTAGGGTTCGATCGCGCCTACAGCTCATTCTCCGAGCTGCTGTAGAAAAGTGCACTTTCCTTTTTTTTAACAGGGTCCAAGTGAAGTCAGCCTCCTAAACAAAACTCATATGGAGATTATAGAGGCAGCAGCACGGTGGTCGAAACAAATTTCATTCCACTCTCTGTAGCATGACGGACCCTTCTGCAAGCTCGGCTGTAATTGTCTTCCTCTGTCGTTCATATTCATTCATCAGGTCTGACTGCAGTTTCTTCAGTTCTGTTTTTACTACTTCTTTTCCAAGGTTCTGCTTCAGACTGGTTCAATACAGTAACATAAAAGGTTTGAGTACAACAGACACTAAATAAAAGTGTCACATGACCCTTGTCTGACAGGAACTTATGTTTAACATAACTTTTTTTGTTGTTTGAGCATTTAATTCTGTCCTATGAACATGAAAACATTGACTACACATTTTACAACCTTTTTTTATTTCCTTGAATTATAAAATGTTTTGTGATAAACTTTAGTTCCTTGACTGCTATAACAAGTCAAAGAGATGAACTCTGAACCAGGAAGTGCTCTTTATTTCAGCTCAGCACAACCTATGTCAGACACTTTGAAGCCACCAAATCCTTTCAGTCCAGCACCTTTGGAACCAGCAGTGAGCCTTCAGACATGGTACTTAGACCCTCGGTGTGTTCAGACAGTCTCTTAAATGTGGGCGGGGTTGTTGTCACTCACTGCTGCATCCAGCACTCGCTGTATTTCCTCATCAGCGGTGACACAGATGGAAGTCTGCACCTGGTTTATCGTCCACAGAACGAGGCTGCACGCCCACATTTTCAGAACAAAATAGAACAGGCTGCAGTGAGAGTCTCTCTCCATGGGATATTTAAAAATAGCAGCTTTGTGCATTTAGTCCTTCTCAGGCAAGCTCAGGGGTTTAGTGTTGCTGTAGCCCACAGGAAGTGAGGATTAGAATATATGACCTTCACATAATCCGCTCCAAATTCATCTATATTTTTAAAGTCATTACTAAAAGTGTGTGTCATATAAAAACTAAAGTGATGGTCAAAGTTGTCACAGTGAAATTTAAGGTGTGCTGATGGATTCACGTCATCAACTCATGCATTGAGTAACATTCGTTCCACCTTAAAAGTTGCCGGCAGTCGGCCCAGTGAATGAAGTTATTTTTTGATGTCTTCAATTTTTTTCTTCATGCGACTTTTTCTGTCATTTTTTTTATGTTGATGGTTGTTTTTGTCTTTCAGTTTCAGCTTCCTGTCAGTGTTTGGGCAAAGACGGCTTGATTTACATATGATCTGCATACGAAGAACATTCCTCTCCTGGACCCACAGTCTGCTCCTCGGCCTGGCATCAGCACACATCCAGTACGAGGTAACGTCTTCCATCAGCTCACCTGGATCCCAAACAGGGAGGAAGTTAAATCTGTTTCTCTCTGCTCTGAGTTTTTAACATAAAACCTGGATGATTAAAAATAACTTTAAACTGAAGTTTGGCTGTTAGCGCCGAGGTCTTCTGGAACAGGATTATAAAATAATAGTGAAATAATTTTTTATACTTGTGTTTATCTCTCAGTGCCATGTTTCCTTTTCAAAGCCAAATTTTGTTTTTGTTGCCAAAACTTCCTGTCAGCTCCACGAAACTTCTTTTTCTTACCTTGTTGTGAGGAAGATGTGATAATCATGCCATGATTTGCATTGTGATTTAGTCAACAAGATGTAGGAAATTCAAATGAGAAACGGTTGGATGAGTGTCTTTGCTTGACAGTGAACTAAACACCTGAAAAAAATCATCATCATGGCAGCTGATTGAGCTCATAGCTACAGTGTTCTAACACAGTACCTGCTGTCATGTTGAAGAGTTAAAGTTAAATCGTCCAGAATGAGACAAAAACAAATTGTTATACTTCTGTGATATACACTCACAGCCCGCTTTATTAGGGACACCTTGCTGGTACCAGGTTGGACCCCTTTTTAATTCTTGGTGTCACAGACTCAACAAGGTGCTGGAAACACAGTTGATCCATGATGAGAATCTCCCGTTCCAGCACATCCCAAAGCTGCTCTATTGGACTGAGATCTGGTGACTGTGGAGGCCATTGGAGTACAGTGAACTCATTGTCATGTTTGAGATGATGTGAGCTTTGTGACATGGTGCGTTATCCTGTTAATGAGATGCTGCCATGTGATTGGCTGATTAGCTATTTGTGTTTACAAGCAGTTGAACAGGTGTACCTGATACAGTGGCTGTTGATACAAGTCGTCATATCAGCTTAATGTGACAGGCGGACATTATAAATGAGCTGTGCCACAGTCCAGCCTGCTCTTTATTAGAGAGTGCAGTGACGAGGCAGCTCAGTTGGGTCTGAATCACAGAGCCCCCCCCGCTCTCATTAACACCCAGAGAAAACTGACTCCACACTCCTGCTGCCTCCTTCCTGCCAGGGAGCGATACGTGAATGCACTGGTGCTGATGACGAAGAAATATTGCATATTTTTAATCAGCTGTGTGTGCGTTTGTTCTTCTCATCTGCACACACAGGTTTTTTTACGCAGTATTAGTACGTGCAGAGGCTCAGTCTGTCTGTAGGTCACGTGGACGTCTCTCTGTTCATGTCTGTGTGTGTACACCTGTAATGTGTGTGTGTGTGTGTGTGTGTGTGTGTGATTTTGCTGAGAGAGATCATTAGCAGTAATGTGCACTGGCCTGATTCTCTGCCCGTCCTCTGCTTCTTTAGATGTATTAATATTTTGGAGGAGTCACCTGGTGAATCTGAGAGCTTATGCAAGCACAATCACCGTGAGAGCGCACATGCACGTCGCACACTGAGCCTCATTATCAGCACACACACGGCCACATTAGCATACACAGTATTTTAGTATATACATGTGGAAAACAGAAATAGATTTTTAATGTTGTGAACCTTTGAACTGAAGCTTTGTCATACAAATTTGTGCTTTTGTTGCAGCTCTCGAGCACTTAGTCACTTCACAGAGGTCCAGAATCATCTGTCAGCTCTCAAACAGTTTCATGACTTTAACTGGAAAACTGTGGAATAAACAGCCATTAAAAAACTACAGAAAGACACTGAACAGGTTTAAACACGTCTTTTTTTTGCTCCCAGTTTTTACTGGTTTCAGTTTAAGATTTAACACTTTATTTAACGCACTATTTCTTTAACTTTCTCTTAAATTTTGGTCGCAAATTTATTTGTTATCTGTGTCAGTGAGTTCAGTTTTCTTTTATACTGTACAGACTGTAATCACTTGACTGTAATCACTTGTAATCAAATGTGGTGGGACAACAACGAAAGTTAAGGTAGCAGAAGTTAAAGTCAGGCAAGCAGGAAGGTTGGTGGATTCCAGGAGATTGTAAAGCCACTGCTGTCGGGTGAAGATCCTGGTGAGGGTGATGAGTGTGCAGATGAGCTTCACTGAGATGGTTTCTTAGTTGTGGACACCGTTTACTGTGTTGGCTGGTCAGGCGGCTGCTCTCAGACGATCCTGCAGATGAAGGCGCAGCATGTGGACGTCCTGAGCTGGTGCGGCTACGTGTGGTCTGTGGATGCACAGCCTGGTTCAGGCAGTGGGCTGACAGTCGTATTCAACAGGTTCCTGTGCTCCTCTCATAATTGTTGCTGTGTGTTCATATAGTTTAAACTGCAGGTTTATCTGAAGCTGATTTAGAAAATACAAAATCACAAGCACAAAACAAAAAGGATTTTATTCATAGACTGTGTTGTGTGAAAAACCAAATCTGAAGACACATTCAGCAAATATGGAGCTCATGAAACGGTTAACATGACTGTGACAGCTCCTCAGATTTAAACAAGTCTGTTTGTAGTGCTGTTCTACATAATTATAATCAAAGGTGACGGCAGAGTAGAAGTATAACACATCAGTATCCCAACAGGACTGAAATAATAGGAGTGACACTGACAAAAACAAACCTATTTACAGTCGATCACAAATAAACAAAACTTTCTGTCTCAACACGGACACAAACACAAAAATCACTTCTGTGAACACGGCTAATCTTCAGCACTTTGACACGCTCACTTCATTTATCAAAGAAAGTCTCAATCACTGCATCGCTTTTATCTTCCTGATAAACAGCCTCCGTTTCCTGCACAAACCGTCCCCGAGTCAAATGTAATCTTCAAAGGGACGCACTGAGGCGCCCTCATGTCCGCGTCCTCACATGAATCTGGATCAGGACCCGTGTCACATGTCACCCACATCCATCTCCTGCTCACCGCCTTCTGTTTTCTATCTGCTGCAGATTAGTGATGAAAATAAAAAGACACACTGATCCATGTATCAGCTAAAAATCAGACTAAACATCTTTCCTCTGGAGCTTCCTTCAGCTGTGAATATGTGCTGCATATAAAGTGCTGATACATGTATACATTTACTCTAATGATCCCCACAGGGAAGGTGTGAGATGGTGACCTATATGCATTAAAACACAATTAGGATGAGGAATCACAGCAGCAGGAGGCTACGGCTTCTCTGCTGGGTTAATATGGTGCTTACATCTTCCATCACTGACTTGTATATGAGTCAGGATGTCCTCACTGAACTGTGGGAGACGTTCACTCCATGTCCTGTTTGGTTACTGCAGGCCGCTAAGTGCGTTACAGCTCAAACATGATCACACATAAGATTAGGAGTCAAGTGGATCAGAAGAGAATAGAGACAACTCTGATGCTCTGACACGATCATTAACCTTCACCTTCATTTCATTTCATTCCGAGTCTCATATAAACATAAACACATACAGATCTAATCACATACATATAATCACACACATGCTCACAACACCAAAGCAAAACAAGACATACAGAAAAAAATATACATAATCAAATCAAAATTAGAATTAGATGCAAAGGAAGACAATATTTCCGACAGTAACATAGAAAATATTCAAATATAATATCACACATAAACAGAGGCAAGACAAGAAAACAGACAAGTAGTATATTAAATTAAATTACTGCTGCTGCAACATTTGTAAATACTGTTTAAGCAGGAATTTATACCTCTCCATTGAATTTTCTTGGATGATATAAAATGGTAACGAATTCCATTTAACTATTGCTCTATATAAAACCGATTTTTGCATAACACTTGTTTTAATTTTTGGCAAAATGACCCTCCCCTCTGTAGCATGATGTGTTAAATGTAGGGCTGTCAAACGATTCATTTTTTTAATCACGATTATTCGCAGAATTTCCATAGTTAATCACGTTTTGAATTGCATGTTTAAAATTCTGTTATTTTGCATTTCAAGGCAGTTTTAAGCCCGTCTACGATGTCGACTGGTCTGCAGTCAGTTGCCACCCATTTAGCAATCGCTTTAGTTAACTTCTTGGATGTACTTTCATCCACGGGTCTGCGGCGACTCCCACACTCCAAAATGGTACTTTGGCGGGCTGAGGCTCGCTTGGCTGGGGTTCGCCGGCTGCACCTGGGTGTTTAGCGTGGAGACGGTAACTCAAACTCGACGTACTCTGGTGGTAGTTAAACTCCATTTGACACAGGTTGCATTTTACTTTTGACTTGTCAACTGAACCGTCTGGAAGTTTTTTAAAGTTAAACAAGCTGTTCAAAAGTCCAGTAGCACTCTTTCTTTCTTTCCATCACCGCGGTAAGTTTACTGTAAGAAGCTGCTTCAAGGAGAGTAGTAGAGTAGAAGGGACAAAAAGGCTTGCGAAATTAAAATGCGATTTAAAAAAACATAAACGCGTCATGGATTTCATTAATCTAATTGCGATTAAGGCGTTAACGCTGACAGCCCTAGTTAAATGATCATGATGACTAATATGAGATCCAAAATAATGATACACAACAGAAGGAGACCGTGTTACAGTGACATTCTTTAGTAAATTTAACAAAACCAAAGAGATTTTCTGATCAACAATTAACCAACCAAGTCTATTGTGCATATATATTATATTTTTTTTGTAAGAACACTGTAAAAAAAACGAGCTGCCTTATTTTGAGCAACCTGTAATTTATTTAAGTCCGTTATTGAAGCACTCGACCATATAATGAAACTGTAATCCAGCTGTGATGGGACTAGGGCATTCACTACCTGTTTGGCAACATCTTATGGCATAAATTTTAAGGCCCTGCGTGTCACTGAGAGAGCTCTTCCCATTTTACTCACAATATTGTTAATATGTTTAGTCCATGTTAATTGCTGGTCTATTGTTATACCTGAGAGTTTAGTCTTGAACTTGTTCTATGGGAGTGTTATAAATTTCTAAATCCAAAATAGGATTATTTGTCAACATAAATTTTGATCCTATAATAACAGACTTGGTTTTGTCTGCGTTTAATACAAGTTTATTTTCAGATACCCATCTTGCCACCAACTCTACATTATGTTTTAAGATATTATTTAAAGTTACTATCGATGAATCCGCTGCATAGATTGTACAATCATCGTTGAAGTTGAAAACAGTAATGGCCCTAAACAACTCCCTTGAGGTACACCACACTCAACATCTTTCACATTTGACAGACTTCCATTAAAAAAGACAGTTTGACTCCTATTAGTCAAATAACACACTGTCTCAGTTTTTCTAATAATAAATGATGGTCTATTACATCAAATGCAGCACTAAAATCAAGTAGTACTACACCCACTAATTTCCCATTGTCATTATCTATGTGCCATTCATCTGTCATTTGAGTTAACGCTGTACACGTGGAGTGACCAGGTCTGTAGCCATGTTGAAAGTTTGTGATCAAATTATTGATATCAAAATAACTTTGTATCTGATCAAAAATAATCCTTTTCATAATTTTACGTAGTGCAGGCAAAAGGCTGATAGGACGTCTATTTGCACCAGAAAAAGAGGCTGCAGGATTCTTCATAACTTTAGCAATTTTCCATGCCTCTGGATAAACATTTTTATCAATACAGAAATTGAAAATATAACAAACAGGAACTGCAATTAAATTAGCAGAGAAATTTAACATCCAAATTATCCACACCTTTCCTTTCATTTATCAAGGAGCCCAACAACCTCATTAACTGTAACTTTTCTAAAATAAATTCACAATTTTGACCTCTCATTAACTTCTTGATTAATGATGTTGAATTATTATCATTTACACAATTCATTTTCCTTTTCAAGTTACTGACCTTAACATGAAAATAATCATTAAAGTAATTGGCTATATTCACAGGCTTAGTTATAAATTTCCCATCCACTTCAATATAAGCAGGGCTTGATGTGGGCCTGCGACAAATCATTCCATTCACTGCACTCCATAGTTTTTTTTTTGTCATTCTTAACATAATTTATTTTAGTTTCATAATATAAATGCATTTTCTTTTTGTTAGAGGCTGTAACATAATTTCTTAACTTCTTATAAATTTGCCAGTCTGACTGAAGACCTGATTTAACTGCTACTTTTTTTTGCATCATCTCTTTGTTTCATTAAATTTCTTAATTCAGCATTCAACCAGGTGATTGTTTACTTCTGACATTATGTTTTCTTAAAGACGCATGTTTCTCCAATACTTGCAAAAATAATATATTGAAACCTTCAAGAGCTTCATCGGGATCCTGCTTTGCGTATACAGATTCCCAACATAAATTTGAGACATCTTCTAAAAATGCCTCACAACAAATAGACTTCACTGATCTTTTGAAGACCACCTTAGGACCTGCCTTTGGAACCTTGGTTTTTCTAATTATGCAATTAGATTGTGATCACTATACCCCACTGGAATAGATAATGTTTTAGAACATAAATGACTGAAATTAGTGAACACAAGATCGATGCAGGTGGCTGTTACAGACCCATCACGTTTCAAACACACCCATGTAGGTTTATCAACAAGTTGTACTAAAGTACAAACACTGGTTACAGCCAGTAGTTTATCTTTAAGTGGACATTTGGCCATATTCCAGTTAATATTCAGTTCACTTAAAACATGAATTTCATAGTCAAGATCACATACTATATCAAACATTTTACATATTTCATCCAAATAATTCAATTGCGCATTAGGTGGTCAGGTTACAAACACATTTTGAACAGCTGAAGGCACTGAATGAAGCAAGATGACACTTTGCTTTGTGCTCAATATATAGTCACCTTTTTGTAATGTACCGAAATCTCATTTGTGCCATGAAGCACTCCAACGCACTTCCACTAACTTGTTGACAGAAGCAGTGTCTTAGATGAAGACCGATTGTGTCACAGTGATGTGACCAAGGCTGTCCGATTTACAAGGCTCCTTCAGATGTGTCCGATAAATGAGGCCTTCTTTTCCCAGATTTGGAGGATACAACAGATGAATCCTTCGTGGCACAACCTCTCCGAAGATTCATGCACACCAGTGACGATTGGGTTTTTCTCAAATAATGCGGCGTCCCGAAACACAACACCATTTCTATGACTCTGCACGGACAATAGCCATGGACAGATGTATGTACGTCTGTCTGTCCGTCCATCTGACCTGCTCTTGTGAATGCAGTATCTGAAGAACGCCTTGAGGGATTAAAAAAAAAAAAAAATGGCACATCTGTCTACTTGCACATGATGAAATGGTCATATGTCAAATGTAATATCTCAAGAACAACTTGAGAGACGTTTTTTACATTTGGCACAAACGTCCACTTGGACACTAAACTGTGTAGAATTTGGTAGTTAAAGGTCAAAGATCGCTGTGACCTCACAAAGCATATTTTTGGCCATAACTCAAGAATTTATACGTTAATTATGACAAACCTTCACACACAAGGAAGTCTAATAAGATGAAATGACATTTGTCAAAGGTCAAAGGTCACCTTCATCAGTTCTTTTCTGGCCATTACTCAGCGTCATGTCTCAGGAACAGAAGGGGAGACATTTGGTCAGATACTGAATTGGTGACTCTAATCTTGAAACTGTGCTGATTGTATAGATCTGTCTTAACTTAATAATTTTAACTGACCTGAAAATGGTCGTCTCTCAGCCTGAAGTATATCACACGCTGGTGTCGCCAGCGGTGAAACATCTCAACCATGTATTAAAATAAATAAATGTATATATATATATGTAACTAACTTGTAGCCCACTAATTTCTCTTGTCAAGTGCAACTGGTTGCTATGTGACAGGAGTGTCAACAGGTAGGGGCAGTTACAGCCAATCATGCAAAGAGGAAACCACTCAGACTGCTCAGTTTAGCCGTTTCGAAGCAGCTAAACTGAGACACAGCCAGAGATCACAAGTGTCATAATATGTCTTCATGTTAATCTGCGACACTCAGCGTGTGGACGGCCCACTGAACAAAACCCAAAAAACAGAAAATAAAGTGTAAAAGTGCTCATAGTCCTGAAAAACTAGTGTCTGCTGCAGCTCGTTGGGAGAAACTTTCCCTTACGGAGGCAATATATGGTCTGAGAGTTTCTCTTCTAGAGGAATGATGGAATGCTAAGGCGTTTTGAGTGTTTTCCATTAGTCTGAGAAATACCCAAGAGACATAATGTACCAGTTGAACACCTCCCCTCGGAGTGTGTGAGACGCTGAGTGTATTGCAGTGTAAGTGTTCTGGAGAGTCGGAGGAAGAAAGAGAGAGGAGAGGAGAGAAAAGTCACGGCAAGGGAAAGACAAGAGGGTGAGAGTGGAGGAGAGATCAAGGGAGAGGCGGAGGGAGAGGTACGAGAGAGAGAGAGAGAGAAAACATCTCTGGGTGTGAGTGTGTTGGTTCAGAGCAGCAGCAGCAGCACATCAGCCTCCGCAGGGGACGCAGAGAAGCTTCTTGGCTGACCATGCCTTCCACAAAAAGTGGCGTTTGATTCCTAACACAACCTCACAGTTGTATTTGGCCAGCAGGCCGAGGCTCTGAGAGCAGGCTGAGAGGCTCAGGAGACGGAGGCTGCTTGCTCACACCAAAGCCTTATGTAATGTTCTGCTTCACTTGTCCAAGTTCCCAGAAAAGGTGCAAATTACAAGGTGTTATCTGGTGGGGTGCGCTGACATTTGGCAACACATCCATGAAGTTGGGCACGAATCAGACACGTCTGAGCAGGAAACGCTGCAGAGATCGTTTGGCAACGATTGAGTCGCTGCATTGATTCGTAAAGTTGGACGGTTTCTGTTGATAACAGCGGCTCATCAAATGATTACCGTCTTTGGTGGCGAGGTGCACGTGGTGACCCAACATGAGGCAAACAGAATGTTCTAATTTCTAACACATGGTCCAGTGAACTCTGAGTTTGAAGTGGGAATGTCACAGTCGCAGGTTTGAAGTACAAATTCTCCTTTTTAAAGGAGATGATGGGAAAGTTTATTTCAGGATGATTAAAAGGAGGCTCTGAGCGATTGTCTCAGATTCAGGAGGAGCAGTGAGGATCTTGTCCCTGCTGTGGAACAGTGGACGAGATATTAACCCTTGCAGAGATGCTGGAGAGGTCACAGTTTGCCGATCCAGTGTGTATGTGTTCTTATTCAGTTTAATTCAATTTTATTTGTAAAGCCCAATGTCACAGATCACAGTTTGCTTCTCAGGGCTTTACACCACAGGACATCCCTCTGTTCTTGGACCCTCGCAGCAGATAAGAGAAAACTCCCCAAAAGCCCCAGCGTGCGGGTGAGCCGGAGCCATTGTGTCTTCAGGCTGTTCATTGCATTTTCATGAATGCGATATTTCAAAATGCCTTCAAAATGTTTTTCAGTTTTTGCACAAATGTTCACTCGGAATAAAAATAAACTAGTCAGTTTTTGGTAGTCAGAGGTCAAGGTCAGTGTCACCTCAAAACATGTTTTTGTCCATAACTGAAGAATTCATTCACTAATTCTGACCCGCCTTGACACAAATGTCTAACAGGATAAAATAATGAAGGTCAAAGGGTCAAAGGTCAGCTTGACTGTGAGACCTGGCCCCAGATAAGTGGATGAAAACAGATGATGGATAAGTAAATGACGGACAAATCTGGACCTACTTTAAACAGCATTTCCCTCTTACCTCTCTTAGACCTTGATAACAAACCGAACCAGCAGAATGAAACTCACATGTTTGAGGAGGGACTGAGGTCTATTTTTAGCTGTAAACGCTGCGATGATCGTTGCTCGTAGTTTCTACAGAAACCCCCTGATAAATGTGAGCTCCTGAAGCTCCTGGAGTCGTGCTGTGAACAGTGGAGAAGCAGCAGGTTGTGGTTTTGCTCGAAGCTACGAGCTATGAATGGACTAAAACTATCAATCTGATGCAGGCTGTTTCTGAGAGGAGGATGCTCGCTCAGCAAACCTTCCCTGGATCATAAAACCAAAGTAAAAATAGGTTTCAATTAGTCTGATCTTTTATTAAAATTATACTTCAGATTCTGTCTCGTGTCCTGAGAAAACAAATAAACCGACAGCAGTTCTGTGATTTATATCAGGTTCTTGTATGATCAGTGCTGAATACGGCAGCACTACGACTCCTAAAGTCTGCTCGTATTCAGAGAGAAGCTACTGACTGTGATGGGTTTGTAGATGTCTCACCAAATCCGTCTGTGCATTTGGGTGGAGTCAGCAGACTAATCACAGATGGAGGCATCACTGTGATCTGTACATGTGGTGATGAGCCAGCATTTACCGTAGTGATGTGATTTATTGATGATGAACAGTCATGATTGTGGTGGATCAATGTGAGTCAGTCGGTGTGATCCTGCCGCGGTTGTGTCGAGCTCTGGAGTCTTGACTTCAAACAGCCTCATTATAATGCAGGTGTTTACTGAATGAAGATTTGCACACGGCTCAATTACAACAGGGTTGCACCACACAAACAGTTTGTTAATGTGAAACTGCAAGGCTAGATTACCAGCCAGCCAAAGCGGATATCTGCCCCGGGGCCCGAGAACCTCAGCGGCCCCCAAAGCCTCCGTTTCACTGTGCGTTAGTTAACCTTTGGTGCTTTGATTAATTACAACAACAGCAAATCTTTGCCCCGAGGCCTCGAGGAAGGTCATAACTAACTGCCAGGTCACAACTGTGGCACAGCTGGCTGTCAAATATTATCAAGCTACTTTTAATAGCTCCATATATTTATGTTAGATTAAGTAAAACCTGCGTTTGCTCAGGATTAGCAGTTAAATTACATATAGTGCCTCCCCCTAAAACTGCTGTAACATTTTGTCTGACATTTAAAAAATATTTTTTGGGACATTTTTTCAATATTTTTTTGACATTTAACAAACATGTTTTTATAGCAATTTTAATCTTTTTTTTTTTTTGGACATGTAATCAAAAGACTTTAAGGCATTTTATCAATATTGTTTGGACATTTCAGTGACATTTTTTCAGGCATTTTATTAATGTTTTTTGACATTCTATTGACATTTTTTCTGACATTTTTATAATATTTTCTGACATTTTATCGACACGTTTTCGGACATTTAATTACCATTTTTTGGGACATTTTAATAGTAATTTTTGGACATTTAATATTTTTTCCTACATTTTCCCCCCAACATTCTATTAATATTTTTCCAACATTCCTTTCACATTTTTTCTGATATTTTAATAGTTTTTTCTGTCATTTTATTACTATTTATTTCCCAGACATTTTATTAATATTGTTTGGACATTTTCAATAATATTTTCGAGACATTTTAATAATATTTTTCGGATATTTAATCAACGTTTTTTTTAACATTTAAATTTTTTTGGGGGGACATTTTAATAATATTTTTCGGACATTTTATTAATTTGTTTATCCAATTTTTTTCCCCAACATTTTATTTGTATTTTTCTGTCATCTTATTAATATTTTTCCAACATTTTAAGCATATTTTCGGACCTTTTAGCAACATTTTTTGGACATTTTATTCGATGAAAGAAGAAAGGAGTTTGCTTTGAAACTTAGAAATGGGTTTATGAGCAGCTGGTGCAGCTCAGTGCTGCAGAGCACATGAGGTCCTACCACAGTGCTCTGCAGGACCACCAGTGTTTGAATTAACAACAGTAGCATCTGTAAAAGATTTATTAAAAGTATGTAAGATGATGAGTCGGCCAGAAACAGTGAAAGTGTGGATCTTTGGAGTGCCCAGTTCCAGTTGAATTCAATTCTTGGTCGTAGTACCGGTGCCGGTGATCGATGGTGCTTTATGCCGCTCTTCTTCTTCTCTGGCTGATGTGATCTGGGCCGACCCGTGGGGAGCGAGTTAATGGCTGTGCTGTGGAAGCAGTCCTGTACCGACTCCTGCTCCCGAGGTGTTCAGTCATGAAGGTCATTACGGTAATGGAAAAGGTTTGTTAAGCCCCGCTCGCCTGTGTGCACTACATGACTGGTGGGTAGCTCTGGTCGCAACAGGAGCGGGGCCGGGCCGGGACAGATGGGAGCAGGGAGCCGCGTCAACTTTGAGACTCTCATTGCCTGAGGCCACATCATCTGCCCTCTTCATCTTCCTCTCTCACTCTGATTCCTTCAGCTGTGTTGGCTGCTTCAAGTGTACACTGAAACATATTGAACCTCCCGTACAGAATAATATGTGTATAATCACTTCCTTAAACACTTTTAATACACTCAACTTATTGCCAAAAAAAGCCAGTCCTCAGCAGCATAAAGCCCCAGCATGCTTTGCTAAGAGCTAAAATCACTCAGCCTCCTTAGCTTGTGTCTAATGGAGGAGCCGCAGCAATGCACGACTGTTTAGAAATACTCGTACGCCTGCAAAGCAATAACCCAAACAGTATTTAGCAGGACTTAATTTGACAGTCAGGAGTCTTCAATCTCCGCACAGCGTGCTCAGGCATCTGTACCCTGCAACTCGCTGAATCCTAATGAGTACATTTTCTCGCAGTAACAGCAGAAACAATGGCTGTCTCGCTATTCATTTGTACCTACAACAGCAGCTCTGCTTCGCTCCTCCGATCACTTACACAGATGCATGAATATTCCTTATTGCAGATTAGTGTTTCTAATCAGCGTTCCATCTGAGACGTGCCCCTGCAACTGTGATTCATCCGCACACCCACCTCCAGGGAAGAAAACAGGATTTAAATTTCTCAGACCTTTGGGAAAATACTTGGGGATGAAAAGAAATCAGTCCGTCTCAATAATGAGTGCATTTTTACAGGCGGAACAAGAGTCGCAATTGTTTGGTACATGCAGCGCGGGCGTTTGTGCTTCTCCCGCTGGTTTTGGGGAGGTGGCGTCACGAGTGTTGCTGGAAATGAATCTATGGCTCAGTGGTAAACAGTAAAACATTAATAAGCACTCCAGCATTTACATACAGTGGTGTGAGCCTCAGCCACAGCACGTCCTTAGCATGATGACAATTATGAAAGTGGGACAGCAACACACACACACACACACACACACACACACACACACACACACACACACACACACACACACACACAGAGCCCTGTAGTGTCAGGAGTGGCATCATTAGTGTTGCATGAGAAGAGATCATCCCACAAACACAACAACAGTTTTTATTTGCTCATTAGAAACAATATATGTATGATATATGTTGTTGAGGGTTCACATACATCACATCACATACATCAGATTTTATCAGTCCTCTAAGCTTTAGTGCAGCTACACTGTGCCACATGGATCTAATAAACTTGGCATCAAGTCGACATCCAGTTTGATGTCTGCAGACTGTACGATGACGACACAGACTGAAGCTCAAGCTACGGCGTACGATGCAACAGCTTCACATACTGAGTGAGCGAGAACGCTGCACGAGTCATTACTTTTCCAACTGTGAAGCACAACATAGAGGCTCACATTAATATTATTTATAGAATTAATATTATTATGAATAAAATGTTGATAAAGTGTCCAAAAACATTATTAAAGTATTTGAATTAATGTTAATAAAATGTCTGAAACATATCAAAAAATGTCAGAGAAAATTATGATAAAATGTCCGAAAAATGTTATTAAATTGTCTGAATAAATGTTGATAAAATATCTGAAAAATATTAATAAAATTTCAGGGGAAAAAATTTAAATCAATATCTGAAAAAAATGTCCATAAATATTATTAAATTGGCCAAAAAATGTTGATAAATTGTTAAGAAAAAAAAAGTTAATTAAATATCCGAAAAATATTAATACAATTTCTGAAAAGAATGCTTATTTAAATATCTGAAAAAAATGTTGCTAAAATTTCTGGAAAAATGCCAATTAAATGTTTGAAAAAATGTCAATGAAATGTCTGTAAAATCTAAAAAAGAAGCAGGAAAAAAATGATAAAATATCTGAAAAAATATTAATAAAATAAACAAAAAAGTGAATTATTCGTCTGAAAAAATGTTGCTAAAATGTCTGGAAAAATGCCAATTAAATGTTTGGAAAAAATGTCAATGAAATGTCTGTAAAATATAAAAAATGTAGGAAAAAAAAGATAAAATATCGGAAAAATATTAATAAAGTTTTAGAAAAAAGTTAAATCAATATCTGAAAAGTCCAAAATATATTACTAAATTGTCCAAAAAATGTTGATAAAATAAAAACAAAAAAACAAGTTAATTAAATATCCGAAAAAATTTAATGAAATTTCTGAGAAGAATACTTATTTAAATATCTAAAAAAAAAATGCTAAAATGTTTGGAAAAATGTTAATTAAATGTTTGAAAAAAATGTCAATGAAATGTCTAAAATATAAAAAAAGTAGAATTAAAAAAATGATGAAATGTCCAAAAAATATTAATTAAAAAAAAAAAAATTAATTATTCGTCTGAATTTTAAAATGTCCGGAAAAAGTTGATACATTTTTTGAAAAATATTATTAAACTGTCAGGAAAATGAGATAAAGTTTTGTGAGCCCTATGTACTGTGGTGTGTGTGTGTGTGTGTGTGTGTGTGCGCGTGTATGTGCATGCGTGTGTGTGCTAGCTGCAGGTGTCTCACCTTGCAGCTGTAGCTCCGCCTCTATTTCCTTCCACGCTTCGTCCTTCTTTACTCGTCCATGGTCAGAGCTGGAGGACACATCTCAAGGCTTCACAAGGTTTTCCTCACATTTCTTGAAGCACTTTAGTTTTGCCTCCATGGTGAATATTTGCAGCTGCTAAATTAAACGTCTCCATCATCCAAACTAGCGTGCTGCTTAATGACGTGCCTGTGCAGCAGGACGAAAAATAAATCCACTGATGTGATGTTTTATACAGTAACTGTAATATTATTACTGCTGTTTTATTAGTAATTAACTGTAATGTGTTACTGCCCAACACTGGATGGCGTCACCAGTATACGAATGAGTGTATGACATCATGAGGTGAGCGATGTTTGGACCTACTGTGATTGATAATGAATGCTGACTGTAACGTTTCCACTGAAGACAACAGCCAGATGTTTGTGGGTGTCTTTGGGCCGTATGAGAGAAACCACAAACTAGAGACAAAGAGAAAGTGGAGTCAGAGCAGCCGGGGGCGGGGGGACCACATGTGAGTCGCCACAGCACTTCCTCTCCTCCCCCTCACTCCTGGCGGTGTCCGTGTGAGCCGGCCAGCGGCCAGAAAAAGGCCCTGGCACCTAAAGTACCAAATATTTCACAAGCAGCAGAGGAGCTTCACTCTGAGCTGGTGTGAGCAGGAATCCTGGAAAACTCTGAAGATGCTGCTCTTGTTGTTCTTTCCTTCTGCTTCCTGTCTGTCTCACATGTTGTCGAGACGTGAGCTGTTTAGTTTCTGTGAAAAAGTCAGAAAGCTGAAATATTTTAAGGAAAAAAGAGTCGTCTATTTCTGTCTGCTCTCAGGTGTGTCACTGCTGAAATGTATTATTAATTTTAAGGTTAAAAACTGATCGTTATTGTTGGTGTGTCGTACTTTTAAATCATGCTGTTTGTAGCGGCCGTGATTATTAGAAATGACTTTTAGAGTCTTCACAGACTGTTTGACTAGAAACGCTTTGCAACAGCTTGGATCCATGTTTACGGTCTGTCAGCTGATGTCATTCACACACGCTGCGACACACTCCGACAGGAAATACAAAGGGACCCATGTTGAATGCTCATGTCTCAAGTTTGAAACAGTCTATAGATACATAGATGCCCCGTCTATACATCCTGATATTTTTGTAAAAGGTTATTTTCACCCTCTGTTTAAAGAAAAAAATAAAAAATTCTGTCCACACGACCTTGTTTTAAGAAACAGTACCTGCTGTACAATATAGTAAGATTTGACTTTTTACACATGTATAAATGGGACCTTTAACATATTAACTACAATTTCAACCGCCCAGCAATAAGTGATTAACACCCAAAATAACTCCAACAAGGCAAATCTCTGGTGTCCCCTGGATGGATGTGGATGCAAACTCCATGAAAGGGAGTTTTACTGTCATTTAAACCCAGTTGTGCTGAAGGAGACGGCCAAATAATCTATTTTATATACATGTATGTATCTGTGTGTACGCATCATACCCACTAAACCTGCACATTTGACGCAGAGAGCTCGTTTTGGTCTTTAACCAAAGAGACAGCTCTGTTCATCCCCTCACAGAAAACAACATCAAGGGATTTTTACCACATCGGAGGAACTAACATTGTTATTGGAGCACTATGTATGTTTGTCTCTGTAGTCGGCACGCATGAGCGGCCCTCGCTGGTTCACTGCTCCTGATATCCCCAGAACCTGGGCTCCGTGCACGGAAACGCTTCTCAGACCTTTTCCCCCCGGTAGACGATGGGAAATGACATGAAGGGAAAACCAGACAACAGACAGACAGACAAGACCGAGACACACGGACGCTGTACCGTCTCACACATGCACGCACACATGCACATAAAACCAGACCTGCACACATAAACAGACACATGCATCACAACAGCGAGCGTGCACGGAAACACGCATATATGCAAATCATGTTCACATGCACGCTCAGAGAGAGTCGGAGAGGGACAGACGGAGATCGACACACACATCAAGCCTCACCCAGCGAGCTCTTGACAGACAGTGAAGCACAGCAGGCGCTCAAGTTTAACAGCTACAGAGATCTGCAGGAAATGCTGATAATATCACACTTTATAAATGATCCTAAAACCACTCAGGAAATTAAATTAAATTGAAATCAAAAAGATAATGAGGTTCTAATTTTGTAAAAATGATGCAGCAGATAGCAGCTGTGAAAGGCTACGGATGTCGCCTCCTCTTATTCTGGCAATATGTTAACACAGGTTTTTAATATTGATGCGTATTGTTGTCTTATTATTCAGTTAACATCTCAGAACATCCAACAAACTGCACAACACAGGTCTTAATCAGACGTTCTCAGCGTTTGCTTCACGCCATGTAAAACAGGGTCCACTGCAAAACTCAGTCATGAATATATAAGAGCTAATAACAAAATGAGATGCAGTGAATTCATAGACTGAATATGACTCAAGCTTCTCACAAATCCACTTCTGTCCAGTAGAAACCAACAAACTCATTTTTTCAGCCAGTTTTTAATCCCAACCCATCAGTTGGGATGTGTCAGTGTGTCAGACAGAGGCAACCTTCACACTGGTGTAATGCGTCCTGAGCAGCGGCTGTTCATGACGTAGTGGACAACAACCCAGCTGATCAGATACGCCACTGAGCGAAAACTCTTTACCATTAATAAAACTGTCCCTAGTTCGTATCACCCCCCTTGAAGATCCATATATTTATTTGAACCCAACAGCGACAAAAAAGCCTTTCTCTATATGGCTATTTAGCATAGCCTCAGTCTGAGGTGGAAGTAAGTCTGCATGGCTGCAGCCATTAAATCACAGAAGAAGAAGAAGGAGCCGTGTTTACGAGTAGGATTTAAGAAACAGGCTAAATGACATGTAGTAGGGAGCAGTGAATGATTCGGACACATTGCACTCTCTTGTACAGCAGGTGGTGGCAGGCAGTTGTCCTCATTTTATAAGAAATTCAGAGCTACACCAGAACATTTATGATTTTCCTCTCGCTCTCCAAAACAAATGCATGCGGTAATTGCCGGTTGCAGCCGTGTCAACTTCAGCCCATTACATGCATTGTCTGTTTTCAAAATACACTTCTGCTTTCACAGGAAATGTACAGTTTGCATACAGGCTCTTTCAAAATAAAAGCACTATGTCAGTACAACACCGCCAACTGATGGCACACACGTGGTTACGTTGGTTGGGTTTAGAAAAAGAACAGAGTTGTTCTTTACAATCTTACAGGAAGTGAACACCGGCCTCATGGGTGAAAGTCCCCGTTGTTGGACCATGCATCACCCCTCCCACCCGCCATACTCAGACTTCTGGTGCCTTAAGTTTTGTTGTTGTCCTCCTGCGTGTCCCCCTGATGCTGCGAGGCGCCGATGTGAAAGAGCAGCTTTTTCATCCGTATCTGTCGCTGGAAGTCACTGACCAAGCACTGGTTTTTGCCGGCTTCAGAATGAGACCGGGTTGAAACAGAAGTGTATTTTGAAAAGACCTAATGCATGTAACAGGCTGAAGTTGACACACTGTTTGTGAAGCAAAGTTACGAATCCTGGGATAGAGAAGGACTGACCTGTCCTACTGTCCTTGTGATCGGCTCGTACTTGTGCCATCACTGGATGGACTGGTTCAGGTAAGAATGTCAGAGTCAGCCAGATTTGCAAATCGGCATCTCTGAACACCCAAAGCTGACGCAGGAGGGTACAGAGTGCACCAGCTTTGACTTAACAAAGCAGTGCTATGTGACGAGGTCAGATGAGAACATTTTTCACCTCTTCCAGCTGCTTACTTTAAATTCACCAACCTACAGGTCCAGAATTCATAACTGCCCTCAGACATGTCGACATTCAGAGAAGAAAAGTCTTGAAATCCATTGTTAAAAAAAGCTTTCTTATAATGACTTTCCTTTCCTGGAGAAGAGTTGTTATTTCCGAACAGGGTGTTATCTCCTTCTCAAGAAAATGTTATCTGCAGCCAGACAATAATAATGAAACTGACATTAAAGAGTCATAAAGTCCCTCGCAGACAATAAAGCATTAATAAATGGAAACAGCAATAAGATGCAGAGTGAAAAAAACAAACAGGACACCTGAAATGCAAAAATACATAAATATCTGTGTGGAAATGGAAAAATGTGCTGTAGGAGGTGATTTCCAGGCTCTGAAAAAACAACTCCCTGTGCAGTTAGCAGAGGGCTTGATTGATAAATTGTATGCAAATGTATGCGCTGTACATTATTCACCAGGTTAATGATGAAACAAAACAAACAATTAGAGCAACAAGATTATTTAAGAAGCTCGTCTCTCCAAACGGAGCCGCGAAGAGGTGAATTCCAGAGTCAGCAAACAGTTTCGACACGCTGTGATTGATATCACATGCAAATATATGCCAGGTTCATTATGCGGCCGGTTAATGGCGACCGGCGATCGCATTAAGGTCTCGCTCCTCCGTCGGGGTAACGTCCGCGCTGAAGGTGAAAGGTAACGTCTCCGTGGGGAGGAAGGAGAGGGAGGAGGTTATTAGATTAGTGTGAGAGAAGTGTTTCACCAATGGTCCCCGCAGGGCGAAGTGATTGAGCTCTGAAGACAGATTGTGTGCAATTACAGTCCATTTGTTCCAGCCTGGCCTCCCCGCCCGTTAGAGAGGACCTGGTAATGGAACTGGCTCGCTGGCTCTCGTCTGGCTCCTATTGTCTTTGACTGGCCTCTTCTCTGTCTTCTCTTCCCATCTGTATCTCTATCTCCCTCCTCTCTCCTCTTTTCTCGCACCATCACTATCACTTTATCCTCCCACTTTAATAAATACACTCAATCTCTCCTTCTTTAATTTCTTCTTTATCTCTTTATCTCCCCTCCTCTTCTCCTCCCACCCTCTACGCTCCTTCCTGTCTTCTTTCTGTCTCTCCTTCCTTCTTTCCATCTGTCTGAGGCAATTATATGCTTCCCCTCCTCTTAACTAAAGGCCTTTCCTTTTCGGAAGCAGGAGCCCCTTCCTCCCGTTATCCCACTCGGCCTCCTCCAGAGGACCCAGTGGAGTCCGTCACTTGCAGGATATATCGAGTGGAACTTAATTAGACGAAGCCTGTGACACCAACAAATGCAGAGGGGCTTCACACGCCGTGCAAAGGGACAACGGAAAAACATATTAATGACATATCACTCCACAAATACAAATTCACTCAACAATCTCATGAGCCAAGTGACCGTGACCTGTCTTTTCTCCACTTTCCCACACCCTCTCCCCTTCGCCTTCATCTCTCTGTCTGGCCGAGGCAATTATATGCTTTAGAGCTCTTTGCTAAAGCTCCTTCACTCCGGCAGTATCCCCTCCCTCCCTCCCTCCTCGTCTGTCTCGCCTTCCTCCAAAGCAGCTCCACTCTCTGTCTCGCTCAGAACCTCCCGGTTCTCTACGAAGGACCCTGAGGACTCGGTCTCTTGTGTGCACCCTCGCAGAGAGCCGAGCACAATTAGATGGCAGGAGAAGTGTAAACAATTGCAGCATGAATTCGTACACGGTGCAAAGCTGAGTGCACGACCATCGTTCAGCGTGACAACGAGATGTCGATATTCAGTTATCGTTCAGTTTGATATTTATGTGAACAGGCGGTGTGAATATTTTCTCTGCTTTGTCTTTTCTTCCTGCAGATACGTCTTTATCTACCTCCCTGCTCGACATCTCCACCTCCATATTTATACCGCCAGGCCCCCTGAGAGGACCCGAGAGTCCATGTTTTTATGCCACGCTTGCAGGATATTGAGTTATTGTGGTGACAAAAACAAATGCAGTTCGATCTCGTTAAATGCGAAGTGAATGTAAACTCCGTTGAAAAATAAGACACTGAAAAAATGCACAAATGTGAAGCAAACTTCCAGCCACCCGTCCGTCTGTCCGTCCTCTGCAGCTTCTCTGGTTTAAGCAGGCTAAGCAAGCTTACCCACATGCACGTCTCCCCAGACACTCTCTCCACATCTTCCTCGGGGATTCGGAGACTTTCCCAGGCCTCATGGAACATATAATCCTCCTGAGTGTTCTGGGTCTGCCCTCAGGTCTCTTCCCAGGTGGACGCACCTGGAATTCCTCCGGAAAGCTTCCTGATCAGAGACCCAACCACCTCCACGAGCTCCTCTGTATGTAAAGGAGCAGCTTTTTGGATTTCAGACCTCCTTAAGGATGAACTCTGCAGGATTTTCCTAAAAAACAATATGTAGACTCATCCATAAGTAATCCCTCTCAATCATCGCTCATGACCCAGTCTCAGTGTGTGGCGGTGTATTTATCTGCAGAGACTCTGCCATCTGCCTGGGTTTTATTATGCTCTCCTTGTTTTTCTGTTTCTGGGCTGCAGTATTCAGGCAGTAGTGTGAGGCCTCCAGCTTATAACAACGTGCAGGTGAATTCAGGACTTAATTAAAAAGGTAGCGGCCGGGTTGTAGCAACATGCATCCAAGAAGAAGCTTTGGAAACTGCCAACACAGCACCAAAAACACATACAGGTGAAACGCTGAGTTGACGAAGCTTGTTCCAAAAAAAGCTTGAATTTGGTGGCGCTCAGTTTCACTGGTGACACCTGAGGGACAGGATGAGGGTGAAGAGTTGTCCCGTTTCCTGTTGGACAGCTTGGACGGCAGTTAGCTCAGTTAGCTCGCTAAATGATGAGTTCCATTTGGAGTGGGAAGCTAAAATATCCGAGTTGGAGGAGCACCCAGTAGCTCAGTGGTTATGCGGGGCGTCTCATGTACAAAGGCACTGTCCTCGCCACAGTGGTTGTGGGTTTGATTCCAGTCTGTAGCCCTTTGCCGCATGTCGAAATAAAAAAGAAAAAACAGTTGGAAATTTCATCTGGAGTGCCCCTGAAGTTGGATTTGGTCTTGGAAAGTCAGAAGAAACCTGACAAAATCCAATATGGCTGCTCCATGCATCACCAGCAGTAAAAGCTGTAGTAATATGTTGTTGATTAGCACTTCTGTTGCTATCAGCTGGTGCTGCTAACAGTGGCTAACCTGGCTACAGCTGGTGCTGCTAACAGTGGCTAACCTGGCTACAGCTGGTGCTGCTAACAGTGGCTAACCTGGCTACAGCTGGTGTTGTTAACAAGGTCTTGGTTTTCTGACTTGTTGAACTGGAACGTTGTCAACTGCTGCGTGATGTCAGTTTCAGAACTCTGACCTCAGACTTCTGAGGTCAATGCTGCACAAATATCGGCTTTTCTCTCACAACAACTAACGTTCCTACAACAGCAGCGTGTAGTTGTGCCTGTCAGCAGTGAAGGGGGGGGGGAGCCAAGTTTGAATGTTGTGTTCTCAAACAGTAACTGACTGTTCTGCACAGTGTAGCTTTGAGCCGAGCCGCCCTGTGAAGGAAACTCAGTTCAGTCCCATGATCTCATTGTTTCCATCACCTTTGTTCAGTCACATTCTTTTCATCATGTTCATGGCAAACACTTGAATCATGTGGACGTTACAGAAGAAGAATTGGTGTTATTAGATCCAAGTTATTCAGGACAACTGCCTAAATTACTATGAAACAAGAGCAGGGCTGCAGAGGGATGACCGACAGAATGATCCTCAAAGAATGAAAACAGAAGGTGAACAAATGTTTTATTACTATAACTGAACCTTGAATCTATTTTGTTAATGGACGTTTGTGTAAAAGGTGACAATAAGTAAAATAAAGGTGCATTTTTATGTCTCCATGCCGGCGGTAGCTGTGGCAGGAGGCATTATGTTTTTGAGCTGTCTGTCTGTCTCATCTTCACGAACGTGATATCTGAAGAAGGCCTTGAGGAAATAACCTTAGTTTGGCACAAACGTCCACTTGGACTCAAGAATGAGCTGATTATAATTTGGTGGTCAAAGATCACTGTGACCTCAAGAATTCATTCACTAATTCTGACCAAACTTGACACGAATATCTTATCACGAACAGGATAAAATAATGAAGGTCAAAGGTCAAAGGTCAGCTTGACTGTGACGTCATCATGTTTTAACGTCATATCTCAGGAACAGAAGGGGAGACATTTGGTCAGATACTGAATTGGTGACTCTAATCTTGAAGCTGTGCTGATTGTATAGATCTTCTGTGTGTGAAGCCTCCATGTTTTCACTGACATGATGGAGACTGTCAGAGACACTGGACTGGTGGGCGGAGTCATACAACCATGAGGCGGTAACTTATTGTTTATTTTTGAATACAGAAAAATCAGTTGTATGGAGTTGTACTTTATGAGAAGAGGAGCTCTGTATATTGTCTGTGCTCTCTCTCTCTCTCTCTCTCTCTCTGTTCGTATAGCAAGTCTTCCTGACTCATCTTTATTGGCCCGCCTGCTGCGGACCTCTTCTTCGCTCTCCGTACCTCTTGGCCTGCTCTGAAGGACCTTACAGAGTCCGTGTCTTCAGTTCACGCTTGCAGGATATTGAGTGGAACCTAATTAGGTGAACCGAGTGACATAAACGAATGCAGTGGGAGCCCACATACGGAGCCGAGGGCCAGTGCAGCACATCCCTCAGAATACATCAACATGAAGTCACTGTGCATTGTGGGATTATTAGTTTCCAGTCCTGTGTTCACAGCTTCTCATGTTCTGCCTCACACTCTCTCTTCCTTTCTGTCTGACTGCAGCAATTACCTTCTGTCCTGGCTCTTAGCTAAAGCCCTTCTTCTCATCAGTAACACCACAGCTCCCTCTTTCCTCCTCCTGTAGTGCCTCCACCGCAGCCCTGCTTCCTGCCTCATTCAGCACCTCTTGGCCCCCTCACAAGGACCCTATGGAGCCAGTCTCCTGGGTGCACTACAGAGTGGAGCACAATTACATGAACTTTCCACAGACTTAGCAGATGTCACAGATCACGCTGCTTCCTCAGTTTTCGGAGGACAGGCGCTGTCAGAGTGGTGCCATCAGAGGCAATTAGCTTCACATTTCACGTTGTTCCTTTGACGGTGTGTTGTAACAGACGCGCGGGGATCACGTGACTGTCTGAGCACGGCGATGAGGCAGAGGACTGAGGGGGGGAAATGTAACCTGTCAGAGATGAACTGTTGCGGATAAACAGCCACTCCCACACCACACACACACTTCCCAGACACTTATATTTCCAGCCATAAATTTTTGTCTTGACAACCTCATCCATCACATCAGATGCAATTCTGGGAGCAGCCTGGTGGTTTCAGTATTAACAGCCTTTCACTGTAGTCCTTTATGCACAAGTCTGAGCACTCACTCACACACACACTCTCACACACACACACACACACACACACACACACACACACACACACACACACACACACACACACACGATTATTTCAGACCTGTCTGGACTTTGTAGGATTGTTGTTGATCATAATTCTGATTTGTGCTGTAGGGGTCTGTCTCTGTCTGATCGAGTCACTGCTGATCGTTCATATTGAGGCTACAGCTGACAAATACTCTCATCCTTCTTTAATTAACAGATCATTTTAATGATTATCAGCATCGTGCAATATTTTTAAACAACTTCAATCCTTTTTAATCGAAAACAGCGTCTATGAGAAGTTTCAATCTGGGTTCAGAGCTCGTCATAGCACTGAAACTGCTCTTTTAAGGGTTTTTAATGACTTGATTTTAACTGTTGACTCTGGGTGTGCTGCTATTCTGGTTACCTTAGATCTGACAGCAGCTTTTGACACAGTGGATCATGAGACCCTTTTACTGCGCTTAGAGCATTGTGTGGGGATTAAAGGTACTGCCCTGAAGTTTTTTCGCTCTTATTTGACAGAGAGAACCTTCTCCGTCCATCTGGGTGAGTCCTCTTCAGGTGTGGCCCCTCTTTCTTGTGGGGTTCCCCAAGGCTCCATTCTAGGCCCTCTGTTTTTTGTTCTGTACATGCTGCCCCTGGGTTCTATCTTTCGCAAGCAATGTCTCTTTCCACTCCTTTGCAGATGACGTACAATATATATTTCCTCTGAAAGTAATTGTAAGGATTCTCTGCAGCCTCTGCTATCTTGTCTGAAAGACATTAAAACATGGATGAACATAAACTTTCTAAACTTAAATGACAATAAGACAGAGGCTATTGTGTTTGGAAATCCAAATGTCCTGGACTGCTCAGCCAATTTTCTCGAACACCTTGCACCTAACTGTCGCTCCTCTCTAAAGAGTCTTGGTGTGACTTTTGACAGTGCTTTTAAATTTGACAAACAGATTGGCTCTGTGGTCAAAGGTGCTTTTTATCAGTTGAGGCAGCTGGCCAAGGTCAAGCCATATCTTCGCCAAGATCTGGAAAAGTGGTTCATGCATTCATCACCTCCAGGCTTGATTATTGTAACTCCTTGTATGTGGGTCTAGACCAGTCCTCTATCCAGCGCCTGCAGCTAGTACAGAACGCTGCTGCTCGCTTACTGACTGGAACAAAAAAGAGAGAACACATCACACCGGTGCTGTCCTCCCTGCACTGGCTTCCAGTCCGCTTCCGGATAAATTTTAAAATCTTGTTGTTTGTTTTTAAGGCTCTGAACGGTGTTGCTCCTTCTTAACTAAACGACTTTCTACAATTGTATAAGCCGGGGAGAGATTTAAGATCAGCTGACCATTTGATTTTAGCTGTCCCTAAATGCAGGCTAAAAACAAAGGGGGAGCGAGCGTTTGCTGTAGCCGCCCCAAAACTGTGGAACAGCTTACCGCCGCAGATCAGATCAGCCTCTAGCCTTGGGAGTTTTAAATCAGCTCTGAAAACACACTTTTTCTCACTAGCATTCGACAGAGCTTGAGATTGTACATACAAATTCTTATTGTCTTATGTGTTTTATGTGTTTTATTTGTTTTATGTCATGCCCTTTTATCATGTACAGCACTTTGGTCAACTGTGGTTGTTTTTAAATGTGCTTTAGAAATAAATTTTGATTGATTGATTGATTGATTGTCACACGTTTTAGCTCACATGGTAGAGCAGGTGCTCCATGTACAAAGACTGTGTCCCTGCTGCAGCAGCTGCAGGTTCAATGCCAGCCCACAGCCTCCCGCTGCATGTCATCCCCACTCTCCATTGCCCTTCACACAAAATCTGTCCTATCAAATAAGGGCAATGAAAGCCCCCAAAATATCTTTAAAAAAAATTAATGACTAAATAGATAAATAAGACGTCATGCTGTGTCGATCACGTTTACACACTGACTTCAAAAATTCAGCCCATCGTTGTTTAAGAACAGGTCAGATTTTTAGCATTTTTCCGCATCAGTTTTGACCAAGAAGTGGTGACAAAAATGTGGCCGAACTGTTGGAAACATACGGCCACGACAAAAAAAGAAGAACGAGGCAGAAGTGGACAGAGATGATAAAATATATGGAAGCGATGTCCTTCTTGAAATCTTCCACACCAAAGAGAAGGAAACTTTAACCTATCCAAAAATGTGATGTTTATAGCAGAATAAAAATGAATGGCTGCACATTATTTCATAACTCAGATGGCTGCGGTGGCCTGTGCACGACACGGGTAATAATAATAACTAGTCCGTACCCACTGAGTGCACAGCTGCCCACGTGCAGTTTCACATGGTGTGTGTTTGGGATACAGGTCGTAGGAAATTGCAGATTAAATAGTCAACTGAACCCATTAAGAAGAACAATGTATTCACACAGAGTGTTTGAAAAACGTGGGACGGACAGAATGACTGACTGACAGAATGACACACAGACAGTTTCCGTGATTATGTACAGCAGACCATACCATGACTTAGTCACACCAAACATTAGAAACACCAACATTGGTCCACAGGGGGAGCCACAGCCATCGGTCGCATTTTAGCCATTTTGAAGCATTTTTCTGTTGTTATAGCGCCACCCAGTTGCCAATTAGAGTTAAATTTCTCCAGTCACCTTGAGGCGTCCTGTTCTACATATCTACCAAGTTTAGTAAAAATCCATATGGCGGTTAGGCCTAGATAAGAAATGAGCTCTCTAGCGCCCCCATTTTGTTTGATGGGGTCAATAATGGAGGGGTCCCCTCAGATTATGTGTGGTCATATGCCTACAAAGTTGCGTGGTGATGGGTGAAACCCTTGAGATGTTATACACCTTTATGTGATGAGCCACGCCTCCGCAATATTCATTGCCTTATAGAAGCTCAGTTTTAGGAAGTTTTCCAACTTTTGCCAAGAGGGAACTTCAGATATTGGTCCCTAGATTATGTTCACCCAGTTTCATGCAGATCGCTCAAACTTCCTAGGAAGAGATCCATTTGAAGTGTTTTTCAAAACATTCAAAATGGCGGAAAATCTATATAAGCGGAAGTTCTGGGTTCTTGAGGCAAATGTGTTCCTCATGAGGAGAGACATCTCTGTGCAAAGTTTCATGTCTCTACCACATACGGGGCATGAGATATGCCCATTCAAAGTTTGACATTTCAGTGGGTTGCTATAGCGCCCCCCTTTGGCCAATTGATGTAATATTGCTTCATTGGCATCCTGCCATGACCCTCTACCACTGTGCCAAATTTCACATGGATTGACCAAGTCAGTGAGGAGAAAAACATGGAACACACACACACACACACACACACACACACACACACACACACACACACACAGTTTTCATCATTATATAGTAAGATAATAGTAATGATAAATTTTATATCGAGGCACCTTCAGAGGACTCAAGGACACCTTACAAGACACCAAAAAAACAAGCAGCAAGGTAAAGTATCCATTAATCATAATGTCAAACCATTCAGTAATATACAAGTCGTAAAATAACTAGACAAAAATAATTATAAAATTTGATTAGTCTTGATTAATGTGTGTGTCACTGATCAGAATGAATATGTCAGCTTGAAAGGGTGTGTACACTGACACAATATCGGTATGCAAAACATCACGATACTTTGCTGTATTGATTTTTCCCCCCACCCCTGATCAATAAGGACGGCTGTGGCCCTGCGTTACCACTTATCAAACTGAAGCCAGAGTTCATGGTAACACCAACTCCTGATTAGAATATCTGGTCCAGGGATCATGAGTATCTGCACTGAGTTTCACTGCAGTCTCTCCAGTAGTTGCTGAGATATTTAATTTTGGGACACAGTGGAGCAGCCGACCAACAGACCAACAGTTCCCTCCCTAGAGCCACGCCGCAAGCACAACTAAGAAATGCTAGTCCACAATCCACTGTTTTATTCTCCAGTTCAGGCAGCGAGGAGCCAAAGCTCGTCTGAAGCTGCAGAGTTCATTTACCTGCGGCAGTGTCTGCACAGTCCCTGTCCTTGGTCTGTCTCCTTCCAGGGTTTCATCTACAAAACAGTCAGGCTCAGTGAAAAGATCTCGTCATATCGACCTGAGGTTTAGTCTGCCGCTGTCTGAATGTACGTGCTGACTATTCACACCAAACAAATTTGTGTGTGTTGATGGAAAGAAGTTATTACGTGTGTGTGTATCGGTCTCTGTAGGTTTCAATAATCAGAGCTTCATTTTCCTGGTGTCCTTCTCTTATTTCCTCTCCTCCCTCGTCCTTCCATGTGCACACTGTGGGCTCATATCCTCAGTCTGTTTGCCCATCTCTTCCACCTCTCTCCATTTTCTCTCTCTAAACACCTGCTCTCTGTTGGTTTTTCAATTTCTCCGTCCTCCTCGTCCTTCTTTATTATGCACTGTGTAATATAACACTCTCTCCTGATCGCTCCTCCGTTCTCTCTCCATCTCACCAGTCCTACAATATTCTGTTTCTCTCAATTAATATGTAAAACTAATAATCTGTGACATTTTCACATAAATGTCCATTTTCCCCTCTTTGAGAAACTTAATTAACAGAGTACTGATTCAGTCTGTATACCAAATTCATCAAATGAGTCACATTTGCATTTTTAGCCTCGCAGGCGGTGCAGCTCACGTCCGTCGTTATGGGTCGCCCGGTCCGTCTGCAGGTTCCACTGTGGTCCACATTGAAATATCTCAGTGACCATCAGAGATTAAACTGTTGCATAAAGAAGCACTGTGGCAGGACGCTGATGCAGTCAGGACGGTCCTGAACGCATCACTTTGATCTGAAAGTCACTGTACGTATCTGCAGGTGTCAGATGGAGGACGTCTGCAGCAGCAATGCCAAGAAAGGCAACAACAGGGTCGAGTTCTGGATCTTTTTAAAGGATTTAGACAGTGAATGTAAGATAACTCTCCAAAATGTTTGTAAGTGACGACACATCCAGAACCAGTCCATATGGATCAGGGTGGAGTCATTGTTTTTGCATCAGGGTAAATGCTAGATAGCTTAACCTTGGACATGTGGATCCTATGAACCACAAGTGAAGATTTATGTATCGTTGAAAGAATGGAGAGCCGTTGGTCTTCAGATATGGGTCTAGACTGTGGATTGAAGGAAAGAAATTTGTCGATCAGGTTGTTATCAGCTTCTGATATGTATGTTTGACCGACATGTCTGATCTGTAAATATCAGAAAAATGTGTGTTGGGTTGGTTGTACTTTGCAGATAGTTTATAGAAAGAGACAAAGCAGCCGTCTTTGAACCTGTCTGTAAACCAACTGATGCGTTTCCTGTGCTAAAGCAAAAGTTGAGTTCGATCAAGATGGGGTGAAAAGATGGTCAGAGGTGACCGGGCTCCCAAAGGAGAAGTCTCTGTGGACAAAGGACTTGCAGTACTGGGCCCACACTGTAAGGGTGTGATGCACAACTGGGTTGTCTGTTGAGTAGTTGAGTAGTAGTTTTGCGTGACATAATAGCCAAGTGGTTGCAACAAAGCAAATACAAATGACAGCAATGTAGAGTTCAGAGGATCAACAAGGGGAGCAACAAATTGCAATCTGAGGTGAGAACAGGACGAAGTGCAGTCGTAGTTACTGTTCCTAACGGACCCACAACCCACCAGTTGGTAACCTCTGGTCGAGGGCTATCCTTCCATCCACACTGCGAACAAAGCTAAAGATGATAAAGCCACTGGAAGATACGTTTTTTCCGTAGTTTGTATCACGACATGAAGAAAACACAAAACCATTAATTTCTGAAAATGACTTCCTGTGAGCTGAAGCTGTTCTTACAACTGAAGGCTCTCAAACACCAAATGTATCAGGCGAACAGGCTCCAATACATCTCAACAAGTTCTAGACGCACAACTGATTTTCATCCTGCTTCTCTCAGAAGAAACATTATCATGTAGGATAAATAATATAGATCAAAAGTGAGGAAGTGTGAACAGCAGCACCTCCCACCATTTATTTACTGTGAAACAATCCGTCACATTTCCTGTCAAACTTAACCCTGGTGTTCAGGAGGTAAAGCCGAGGCTGTTATAGGCTGCTAATGCTCCTCATCATGGACCTGTTTGTTTACTGTAATTACACTGACACCTCAAATTATTCTTGTAATGATTTATTGATGTTAAATTGCAACGTGTAGCACCTCCAATTATGCTCTTCTGTCTCTGCTTGTTTTCTGCCACGTACATAAACACATTTATACCTTTTCTTTTATGACTGTTTACTTTAATCTCTCCTGTTCGTCCTCTCTCTTTCTCACACACACACACACACACACACACACACACACACGTCTCTAAACTCTTTACATCTACATTGAATTTGTTAGTTCCCTAATGCACTCACACTTTTAACCGCCGTCCTCTGTCGCTGTCCTCTTTCCTCCACTGACTTCCTGGTGTGTTTTGATCGGACTCGGGTCGAGACGGGCTTCTCCTCCACCGCCGCTATAATCGGTCCTGAACAGGGTCCAGGTGCAGCTCGGCGGGAGACCTCTCCTTCCCCCCGGAAAGCTGGTGATTACTGGACAATTGCAGTAAACACTAACAGGCGAGCTTCATCCCAAACACAGCCTTTATCAGCCAGCAGCTCGCCTCTCTGTGGGCAACACTGGGCATTTATCTCCATCTAGACAGACAGACGACCCCTCCGGGCAGCATCCTGCATGGAAATAGCTTCACTGTAAACGCGTTCGTCTTAAAAAGCTGTTTGTTCTGGTATTGAGCAGTATTGTGTCATTTTGTTTAAACGCTGCGGAAGTTGTATACACCACTAATTACAGCGAGAGCGTTCTGTTCATGGAGAGTACTGTTTGTTTTCCAGGAGTGCTCTCAGGAGAAGAAGTCATCGTCCTAGTTTCTGGTGGTGTAGCGAATGTTAGAGGTCCAGTGTGTAGGAGTTAGAGGCAAACACTGGGAGAATACACTCTAATCGTCTTCTTTAGCGTATACTCGCCTGAATATAACAATCATTGTGTTTTTGTTGCCTCAGAATGAGACGTTTATATCTATACACAGAGCAGGTCTTTGACTGCCGTGTTCATCCGTCCAGTTTACACCTTCTTCCTCTTTATTTGGTGGCACCGGCGGACTGTCGTCATTGCCATCACTGCTGCTAACGTTACAGACACTTTGCAGCATCAGCCTTGAGTACTTTCAAGGGGCCGTACACATGCTGCATCATTAACCGCCTGGAAAACGTCAGGTCGGGTGCTTGGCGCTACTTTTGTGCCTGTGTTTGAGCCAACTTTCATGAGAACAGCAGCAGGTTGCGTCTCAGGTTGAGAAGCAACCTTAACAAGCACTGTTTCAAATCCCATTCACCTGAAACCCTGAGCACAGAGTTTAACTCAGGGTGCAGCCGTTGTGTCCTGAAAAGCGTTTGAGTGCACGTGTCGCACATCTACAGTGAAAACAACAGCAATAGCCGAGACCAGAGGCATGTTTTTGGGTGTTTGTTGTTCATTGTGAACACAAAATCTCAAGAATGCCTCAAAAGAATTTCTTCACATTTGGCACAAACATCCACTTGGACTCAATGATGAAGTGATTAGTTTTTGGTGGTCAGCGGTCACTGTGACCTTGTCTGTCTCATTCCTGTGAAGAACACCTTGAGGAAATTTCTTTAAATTAGGCACAAACTTTCACTTGAATGACGAACGATGAAGTGATTGGATTTCGGTGGTCAAGGGTTCTTTCTACATGGTAATAACTACAGGGACTTGTGCAATAACTACTGTGGACTGAGCAATTTGCTGATCCTGGCACTTTATATTTAGTGGCTCTGGTGCTTTATAGCTACGTCTGTTATATTATGTGCAGTGCGGTTTTTGCAGCATACTCAATATTTTTGATATTGAATATAATGTGGCCTTTTTTCTGTTAACTCTTACACACCAACCAGGATTTGGTTTTGGTCGTTGTAGGTAAACGGTCAAGGTCTGTGTGATCTCATCTGTCTCATTCTTTTGAACACAATATCCCAGGAAGGCCTCAAGGGAATTTCCACAAATTTGGCACCAACATCCGCTTGGACTCAAGAATGAACATATTAGATTTGGTGGGCAAAGGTCACTGCGACCTCGTCTGGCTTATTCTTGTGATTGCAATGTATCAAGAATGTCTGAATTTCTTCATATTTGGCACAAACATCAATTTGGACTCAACAATGAACTGATTGGTTTTCAGTGCTCAAAGGTCAAGGTCACTGTGATCTTGCGTCCATCTCATTCTCGTGAACGTGATATCTCAATGACACCTTAAGGGAATTTCTTTAATTTTGACAGAAAGGTCCACTTGGACTTAACGATGAACTGATTAGAATTTGGTGGTTGAAGGTCAAAGGTCAGTGTGACCTCACAAAATATGTTTTTGGTCATTCATACAGTAATTCTGACACAATTTCATCCAAGAGTCATACAACCACGCGGCAGTAATTGTAGTTTCTCTTTGTCTCTGACCTTTACTGCTCCAGCTTTTTGTCTTGAGCTCCTTTATCCACCTAGTTTGTATTCATGCTCCACTCACTGCGCTCTTTGTGTCTTAATTTTATTTATTTCCTGCCTCACCTCTGACATTACATGATGGACCGATCCACTTAACAAAAAAGCAAGAAGCTCATTTTTCTATACGGAGATCTCCCTATGGAACAAGCTGCTCCTGCATATTAAACAGCTCCAAACAAAGACAACTCTTGAAACTAAAGTTAAGGAGGAGTTTTGTTGAGGGTTAAAGGTTCCCCTCTCAGGGAGGTAATCTGAACCGTGGGCGAGGAGTTGTGAAGGGATGAGCAGGTTTATGGTGTAATTTGTTTGTTTACAATGTTGTGGATGTTCTTATGTTGTTTTTCTGTCACCACTGAGGACCACTTTGGAAAGACGTGTTTTTGGTGATGCTTTTAAGTTCTGTCCTCTGGGACTCCTCATGTCACGATGCTCCTGTGAGTCGCTGTGCTTTTAAAATTCCAAATCAGGGGAGGTGACGACAGCCGGTACCACTGCACCGTTTCTCCTCCAAACATAGTGTGTTGTATTGTTGCCGAAAAGTTTGACTTTGCCTCTCCTGATCGCACCACAATCTCCCATCAATGTACAGCAGAAGTCTTAAACATTTTTTGGGACAAGGACTCCTCAGCTCACAGAGACGGAGCAGGAACCCTCACTACATATATTGTGTCAAACTGAGTAGCACTTGAGGCAACTGAATATTTTTGGGTCTTCTTTTGTTTGTACTTGCCTGTAGCTGCAGTTGTCGCATGGCTACATCCATTAGCTTCACCTTCTTTCTCTGGTGGATTCTGAGCTGGACGATGCGTCTAGCTGGAGAGATTTAAGAATCGTCACCGCTGTTCAGGTTTGGCAAAATTTGGAGGAAAAGGCACCAGGCTGTAGATGTTTGAAGCTCATTCTGGTTGATGAAATGTTTAAACTTTTTTGTTTTATGTGGTGCATAGATGCAGAATCACTTTAGACCTGTAGCATTGGTAAATGAAAACTATGATTTCTTTGTCAAAGCCACTGAGTGCCATTAAAGAAGCACGAAAGAGCAGCATTCGGCTTCATTAGGTTTGGATTTATTTTGACAAGGTGCAGCTCCTGACAATATTTCATTTTGCCTGTTTTGTTTTTTGTCTGTGACGAAGCGACGAATAAAGTCTTGCTGACTAATGACCTTTGTGGTCGACTGTTGGGGGGCAGCCCTTCAGTTAACGCCTTGGAAAAGAACATAGAGTTACCCGTTCGTGATGTGGTTCCAACAACAGCTAGAGGGAAAATCAGATTTCCAGTCTGAACATTAGCTTTAGTAACTTGCTGTGTTGGTTGTTTACTGTCGTGTTGGCCTCGTGTTTTGTTGCTAATGTAGCTCCAATGTAACTGTTGTGAATCACAATGCTCAGATCAAGGCTGCGCAGTAAAACATAAATATAATATAAACATTAAATATAGGAAATGTAACATTTACCACAGTGAGCCGCCGTCAGCCTGCAATTTTCTCACAGGGGAACTTTCTTTCACACCACAGTGTTCTGCCGCTCTGCAACCACCAATCAAGCAAACTGCATAAACTGCACCCCACCTTCCCCGTCAGCCACACACACACACACACACACATGCACGCACACACACTTTTTGAGACAAATATGAAGAAAACAACAGACCGACCTGAGCAGTAACTAATGTGTGTTGTGTTTCATGTTAGTGTGGTGCCGCCGCTCGGTTCAGCGACAGAACAATGTGGCATTAATGTGACACATGTTCAGTATTAGTGTTACACTCTCAGCAGGTTGTTCTGATGTTGACCAGCTGTCCTGCTGCCGGCCAATCACTTCTACAAAACATTGTAATTTAGGTTAATGATGCCCATTCGTGCTCTGAGTGTGTGTGTGTGTGTGTGTGTGTGTGTGTGTGTGTACTGTACATGCCTGAGTATACTGCATAGCCGTGAGGAAAGACAACCTCAAACACAAGGACAGTCCACATCCATCTGTTCTCCTTCTCCTCCTCTGCAGTCTGTCATGTCTGTCCCCTCTGCGCCGCTGCCGCCGTGAACTCTGGGAAACAAGTGTCCTGCAGCTGTGTGTATACTGGTCCTGTGGCAGTGTTGCCTGCACACTGCTCAGCGATTGTCACACTGCTGCTTTCTCACAATGTGCGATGTTGCACACTGTGCGGCCCGCCGGCTCTTTTCATTGCAGAAAAATCAGAGCATGAAAGTTTGTGATTTACTTCCATCTTTGTGCAGGAAGAAAAGATCCAGTGTCAACATGTGCTGCGCTGCACCTTGTTATCTCAGTCTGTGTTTAGAGACGGATCAGATCCATGTTTCCTGCTTTATCCACAGAAGCAGAGCTGCAGACTGCCAAAACTCTTCGTAGTGTTCAGCTGCTCTTCACCGAGGCCTCGTTCACACCGACGGGCCAAATCTGTTTCTAACCCTGCAGCCTGGGGAGCAGTGCTCTTTGTATTTTTTTGTTATGAGAGTGAAGCAGTTTGTTTGCTTTCCTTTGTTGAGCGCCTTCGTTTTTCCGCTCAATGTGCCTCTTGTTTTTGGAGAAGCGCCCTGAGCGCCTCGGGTTGAAAAACTTCAAGTCTGAACACTGGACGTCATTAGCTTTTTATTCCACCTGACTGGAGACAGCTGTGGCCACAGACATTATGTTTCAAGGTAGCCGGGCCGTTCATCCCACTGTTGCGAACGATTTCTCAAAAATAAAGGAATTTTTGCCAAATTTGGCACAAACATCCGCTTGGTCTCAACAAAGAACCGAATAGACTTTGGTGTTCAAAGGTCACTGACTTCATCTTTCTTATTCTTGTGAGTGTATTATCTTCATAACAACTTGACTCGACTCAAGGATGAACTGATTCGATTTTGGTGGTCTGAGGTCATTGTGACCTTGTGTTTATCTTATTCCAGTGAATGCAACACCATGTCCATTATGGAATTTCCTGAAATATGGAACAGGCGTCCTCTTGGACTCTGATTGGATTCTGATATTTTGTGACCTTGTGTTCATCTCATTCTCATGAAAGCGATATCTCATGAAGGCCGTGAGGTTATTTCTCCATCCATGTTTTCACTGACATGGATGGAGACTGTCAGAGACACTGGACTGGTGGGCGGAGTCAGACAACCACGAGGCATAGATCTTAGTGCAGTTCATATTTGCAACCATTTACAATTGTTTTAAAAGCAGTGTGAAACAGCTCATAGTGACACATCCAACAGAGGGTTTTTCACTGATCTGTGCAGCACCCTTCACCTCTGAGAAGCGTTTTAGCGTCTTTTAACACATTGTTTTGACATTATGAGCGCCATCGCTGCATCCTGTGCTTAGCTCCGCCCAAGACAACTGTCACTGGTTTAAAGAATAGTAGAGTAATTTCCTCCTGTAACAGAATGATAACGTGTGCTTTAGACCTTTCTGTGGTGCTGACACAGCTCTGTGGAGGTCCGGCTCGTCGTTGTGGACGCCTATGCCGTTACCACGGCAACTCATGCAGATGGGTTGGGGATGTCTGGACACACAAATCTGATCTGATCACTTGCAAATAACAGTGTGGACAGTCTGTTTGATTTGAGAAACAAATGTGATGTGCCTGCAGTCAGAAGTGAGCCTGAGTCAGTGAGAGATGCAGCTGTCCTGTCTGAGCCTCGGGCCACAGTCACACTGACAGCAGCTCTCTGCTCCCTCACTCATGTCAATGAGGACGGTCTGTGAACGCAGCAGGTCTGTCGACGCAGGCTCCAATTCTGTCGCAACACAGCAAGGTGCTGCTGGCCAATCACATACGTGCACACATGCATCTGTGGTGGATTAGTTTGTAATGTAAACGCTGTATTTCTAATGTCAGCTAAGATCAAAGATGGACTTTTTCTTTTATCAAACCAGTATTTCAGTGCGTGTGTGACGTCACTGTTGGGTGTGGTCAGAGGTGAAACAGACCTTAATCTTTAACCAGAGGGGGCAGTGGTCACGCTGTACAGACTGAGTGCCACTGAAACCAGTGATACTCAGTGGTACTCCTGCGTGTTAGTGCTCATTACGCAGACATTTATCGCATCTTGTCGTAATTACAAACCAATCTGGGTCTAATATCCAGACTGGACTTCTACCAGACGAGGCTGTGAGCTCAGGATCAGCAGGGCATCAACCTCCTGCTATAAAATCTCTGCCCTCATGTGTATCGCTGATCCCATCTGGATCCTCTCCCATCTGTTACTGTGTGCTCACCCTAAATAACAAGCACAGTTCAGTATGCAGAGATACAACTTGAGGTTGTTTTTTAGGCCTCAAGTGATTTTATTTCCTCCACTTATAATTGCCTAACGATATAAGTGGTGCGTGGTGCTGTGAGCTCTGTCAAAATGCTCCTGAATGCACAGCAGCAAGATGGAGGACTGACATGCTGTTTACTCCACACGTCTGCTGGAGAGGAGGAGTAAGAATAAATGGAGGAGGAAAAAATCCACGAGTCAAACGAAGCCCTCGACTGCCGGTGTCAGAATTCACAGCTTATAGAAAACAACAAGCACACGTGTGCGTTGACGTGTCATACGGTGGCAGCACATTGTTCACTTGTGTCCTCTCGTCCGTGTGGCTTCATGCTCCTTATTCCACCGTGCTTTGACCCCGTCCTCCTCTGAACCCCCGTCCAGACAGCCTCTTGACCTCCGCCTGCTCTCTGGTGTTTCCTGTTCTTCACTTTCACCGGACATCCCTGCTCTCACTGCTCTCACTGCTCCTGATCCTGATCCTGATCTTTACTCTGCAGCCGTCTGGTTTAAAATCTCTCTGCGGACAAGAACACTGTATGTAGACTCTGTCATGTCAGTGTTCAGTCTTTTTTCCTGTATTAGTTTGTAATATAGATGATTTTACACCTGAATCTGGTTTTATCTGTAAGTATGGTGGCCCTGAGGGTCAAAACACAACATTATAGAGAACGAAACATTTGCTCCGACATGTTCTCCCCGTGTCAGCGTGGGTTTCCTCCAGATGTTCTGACATGTTCTCCCCGTGTCAGCGTGGGTTTCCTCCAGGTGCTCCGACATGTTCTCCCCGTGTCAGCGTGGGTTTCCTCCAGATGTTCTGACATGTTCTCCCCATGTCAGCGTGGGTTTCCTCCAGGTGCTCTGACATGTTCTCCCTGTGTCAGCGTGGGTTTCCTCCAGGTGCTCCGACATGTTCTCCCTGTGTCAATATATCGGACATCTAAAAATGCTCTAAAAATGTTGTAGTAGTTTCTGAAATGTGGTGTTTGGTGAAATGGTGTAGCGTCTACAACTTGTGGTGTTTTGACCCTCTGTGATTTCGTGCCTCTGGACCGCAGCATCCGTTAAACACTCAGCGTGTGAATAGAAAACGTAGCAGAACCCTCACTGTTTGCATTGAACATCTCATTTTCTTTCAGGACTACACTCAGTGCATCACATTTACATTTAATGCACACAGCACCGTGGTGTGGATGTTATTTCCTTTTTATCACAGTCAACTGGCCGGGCAGGAAAACAAATGGGGTGTTTTGAAATTGACACAAACGTTACAGCGCAATCAAAGCCCTGATCTAAAGCGTTGTATTTAATGTCAGCCATTCTTGTGCTGATTTTAAATTGCTAACAGCACCACGCTGTGCCAAGTGTCTATAATCACAGTGACAATATACAATATTCTGGCCCGTAGGCGAGAGCTCCCTCTCCAATTATGTTTCTCTTGGCCTGAGATTGAATCTATATCATATCTCCAACTATCACTCCAACTATCACCCGCAGCAGTCCCACAGATTATTCACACATATGGTGTGTAAATGTTTGGTGGAAATCAATGCTATTTTTAGGCCATTGTTGATGCTGAAGGAGCTGTGCCCTCGTGAAGGGCCATCTTATGCCAAATGATTAGCGATGGTGACCCAGCAGTTTCTCCGTCTGAGAGTTTATTCGAGTGGAATGAAAAGCCATTCAGAGGAGTACATGCGAGCATGACGCTGAGGTTGTGACAAATAATTTCAAACATTTCCTGCAATCTTTTGGTCTCAGGTGGGTGCGGCTCGCTGCATCAAGACAAATCAGATAGCATCAGTCAAGCTGTCAGGCGATGAAAAGTCGACTTACTTTTCCTTAACTTCTCTGTGATAGTCCAGCAGGGTACAGCCGGCAGATCTCAGACTGACACTGAAATATTTATGATTCAGCCTAATGCTCTCACCTCCCTGCTCTGTCAAGTAGAGTCAGGCATATCACTGCCATCATCTTTTCAGCTGACCACTTCATTTACATTAGTGGATGAATCTGAAGATGATGATGTTGGCTGCTCAGTCCACACGTCCGTCTGTCCAGCACTGTCATCCAAAGCAAAATATCTTTAACCACGAGCCAAATGAACGAGACATTTGCCACTAAATATTGGATGCTTCTTATTTTTAAACTAATTGCATTCAGTATCAGGACGACATGTTTGTCACATACTCTTGAACATTCATCGACATCAAAGCTCATTTATCATTTTAGCTACCAAACAAAGTTCTGAGGAGGGAAAAATCATTATTGAAAGAAAATGGCACAAGCAAACAGCGGAGAGAAGAAAAAGGAAGAAAGAAAAGAGCAGAATTATTCTTCTATTCAGATACAGAATTACAGGTGTCCATCTCTGGACAAAAATGTCCTTTTTCATATGCAAATGTGTGTCATTTTTCAGCATGTACACATGTCTCAGTCTCCTCGTCTGTTGGTCCACAGTGGGGGTTGATTTCACAACCTAAGAACAGTTACTAACCTCCTTGCAGTTAATGAAAGTATCCTTAAAATGTGCAAATTAACCCCATTAAGTATACCTGTCAGTATACATCCCAAAATATAATACAATGGATTTAAAGGCAAATCAACATCTAAAATGGCCGTTATCTCACTTTTAATATTCTCCCAAACTTTCTGCAGTTTTGGACAATCCCAAAAAATTGATCTGCAGTCAGTCCAGCCTCTCCAGTATAATGGTGACGATCCTCCAACAAACCCAGACACCAGTTTAGGCATCCGAAAATACTTAACCTTAACTTTCCAGTCAAACTCTCTCCGATAGGACTGTTTGTGGTCTTATGGTGACTCAGAATTGGATGCTTCTTAATGAACACCAGATGGCTTCATCCAAGACGGTGATGTTTGTAGTTGCTGCTGTAGTAGCAGAGTTTACAACCTCAGACCATTTGTATTGTGTTAATGTTGTTGTTGTGCATTCACTGAGCAAGGGTTGGGCGAAGTGTTGGATTTGAGAGTATCGTGACTGGTTTGGCTCTGACATTAAGGAGGTCGAAGGTTTGGATATTATTAGTCTCACATCTGGCCTGTTCTGCCTTTATTGTCCAAAGAAAATGTCAGTGTTTTTGTTTTTTTACTCGTGTTCGTCAGCAAGTTGCAACAATAAAAAAAGACATCGGACACTGAGTAGCCAAAAGAGCACAACCTCTGTCCTGGAAATTAGATTTACATATTAGTAGTATGTAATTATGTTCACCTGGCATCATCACATAAATGTACAAACCTGGTTCATTTTTGATTTCCAGGTGGTGTTACTGACGGACGCAGACCAAAATGGTTCTGGACATGTCCAGCAGGGCTGCTGCCCACAAACTGAATGTTCATTTAACTACCATGAGACGTCTCCAATGACGTTTCCATCAATTTGGCAGTACATCCAACCATCCTCAGAACCTCCACATCCAGCATCTTCACCTGCAAGAATGTCTGCAACCAGTCACCTGAGCAGCTGATGCAGTAACAGGTTTTCACAACCGAAGAATTCCTGCACAAACTCTCAGAAAGCATCTCAGGGAAACTCATCTGGAAGCTCATTGTCCTCACCAGGGTCTTGACTTGACAGCAGTTCGTCATCGTAACCAAGCTGTGCAGTTGTGAGGTTGGTTGGATGTGCTGCCAAATTCGCAGAAACAACATTGGAGACGTGTTATTGTAGAGATATGAACTCTCAGTTCACAGGCAGCAGCTCTGATGGACATTCCTGCAGTCAGCATGCCGATGGTTTTAACAAATTTGTGACCAAAAATTGAGAGAAATATCTGTTGAGTGCGTAAAACGTCTGAGCTCTGTAACTTAAAACTGTGAAACATGGGAGTAAAAACAAAATGTGGGGTTTAAATTTATGTTTAGTGCGTGCTCTACGTTACCATGATGAACATGTTTCATGGTCGTGTTCAGGCACTGACAGTTGCTTAAGTTTGGGGAAAGATCGTGGTCTTGGAGAGACCTGAGTACTGACAAAGTCAACAGTGGCTTCAAACACAAGACAAGAGGTTGTCAATATTCAACTGGATATAACCCCTCCCCCCCAAAAAGAGCCCATTATTTAACATTATATTTTTAATGTTCAGCTTTTTGTTTCCTTGTTTCCTGTTGATCTAGTAACAGATTCTCTGTGGCCTGGTTCTTGTCCGTGGGTCCTGTGTTGGGAAACTGTAGCATCACTGTCAGCTCATAATTTTCTCTCAAAACTTTGAATTAATGGTCAGATTTTTAATTTTGAGGAGAAAAAGCTCCTCAGAGGATGAACCCTCAGGTTTTCAGGGACCCCTTCTCTCTACATGACCACGCTCGTGCCCAAATGTCCACGTATACACAAAACATTTCTCATATTAAAGCAATAAACTCCATCATCATACATTAGTGATGTCAGCCTGCTGCCTCTGAAAATTCACAGATTCAAAGATTTCACAGATATGATCATACACCAACATCACAACTGCTGCAACACTTTTCATTTTTAGATTTGACATCACTGCAGCAGCAGCTGACTGCTGTGAAGTTCCAGGTGTCAGAGACAACGTTGAGTTTAGAGCTCATGTTTGTGAAGATGCTGCTCAATTCCTCTGCTGCTGTAAACATTTTTGCTTCCACGGCGGTGATGGCCACGGCCGTAGGTGTTATGTATGTCTTTGGGTTGTCCGTCCGTCCCATTTGAGTGAACGCGATATCTAAAGAATGCCTTGAAGAATTACTTCTCAATTTTGGCACAGCTGCTCATTTTGACTCATCAATGAACTGATTAGAATTTGTGGGATGAAGCTCACAAAACATAACTCATAACTCAGAAAGCCATGCCCTCTGATTCTGACAAGTCTCCACACAAATGTCTAACAGGATAGAATATTGAAGTGATGACATTTTATATCCGAAAGGTCGAAGGTCAGCCTCAATGTGACATCATCATGTTCTGCATAAAACACTTCTCTAGCCATTATTTAACGTCCAACCCGGTCATACTCTGAAGTCGTCGAATTCTGGCACTTGGTCAGTGACTTACCGCGTCAAACACAGACGAGTGTTGGTTAAATGTAACCACGTGTGCGTGTTGGCTAAGCGTAACCACGCTGAATTTTACACGGCGTCCCAGAACGTCAACAACCAACACACCCAGGGTACCTTGGACGTCACATGTGGACGTCACATGGACACATGGATGGAGACTGTCAGAGACACTGGACTGATGGGCAGAGTCATACAACCACAGGGCGATAATTCTAGTTTGTGATGGAGGCGAGAGGAGGAAACGTGTGACGTACGACCCTGAAGTTCTTTTCACAGATTGCTGCGTTCACACATTGACTGTTTCACCCATTTATTGAAACACTGTAAGTACACAGTGTTTAGTACACAGACGGACGTGTGTGTGTGAGTTTCTACTACTCTCTTCCAGATGCCCCAACAGAAGAGTACTAAAATATTAAAGAGGCACGATGTGCGTTATGTAAACAGAGCAGCTCTTATTGAGGAGTAGAAAACATCATTATGTGGATTTACAGACTGAAAATAACCCAAATCAGCCACTACGTCAGGTCGCAGCTACTAAATGATGGCTGGTCCTTCAGGAGTCTTCAACAAGCCAGATCAGAGTCCGCTCTCACGGTGACAATGCTGTAGGCGATCATTTGTTTCTGAATATCTGAGAGGAAGCAGGAGAAGCACAAACATGCGGCCTGGTAATGATGGTGCAGTGTTTTTCCGCTAACAGCTGCACAAAGACAGAGCACATCTTTTGAAAGCAGGGTGTGGGCACAAATCCTGAAAGGTGCTTTCATGTTGTTTCCTCAACAAAATGTGTAAAAAGAAAATAAAAATTACATGAGAAGATGTTGTTGCATCCAACATTGAGAACAGTGGCCACTTACAGCAGAGAGGACGAGTCTCAAAGCAGCTCTGAACAACAGCAGTTAACTGGAGGTCTTTCAGGGACACCAGCTGCATGTGCACATGAAACAGCGACATCATGTAAAACCTGAAAAACACAACTGTTGTGTTTTTAAAGCCAAAATCACAAATTCACATGAAAACCTGAACATTTGGTTTTAAAGCTGAAGAACATCCTTTTAACTTTTACTTAACTTCAGAGACCAAAATTGTTTTTGTACCAGGCTGTAAACTAAGGTGATAACGACTGTACGAATGACGTTAGCGCAGTAGCACACGTACAATACTGTGGGCCTCTTTCATTGACACGTTTGGCCGCGCCGATTTAAGTTAGGACGCACTGCGCGACGTCGAGCTGTGCCAGAGCGGATCTTCTCCAGGCAGGTCCAAAAGCCGGGCCGCCCATTCTCACGCAGACAGCAGTCACATCTCACCAACTTTTCCTTCCAAGTGAGGATTAGAATATATGACCTTCACATAATCCGCTCCAAATTAATCTATATTTTTAAAGTCATTACTAAAAGTGTGTGTCATATAAAAACTAAAGTGATGGTCAAAGTTGTCACAGTGAAATCTAAGGTGTGCTGATGGATTCACGTCATCAACTCATGCATTGAGTAACATTACAAGTTAACGTTCCACCTTAAAAGTTGCCGGCAGTCGGCCCAGTGAATGAAGTTATTTTGTTCTCTTTCATTTTATAGTTGTAGTTTACTGATGTATGAACAGAGGTTACATAAAACCAGAGTGACCGTCCTCTACTGACCAATCAGACTGCTTAAAATCCAGATGGTGACGGCCAAAATGTAGAACCCAAGGCTTGAAAACCATTAACCACTGAGTGAGGTCACGGTGGCTGCGTCCATTATTTAAACACTGTGGTGCCGACAAGCTGCAGGTTGCTTTGAGCCTGTGTGTGTGTGTGAGCAGGTCGTTGTGTTCGATCCTCTTTGTCGAGCGTATCTCATGGTCATATGTTCTATAAATCCACTGAAAGATACCACAGAAATCTGCTGGTGAATAGTTTGAAGAATTTGTTTTCAATTGCAAAGCAAGGTTGTTGAATTTTTAAAAAATGCACAGCCTCATGCATATCATCTTACCGCCTCTGTTCTGTTAACAAATCTCCGGAGCTAACGTTGTGTGTGGAAATGGAGCTGACTGCTGCTGGATGCATTCGTGGGCGTTCCACTGATGTGTGTGTGACACTTGATTGATTTATTCATTTTCATTGGCTCTGTCTTGCCCGGCAACCACGATCACTGCCGTCTTGATGTGGCATCCTAACAGAGGTTGAGGCCTCGTCGTGACAAATGCTGTTTCCTTTTAAAGAGGAAACATTCAGTTCTGGGAATTTTCATGTTTACACAGAGAGTGAATCTTTATTTGGTTATTTATAGGATAAAAAAGTGTCATGAGCTGTTTTATAAATGTAGGAAAATGTCAAGATTCCTTTTCTAAATTCCTGAAAAGTAGACTTTCTTTGAAAGAAGCAGGGATTTCATCTGAAAGCGGTGCACAGCTTGAAGGAGTACTTATCAGGGTGCTTGATAGGCTGCAGACCATGTTGCATTAAATCTGGGCCTCGCCTTTCTCAACACACGACAAAGGAGACAGATTTAAAGCAGGGTGAAAATATTCTGCGGAGTAACAGATCTGGGTGAAGGCAGGTTTCAGTACTTTGTGCTCTTTCAGACTGATTGGAGACTCGTGATGGTGGATTTGACCACATCAGGACAGTTACGGCTTCGATCACACAGAGAATCCGAGCAGACTGAGGACACGAGGAGTTTCACAGAGGAGGAGAGTTGAGCTGAAAAAGTGTGGGAACACACAGATGGATTTCCAACAACAGGTCCTCCTAATTAGATGACAAATTGTGTTTGTACATGCAGGGGACCGCAGATTGTTCCCATGGCCCAAAATTTGGAACACCTGTCAGTTAGAAAAATGTTCCATTCCAAAAGCCCATTTTTTTTGACAGCCTGTTATCCTAAAAACAAACGTCCGCTGCTCAGAAATGTCTCCAAAATACACACTTCCTGAAGTTCAGCAACTGATGGGGTGGTAGAAACACCTTGGATTGGTGGGCCAAACATCGCTGGGAAAATGCTGCAAAGAGTCAGTAAAAACACCCTGAATTGATGCTGCATATGATTTTGAAAATGCTTTGAGGGATTGGTAAAGACATTTATTGGTGATTGGTGGCTCAATGTTGCTGGGAAATGCTACGAACAGTTGGTAAAGACACCTGGGATTGATGACTCAAAAATCCCTGGAAAATGCCACGAAGGGTCAGAAAAAACTTTTGGGATTGTTGGTCCATAAATTGCAGGGAAACTCTGCACAAGCTTTGCAAAATCCCTGAGATTGGAGGCTCAAACATTCTCAAATGTAGCTCAGATGTTGCAAGGAAAGACTATGAAAAGTTGGTCAAACCACCTGACCGATGGCTAAACTGCCACTGGGAAACTGAGACTAACTTCAGGGAGTTTGTATTTTCAGTGAAACAGGACTTCGGTCTGAAGGGCGTTTGTTTTGGGGTAACATAAGAGGAATAGACGTTTGGTCCACTGGGACATGTTCAGGACAAGTAGGGCGTCAGAATTCTTGGCCTTTGGAACAAATGGCCTGGCTCAGGTTTTACCCTCTACTCTGTTCTTTGAGCTTTCATTTAGGTTAAAATAACTACTCTGGTATTGTTTGGTGACCTTTGTTGTCATGGTGACAGTAAACACAGCCTTAAGGTCCGTGAAGGATCATGATTTAAAAAATAACACGGACTGTCTGCTGGAAACGCGACAAATTGTCTCTTGTGCTTTCGACTGTTGCTTTTGTCGACCCGTCCATCCACCCAGGCCTCATCTCTGTGGGTCACTTCGTAGGGGATTCGGGATTATTTTATTTTGTCATAATTGCTGACTTGTTTGCAACCTGTACTACCTGCCTGACTTTTCTTTTTTGTTTCCTTTTCAGGAACGTTTCCACGGTTTGAGATCTCAGCAGCAATGTGGGTGAGTACAAAGTTATAAGAACCAAAGACTGAAGTGACGAAAACAAAACCCAAGTTGTTATAAAGCATAGTTTAGGTTTTTAACAGTGAATGCTCCGACATTGCACTTAATAATTTTAAATATGGCTGTATAAGTGAACAGATGTAGCTCTGGGTGGACTCACCGTATGGGATTTTGGGGCCAGACGTGACCGTATTTTGACAAAAACGTGAAGCCACTAGCCACTAGCTTGGTTAATACGTTTCATTTACAGTGTATGTTTAACTGTGATCATGCTAATGCTGATTTCTGCTGGTGAAACACAGGCTTAAAACCATTAAAACAAAATGTACTTTAGAAAAACTGAACATCCGACTCCTTAGAGGGGCTTTAATAATACTAACAGTAATCTTTACTGCTACAGCACTTTTCAAAGCAGTGTTACAAAGTGCTCCACAAGTCAGAAAAAAAAAAATTAAATCAATTTGGTTTATAAAACAGAGAAAATTATAGACAGTTGAAATTAATTCAAACTCAAATAAAATTAGGAAATGCTGTCCAATAAAATATGTTTGAAGAAGGGACTTAAAAAGTATCACTGACTCTTGATATAAATGTCTAACAGGATGAAATGATGAAGGTCAAAGGTCAAAGGTCAGCTTGACTGTGACATCATCATGTTTTGACGTCATATCTCAGGAACAGAAGGGGAGACATTTGGTCAGATACTGAATTGGTGACTCTAATCTTGAACCTGTGCTGATTGTATAGATCTTCTATCTCTCTTACACGTGAAGCTCCGCTCTCAGACGCTTTGACACCCACCTGTTGAGGCGCTGAGTGTGGCCTTGTTGGCGCTGTGATGAAGCAGCAACACGTCTGATTCAATAATATTTCTCTGGAACAACAGCTTTACTGAGAGGTTCTTGTTTACTGTTATAAATGTATGAATTTGCCTCTGCAGCATCGTGACGCTGAAGCGACCCACAGCTGTTTGTGCCTAATGAGGTGTCTAATGTATCTGAGAACAGTCAGGCTTTGGAGTTTGCCAGCACATTGTTTTCATGAGTCTTGGTCTGTGAGGGAGATGTTTCAAGTTACCTGCGTAAATCTTCTGTAGGTGATGGATCACAAGTCAGTGCATCCTCAAAAATTTAAAATGACTGAAAACTGAGATCAAAATATTTTCTGTCACAAAGACGTTTGACTGAAGACGGAAACACAAACAGCCTGGTGATGTCACAGTGACACTGTGTGTGTGTGTGTCTGATGGGAACCAAACCCTGTCCTCTATACAGGACCATACAGAGGCCGTATTTATATATATACATGTATATATATGTATACTACTGTATCGATATGACAAAAAGTGTGAGAGGAAGCGTTTAATACGAACACCCTCCTTTACGAGTTATGACCGTTTTCTTTTATTCTCAGAGTAAAGCCCCCAGGAGTATATTTTCAAAGACTCCAGCTATCACTTTGCTCTACGATTTATATAAGAGAGCACAAAGGAAGGAAATATATGGATGAACGTGTAAAAGCTCTTATTTCATTACAAGGTCTCGGCTGCACAGCCGTATCTGCAGCGCTGTCATCTGCAGCACGGCACAGCTTTACTGTCCACCTTTATGGACCTTTGTTTCTGGACTCAACCACACCATGTTCGTAAAGAAGAAAACAGCCGACATACAACACATCAATCTGTCCCACTACAGTGGCCTGAAAGAGACAAACAGGGCTGATGCTAGTTTGTTGGAGGACTGAGCTGCAGTGCGGTGATTTGGTGACTGAGAAACCAGCTAATCTGATCATCAATTATCCGTTGAAGTTACTTCTCTATGACAGTAAACTCAGTGTCTTTGGGTTGTGGACAGAACAAGACATTTGAAAACGTCATCTTTGGTTTTGAGAAACACGTTTTTCTTTTTACCATTTTCTGATAGGTCATAGACTGAACAACTTATCGATTGATTAAGACAATAAAGCCATTACGATCATGTGAAGGATGACGTTTTGGCTCACAGGACATACTTTTACATACATTTGCCTTAATATCTGAAACTTTGGTCTCATTTAACCCTTTAAAAACAGACCTTGTGTTGACGGCTGCAGGAGATCGTTTGTTTGCAAGATCCCGTTTAAATTGATTTGAAATAAAAACCATAACAGCTCAAGCATTCATTCTTTTGCATTAAGATGGCTGAGTTTAAAGTTGGATACAGGGATCATTTCAAACTGGAAGACCAAATGAACCCAGTGTTACCAAACATGTCATGCCAGCTTTTCAGGAAGGAGGTTAAATAACGCTCCAAATTTAGGCTAAATCACCATCGACCAAAGTCGAGCCGTCAGTGAGCGTCTGTCAGCCTAGTTTTTGCTTTGTGTCCCGCACTGTCGGCATGCTAGTTCTTTGATGTCGCTTTGGTGTGTCCGCACCTTTACAGACACGTCCACTGTATGTCACTCTCAAACAGTTTTGGGCACAAACTATGCACTTTTTTTGCTTGCAATGTTTATTACAGATTTATGAGTAGCTGAACTGAGCTGCATCTCAAATTAATATTCAGGTGTCCAACTCTAAGGTGATATAAACCACTTGTATGTGTCCTCTACTGTTGACCTGCTGTCTCCCCCAAAATGTCCCCTGTCCCCCTCCTTAACGATAAATAAGAGTCTACAGTCTGTGGGTCTCAGAGCGTTAATGTGCTACTTCTGTGTCTTGGACCAGACTGCTGCTGCTGATCTGATTTGAAATAAATCTAAAAGTCAAGATCATAAAGTTAATTTCTGTACATTAATTTGAATCCCAATCAAAACACTGTGGTTAGAGCTGCTTCACCTTCACTGATTTAACAGATGGTTCATTTGACAGCCATAACACACAGTATATATGAAAATTTGTAAAACCACAGCAGGTCCCCTTTAATGCAGTCATTGTATTTTCAGATGGACCAGTGTAAAGCCTTCTTCAGGAGTTCCTGTCTGTGATCCACGTCTGTAGAATACACACTTTTTCTCTGGGTCTTGATTGCGACCAATTTGAACCAAGTCAGACGAGAGCAGGTTGGACGGTCCCGATCGATGTGTTATTGATTGAACGCTTCCTGTTCTGTGTTCTGTAACCACAAAATTATGTCTTTAAAAAACGTCCTCTCCGGCCGCTGGTTTGTGTTTGAACAGAAAAACTCCTCCAGTCCTCGTTTAAACATCCAGCCACAGAGTCTGCAACAAGAAAATCTGCCCTCTCCCAAAACTGCTGGGTGGCTGACCGTACAATATTTGTGTAACAGTACGCAGCTCCCAGCTGAGTGTGTGTGTGAGTGTGTGTTTTTCCACAGGCCATAATGCAGTAAATTAGGCTGTGTTCTTAGTCAACTTGCCGTGCTAAATAACAGTTAAATGTACTGTAAGTCAGCGTTTTTCAGACTCTGCAGCAGGATTTTTGCTGAGAGGTCACTGCTCTGGTTAGCTGTCAGAGACAGGCTGTTTCCTAGATTAGCTCTGATGTAAACCACCATTAGGCTGACTGCGAGCGCGGCCTGAAGGCTTCCTGGGCACTACAGCACTGCTCTTTTGTTCATTTGTTTAGGAGTCTCAATAAATAACTTTGTGGCGACCTAAATGGGCGTGTGTGCGGCTGAATATCTTAATCGAATCATCGTGCTTGTTGTGAGAGTCTTGGAGAGAAGCTAATTCACTGCTCAACAAGGTGTCACATTATACAACAATATATTGTCCTGAGCAGCGTCAGTATTAATTTACACGGGCCTCGGACAGAAGTGATGCTTCTGCTGTCAATTTGCCCACTAAAATTGGGCTCATTACAGCCTAACAGCCATCAAATCCACTGAATAGTTAATATCCTTTTCATTGTGAAGTTGTACAAATCCCTTTCTGTTCCACAGGCATGTCCAATGTGGCTTTAACAGGAGTAATGAAAGCAAAGCCCCCCTGCAAAATGCAATTATGGTGTGTGAATTATGAACAGTTAAACCCCCCCGTAATGATTCTCAAGCCAGTGGGACAATTATTGCATTTCCTTTGGAGATACCATCATCGCAGATCCGCCTCGATGTGACATTTTTCAAAGGTTCCTCGGGAGTTCTTTATCCGAGTCCAAAGGGAGCGAGCGACGGCCCGAGGACGCCTCGCAGGAGAAAATAAAAGGTGCAGCGATAAACCTTTGTATGAAAGATGTTCATGGAAGTTCAGTCAGAGTTCATGAAGCTTTTACCGAAAGACTCCTGAAACATCTGTCCCCGGGGATCGCTATGGCAACAACAGTTATTTCAGTGGTGATTTTTAGGCACTCATGTCGACAGTGACGCCAGATGTGTTTTTAAAGCTGTACAAAAAGGAACTTTGAGCAAAATAACTTTGTGTCATGTTTACTGAAACTGTCACTGTGCTCACACAGCAGCACGTGAGACACATGATCTGTTGGTTTTAATGGCCTCACTGCACCTGAACAAAACAACCAATCAGAGCAGAGATGTTTCCAATGCAGCTGTCGATCGTGTCAGTCACTGCTGATGACCTGTGGTCAGACGTCACACGAGGCAGCTCTGATCAAATACTGGTCAAGATTCTGTTCCGTGTCGTCTGTTTCTCACCTCAGATGTTTTCAGGAACATATTTTAGCTCAACCATAAGATGAGAGGGTTTGCTCTTCGTGCTTCGCTTAACTATTTACAAAATGGCGTCCATGGTAGTGATGTCACGGTACCAACATTGGGAGCCACGGTACGATACCAGTGAAAGTATCACAGTCCTGAGTAGCATCAGGATACCACATCAAAAATGAGGCAGATGTGCTTTTTGTCATTTATAAAAAGATAAATCACTTTTCTGTAATACATCACTGATATTTCAATGGAATAAATTACTTATTGACTTATTCATACCTCAAAAACAGCATTGATGTGATTAAATAAATAAATAAAATAAAAATCCACCAGCCCTCCTCACTGACAAGTAAAGAACAGTCCCTAAAGTGTGGTGAGGTTTGTGGGGTCACCATCTAACCCAGGCGCCTGACATCATAGGTCACTTACACATATACGCGTCACCTCCTTTGTCTTTGTCCTGACCACACGGTCAGACTAAACCTCCCCTGGTCTGAAGCCATCTTTGAGTCGGCCATCTTGTAGTTTTCCATCATCAGCCATTTTGTTTTGTAGGCCAGACGGACTTTGTTTCACCGACACACACCTTTTTGTCTTTCTCTCTCTCAAACACACATATAATAATTTAATATATTAAAAATACAACATACAACAAACTACATAAACAAATCCACATTATACACCAAACGTAGCAATAACAAAATAGCACAGATCTGTACAAATACACATATCGTTATAATTCAGTGCCATTATTTAAAAGCTTTATAAATATTTAAATCTGTTCAGTCTCCATTGAGAGGCTCTCTTATTATCATTTATTATTTCATACTTAATATTTTAACTACAGATCTTCACAGTTTGGATCCAACCTGAGACAGACGTGGTAAAACCCCCAAATCTAATGTGAATAAAGATATTTCTAAGAAAGGAAACCTGTCATGAAAGGGACCTGAGTCACACACACACACACGCACACACACTCACAGGAGACCTGTGCAAACTTCGATCTGATGCAAGATGCTGTCAATCCAAACAGAGAACAGCGACACAGGCAGCAGCCTGTGCCTCAACAGTTAACAAGCTAACGGTCAGAGACAGAGTCACAATATGCGTCGTATAAAATAATACATTCAGTAATACATGTACAGCCATAAAGAACAAATAGTGACTGAGATGATGTCTGATCATTTGTGTATTAGACATATTGACACATCGACCCCAAACCTGCAGCAAACCTCTCGTCCTTAAACAGTCTTATAAGGTCTAAATCAGATTTTTAATGTTAAAGGATATAAAATGTTCTTGAAGTCATTTTAGGTGTCCACGCTGGCAGTCACCGCAGCTGAGTTAACTATGTACCTTTGTTCATCTGTCCATCCCGCTCTTGTGATTGCAATATCTTAAGAACGCCTTGAGAGAATTTTTTCAAATTTGGCACAAACAGGGCGTCGGTAGCTTAGTGGATAGTGTCAGCGCCCCATGTATAGATGTGATGCCTCGCTGTAGCGGTCGCAAGTTCGACTCTGGCTTGCAACCCTTTGCTACATGTCGTCCTCCCCCCTCTTTCTCTCTCCTCACTTCACAATCTTCACTCTGTCCATTAAAGGCAAAAAAGCCCCAAAAAATAATCTAAAAAAAAAACTTGGCACAAACGTCCTCTCAGAGTCAACCATGAACTTCCTTTATCTGTTTATCTCATCATACAAGCAGGTGCATGCAGCTTTCATGTACAATGAATTGATTATGATTCTGAAGAAAGCCTGTCAGGAATTTCTTCCAATTTGGCACAAACGTCCCAACTTTGGTGGTCAAAGGTCAGAGGTTGCTGTGACCTTGTGTCTGTCTCATCCCCGTGAACGTGATATCTCAAGAAGACATTGAGAGAATCTCGTCAAATTTGGCACAAACGTCCACTTGAATGGAAAAATAAGATGATTAGGGTTTTGTGGGTTCAAAGGTCAGTGTGACGTCACAAAACACTTTCTAGCCATAACGCAAGAATTTGTACGCCAATTCTGACCAAACAGGATGAAATAATGAAGGTCAAAAGGTCAAAGGTCAGCTTGACTGTGACATCATCATGTTTTAACGTCATATCTCAGGAACAGAAGGGGAGACATTTGGTCACATACTGAATTGGTGACTCTGATCTTGAAACTGTGCTGATTGTATAGATCTTCTGTGTGTGAAGCCTCCATGTTTTACACATACAGAAATAAGAGCTGCAGTCTGTCACTGTAGCTGTCTTTATATTCTTGTCTTTATGTTTGGCCCAGTTCGTTCTCAGTAGAAAGCTCTGCTCTGGTGTTTTTCCCTGAAGGTAACAGGATTCAGGAAGTAAATGTAACGCCAGTGATAGGTTAACTCCTGGCAAGTCAAGGTTGGCCCACCAGGTCAGGTCAGCTGAGCCAGCGGAGCCAATCAGGCCGCTCTACGTCACTCAGGGGCCGTCTCTTTTCCCCCGGGGACGGGAGAAAACGCACCTGGCTCACATAACACGTCAGCCAGGCAGCCGTCCACTACTCACGGCACGGTGCTACTCACACATCCACGGACACGAGAGGACTGAAGCAGGAAGCCGGAGCTTCACTGCAACAGTGGGAAGACAGTGACTGAAGAGGAAGCCGGACAAACTCTTATGTCACATTCCAACTGAAGAAGAAGCTGTTATCTGCCTGTTCGGATGCTGTGCTGCTGCTGCTGCTGCTGAAGAGGATGTGTGCTGGAGTTGGACTTAACCCTGGTCAGGCTTTTTAACCCTGATGATGATGGTGATGATGATGATGATGAGGAAGATAAAGACGAAGACAACACGGATGGCGAGCTACCAGAAGAGTAAAGACAACTGAGCAGCTAAGACACACATACAGGCCGCAAGCCTGGCTGATCCCCAGGTGGTGTGGTAGCACTAGCTTTAGCCTGTTCCAGTTATCTATGGGTTAACAGTAATTAATTCTGCAATACTACTATACTGGAATCAAGGTCTAAAGTCTTTATAAACCACTGCGTACCTTTCTGTTTATGGTATTGGGAAGTGTTGTGTATACCTCAATGATTGTGTGTTGAAGTGTTGATTAACCTCAGCTAAGTCCAAGCTGCGTGGAGTACAATCTCCAATTTTGATAGCACTCTATGATTTATCACATTGAACCTTTGTACCTAGTTTTCTTTTCCAAAGGCCTTTATTTTGGTTAATTATTTTGGTTACTTATTTTGGTTATCAAGTATTATTACTGCACTTTAATGTTTCTGTATATATATTTCTTTTGTCAATACACATTGTCTCTTTGCAACTCAGTCGTTGTGTGTGTTAATTCTCCATAGCTCCTGAGCCGAACCTTCTTTACCTACTAGTCCACATACATTTTGGTATTCTCTTCTACCTATAAATTTAATCTGAGTGTATCTTAAGTGCTACATAATTGTGGCGAGCTAGCCAGGAGCTGTGTTGAGAATTTATGAACATACATTTTTTTTGTGGGGTATAAATCAACAACTTAAATCATGGAAATCGTGTTGGAAGAGTCAATAAAAATCCCAGATTCGGTAGTAATAGTTGGTTTAACTAACACTGACAGAGACAAAGAAATTGAAACTTACCTTGAGCAATTTGGTTCGCTAAGTCGTGTTTTTGGTATTGATACTGCTGAATTTCCAAGACATGGTATTGTTGAGTTTAAACATGGAACTGCAATGCAGTCTCTGGCACCTTTGTTACCGTTAAACTATACAAGTCCTACCACACCTGAGGTCACTTGTAAGATATGCTCATTGGCCAGCATATACAGTCCCCTCGCATGCAGCAGCGCCACCAAGACCTACCTGGAGGAGCTGCAGGCCATCGCTAAGCTAAGTGCAAAGCCATTTGAAGTGTTATTGCAAGAGGAGCTAGTCAAATTCTCTTCTTCCCTGACCTCAGAAAAAGAGCCAGAAGTGAAATCTGACCCACACGATGATCCAGTGCCCCTTACTACAACAGAGACCGGGAATAAAGGCCCCGTTAAAGCATCTCCCGCTTCGACCCCAATTGGAAAATCATCGCCCAGCCTGACCAGTGCTTTTGCTTCTTACCTTGCCCCTCCTGCCACTATTAAGCGTCAGTCCCTCCTGTCAAATGAGGAAGTGATAAATCCCCCTGAAATTCAGAAAGTGGTAGTAGAACACATTGTCAAGACTGACAGTGTTGTGTCCCATCTTCATGGTTCTTCTCGCCGGGCTTTTTCTGGAAAATCTCTACGGCCCAGTAATGAAGCTGATTATGAGACTTGGCAAACCAATGTAGAATTGTTTCTTGCTGATCCCTCTGTGTCTGATTTGGATCGCTCTCGTAAGATTTTTGATAGTTTGCTGCCCCCTGCTGCCGACATTGTGAAGCATTTAGGGCCCCGAGCGCTACCTACTGCCTATCTTGAACTTTTGAACTCAGCTTATGGCACAGTGGCTGATGGAGATGAGTGTTTTGCCAAGTTTCTGAGCACATTGCAAAATAATGGAGAAAAACCTTCTGAGTATCTGCACCGCCTTCAAGTGGTGTTAAACACAGCTGTGAAACGAGGTGGTGTTTCCTTCACTGACTTGAATCGCCATCTCTTGAAACAATTTTGTCGAGGCTGTTGGGATAACGCTTTGATCAGTGATCTCCAGTTGGAGCAAAAGAAGGACAATCCTCCCTCCTTTGCAGAGTTGCTTTTGTTGCTCCGTGTTGAAGAGGATAAGCAAGTGGCTAAAGCTTCCCGTATGAAACATCACTTGGGTTCAGTAAGACCAACATCTCTTGCTTCAAAGTCACATGCGGCCTCCCATGTGCACAGTGCTTGCTCCTGTGCAGTGGTTGAGCAGTCCTCTGAAATTGAGCAGCTTAAGAAGATGGTGACGCAGATACAGAATCAACTTTCAACTTTGACCTCTTCTTTTGGTACAGGCTCTAGAAATACACCATTGAGCCATGCCCGGTCCACTGATCCAGCCACTTTTCGAAAGAGCCCAGGATATTCCCGAAAGCAGTTTAAAGCAAGCAGCAAGCCAAATTTTCAGCTTCGCCCTGGATATTGCTTTAACTGTGGAGAAGATGGCCACATTTCATCTCACTGTGATCAACCATCCAACCCTTCTTTGGTTGCATTCAAAAAAACACAGCTGCAAGAGAAGCGTCGCCAATTTAAACCTCCTCCATCTTCTGACGATTTAAACTAGAGTCAGCTCCTGTGGAGGGACACTCAGGAGCTGGTAAAGAGGAACCGAGTCCCACTGCAAAGCGGGTACAGTTGAAACAAGCCAAAGCAAATAATCACCTGTCAGCACCCTCAAAAAGACTGGTGGGAACGAAGAGTACGGTGCAGGTTAAGATCTCCGGTAACCCAACAACCTGTCTACTGGACACAGGGTCTCAAGTCACAACCATTCCTTTGTCATATCATGCACAGTTTTTGGCAGATCAGCCAATTAAGCCTTTAACCACCCTACTAGAAATAGAAGGAGCCAATGGACAAGAGGTACCTTATCTAGGGTGTGTAGAGCTGTGTGTGACATTCCCGAAGGAGTTTGTTGGGGCGGAGCTGGATGTCCCCACTCTTGCCTTAGTGGTCCCCAGTCACGGTGGAACCACCGGCGACCAAGTGTTAATTGGCACCAACACGCTTGATCTCCTTTATGCTGAGTATTGCCAGTGCAACCCCAGTTTTACCCCTGTACATCATGGTTATCGGGCTGTGTTGAAGATCATGGCATTGAGGCACCAGCATTCTCATGATGGAAACTTGGGGCTGATAAAGCTCCATGGAAACAGCCCTGAAGTGATTCCAGCCTTTAGTACTGTGGTATTACAGGGTGTTATGAACAATAGAGGTCCCCATGCAGAGAAATGGGCCCTCATGGAACCCCCATCTGACGTTTCCTTACCTTGTGGTGTTTTGGTGACAAGTTGTCTTATTACTGTGTCTTCCAAGCATTCCAGTCGCCTTCCAGTGGTGGTGCACAATGAAACTGGGCGCGACATTATTCTTCCACCGAAGACTGTGTTGGCTGAATTGAGCGTGGTACAGAGCATCATTAAAACCCAGACTGATTCTGCTCAAAATAACCTGTCCAATCCCCCAGAATCCCCGCTACCTCCACGCTTTCAGTTTGATTTCGCTGACTCACCTGTATCAGCTGAATGGAAAGAAAGGATAACCAAACTCCTCAACGCTATGCCTGAAGTCTTTGCACAACATGATCTGGATTTTGGGAACACTGATAAAGTAAAACATCATATCAAACTGAATGACCAGACTCCCTTTAAAGCGGGCGAGACCCATCCATCCGCATGATGTGGATGCAGTGCGCAAACACCTGCAAGAGCTGGCAGAGGCCGGGATTATCCGAGAGTCCGAATCCCCCTTCTCTTCACCGATTGTTATTATTCGGAAGAAAGATAACTCTGTCCGCCTGTGCATTGACTACAGGAAGCTTAACATACAGACCATCAAAGATGCATACGCCCTTCCAAACATGGAAGAAGCTTTTCGTGCTCTGGCTGGTTCCAAATGGTTTTCTGTATTGGACCTTAAGTCTGGTTATTATCAAATTGAAATGGAAGAATCGGATAAAGAAAAAACTGCTTTTGTCTGCCCTTTAGGCTTCTGGGAGTTTAACCGGATGCCCCAAGGCATTACCAACGCCCCTAGCACATTTCAACGCTTGATGGAGAAGTGTATGGGAGGCTTCAATCTGAAAGAGGTGCTAGTGTTCATAGATGACATCATCATCTTTTCTGACACTCTGGAGGAACATGAATCCCGCCTGCTTAAAGTGTTGCAGCGTCTGAAGGAATATGGTCTCAAGTTGTCCGTGGAAAAATGTAAATTCTTCCAAACTTCAGTAAGATATCTTGGCCATATTGTATCTGCTGACGGTGTTGAGACGGATCCTGATAAAATCCAAGCACTGAAGACCTGGCCACAACCCAGAACACTCAAAGAGTTGAGATCATTCCTTGGTTTCTCTGGTTATTATCGGAGGTTTATTAAAGGTTACTCCCAGCTCGTTAAGCCTCTGAACGACCTCACTGCAGGATATCCACCCCTTCACAACCGAGGGAAGAAAACTGGTCAGTCTCCTCAGTACCACAACCCAAAGGAGCCCTTTGGATCTCGATGGACCCCCGCTTGTCAGCAAGCCTTTGAAACTCTCATTGAAACTCTTTCTACCGCCCCTGTTCTCGGATTTGCTAATCCTAAACTGCCTTACACCCTCCACACCGATGCTAGCACCACAGGATTGGGGGCTGCATTGTACCAGGAGCAGGAAGGAAAGCTACGAGCCATTGCTTTTGCGAGCCGAGGATTGACCCGCAGTGAATCAAAGTACCCAGCGCATAAGCTTGAGTTTTTGGCTCTGAAATGGGCAGTTACGGATAAGTTCAGTGATTACTTGTATGGAGCTCAGTTCACAGTGGTCACTGATAGTAACCCCCTCACCTACATTCTGACTACAGCCAAGCTGGATGCTATAAGCTATCGATGGCTATCTGACCTTGCTACTTTCACTTTCAAGCTGCAGTATCGAGCCGGCAGCCAGAATGTAGATGCCGATGCTTTATCACGACGTCCTCATGGTGATCTGCTGAATGACTATTCTTCCCAAAAAGAAAGTGATCGAATCCGCCAGTTTGCCTTACAGCATCTGTCTGAGTCAGAAGTGGAAGCCATTTGTGACAAGCATGTTGTTTGTAACACTATGACTGTGGATGAAAGTGGATCTCACCACTCACCCTTGGTTGAATCACTTGCATGTCATGCTGAAGCAATTCCAAGTGCCCTCTTCGAGGGAGGTGAGAGCGGGTTCCCTGTGATTCCTCATCTAACAGAAAGTGAGTTAAAGGAAAAGCAAAGAGCGGACCCCTGTATTCGGGAAGTTGTTCAGCAATTGGAATCAGGAGTGAGTCCATCACCTACCGTCCGAGCGGAACTTCCTGAGCTTCCTCTGTTGCTCCGGGAATGGAATCGCTTGGTTCTGAAAAATGACATTCTGTACAGATCACGACAACAAGGTTCAAGTACCACTCTTCAATTGGTGTTACCAGCCGAACTGAGAGGCCTAGTGCTACAAAGTCTCCATGATGACATGGGACATATGGGAGTGGAGCGTGTGCTTGATCTTGTACGAGCCCGATTTTTTTGGCCCAAATGGCAGCTACAGTTGAAAAGAAAATCCACACCTGCAATCGCTGTGTTCGGCGAAAGACCCCTCCCGAGAAAGCAGCTCCATTGGTCAACATACTTACCAGCCGTCCATTAGAGTTGGTGTGTATGGATTTTTTGTCTCTGGAACCCGATCGCAGCAATACAGAGGACATATTGGTAATAACTGATCATTTCACCAAGTATGCTGTGGCGATTCCGACTCCCAATCAAAAGGCTCGCACTGTTGCCAAAGCATTATGGGAAAGTTTCATCGTCCATTATGGCTTCCCAGAACGCCTTCACAGTGACCAAGGGCCGGATTTTGAATCCAAAACTATCAAGGAACTCTGTCAACTCGCTGGCATAAGGAAAGTCCGGACCACTCCATATCATCCAAGAGGAAATCCGGTGGAACGTTTTAATCGAACACTGCTTCAGATGCTGGGAACCTTAAGTCACAAGGACAAAAGTCATTGGAAGGACTTTGTTAAGCCTTTAGTACATGCTTATAACTGTACCAAGAATGATACTACTGGTTTTAGCCCCTATGAGCTCATGTTTGGTCGACAGCCTCGTCTGCCAATAGATTTGGCTTTTGGTCTTCCCTCTGATGTTTCACAGCCCTCACATTCTCAATATGTCAAAGATCTCAAGAGCCATCTGGAGGAGAGTTACAAACTTGCCAGTGGAAATTCTGCTAAGAGCGCAGGCCGGAACAAGGCACGCTTTGACAAACGGATCACTGAATCTACACTCAATGTGGATGACCGGGTGCTTGTCAGAAATGTTCGGCTGCGAGGAAAGCACAAGTTGGCGGATAAGTGGGGAGTCAGACATATATGTTGTTGTGAAACGGGCAGGAGAACTTCCAGTGTATACTGTAAAACCTGAACACCGAGATGGACCTTTACGCACAGTACACAGAGACCTGCTGCTTCCATGTGGGTTTTTGCCTAGCTGTGACCCTGAACTTCCTGGCACTGTCAATCCGCCTCGACGGCCACAAACCCGTAGCCAGTCAAGTCCCAGCAGTGACACACAGGTACAAGAGGATGTTAATTCTGATTCTGACTATGATATTCCTATTCCCCGAAAGCTGCAGAACACTCCATCTGCATTCATTAAAGTATACGAGAAGAATCCAGTTCAGCAGTCTACGTGTACAGATCCTCCAGCTCATGTATTGACTTCCTCTCCCTTGCCACTCTCTGTCCATCCCTCTGAGAGTGATACAAGGGACGTGGTTGTCCCAGCGGTAGCGACCTCAGCTGACATCCCCGATGAGGTTGATCCTGGAGCTGGTAAGGAATCTGAACCTGTTTCATTCTCACACGCTAATTCCCATCTATCTCCTGATACTGCTTCACCTGGACAAGACAATGCTCTTAATATGGAATCTGGTTCTAACAAAGACAACTCACCTGAGCCTAACACTGTTTGTGTGCTATCACCTGAAAGAAACTTACCTGATATGCATGCTGGTGACCCGGATGTAAGCTCAGATGTGTTAACTGAAAGTAATCAACGTGATTATGTTCCAGAACCTCCGCCGGAAAGCAATCCGTTGCCTCCTGACCCACCTGTCAGATATCCCACGAGACAGAGGAAACACCAGAGCGGTTCCAATACACCACCCTGGGAAATCCACTGGTTTCAGTAATCCAGTCATTGTTTCAAGGCCTAAGCAATGCTGTTACCAGCTCTCTAGTGGATCCCAGTCCAGATGTGGTGAGGTCCTCTGTGCCGATGTGGGCTGGCTTGGATGCTCCTGTAACTTCTCAGCCACAGGGAGGATGCAGCGGGACGTGCAATCCTTCAAGAGGGGAGGATGTAACGCCAGTGATAGGTTAACTCCTGGCAAGTCAAGGTTGGCCCACCAGGTCAGGTCAGTCAGCTGAGCCAGCGGAGCCAATCAGGCCGCTCTACGTCACTCAGGGGCCGTCTCTTTTCCCCCGGGGACGGGAGAAAACGCACCTGGCTCACATAACACGTCAGCCAGGCAGCCGTCCACTACTCACGGCACGGTGCTACTCACACATCCACGGACACGAGAGGACTGAAGCAGGAAGCCGGAGCTTCACTGCAACAGTGGGAAGACAGTGACTGAAGAGGAAGCCGGACAAACTCTTATGTCACATTCCAACTGAAGAAGAAGCTGTTATCTGCCTGTTCGGATGCTGTGCTGCTGCTGCTGCTGCTGCTGAAGAGGATGTGTGCTGGAGTTGGACTTAACCCTGGTCAGGCTTTTTAACCCTGATGATGATGGTGATGATGATGATGATGAGGAAGATAAAGACGAAGACAACACGGATGGCGAGCTACCAGAAGAGTAAAGACAACTGAGCAGCTAAGACACACATACAGGCCGCAAGCCTGGCTGATCCCCAGGTGGTGTGGTAGCACTAGCTTTAGCCTGTTCCAGTTATCTATGGGTTAACAGTAATTAATTCTGCAATACTACTATACTGGAATCAAGGTCTAAAGTCTTTATAAACCACTGCGTACCTTTCTGTTTATGGTATTGGGAAGTGTTGTGTATACCTCAATGACTGTGTGTTGAAGTGTTGATTAACCTCAGCTAAGTCCAAGCTGCGTGGAGTACAATCTCCAATTTTGATAGCACTCTATGATTTATCACATTGAACCTTTGTACCTAGTTTTCTTTTCCAAAGGCCTTTATTTTGGTTAATTATTTTGGTTACTTATTTTGGTTATCAAGTATTATTACTGCACTTTAATGTTTCTGTATATATATTTCTTTTGTCAATACACATTGTCTCTTTGCAACTCAGTCGTTGTGTGTGTTAATTCTCCATAGCTCCTGAGCCGAACCTTCTTTACCTACTAGTCCACATACATTTTGGTATTCTCTTCTACCTATAAATTTAATCTGAGTGTATCTTAAGTGCTACATAAACAAATAATTGACTGATCATACTAAGACAGTCCCGAGGGTCTTCAGAGAACGAGCAGTTTCCTCTGTCTCTGTTCGGTGGTTGTTTCTGGACGGTGCCAGTTTTTAACGCGACTGAGAGGAGACTTGGAGCGGACTTCTTACAATTGAAAGAACTCTTAAAAAGGACAGAAGCTTACAGATATTTTCAGACCTGCTCGGAGAGTGAATGAGTTTCACTGAACAGACAGAAAGAGATGAGGAGAGCATTTATTTAGAGACACGAGAGACAAGCTAACTGATGTGCTGAGTCCACTGTCATGATGAGACATTATTTCCTGACCTGGTGTGAATGACGTCACGTGGTAGTTCTCTGTTACTACATCCACACTTAGCTAGCAGTTAGCTAGAAGTTGGCACAAGCTGCTGATAAGCTGATATTCACACCCTGATGAGGGACTAACAGCCACATGTCGTCACTGTGCAAAGCCAGCAACAAAAAGTACAACCAAGACTTGGAAAACCCAACATGCTGTCAGAGCGTCACATCTGACCCACAGACAAACAGGAAGTAGATCAGCTCTGCACTCAGGATCTCAGGTAAATAGGCTATATGATGCTTGTTAAAGTTGCTTAGCAACCTCAGTCGCAACCTGCTGCCACACTCTTGAGAGCTGGCACAGAAAAGGCACGTGAGTAGCGCCCAGCTCCTGATCTCACATTATCCAGGTGGTTAACGACGCAGCATGTGTCATGTGTCATTAGTCATGCCTCCAGGTGTGTTGACTCAGCAGAGATAACATCATCACCTGCCGCCTGAATTTAGTGTTTTCCTCCCCTTAAATAAAAACATTTCCACTATAAATTGATGCATAAAGATTTATCAGAGTGTAATAAATTAAGTATTCGTCATGTGTGTCCTCCTCATTGCTGGAAATGATCCTACGTCCTTGTTTTACACTCAAGTTTTCATGTTTCTCTTGCAGCATTTTGAGTTTCATAATTGCTCTTGAAACACATTTGATTTAGCTGGACGCTGTGTAAGAGTTCCTCCTCAAAGCCCTTTCTCTGTGTAAAGTGTAGGGAACTATAAACGGCTGCTTGCATTTTTGACTTGTGAGGGACCCTCAAGTGTTCATTGACTGTTTGGATTTCAGAGCCCCTGATGAATGAACGCCGAGATTTGAAAGTGTACTGTTGCAGTGTGGAGATCCCCTACAGGCTGTGCGGAGCCTTTTGACCTTGTGGAGCAGGAGAATGAGAGAAGTCTTGTTTATAACTTTGCTGCGAGCGCTCGCTGCGAGTCTGGCGCGCAGAGATTTATTTGTGTACGGGGCTCTTCTCTTGACTCACCTCAGCATGCGCCATCAGCTGTCTTTGCACTTTTTCAACCCGCTGACCAAACTTCAAACCATAAATAAATGAATAAATAAGCACCAGCGACTTGTCAAAGGCAAACACTTGAACATAATCACGAGCGCTGGAGTTTAGCTCTGCTTTCTTTTCATTATTTGCTTTAGAGACGTGTAAAGAAGCTCCGCCGTGGTATCTGAGGGATGAAAGTGAAAAAGGGGGCCGCGATGTTCCCTGATCCCTCTCGACCTCACACTATCTCAATTAAGCTTTGGCACTTTATACGTCTGCAGATTTACATAATTTATGAAGAGCCCTGAGGAAGTGGCTGCTCATTACCAGGCGTGTTATTATACTTTATTAGGTTCAGAATCGGAGCCTTTGTGTACGCTGCCTGATAACGTAGTTTACAGCAAACAAGCTGATGGGACACACAGCTGCACTCTAATGTCTTCCACTGACTGTGAGCGTCTGTGACTCACACAGGTCCTTGAAACTGTGCTTGGCAGCAAAACTCTGTCACCTCTGCTTCAGGCATCAGCTTCAAACACTATCACTCCATTCAATGGGACATGAGATCAGCCTCGTACATGAGGGGAAGAAGCGCCTGCTGCACCTGAGTAGGTCGTTACCAGCCCGTTACGGCGCTGTTAGGGTTCAGTTTCACTTTCATTAGGTTTAGCTGCCAAACCGATGCTGTTAGGGATAGAGAGAGATTGTGTTATCTCTTGTCGTAGGCAGAATATAGTGGGCCGGATCTACTAAGATCCCAATTTGTAAGTTGCCTGCGCAATCTAGAATTTTGCGGTTTGCGGATGATTTACTTTACAGTGACTGCGTAAATGACAAGAGGTGCAAACGTGTTGGAGACACCCTATTTAAATGAGGGGTTTGCGTGTTTTATGGTTTGCAGCATGGCGAGTTTGGAGAGAAAGCGCAAAGTGAAATTCGACCCTATGGAATTAGAGGTGTTGGTGGATGAGGCCAATAAACACTTAAATGAGCTACAGCAAAGAAACCTGACTGTCTCAAAAAGGAAAGTTGTACGGGAAGAAATCTGTGACCAACAGCCAGGGAGCGGAGAGGGAGGAGAGGTGCGCACGGCCGGCAACTTCCACCTGCGTAAAAGGAAACACAAATAATGCACTCATGTAATAATAATATAATAATATACACTGTCACGTTGAAGTTTTCTTATATTGGCTATGAATATTCATTTTGTGTAAAATAGGCTATATGATAAAGAACTGTTTTGTTTTTTGCCACGATAAATGTTAGAGCTATAGCCTGATATATTTTGTGACTGAACCACTGAAACCACTGAAAGAGAAGAAAACAAACTGTCAGTAGACGCTACATGTCTTAGTTTTGCTTATTTATATTGTCTTATGTCGTGATGAGAGTCGTGAAACACGTTACAGAGTCTTTTGTGCACAGATACAGGTGTGTCTTGAGATTTTGGCCCTTCGGTGTGCGTTGGACACAAAAAGTTTGAAAACCACTGATCTATGGATGAAGAAGAATCGCACAAGGTTCGTCCAACCAGACTCTCTCAGAGACCTTCAGGTTGCAGTAGCTGCCTGTGTCTCACATCTCTCTCTGGTCCTCTGTTATCTGAACAGTTCTTTCTCCGGTGTTTGCTTGATATATTTTAGATTCTTTGAAATTTGAATACTTCCATACAGTCTCAATGCTTTTTGACGGTGTTAGCAGTGTGTAAGTATTATAACGGGGATCAGTGAAGAAATATACAAACAGGACATTGTGTCCGTGCTGGACTGTACAAGATGTAATTTTTGAAGGACTTGGCCTGTTTCTTGGATTCTCAATAAACCTCGTTAAACTCTTCCCTCGCCTCATGTGAGCACTGTGGCTCTTCACAAAAGGAACACGAGTCAAACCGAGACACCTCACAAACAGTGTCACCATACCAAACCATATCTGTGAGGCTGATAACATTTATAACCTGTGTGCTCCAGGTCACAGAGGCCACTTTCAAACAGCTGTAATATGCAGTCTGAATTAGTTTGTGTTGGATTAATTCCTTTCTCTTTGTTGTGTTTATTTTAATATTAATTTGAATTATTTCCCAATATTACTGTTACATCAGCGTTGTGCTGTTTACTCTCTGCTGAGAGGAGCCGCCAGTACTTTTATTATTAGTGTTTGCCGGCTGATTTTCATGCACACAGGTACACCCTCCCTGTTGTGTCTTGACTGATTGTCCCAGGTGAAAATGCCAAAACACATCTTCATTTGGCTGCTTGTGTCGAGGGGCACAGTGTTGCGATTCCCCCACATCGTTGTTATTTACACAAGCTAACAAGGTTAGGACAGGATTTAGACTCCTGAATGTCATGGTGGGTTTAAAGAACCCAGAATTTAATAAGCTCCCCTGTCAGGTTGGGTTGCAGCAGTGCATTAATATGCATGAATATGTATAAGCATCTCTTCCTCACATTTAAAGGATTAACAGCTGAGTGTGTTACCTGTTTTAGAATTGCCGGAGGAGGAGTATTTTGGGCTCTACCGGGGGGAGAATTATTTATCATCATTATTATCATGTGTGGGGGGGCACGCCGTTCTGAGCTAATGTTGATACTTAAGGCAAAACTGGCCTAAACCGCTGCACCTCTACGGCCCGCCATAATTACTTTATATTCATTTACATATTATGTTAATTTGCCCGTCGTTCACTGCATCGCTCGTTTACGGCTCCGAGTTAATAGGCTCTGACTGTCTGCTGGTTCGGGGTGGAGGTGTGTGCTTTTGACCCACTTCCAGGAGTCTGTGTCACCGACGGCCAACTCAGCTGAGTCAGGTCTGCCCCCCCCACAACCCTCCTCCTCCTCACCGTCCCCTTTATACGCCCTCATCTTCCCCAGGCCCATATATCCCATTTACTGCGGCTGACAGTGGGGATGAGCACGGCCACAAATAGCACCGGGTCATTTAAAGAGGGCAGGAGTAACACAGAGGTGAGAACAGTAAGAGTCTCGCCAAGAGGTTGCTGGTTCAAATCCCAGAGAAGTTAAAGAGAGGACACGTGCAGCACACCAGTTTCCAGAGCCAGAGGTTTCCCAACCAACTCCTGAAAACCTGAAGAGATTTGGTTTTAAATTCAAGTATCAGCAAATCCACGTTTCAGATTCTGGAACTAGTGATTTCAAAATTTACTCTGTTATCAAATGATTTATGGATTAATCATCCAGCCACGTCTCCAAGATATATAGCTTATATACAGCTAATTTGAAAAGGGAAACTTAATGTTGAGAAAAATAGTTTTCTCTTTACATAATGAGGAAATGTTGCAAATAAATATTTCTGGCAAGTCACAAAAATGTTGTCAGACGATTAATGTTCATTCAGTTGTTAATCGCACACCTTTAATCGCATGTTTAAAATTCCAGTATTTTGTATTTCACAACAGTTGTGAAGACCATGTTAACAAGGTGAAGTGATTCTTACCAGAGTGTTTTAATCGGAAATTAAATGAATACAAAGAAATTTACTGTATGACCTTGAATTTTAGATTTATTTCTTTGGAATCCTGAAGCCAGGACTGAACTGCAGGTCTGCAGTCAGTTGCACTGCACTTAACCTCTTAGATTTAGTTTCATTCACAGGTCTGTGGCGGTTCGCTCACTCAGAATTAGTGCAGGTGATCAGTCTGATCACCTGCACCTGTGCGCTCAGCTCTTCAGTACGAGCTCATCAAAATACTTTGATGATATTTTAATTCTGTTTGACACAAGGTGCAGATTACATTCGACTAGATAGCTGAGCTGTCTGGGAGTTTCTTTAAAGTGAAGCAGACGTCAGAGGCTCAGTGGTGTCTGGTTTTCCATCACTGTGGCAGCAAGAAGTCACTGCAGCTGCTTGACTACAAGTAAGGGTGCTTCAAGAGACAAAATAGGCAGCACACGATTTACAAACAGTGATGTCCAGAACTTAATCACATCACAACTGACCTGTGGCTAAGCCCCGCCCTCAGACGCGATGAGCCAATCACAGTGCGTATAGCCGTCCCCACACACTGGGACATTCTCTGCCTGGACGTCCATTGAAATGCATCACAGAAAGTCAGACCTGTAAATGTTGGCTTGTAATTTAAGCTTTTCATCGTCCTTCTCAACAATAAAATGATGAATATATCCCTCCAATGTGTAGTTTAGGCCCTTTTGGTTACTTCTCAATGACATCTGATCGTTATGTCCCCAAAAATCATCAGTTGCTTCCTGTGAAATGTCGTGTACTGTGACACCTGCCATAGCGCCACTCACTCAATGTTGACAGTGTGTCCAGGTGAGTGGAGGGGGGCGGGGCTTAGCCACAGGTCTATTAATGCTGACAGCCAGAGTTGATGCTTCATGTATCAGCAAATTGTTCACTGACAACGTATTGTATTGACTACAGCATCATTTTTTTTAAATTGCTTTTTAAATAACATTTTACCAAAATTACAATCTGAACCTGAACCAAAGCTTTAAATCAAACCACAGACACACAGACTGGAGTCTGGACTGAAACGTGTCCTGAATCTCTGTATGTTGAGTCTAATTGATTCTCAATCAGTACATTTCAGTAATATACCTTTCTTAGCTAACCCACGTCACCATGGTAACATGCTAAACCAGGGCTGTGCAAAAATATGAAGTTAGTGATCTTGAACTGTGATGTCAGATAACAGTATTTTATGCAGAGGGAAACTGATGTGCAGAGGTCACAGTACAAAGTGAGAGTGAGCACAAACATCTAACAAAATATCAACAGTAAAAAAAAATAACCAAACAGGTAAACAGTCAGCTGCAAATTCATAATAACCACGCTGTGTTTAGGGTTAAAAATGAACTTATTTTTGTGCACCTGCCACCGTGGCTGCTGGACTCTCAAACCTCACAGTCACTTAACAGACGGCTGTTGTTTCGTTTGGCCGATGACTGAAGCTAATCTAACACTCACCTGCATATATTACCAGGTATCTGCTGCTAATTTACAACCCTGATTGTATTTATTATGTCAATCATTAATTTTCATCAGTTTGTATTTGCATACATTTGCTGTCAGGAACACACTGCTGCCAACACGGTGACACGACCTGAAACAGTAAACCAGCAGAGGAAGAGCCGACTCCTTCTTTATAACCTTTTCATTTTCCAACAAGAAGCATGTGAGAGCTTTATATTTCAAGTCTCCAGTCTGTGTAGTCTGAGCTGCTTGTTTGCATCTTCATTGTACATTAAATTCCTTGGATTACATCTTACATAACACACCGCTCCCGGCCAACTGCTGCACCAGGTAAAGTGTTGTTTCACTTCAAGTCCCAAGCTGCCAATATCAAGGAAATTCACTAAACAGGCCACACAGTGGAAATGCCCCTGAGCGAGCGCGTCTCCAGGCTACTCCTGATGAGCTCCAGAGTGAAACAAGGTGGAAACCTTTAGCTCTGCTGGCCCACCTGCTGCTGCTGCGTGTGGGCGGCTGTTTGTAGTTAAACCATCAGGCTGTGATGCAAATGAATCATCATCACGCTATCATGGAAAAAGAGATTTTAAAAACAGATCAAATGTCACAGTGGACTATTTTCACATCTCAGGCATCACTTATGTTTCATGCCTTAAACCGTAACTCCACTATCTCTCAGCTTGTTGTTGTATTTCAGCTTTTTGTGTCTTAGTGACTAATTCAAACAACATCTTTTAAATTGGTGCATTACTGAGTGAGAGCACTGCAGCCGGCAGCCACAAAACAGGCTTCAGTTTTCCCACTCAGGACACGTTCACATCAATATATAGTGTTTGTTTTTTGTCACTGACAGGCTCAGATTGTTATTCTAAGTGTGTATCAGCATGATGAAAGGATCCCTACAGAGATAGAGCTTTGTGTTAAAGAGTAAGATCCTTTTTGTTCAACCAGAAACAGCCCTGAAATCACCGTCACCAAACACACCAGACTGCATTTAAATAAACATTCATTTTATTGTCATTAAACACGCTTCATTCAGAGTCAGAGAGTCAGAAAGAAAATAAAACTCAGAAAAGCAGCATTGGTCTGCCAACAATCACCAGCTCTGGTTTGGTTTAAATTAACTCTTAATTCACCAGTTAGCTCTGACAACATGCTGCCTCTATACACACTAACATGACTGTTTATTTAAATGCAGTCTGGTGGGTTTGGTGACGGTGATTTCAGGGCTGTTTCTGGTTAAACAAAAAGGATCTTACTCTTTAACACAAAGCTCTATCTCTGTAGGGATCCTTTCATCATGCTGTCACACACTTAGAATAACAATCTGAGCCTGTCAGTGACAAAAACACGCACATTGATGATGCAAACATGCCCCGAGTGGAGCAGCAGAGCGCCGAGCGGAGTGAATGTGTGATTAACTTAACTTAACTTCATTCATGTAGAAATATAACGCTGCGTTTCTTCCACCAACAGGGCTCTCATTTTAGTGCAGAGCGTCAGACTGAATTTATTTATTTATTTATAATTTGGTTGAGGGGTTAATGTCATGCAGCACAGCTCCATGTGAAACGTAGCCTGCTTTCATATCCTCATATAGATGTGTAGACATTTTTATGTTGACAGCTGCACCTGTTGAGCCAGCAGATTTTATTTGACCCTGGAGAATTCTCATCAGACTCCAGCTAAATTTTCACTGAACTGTCATGCAAAATTAAAACTAAAGTTAATTAAGAGAAGAACAGCCTACAAAGCAAAACCTCAGAGGGCCGAGCTGTGACAGAAATCTGACATCTCAGGGAAAAAAAAAAGTGGGGGGTGCAGAAGCCGTGTCTGAGCGAGTCAGGTTCTCTGCTTGCAGCTCACCTGCTGTATCCTCGCTCACAGAAGTGTCAGTATGAGTTTAACCAGAGCCGCCGCCTTATGTCAGCCTGCTGGAGTTGGCCAAAGTTGCAGTTTTGCTGATGGTCAACCCCCTTTGATCATGAGACATGGTGCGAGGTCCTGCGGCCCTCCAGTGACTCAGCAGATATGACTCAATGAGGCAGAGAATAACCTGAGTCAGCTGAAAACAAAAACCCCCACTGTCATAACAATAAGAGCAGGATGGAAAATGAAGCGTTTCAGCTGACCGGACCGGAGCAGAGAGAGTGATGACAGCGATGATCACGCATCCAGCATGAAACACTCAGCGCTCCGAGGAGATTGAGTTTACTTCCCCCTGTGGCCTGATACAGTAACGTTATCGGATGTGATAGTGAAATACATCAAACCTGTGAAGCAGCCTGGCAACACAGCACCTATGTGGTTAATGCAGCTACTGTACTCATCATTCCTAGTCTTTCCTAATAAGGAAACAAACGCTCAATATGTGGCGCCATAAACAGACATTTACGAGAGGTACAAAAAGATCCACGTTGTGCCCACAGGCGATTGAAGGGAATAGAGGGATGAACTGATTGTGTGAGACGGAGGGCAGGAATGAGGAGCGAGTAAAAAGAGAGGGGTGGCTAAAGCACCCGGAGGTCAACAACAAAAGCTTCACAAGCAAAAATAGAGACAGCTGTGCCTCAGGATATCAGCTAATGAGCAGGGAATGTCTTTCTTTTCAAGAATCCAAGAGCGCGTGATCTGATGGTGAGGCAGTTAGAGCGAACGCTTGATGTTCTGTAGCAAATGATCCTTCATTATCAGAAGAGAAAAAAACAACATCAAGGAAAATCAAATAATTCTGTAAATGAGGGGTTTCATGCTAAAGGTCTGGAGTCTATTCTGGGAATGTTTAGTTTCCTAAAATTCATTAATCATTTCTTCTAAAAGCACAAACGACTCAATGAGTCATCTCTGTAGACGTGATTATCTCATCATCTTGTCTCTCAGTGCACTGACATCTGCACCAGGAACATTTAAACGGTTAAATTTAGATTCTTGGGTTCACTAATAATAATAACTTTAATAAAACCTTTATTGATGTAGACCCTTTTGAAACAACTACATGTAGTCCTTAACACACAGGGACACATTAAAGAAAGCAGGAAACAGTCAAATACAAATTCACAGTCAGCAAATAAAAGTGCTCATTAAAGACCAGATGACAACAGATAAAAAATAATTAGGAGAAAGAAAAAAGCCAGATGGTCGAAGTGAATTTTAGGAGACGATTTTAAAGAGGGCAGTGAATGCTCTTGTTTTAGTTCCTCAGGTAAGCTCTTCCAAAGGGGGTGGAGCCAGAGTCTGCAGGTAGATTTTCAGTTTGGTGAATAAATCGCAGGGCTGTGGCAGGTAAAGGCCAAAACACTGCGCATCAAAAACATGCCCCGACTATTTTCGATGTACAGCTCCACACCGGCGACAGCTAGATGTGTGGCAGCGCTCCTGGATGTTCTGCCCCGTGGCACTTCAGGTCACTCTCCTATTCCTAGCCCCGCTGCTCCCTGAATTAAATACGCTCTTCCCATACTCGCTGGCTGCTGGTACACACCAGCTCCCATAGCAGCTCGACTCCTCTCCTCACCATGGATACACAAAGAGAACTCTGTAGCTGTTGCCGTGTCTCGTGTGTGACGAAGACTGGATGAGGAGAGACTTGTTAAGTTGAGAAATATCTGGAGCTAAACGACCCACAATCCATCATTATAAAGACAATGACCAAAAAGATACTTCCTGTTGACAAACAGCTCTGAATTTCAGCTCTTCAGGTGAGCAATTGAATTTAATTTGCGGCTGTCCACACATGATTTTAAGCTAACGAAGAGGTGGAGGAAGTACAGATCTTTCAGTAAAAGTAGTATTGACTTTGTGTGGTCGTCTATTAACGAGCTGAAGCACAACACATCCGGTGTGTGCTCGGGGCGGCACTTGATGCATGTCACATGACGCGCTGCACCACGGTGGCGCTGATAGCATTATGGACACTCTCGGCATTCAGTGTCCGATAGTCCACCACTAACACTTTCATCACATCTCGTCAATGAAAATCAAACATGGATTTTGTCTTAGTATTTATTATCAAGATCTTTTTTTAGCTTGGCATTGATCTTGTTCTTGTCATGGAAAAAAGGTCATTGATGAAACACTTTAATTATAGTTTTTGTCAATGAAATGAACACCGCAGTACTAACAACATGTTGAGCTAGAGCTTCGAGAGCAGGTTGGAAGTTAGCCATAAGTGTGTTCAGTGTCTGTAATAAGAATTTCTGGTTTAAAGAAGATGAGCTATGCAGCTATGGTTTATACACAGGGATGATCATTTAGCAACTTCAGAACGTCTGCAGGACGAATACAGCGCAGTATCATCTGCGTAAGAATGAAATATCATGCTGTTTGATAACCTGGCCCAGAGGGAGAAATAGAGCCTTGTGGTTTCATTCTTTATCAACAGATCCCACAAACAGGCCAAAAACAACCGTGTGTTCTCACTTCATAAGTCTTTACAGTCACTTATATAGCCTCATGTTAAATAGCCTCATTTAGTTCCTAAAACCGCTGGGTATTGTAGTTTTTATCAGACATGATGTAAGCAGGAGTAAGCAGTGTATTAGTTCGGGATGATTTTCAGCGGTGGATTAATCTGGTGCTCTGGTGAGTATTTGTGTCGGCAGGACGGTGTGTGTGGGATTAAGTCAAAATAAACTGCAGTGTGTGTGTTCGTGGTGATGAAGGAACATGTCACCCAGTGCAACGCTGCGGCTCATTGATGTGTTTTTAATATTTTTTGGACAAACATGGAAGAAAGTATATTTGGTTTTGGATGAACACACAGTACTTGTCAGTGAGATCAACTCTCTGTTGGTTTGGTTTTTCAGATGTTGCGGCCTAACAACACCACTTCATTAAAACATTATTATATAGCAGATACATTGAAACTTTATGTTTTGGCAGCACTGTGGTAACGTCGTTATGTTTGGGCATTCAAACCACTTGGTTATGATTAAAAAGTTAATGTTGGGTTTCAAATACCTGGTTTTGGTGGCACCGTTTCTGCAGGGAACGCAGCAATGTCAACCACTTTTTGTGGCACTATCCGAGTCACAGTGACAGGTCGCTACAAAACATGTTTGGTGGCTCTGAAGCTGCTGGAAACACAGCGATGACTCACTAAGATATAAGCAGTGTTGTTGTTTGTTGGTGTCAGGCAGTGGCGTGCAGGGATCTGTGACACCAACGAAACATGGGAAGGTATTTCTCCATCGGTTTCTCTTTGTTTACATCGATCTATTACAGATACACTATGCAGGAACAGTCGCCAACTTCAGCTTTGCCTGCTTCGCTTCTCGCCTTGTTATGTTTGCATTATGTCAGTGCTGTGTCTTTTCACAGTTTCCTCTTGGATGGACACTCCTCACGGTCTCACACCTGGTGGCTACATTTTTAGTCCGGACTTCACCTGAGTGCTGTGCCCAGGAACGTCCCGACCACAGCAAAATAAGAAGAGCATAATAAAGTCCAGTCAGAGGGCTGAGTGTCTGCAGATTCAGGGGGTGTTATAGATGTTAAATCTGTTAAAACTAAATTGTTTTTTCTTTTTTTTTTTAAAATAGCTGCTGCGCTGTTGTTAGCCGTGAGCGGCAGGTTGTTTGTCGCCGTCCATCCGTTTGTCTCCCATTTGCATGAATGTAATATCTCAAGAAAACCTTGAGGGATTTTGGTGGTTGTAGGTCAAAGATCACTGACTGTGACCTTCTTGTGAATGCAATATCTTAAGAACAACTGGAGGAAATTTCCTCAGATTTGGCACAAACGCCCACTTAGACTCGACGATGAACTCGCTCACAAGCTAACAAGGTCACTGTGCCAGTTGGTATCACTCTGAAGTTGTTGAAAACCTTTGCTTGGTCAGTAACTTCTGCTGTTAGACACCGACGGAAAAAGCTCTACTTTTGGCAGCATCAGGGGGAAACGCAGTGGGACAACAACAGAAGGTAAGGCAAGATGTTTTTTGGGGTGTTTTGCTTTATTAATAGTGCAGGCTAAGACAGACAAAGTGGTGGGAGACAGAGGGGAACAATATGCAGCAAAGGGCTGCAGGTTAGAGTTGAATCCAGGCCGCTGCCCCATATGTGCCGCACGCCACCTGGTTAACCAGAGGTCGCCTCGAGCTCTATTGTTTTTATTAGCAAAAAGAAAAGATAAAGTAAGTATTAATTTCATGCTGGTAATGCCTTACATTTTGTGACAGTGTGTGATACGAGTGGAAGCCTGAGACTTCATGAAAAATGTGAATTATCTTTTGCTCTCAGTAATTAAATGGGGTCATTTAGTAATACGGTGGGACCATTTCTCCCACGGTACGTTCCTGGTAAATTGATTTCGACTCTGCTGCTCTTTGAAAGATATAAACTTTATGAATGAGTCTGTTGAGGAGCTGAGTGAGCAGCTGTACGCCGCAGTGACACCGGTTGTCCCTCTGCTGCAGATTCTTTTACACTTTTGCAAATGACTGTGTGAGGCACCATTTGTGTTGTGTCTTGAACGACATCCTCGGGGCAGAAATTAATAGCGTGGACACAATGGATTGTCTTGTTGTGCAGCCCTTTGCACTCTGTTGTGTAACGAGGTAGGCTGCACACACAATGCCACCAGTTCTCATAAATTCCCAGCCGAGGGTGAAAGGGAACGTTGACGAGGACCGAGCCTTTATCTGAGAATGATAAATCCCCCTCCACTGCCACACAGAGGATCACTGAGGAACCTTGAGCTGATTTATTGAGCTCAGAAAAACAGGGAGAGTGAGGAAGCTGTCCTCTGGCTGGATATCGCTGCCATTCTTCATTTGGGTGACGTTTCACTCAACCCTTGAAGAGAGTCCCAGGGAATTCTGCTCTTTCTGTTTTTAAGACAATTTTTATGGCATTTCTGCTTCATAAGACGGTGTTTAGAGACAAAACAGGAAAATAAAAAGAGCTATGACGGAGATGAGACGCTGCAAATACATCGAATTGTATGTTTTTATTTTATTTTTGTGGCCATGGTTGATGACAGCACGTCACGTCAGAATATTCCCAACCAAGTCTTCAATAAACCGAAAGTAGACGTCAGAGTTTGGTCCAAGTTCCCACACCAGCTGAAAATACCAGAGCAGCTCTGCAACTCTGGGCCCTCTGAATTATTGAGGACTCCGTCGCACATAAGGTCCAGCATTTAAAACTAGCTGCAAAATCTCCTTGTGAAAGAAAAGTAATTTTAATGTAATCTCTGCGATCAGGAGGCAGGGCGCATTGACTGCTTTTTTTAATTTGTCATATGAGCAGCATAGAAAGAAACTGCACACTGCCCGCAGTACTTAATATGCATACATTAATACATAATAAATGAGTCACTAAGTAAAACAAGGCGCCACAGTTACAGAATAAACACAGAAACAATCTGTTGTGAGTAGATGGAAAAACACCAAAATAGGGCACCAGTGGAGTGAGCTCCAAGCCGCTGCACTACTGCGTGCCGGCATGGCTGGAGTCTAACGCCAGTGAGTAAGTCAGTTCTTTCAACTTTGTTCAGTTGCCAAATAATTGTCTTGCCCGAGCGCCCATTATGGAGGAAGCTAACGTTATCATTGCTTATTAGCTGTGTGTTATTTAACCTCCTCTGTTTATGTATATGCTCCATAAACGAGACCAGAGCTGTGGTCAGATAGCCAAAAAATTACATCCTGTGTTGTTTTCCTTCATCAAATGTGACGGAGAATTCATAAGAACTTTGGGACAGACGACCTCGTTGCTAAGGTGATAAAAAATATCATTTCATTACCTCGTTTGTAGTTGATATTTTGAAAAAGAGAAGTTTAGCCCAGCAGTAACAAAAGTGAAACCAAACGGTTGTCAAACTCAGGATGGTTGCTCTCACTCACACTCGTGTCCACCCATATTTATCGACATGAAACTCAATCACTGTGATTGAATGAAAGTGTCTGTAAAGTTTGTGCAAGACAGGCGATTCATGTTCGGCCTGTGAATCTACTACATTTCATATCATGGTATTTAACCCTTTGAACTCTGAGCAGATTGGCTCAGTTTTTTTCACAAACATGGGAGGAAGGGAGTGAGCACTGAAAGAAGACATGACCCAAAACATTTGAACAAAATAAGTAAAAAGAGAAAACTAGAAAAAGAGCTTAAAAATTAAAATAATTCTGTAGCATAATTTTAAATATATAATAATGATAATTATAGCATAGTTTAGTTTTTCCTTAGCTTTTTTATTTATTCCCTAATTTTTAAAAATTAACTTTCTTTTTTTTTTTTTTGCAGTTTGTGGAACTTTTCTTATCAAGTTGCTCATTGCCTTTTTTCCCCCCCAAAAAATGCCCCAATGTGCTCAGGTTTCAAACGTTAAAGTTTCAAACAAACCAAGAATAGATTGGTATCATTATGCCTTCTCACTAAGTCAGTTATCTAAATCAGATCTATCAGAGGTCAGTGCTCCTGCTCATGGGTAGCGATGGAGAAGGAGCTAGTGGAGCCCTTCTTGATACAAGCTGTTCTTACCCAGACAGGACGGGATAAACCTTACAGAAACCCTGTGTTGGCATTTGCTACAGACAGCTGGAGAAGAGCTCGTCAGATTTGTAACTCAATCCCTATTATACCAAGAGGTCGTCAATATAGCATTGAAAATTAATAAGAAGCCTATCGTGTGGGAAAATTGTGTGAGAGCAGGAGTAATGTTAATGGAAGACCTGTTTGATGGGAAACACTTACTCTCCTTTGAACAGCTGGTGTCCAGATATGACATACCTGGGAAGGATTTTTGGAAAGTTATGCAAATGAGGAGTTGTATAACAGCAGCAGATAGGAAGAAACATCTTGCTCCTGTCACGGATATCCAGGAGCTGCGGCGATCGAGCTGGAAGCTTAGAGGCGGGACATCCAGGTTTTATAATGTGCTTAGAGAACATCAGTCACCAAACTATGAGGGAGTCAGACTGACTTGGCAAAAACCTGTTCAAGGGGAAAGCTGGAGGAAAACACTACATGCAAACACGCTTAATTACTTTGAGAATAATAAATAGAAATTATTGGACTCCAGCAAAGATGTGGAGGCCGGGACTAAGGGAGGAGCACGTTGATCCACATGTTACATGAATGTGAAATGGTACATGACATCTGGGTCCAGCATTATGTCCATTAGGCATCATACCAATAGAAGCCAACTTGTCTGCACATACATGTTCCTGGGTGAAGGTAACCCTCCTAACAGGGAGCAGGATCGTGCTGAGGCACTGAAAGTTGAGAGAGAAGGTCAGTTTTAAGGAACTGGCTAAAATCGCTTCTTCTGAGCAGCTTGTTCACAAGGTTAACAACAGTCTAAGTGTGTTTAGAAAAGTCTGGGACCCTTATCTGGAAATGATGAATAGAGAGGATCACCATGATAATTGAAATCCATGTGGCATGTCCCTGATGTATGTGTGTTATCTTGTAATGCTCAGTAGATGAATGTGAAATGCAGTGTTGTATGAGGAGACGTGGTATTGCACTGTATATATTGTCAAGAGGAATGTGCATGTTCTCTTTTATGTTTTATGTTGGCTTCCTGTTTTCTGTCTTTCTCAGTTTGGTTTTGTATTGCTGTAAATGGACATATTGACATGTAACGTGTGATCAAGTGGTGGAAAAGCAATTAAAAAAAGTTTAATCGTAAAAAAATAAAATAAATAAATAATAGTTGGGTGTTATCATGTTACATACTGAATGTAAAATTTTGTAGGTTAGGTTTAAATACAATGTAACACACTGAATGTAAAGTTATGTAGGTTAGTTTTAGGTAAATGTCGATCAGGTTTTAAAGAAGAAACAGATGATTAACCACAGCTGCCCCCGTAAACTCTGTCAGCCTATCAGTGTTCATTGTGTTGACCTGGCGAAGATCCCAGTAGCATCCAAACACTTTCCTTAGCAACTTGTGAGGAATGTAAATGTGCAGGTGTTTTTGCTCATGTACACTGTTTTTTGACAGCCTGCATAATTATTCCCTCTCTTCTTGACCCAACATGTCTCCTGTCTGTTTTGTCTTTAAAGACAGACTTCTGTATGTTGGTTAATATGCTGTTTATGATCTGACGGTACGTTAGTGGATGTAAAAGCTTCAGAAACACCAGACTCAGTGAACACCTTGACATGTTGACTTGATGGTGCATCGATGTGTCGTGGCAGAAACACGCTGCAGATGTGTAACGTGACAAACTTGCAGATTCTCCAAAGAACGGCCGAATGGGCCATCGCTGGGAATTGTAGGACAAAGATGATTATCCTGCTGTGGTTCTGGTTTTTGGACAGTTGTGAGACAAAGTTGACGGTCCGAATGCGCTTGTTGAAGAAACTGAGTGCAGAGTAAAAATACGAGTGTTACGGTGTCCCTGGTTTGCTGGTGTGTCAGTGGTTCACCAGCAGGCACAGTCAGTATTTCACGAGGCTGCTGTGATGAACCTCGTTGTGCCACTTTCTGATGCGACCAGGCCTCAAGAATTAAACATGAAGAGCTTCTTTCAGGAGCCACCGTTCTGATGGTATTAAATAATCATACAGGGAGAAATCCATTGTTGAAGCAGCACAGAGACCAATTTGAGCTCCCACTGTAGCTCCAGTAAACCGTGATGCAACGCAGCCACAATAAATGTGAGAAGAATTCTCGCTTTCATTCTTTTTTTTCCTGCTCCTTTGCTATCGTTTTCTCCGCCTCCACACGCAACCCACAGCAGAGCGAAGCAAGTTCACACCCGTTCTCTGGAGGCTGTCAGACTTAAGCAGGCGAGGCGGGCTGAAGGACACCGGGTACACCGCAGGACTCGACTACAACACTTCATCACAAAATCAGTGCCTCCCAGAAGGCTGTGAACATCACAGATCTAACAATGAGAGAGAACTGGAGGTCAGATATTCTTTTAAAGGCAGAGAAGTTTTGCAAAACCCTGCTCTGCACTCATTGAAACCTGGCAGCCGTCCAGCGCAGCCGGTCAGACTCTGCACTAAATAATTCATTTTCTGTTGTATCAGGGTCTGGGAGAGTCGGCTCTGCTGGTTGGCTGGAAGTTGTCCATTAAAAGCGTTTTCACCACAGCCTTGTAGAATATCTAAATTATTTCACAGACACCTCACAGGCTCATCAGCATTGTAAATGAATGCCTGTCGCTGGAGGCTTTGGCTTGTGCTAATTGTTAAAGTCACAACATAATGTTTTTCCTCAGGTTACAAAGATGTTTCTCACAAATTCTTTTCATTGAACTAACAGTTGTTGTGTTGTGATTGCTGCCAGGTGGTCGCAGTAGAGGCGGGATAATCCAAGCCAAACTCCTTGTGGATTATCCTTTAAATTGAAACCCTGTTCTAAATTGATATGCTTGCCTCAAAGTTGCTTAGCAACCTGTGTAACCTTAGCAACATGCTAAAAAATTAACAGGCTGAGTGAACAAGTGAATGAGTCCAAGTTTGGCCGAATAACTTTTTAAAAGTTCAACAGAAAAGTGATTTCTGCAGATTTAAAATCACGATCATCAAATCTCAGATGTGTGTTTAAGGATTAATATTTAACGTCAGGTTGTTGTTTGTTCTCCAGCTCGTACAGGCTGCTGTCGCCTGACACACCAGATCATTCTGCTCATTATAGACTGAATCACTGTGTTTATTTACAATAACTTCTTTCACTTATTAAAATGTATTTAAACAATACAAATGCAATTTACACAGCTACACTATCACACATCATAAACCACTGACGTAGACATAAAAGGAAAAACTAAATCAACAACAAAACAAACCCCCAAAACAACTAAATAATGATATAATTATCATGCTTCATCTAAACTTTGCCTTAATCTTTTCCATCTCATTTCATAGTCATTCAGTTTCTCCTGCCTTGTAGCAATAACCCATCTAACATGAAGAAATGTTTTAAAAAGGAAGTAAATCAGGAATATGTCAATTGATCTTTTCCTTTTGATTCAAAAATAAATCTTTTCCTAATAAAATAATAGTATTTAAAATGCTTGGACAGCAATGGGCACATGGTTAAAAACAATCAAACTCGATGCACAGTTGTCCAAAAAGTTCCCACACGAGGACTGAACCAAAATAAAAGCAACATATCTTCAGTTTTAGATTTGCAGGAACAACAGTTTCCATCCTCACTCACACCCAAACCAAAAAGCATTTTTCTGGTCAGCAGTATTTTGTATAGAAATTTTAATTGAAAAAATTGTGAATCTGTAACAGCTCTATGAATTAGATAATACACCGTCTCCATGGCAATGGGATATTGAATATCCCCTCCTAGTACAGCTGAAGTGTTTCTGGCTTGTTGTTTAAATCATCTGCTCTGAAAAAATTTGCACCAAAAAGCGTTGATCTTGTCTTTAAGCCAAAGACAGTTTTGGTGCGTACGGCCACCTGCTGTGTCAGGTGTGGAGATGCTGCTCTTGTTAAGTCAGTGAAGGCAGTCTGGCTTATTGGTGCTGTTTATCAGCTATCATTTATTTATCAGACTAATGCACAATAAATAAAATGTCCTATTATCTGACGATAATTTATCAGCCGATATATAACGTGCATTGCTACTTTAAATGTTCCAGTTTCAGTTAAAATGAAATCAACACGTTTGCTGATCTAACATGTCTCTGTGGTTGTAACCAGCTAACAGGTGTGTTTACCTGGAGGTGATTGTCCGTGTGACGTCGTGGTGATTGGGTCTGTAGTTTCTGGAAGTTGATTGTATTGGTTAAAGTCATGTTGGATAAATAGTTGTGGTAAAATGTGTCCACAGATACACCTTACAGTCATTGATGCGGCTGGACAGCAGCAGAGTCTTTATATATTATAATAATATAATCTTTAGTTTGTTTTTCTGGCATCTCCAAATTGTATTCTGCTTATTGGATGTATTGAAAAGAGTTTTTTCCAGTGTTAACACATTAATCTTGATGCGATTAATGTCTGAACATAATGTTTTTTTGTTTTGTTTTTTTTAATCGCATCCTGTTATTTTGTTCCTTCGACGCTCTTGTTCAAGCTGCCGCAGCGCCTTCCTTTTGCTGCAGCGATGGAAATAAGACACCACTGAGCTTTTGAACGTCTCCTTTCACTTTAAAAAACTCTCCAGCTCGGTCGGCAAGTCAAAACCAATCTGCACCTTGTGTCAAACTGAATTAAAATATCACAGAAGTTCTTCAAATTTGAGCTCCATCTATGAGCTGAGCTGCAGGTGCAGCTAATCAGACTGATGTCAGCGAGCGGCTGCGGTGCCAAAACCAGCAAAGCACTATTCTGGAGTGAGTGAATCACCACAGACCTGTGGATGAGGCTGAATCATACAAGTTAACTACAGCACTATAAATGAACTGGCTGCAGACCGTCACAGGTGAGGGGTCTTTGGTTTGTAGTTGCATGGAGCAAATCACAGTACAAAGATGATCGAGACCCCGATCGCACAGACAATGTTTTACAGGTTGCAAAAGACGAGGCGCACCGCACTGCCATTTTTAAAAAATGTTTTTTTATTGCTGCACCTTTTTATTGTTGCCAGACAACTACCCCATCACCTCCTTACCCTAACCTTCCTGTGTATAATATATATAATCATTCTACAGTGGTTATATTTATGATATACATATATAAAAAAATTAGGGCGAGGCAATATGGACAAAAATTCATATCTCTGTATTTACAGGCTGACTGGTGATACACAATCTATATTTCGGTATTTTTCTACAAAATGGGCTCCATGTTTCCAGCTGCAAGTCAAAGCCACATTTGAGACGTCACAAGCACTTCTATAAAACAGACTGATCAAAATAAAATGCAAAGACAGAGATTTCTCTCTCTGTTTGAAAATACACAGCTGCACAACAGTTACACCCTCAAAACACCAGGTAGCGGAGAGTTTTCTGTGAAGTTTAGTTGATTCAAACACACAGTAAACACACATTAAACACACAGTAAACATGGCTTAATGGAGACAGTTTCAAACACAAATCAGCTTCACTATAACTCGCAGCATTCACAGACAAACACTTGTCTTTATCTGGACACATTTTCCCCACAAATACAACATGCTAATGTTATTAGCACAAGCCTATGGCATTTTACATTGTATAAATTAGCCTAGCAGCTAGTAGCTTATCAAAGTCAGGATAAATCAAACAGAAGACTTAAAATGGTGTTTTTGCAGAGGCTTTGTCTTCACAATTTATTGTTTCTTATCTGTGAAATTAAAGTAAATCAAAGCTTTGTTTCCACTGAGGGAAATGGTTTCAGGTTGTCTGCGTCGCCGCGACGCCTAATTACATTTCTGAGAGTGTGTGGGAGGAGAGATGGACACTGTGATGGTTATGTGGCACAATTTGATCCTATATCAATATAAACAGTGTCTTCATTTATATCTTGCTTGAATATATATTGATAGATTGCATATAGTCGTTATATCGCCCAGGCCTTACATATATATAAATAACTGATCATTCTGTTCCACCATTATTTTAACTTCTTTGTCGTCTCCTGTGGTCGTATCTGGCTTTAACTACGCATCACTGCCTCCATGATCTCCAGTGGCTCTGCTGCATTTCAGTGTCCACAAATATGGATAGAACGAGCACAGAGTGTGGACAGAAGGCTCCTTCCATCTCTGCATCTAACCTGAGCATAAATGAGTCTCCAGGGCCACATCAGGTCTGACATCACTGTGACACATCCAATCATCAGAGGGGACCAGACAGAAGTGTATGTCAGGACGGAGGGCAGCTCCTCTTTACCTTTAGACATCATTCCATCTTTCAAATACATACATCACCCACCTGCCGCCAGCTACATCAGCCGCCAGTCATGTGGCAGCGTCGCTTGTTGTCCTGTCAATCACTGCGGAACCAGCGAAGCCACAACCAGCAATCATCAGTCTCAGAGTGGCCTGTGGACAGCAGCAGAGTGACGTGGGGACAAACAGCGTGAGGACGGGGACGGAGACGTGGCTCTGGTTTCATTTCATCATCATCCAAACTAAAGTATTTCACTCATCCTTGTAGTGATCACGCCTGTTATAGGTTATTTCATTATTCATGTATTCATTGAGGCAAAGAACAAGTCTGCTGTTTTTAATGCTGAGCCACTGCTGTGTGTGTGTGTGTGTGTGTGTGTGTGTGTGTGTGTGTGTGTGTGAATCCCCTTTTCACCGGCGTCCCTGAAACATCTAGGTTATACCCCTGGGTGATCCGCACTGAGCCGAGGTGGTGATGTGAGCTCTGAAGTCGGGGAACGATACATTGATTTATTTGGCCTTACATAGTTTTCACCTCTCTGAACATTGCGGCCCGTCTCATTTCTTCACAGGAAGGTGTTGGAGGGGAAGTGAGATGGCGTGAGCTTTTTTGAGCCACATACAATTTTCCTGCTGTCATAAAAGCAACCACGTAGCAGCAGTTTTTACACAGTAAATTAAGTGTTGAGTGAGTTTTTCTGGCTCAGGGACCTGTTATAAAAATCTGTTGGGTATTCTAAAATACAGCTCGTACAGCAGGTGCCAGTGGAGAAATGAGCAGTCTTTGAAAAGCAGACTTTTTGTAGATGTGTGGGTTTTTGCCCGACAACACCAATTTAGAAACTTTCAGCCGCACATTTCTCCCGATGCGTTTAGCGGGCGGTTGATCAGGATGAGGAATCGAGGGAGACGGGCAACACGAGGCGCCTCATGAACAGTTTCATTTTGTGCCGCTTCAATTGAATCTGCCTGCATCAGTGGGTCACGGCGGAGCGTCCAGACGCGCCTCTGGATGACCTTCGGTGCTAAACGTATCTGACACACTAATGGCCGAGGCAGACGGGATGTTTGTTTAGTCTCTGTGAGGAAGACAATTGTCTTCAAATTACCTCTGCACCTGCTCCAGTCAGCTGATCACTCAATCTGCCATCTTCCCACACAGCTGCAGGTGTGACTGCTCTGCTCCTGCTGGGACGTGATTGGCTGAATGCAGCAACATTAAAGGGGAACTAATGTGTTTTTCAACCTGGGCCTTATTTTCTGATCTACTTTTGTCTAAATGAGTGACAGGATGTTCATGTGACATGTCTCCAGTATGAAGCTACAGCTGACCTGCCTGCAGCCCGTGAGCGTGCGCTATATTAAATAATACAGCACTCAGACAGCGTCAAACAACGTCAAAATACATCCACTAAAAGTGCATTTTTTTTTTATCCGACGACATAACGGAAAGGAGAAATGAACGTGTGTGTTTACCTTTAGCTGGATTCAGACATGTTCCTCTGCCTGTTGCTGCTCCCTCTCTCTCCTCGTCCGCTCTTCAGTTTCAATGAGCTCTGCGTCCGTGTACGTCCGTGTTCAAATAAATACGGGCGCTCATCACATTCAAATGGCTCATCCAGATCCAGTTGGTCAAAATCGGGTAAAATTCAGACACGACGACTGCAAACAGAGTAACTCCTCGCATTTGTAAGGTCACTTCAGCGGTAACTTCCACAACAAACGTCTGAATTTTTACCCGATTTTGGCCAATTGGATCAATATGAAACAGGATTAATTATGATTAATATGAAACAGGAAGCTGCAGCATTTACTCCACTTACTTACGATGACTCTCGTTGTCACAGCACTGACCCTGTTGTTGCGGTCCAGCCTAACATGCCACATCAAGAGCAGAAAACTAAGACACAGTCACACAGCAGGATGGAGCAGCTGATCAATTAACACAGGGATCTTCAACTTGTGCATCACAGTGGTGCAGTGGTTAGCACTGTTGCTCACAGCAGGTTTGAACCCAGGGGTGGGGGAGCCCCTCTGTGCAGAGTCCACATGTTCTCTCCGTGTTAGCTTCTCCTCCATCATGGACGTTTACAGTACTGCACTTATCTGCTGTTTTCTATTGAGATGCTGCTAACTGTGCTTTGTAAAGTCGTATAGCTCTGAGTATCCAGCAGCCACTACCACCAGTTTCTCCTCCATTGGTTACCAGCTGTAAACTTGTTGTCGTGACCACCACAGAAGCCCCGCCTCTCACATCATCTAAAAGCAGAGATGACGTGAGGCGCTTTCCTGCTCTGAGTTGCAGGAGTTCAAAGCGCTCTGGCAAAAACGCCAGGTGCCTCGAGCGCAGAAACACGAGGCGCATGGCAACACAAAAAAATGCGAGCGAAAAGCTTCACTCTCATTAATGACTGTCACAAACAGACTCCTCCAGCTGTTCACACACTTCCTGTGTGATCGGGGCCTGTGTCCTTCTGCGCAGTGATACAGTTCGTGGGTGTAGTTCGGTAGACAGAAAATAGTTCCTACATGAAACTGCTCACAACAAGGTCTGTGGATTATCTTGAGTAACGAGGTCATGATTTCTGTAAAGAGACTTGATGTTGAGTGTTTCAAATGTCTTATTGTGGCGCTTTGAGCTCCACAAGCTGAGTGACTCTGTTATACTGGAGAGAAGACAGACATCTCTACGGCTGATATCTGCAACACTCTGCAGCTCATACTGAAACTATCTGGGTTAATAAACAGTTTTACAGGTGAAAGGGAAAACACAGATTTTTGATTTTGTGGTGAACTGTCCCTTTAAGAGGTGGTCAGGGCAGAATTCACCTTTTCCAAACCGTTTCATTAACGCTCAGTGTTTGAAGCTTTGATTTGTCACATGGCGCCAACAGTTCACAGAGAATCAGCAGCAGATTAACCACTCAAATATTTAAATGAGTGTTTGAAACAATGGCTCCCTGATTTCAGACAGGTAGACAAAAGCACCTTCTGATTTCTAGACGAGCGTTGATTCTGCGGCTGATGTGACAAATGTTACTGTGGATTCATCTGCTGCTGTTTGATCAACATTAGCTTCGTTTAAAACTCTGTCTTCAGTTGACGTGTTATAAAATAATTAGCCTGTGACAGTGTCTCACATGCGCACGTGATGGCAGCACATGGACCATATGTACCATACCAACACTGACACTGACTTTGTATTTTATTTAACTGCATTTCTAATTATGTTGTGACAGTGTGATCGCTGCCTGGATCATGTTCTCTCAGTTAATGAAACACAACATTTGTTCTGTGCTGATTTGTAGGGAGGTGGTTGAGGTGGGTGGTGGGCGTACAGCGTACAGTGTGCAGGACTGAGACTCCAGATTCCAAGCTTGCTGTCCAGATTGTCTGTGCTTAGGCAACAAAAGCACTTTTGTCAAGGTCAGAGAAAAATCCTGAGTTCAGTTAAATGTCAGTGAAAAAGGTAATAACAAGAAAATAATGCTGTGAGTGAAGAGTGTATCATAAGAGGGGCTACTTTTGATGGAAAACAAATAAAATGTATTATAGGTGAACAGTGGCGTGAGACAAATACAACAGGCCCCAGTGCACGTTGTTATGACGGTCCCTTAAGGCCCTGACACACCAAGCCGACAGTGGGCCGTCAGCCAAAGTCGGGCCGTCGGTGAGCGTCTGTCTCCCTAGTTTTTGTGGAGTGTCCCGCACCGTTGGCACTTTGGCGGCGGCTTTCCGGCCGATTGAGCCTGTTGAATCGGACGCGGAGCTTGTCTTTTAGAATGGTTTGGATCCAACCGGAGCACCGAGCCCTGGTTTGTTATTCAGGTTAAAGTGGGAAGAAGCAGCAAGTTTATCGGGCAGCTGAGTGAAGTGGAGCCTGCGGAGGAAACACCGGGACCGTCTGGATGTAATAGTCCGTGGAGGTGCTGCGGTGCTCGGCTGCACAGATAGGAAACCCCTCGGCTGACAGGATGTACCACTCTCTCACTCCGCTCTCTCTCACGCAGGCGTAGAACGTACGTGCTACTTGGCCGTCGGATGTAGTCCGTGTAGTGTGTTCAACTGCAACTGACACAGGGTGACGTGAGGCACGTAGACGATGCAGTCGGCTTTTGTCGCCGCTAGTTCTTTGATGTCTGTTTGGTGTGTCCGCACCTTAAGGCACCGTAGTTATTTATTATGTGCCTAAACTAGCTACCGTATAATCTTATCGTCACATGATCTAATGGAGAGTTGACTTTGGATTTCACCAACAAACATATCACACAAAAATCATCATCGCACATATGTTTGGGACAAAATACCAAAGAAAATACAGAATTATTCATTTAATTGAAAAGTTTTTATGCAATATTTATCGTTTATGTAAAGTGAGCATATATTTTATATTTTATCACACATGCAGTTAAAGTTTGCTGCTGGCTGTTTTATTAAAAAAAAGAAAGGAAACCATGATGAAGATGGTTTTGCTTTTTCAAAAGTACCATTCTTAATTAAATGTGATTTTATTCTTTAAACAGGCATATTTCTAAGGTGACAATCTAAATTACTCACAAGGGCCTGTTTTCCGCCCAATATATAGTTTAAGGGCCGACTCTCTGTGGGCCCCCACACACATGGGCTTCAGTGCAACTGCCCTGCCTGCACCGTCTGTATTTACGCCCCTGTAGGTGCTGAAACGTTCAGGATCAACACTTTAGTGACTCGTCAGGTACATTTTCTCAGTACATGTTGATTCGCTCAGCATTTTTCCCTCAATAATAAAATGTGCAGTTAATTGTGTATAAACATTATTTTGAGAAGACATGGCTGTTTTATGCACGTGCTAAAAGACTGAGGTTAAATTTGTTCACTATCCAGATCACACTGAAATAAAGAAACAGCATTGTTCTTGTCTTGCAGATTATGGGCTCTAGTTTCCCGGCGCGGCGCAGGGTGGCGAACCCCACGCTGAGCTAGCTAACTAGCAGCTAACAGTTGGAATTGCATTTGGCAACACGCACGAGTTCTTGGACTGTAAACTATGCTAAACCAAAAAAGAGCAGAGCTGCAGGTCTAAACTTTGAAATAGTAGAAGTATAGTAAGTAGCTCACTGTACCTAGTTACTGTTGCTAAGCTACCACCAGACGGTCACTGTTTGTTCGAGGGGTTTAGCAGTGGTTCAGTTAGTGAGGAGAAGTGTCTTTGTGTCTTGAGGTCAAAAGGAGTCACAGAGTCGGAAACATGAGCTGCAGGTAAATGCAAATCGCTCTCAGGTGCTTTGTTGATGCTGCTGCTCAGGATGCAGCTCAGTTTTTGTTCAGTCCCACCTTTTCTCTCAGATCAGATAAACATTGGAGGTTTGTCCTTCAGATCTGAACAAAGGTCATCCTTGACCTGCGACTCAGCTGCATGTAGCTTCAAAGCCTTGACACAACACGGGCTTTGTTTTTTTTTGTGCGCTTGAACCTTCACACAGAATGTGATTATTACGTGTCAAACAGTGACATAATGGTCTTACTCTTCTTTAGAAGGAGGTCGGATGTTCTGATCTGACACACAGAATAAAGGCTTCAGCCAATCAGGTTGTACAGAATGGACACTGTGTCACGGCCTTGGGCCTGTTGGTTGTTCCTGTTTCTCAGCTCCCTGTATTATCTGAACAACGATCATAAAATTCTTATTGCAAATTATTAAATGAAATCCTAAATCATATCTGTGACCTGCTGTGGGAGATCTTCAGCTCCTGGAACTCTTCTCTTTCTTTACCTTGTATTTTGTTGAGCGAGGAAGAGGAGGACAAGGCCATCATCGCTGGATGATCTTTGTTTCTGAAGAATAAGCAAATCTATTCAAACCTTTTCAAGTGTCTTTTCAACTGTTGCAAAGTTGTAAAGACCTGTTCGTACTGTACGTATGGCGGAAATTCTTCCACAGATCATTGCTGCATGTTTGAATGGAGGGGGCTGAAAGGGGAGTGAATATTTGCAGATATCAGTGCTGCTGATCACACTGTGAATTCTGTCAAGTTGACTTTACTTTGAAAAAATCTAGTCTCAGGCTGAAGGACCGTGGATGTGTCAAGAGAACTGAACACAGCATTGAACACAGGCCCCGTTCATTCCTATGGAAGTTGCTCACTGGTGCATGAAGGGTTAATCTTGCGGCTCTTCAAAACTTTTAAAGTGTTGTCAGACTGAATGGATCAAACGGATCTCATTCCCGATGGGAAAAAGTCTTGTGGGCTGCAGGGCGTCTCGTGATGGACCCTTGAAATTGCAGTACGCTGTTTGGCCACGACAAAAATTGGCGCCAAAGCCTGGTGCACTTCCCGAAGGCCTGCTTTGCACACTTTGCACTTTACAAGTTGCAAACCAAAACTTTGCACACTGACTCAGATGTTTCATTGTTCTATTCGTTGTTAAAAGATATAATGGAAAGACACTTTTGCTCCCCTGCTTCTCTCCACTGGAGTTTCCTCCCTGTCTGTGTGAGCGCACTCTCAACCTGCCTCTTCCATTTGGCACCATGGCAACCTGAGGGGGCGGAGCTGTCCTCCCTCTCTGTCTCCACACTGTCACTCTCTCTGTCCACATAGGGTCCACATCCTGCTCCTCCTCGTCATCATCGTCGTCCACCTGAATATCACCATCTGACCTGTTGAAGCTGAGCTCTCTGTGCACACTGCTCCTCTCTCTTAGTGCCGACGTGTGTTTCCTGCAGGTTTCACCACATTGTTGACGAATGCAAAAAAACACAGGAAATCGTTCCAAAAATTTTAACAATGATAAAAAATAATAATAAAAATAAACTTTTTATTCATATTGCGGCTGTGATACAGGAAATGCAGCATAAGGTGCTTTACAACAGGGGCAGTAAAAGCACATGGAAATAGAATGAACATAAAATAGAGCTGATTCATAAAATAAAAGAGTTGTAAAACTATAAATCATAAAATCAAGTAAGATTTTAAAAGAGTAGCAGCAGCGTGAAGTGTAATAAGAAACAGTTTCAGAGCTGCATCAGGAAAGTCAGATAGTTAAATGACAAACGAAAGTTTCAGAGTGTGTGCAAACGTGACGAACACGAGGTCGTATTTAGTTTTAAATATGCAGCAATATCAGACAATAAAATGGACTCACTGCGCGACGACCTTACCAGTTATATTTATCTAGTTTTTTCAAGACAGTGAGTTTCCCAGTTTTTTGTCAGTGAGATCAACCTGTCAGATTTTACAGTGCAGGTTCGACTCCCTCTCCTCCAACGCACTTAAATAAACTCATAAAATCTGAAGGATAAACGTCTGCAGCCTGAGCTGTTTTCACGACCTCACTGCCAGCTGAATCCACGTTAATTTGCTCCTTTCAGTTTCACTCAGTGCCTGTAGTACACACACACACACACACACACACACACACACACACACACACGCACATATCCATAGTGTATCAGTGGGAGTTTAATAAGATTATTCATCGATTCCATTTACTCTGTCATCACTCCATCAGAGGCCACATGTGTATATTGCAAACATTAATGGCTATAAAGCATACATGCAGTGAGCTGCACACGTTACACTGAGAGCTCACCTTTCATGAGTCGACCCAGAGAGTGAATAATGAGCCGTGAACATCAAAGAGGAAATTATTTTTTCATAGTTGTGAATATTTAAAGTCTCAAAAGGTTTTTGCATAATAACGTTTATGGCTGCTCGTCTTCTCCGACAAGATGGATTTTAATTCCACTCTATTGGTTTAGATATATTAATACTGCACCAGTCGTTCTGTAAGATAATAACCTGCTCATATCAGTTCATCAATACATCACAATGAAGTGGAATCAGTTAACCCTTTAGAGACATCATCCAGTGGACACACGCAGGAGAACGCTGTTGGCGTGCGTCTGAACAGTGAGTGTAATGTGCCGAGTGTCAGCAGCCTTGATCCACATTACGTACATTCTTGTATTTTAATGCTGTATCAGTGAACAGAGTTAAAGAACATTATTAATGGTAAACTCAAGGCGATGGCAGACACAGAGCTGAAGTTTGGCAGATGTTCAATTTTGTTTTTGTTCAGCACATTTAAAGTCTCCTTGTCCTCACTGTATTTGCTTGAAAGTTAAGTTTATGAGGATAAATCTTGACCTTGAAAGCAGCGCAGAACGGCTCTGTGCCGAATTATGTGTGTTGTAACAAACGGTGTCAGGTGGAAGTTAGTGACCGCTGAACGCTTGGTCTCAGGATTTGCATTTAATTTCAGCTGCAAGTCTTTATTACAGAAACATGTTAGTAAAAAACAAACTTAGACATCAGCAGAGACGGAGCGAGACGAGTTGAAACAAATTACTGTCAACACTCAGTTCTGTTACGTTGTGAAAAGCTGCTGGTTGACAGGAAGTGACCACCATGAGACGGCGTATCATCTCAAGTCAACAACACTCCAGTGTGGAAACATGCACAATCACAAAGCAGAAATCTTCAATGTAGGAAAACAAACAAATAAATTACAGGTCACATGTTGAAGGACCTGACAGGAACATGTTTCACTGCAGTTGTACCTTGCAGGATTTAATGTGACACTAAATGACTGATTGATCTGAACCTAATAAACCTTCACTGTGTGGATTTCAAGGATCAGAATCATAATCTGATCTGACTCTTATTCGTCTGACTCTCATCTCTCTCCTTCTATCTCTGCGTTGCAGTTTGCAGACGGTCCCATCTGGCACGGAGTCGTGGAGTGTCCCTAAGTGAACAGACGTCAAGTCGCAGTGAGTGTACAGATATTTGCTCACAGCGCTGTGTTTGAAACCAGTTCAACAGCAGTTTAATTTTGTGCAAGCTCAATTTCATTTCTACTATATTGCTGCCTGCGGGACAGAGCGGTGCTGTTGACTGGCTCGTACTGTACGTCCAAACCAGGTTGAACCGCAGCGGCTCGACAAACATTTGATTGCAAATAGTGTGTGTGGCTCAGAATAAAGGCCTGTGAGGACATCAGCACGCATCATATCTCCCAGTTTCACCATCTCGTAACGGCCTGTGGGGTGAAGAAGCAGAAACTGAAAACATTTCAGCGACAATGGGAAAAATGTCTTTTTTTTTTAGAGATGAAAAAGCAAATGAAGTAATATTTTCTCCGTATTTCATCTCCATAATGTCTTCACTACACATCATGAGTCACATTCAATCTCAACACATGAACTCATAAGCCTGTTATGCTCCGCCGCCCGCTGAGCTCTTCAATTAATTTTGGCATCTTTTGCGAAATCACATCGCTAAAATTAAATGTGAGCAGATATGCAGTAAAAGCACACAGCGCCGAGCCGGCCTCCATCTCCTCCATGTTAACACCACAACACCCCCCCCCCCCTCCCCTCAGAGAGAAATGAATCCAGCACAGAGAATTACCTACAGTGTCATTTTCTCTGCATGATCACACAGATTTTCCTATTCCAGGTTCCTGCAGAGGATGTATCAGTTTATCTCTGCCATGTAGTGGAACTTCTCCAGCAGTAATGCCGCTGTCAGCAGTGCAAACAAAAAGCTGATTACAGGGCAGAATTATCTAGATTGCCTGTCTCTCTTAGCATCCAGAGATATCATAGCACCAAAGAACAGAGGAAGGTACTCGCCTCGCACACACTTGTTTATAAGATAATATCTCTCACGATAAGTCCCCGGTCCCAAGCCCCGCCCCAAACAATATAAATGTATATGAGGGAAAACTAGGCCAAGCCTGAATCAGAATTTCAATGGACCGCGTTTTTGTTTAGACTTGCAATTTTGGCAGTGAGCGCCACCACGCCCAGAATATCAATCCAGAGCTGTTATTCTTATGTCACCGAGACGTGTTGAGAGTGAGACGCCGCTCCGCTCAGTGGAAGTGAAAATATCTACAATAATCACGGGCAGAAGCAGATGTCACAGATTGTTTTTCCTCCTCATATGAATTATTCCTCTGATATGAAACACTCTGCCAGCTCTCTCTCCCCCACACTACTATCAGCACCGCGACATTTCCGAGTCCTCTGCGACCCCTCCATACATTAAACAGCCACATTAAGCGCTGCTCTGCTTGCTGATTCACTTGCACAGTTTTATTGGAACGATGCTCCGAGATATTTGGCTGCAGAGGCCAAAAATAGAAAGAGGCCGATGATGGATCGTAAAGTATTCCGTTTATTGGACTTAATGGAGCTCAGTTTATAGGTGGAATAGTGAACCATTGAAATGGGAGTGTCAGCGGCGTGTTATAGTCTCTATAAAGCCCCCTGCTCCCCTCAGAGCCCCGCGTGAGACACAGTCACATGTCAGAAAAGAATAATAAATGAGAGCGCTGAGGATCGAGGGGTCGGCGGAGTAATGAGTTCAAATGAGGGGACTCGGAGTCAGAATTCGGCTGCTCTTTGTGTCACAGTCACACGTTGTCATTTCATTACTGTGGTTTCACTTTCAAAAGAAGTTTTTCTTAAGATGTCAAGGAATTATTGTCAGGGTGGGAGAGCCCCCCCCCCGCTGTGACAGCTCCACTTCCTGTGTGCTACCAGCCACAACTTGACGGACACACCCGCCACCTCCGGTCGCCCCAGCCTGAGCGGGCGAACAGAGACGATGACGGCTGCACAAAGATGTGAGAGTGTTAAATTGGCAGGCTGCACAGGTTCGCCCGCCGCCGCCCCTCACACGCACATTTAGCCCTTCCAGCTGATTGACTCCTGGCTCGGCCTCATTAGCGAATTCGGAGAGGAGAGTTTGGTGCAGGTGGGGCGGGGGGGTTTCACAGAGCATGAAGGCCAAATACACTGCTTCCCATGACAATACCAAGGACAGCGTTGTGCTGACCGCAGAAGCATGGCAGAGTCCTTGGCTCATCGAAAATGCTGCTCCACATAATGGGAGCAGGCTGAAAACAAATAAAACAACCTGATAATGAGGCTTTCCCTCAATTTCTGCGACGTTTTTCCAATAAGAGTCATCTGTGCTTTTAATAGACAACGAACATCTGTGCTGCGGAAACACAGAGTCTAATTTGTTTGGTAATTGTTGGCTGAGCACGGAGCGAGCTAACCACGCTTTTTGTCAATAGCTATTAAAGTTCTTAGAGCTATAATAAAATGGTTATTCATTACTGTACGCACTCCTCTCATCATTCAGCTGCTGGTGTAAGGAGGAAGTTACAGTCCTCAGAGGTGGATGTTTTCACAGCAACAACTCAGGTGTTTCTAAAGTTTGGCAGAGTTGGTCTGTGTGTGGGTCGTTGAGTCCGCCGCTCTGTCCAGACTGAGGCGTGTCAACCAGGGAACATTTGCATACAGCACAGGATTGCAGTATGTTTAGTGGCAGTATTATATCGTCACAGTGTCAAGGACTGACTTTTTTAGGAGAGAAATTATTAATATTACAAATTAAACTTTTGGGAGCACACTACAATAATATAAGCAGTTTCTGTTTTCAATCCACCAGAAACATTTTGCTGCAAAAAAAGTGAACTGAACAGACTGAAAACTTTACCTTAGATAAAACAGACAATGTTTTTCTTTTGGGACACAGTTTACAGTCGAAAAAAGGTAATAAATTGCATTTATTTTTCACAATACTCAACATATTGCAACACATGTAAAATTGCAATAATATTGTACATAATAATATTGTATGGTGGATCCTGTGGTGATTCCCATGCCTCACATCGACAACAGTTGACTGTGCTCGTAAACTTTGTTACTGACATTCAGGGTTTCTGGAGGAGAAGTTTTTTGGTGATCTCATCTGTCACCGTGGGGCCGATTTCTTTTGTTATATCATTGAAACATCTGGATAGCAGGGTCGAACAGTTTCATGATTCAGGTTATTGTCCATTCAGCAAAAAAGTAGAAATGCCAGAGATGTTTCCTTGATTTATTATTTTATTTTATGGCATTCTAACTCTTTTATTATTAAAACTTACACCATAAATCACTGGTTTCCCACTGGACCATCCACATGGTCCAGATTTCTCCTCAGTCATTGTACAGTACTTGTGTTTGGTCATGTCATCCAGCTAGTTTCCTGTCTGTGTCAAGTATCTGTCTGTCTGTGAATTATGGGTGTTGTAGTTTTTAAATTGTGTACAGCAGTGGGGAAGAAGTAGATGAAGACAGCACAAGTTGCAGCTGTGAGGACAGGGAAATCGCAGGCAGCCATGAGAAGGAGTGATCTGCATGTTGCAGTGCAGCCTCTTGTTCTGTTCAAACTGTTGTACAAACTGACAGGCTGGACTGAACCAGGCGTCTTTTATTTTGTTAGCTTTTTTTGTTATTGAGTTTAAAGGACAAGTGCTCTTACATTGATCACTTCCATACAATAAAACGAGACATTGGAAAAGAGGAAAAGAATTTGGAAAATTATTGAAATTTAATTAGGGACTGATCACAGATGTGATGTCTCTGTGTGTTTTTACATCTATTGTTGCTTTAATTTGCAGCTATGATTTTAATGAAGCTGACGTGGAGGTTTCTGTCCGTGCTCTGTTCATTTTGTCCATGGGTGTGTGTGTTTCCTGAAAGCTTACAGAAAGGTTCAGTATGGAGCAGGACCACCTGAGGTCGTGGAGGCAGCGTAGCGCAGTTCAAGCGAGATACGACTGCAGGTACAACATTACGACCTCCTCCACCGTCACCTCATTTGTTGCTTTTGACTCCGCCCTCTGGTGCCATCTGTTGGCTGTGTCTGTGTCACAAAGGGAACATTGAGATATGAGGGTGGTGATGTTTACAACATTTGAAATGGACGAATCTGTTTTTGTACATAAAGAAAGTATAAATGAGCCTGAAGTCAAACGACACCTGTCTGACTCTAAAATGTGTCTTGCTGCAGAAACTGAGAGAGAAACGAGCTCAGATCGTTCAGTGCTCAGATTACAGCTCAGTTTTACCTCGACTTCTTTTAAACATGAATACTCACTGTGAAGGTTGTTTTCTCTGTATGAAAGCTTTATCTCTCACAGATCTGTGGTTTTCCTCTCGGTAACGATGAAGAAATCTTTGAGATAAAAATGTTTTCACTGAGTTTCGGTACATGTGAGGTTTCTGAACAACATGTTCACAGTGAGAGACTCATGAAGGGACACGAAACAAAGATCATGATTTACACAAGAAAGTACATGCACACATTTTAAAATTCAAAACGTGTGTGTGTGTCTGTGTGTGTGTGTGTGTGTGTGTGATTTCCAGATGAAGCTGTGATGTTTCCAGAACAGTTAGCGTCACAGAGGTTCATTCAATTAGCAGTAATTTTGATGCTTTGCTAATTAGTGAAGGGAAATGATTTGACTGAGATAACTTCCTCCAGGGACACCTTCACACTCCGTTTGATCGCATGTTGGAAAAAAAGACAAACCGTGAAGATGACTCAAACATCATCCCCCGTCAGTCTGTGGTGAGAAAGAGGTGGACATGATGAAATAATCTCGTGGGACTGATCAACCAGGGCCCCAGTTGGAGGGGGCCCTCAGAGAGCCTGAAATCTTTTTAGGCTTCTTTTTAATTTGCTGAACTTTGGCACAAAATTTAGTAAATTTCTAAGAAAAAAATGCCTTCGAAATTTTGTGAACTTTGGTAGCCTGTAAGTCCAGAGCCAAATCTAGAAAGATTTAGGGTCTGGCCATGAGTAATGCAAATGGCTCAACTCGAGGGGCGGCACCAAACATGCATTTGAAAATATCACTGCGCGCAATTGGATAACACTGCGACCAATCAGAACAATACACGGGGTGACGTATCCAGAGCTTAGCTACCAGCAGAGCTAACTGGTAGATTAGACTCTTGTTGTATCTGGTCGGCAAAACAGCAAAAACGTCTTTCTTGCAAAGGAAAGACTCGAGCGCCGTCTTCTGTTCCTCTTTTAGAGAAAAAGTCAAGTCTAACTCGTTCATTGTAGCAGCCAAAGCCGTTTCAAACAGCTAGTGTTCATCCGTAGCCATCGTGCAATGTTTACTGACTGATTCCGGACTTCGTCGTCGCAGCGCTGTCGTCATGTGTTTAGCTCGCCTCTGGCCCGCCTATATCAGATACACCCATGTGATTGGTGCAGCTCGGCTCCAACGGCATGTGTAATGAGCATCATGGGTAATGAGCATCATGGGTAATGAGCATTATTACTTAAAAAAAAAAAAAAAATACTGATTGCCAGAATGACTCGCTGAGCAAATTCAAATTGTGCTCTCACGAGAACTCTGGATTTCCAGGGTAGAACTTTATAAATTAAGTAAATTTCTAAGGACAACATGCCTTTCAAATTTTGGCAATTTTCTGAACTTTGGCACAAAATTTAGCAAATTTCTGAGGAAAACATGCCTTTCAAATGTTGGCAAATTGCCCTCTGAACGTTTGACAATTTTCCAAATTTTGGCACTACATTTAGGCAGTGTTTTAAGAAAACATGCCTTTCAAATTTTGGCCATTTTCCTTCTAAATTTTGGTGATTTTTAAAGAAAAAACATGCCTACCAAACAAACAAAAACATGTAATTTTGGATTCACCCTTTGAATTTGGGGGATTTTCCACGTTTTGCTGTTAAATTTTGGCATTTTTTAAAAGAAAACATGCCTTTATAATATTGCCTTTTTTTTTTCTCAATTTTTTGATGCTAAAATTCGGCGCTACATTTTTGTGATTTTTAAAGAAAACACCTGCCCTTCCAGCCGCCCACAGGTCAACAAAAAATCAGATGTTGCCTGGAAAGACTCCTTTGGTTTATGTGTGTGTTCTCCTATTCCTGATTCACTGTCCCACAAGGGGTGAAAGTGCCAGAGTGAAACTGCAGGCTACCTTTCTAAACCACGCCCACTTTACCTGCCCAGGAAACCCTGTAGCAGAGACCATAAAGTGTTTGTTCACCCATCTGTCACTCTTTGCTCGCCTTCACTCTACAGCCTTGTGCGTCCGGTGTTTGATGTGTGCGTCTTCACAGTTACGGTGAGTCTCAATTTATCAGTTTGGTTAAGCTTGATATTGTTGCAGGTAGTTTGCTTCTTGAGCATTTCTGCTCCAGACATGTGTTGTTGTTTCCAGACATGTGACCATTGACTTACCTGTGATTGACTGGCTGTTACGGCCTCTTGAGTTTGTCTATGGTGCACAGCTCAAGTTGAGGTGACTGGATAGTGAATATGGAATATCAGCTGTAATAGGATCGGTTTCATTAGTTTGTTTGATTGTTGGAGACGGATCATTCATGAGTTGATCACTTGTATCTCTCTATTATGTTTATTTCTCTTTCTGATGCAGCACAGAAACACAAGAAATAAAGAACAAGGAAAAGAAACGTTCAATTCAAGTAAAATAAAAGCTGTGTTGCATCGTAACTTGCCTCCTCTTGACCTCAATCCATACTATTGATGTCTTCTGACCGAGACTCTGCCGCCTCACCACGCACTCACTCTAGCCCGAACCACATCGCCCCCTACAGTTCCTATTGACAATCTGCCTCATAGATCTGACTATATGAGGAAAACTCTGTGTGTGTGTGTGTGTTCCATGTTTTTCTCCTCACTGACTTGGTCAATCCATGTGAAATTTGGCACAGCGGTAGAGGGTCATGGCAGGATGCCAATGAAGCAATATTACATCAATTGGCCAAAGGGGGGCGCTATAGCAACCCATTGAAATGTCAAACTTTGAATGGGCATATCTCATGCCCCGTATGTGGTAGAGACATGAAACTTTGCACAGAGATGTCTCTCCTCATGAGGAACACATTTGCCTCAAGAACCCATAACTTCTGCTTATATAGATTTTCCGCCATTTTGAATATTTTGAAAAACTCTTCAAATGGATCTCTTCCTAGGAAGTTTGAGCGATCTGCATGAAACTGGGTGAACATAATCTAGGGACCAATATCTAAAGTTCCCTCTTGGCAAAAGTTGGAAAACTTCCTAAAACTGAGCTTCTATGAGGCAATGAATATTGCGGAGGGCGTGGCTCATCACATAAAGGTGTAGAACATCTCAAGGGTTTCACCCATCACCACGCAACTTTGTAGGCATAGGACCACACATAATCTGAGGGGACCCCTCCATTATTGACCCCATCAAACAAAATGGGGGCGCTAGAGAGCTCATTTCTTATCTAGGCCTAACCGCCATATGGATTTTTACTAAACTTGGTAGATATGTAGAACAGGACGCCTCAAGGTGACTGGAGAAATTTAACTCTAATTGGCAACTGGGTGGCGCTATAACAACATAACAACATAATGTTTGGTGTGACTAAGTCATGGTATGGTCTGCTGTACATAATCACGGAAACTGTCAGTGTGTCATTCTGTCAGTCAGTCATTCTGTCTGTCCCACGTTTTTCTGCTCACTGACGTGGTCAATCTATGTGAAAGTGCACATAGGCATTGAGGACTGGCATAGGTAGAAGGAGACAAAGCTACTTTTTCCAAAAATTACACTATTATCTTATTCTTTTACAAAGTCGCTTTTAATTGAATTGTGTGCATTCACCCCACGAGTTACTGCGCACGCACGTTGATATGTACTCACCTCAAACGGAGATCTGCTGTAGCCAGACTCTTACCTTTTATATACCAGCTAAGTCCCCGCTAACAGCTCCACATAAGATCGCGAGTAATCCATTAACTTTTCCTATTGAAAAACATCATGACATGACTTGTCACCACTCATTTCAGTTTAGGACTTTGTGTGTTTAGGCTGCTCTGGTGCCAAATACATAATAAATAAAAGAAAATCTATGTTATTTTTGAAAAGTCGAGAGCTCACTGACTCCGGCAATACCAAACATCACATGGTTTGATAACGTAATGCGCCTGGGAGATACCATTTAACAGGGGAGTGGGAGCGAGACGTCGACGCCCTGGCGGAGTTAGAGAGGTTAAAATAGTGATATTTCATCAAAATCAATTTATTCTATGTCTCATTTAGAATTTGACCAAAAATAAGGCTTTTTTCCACTCAGCTCAACTTTTAACTTTCAAACATCAAAGGGTAAGTTTTAAAAATCTAAAACCTCATTTATGGTGGAGGGAGGGTCATGGATTTTCCTCCAGTCACTCATAGAGGGTCAAGGAGAAATGTTTGGAGCTTTGGGCAGGGATGAAATACATGAATAAATAACTAAAATGAAGTCACAACCCAGGCCCCCTCCTCCTCTTCGTCCCTTAAAAAATTCAAAAGATGTGCTGGGGGCCCACAGACACTGCTGAAGCACAGGATCCAGAGTTTGGTGCTGCGCCACTGCTCCAGTTGGTCCGTGAAGGGTCAGAAACCAGCTGCTGTGTCTGTTCATAGCTTCCCTCTGAGCAGAGATTTTACCCACAGTTTAAAATTTATGACGTATTTTCTCACCAAATGACTGATAGTCGTAAATGAGGAGTAATTGCGGAGGTTTTTAGGAGGTGGTCGGTTACTGACGACCTCGGCTGACAAAGCACTTTTAGGAAATGAATAATTTGTCTTCTGAGGTGTTGACTGATGGACTCTGAGGCTCCGTGTTCCGTCTTTAATGTGAGAAAGAGCTCCGAAATAGAACTTGTTCAGAAATACTCAGATTTGTCCTCGTTTGCACAAGAAGAGGAAGAATATGATGAAGGCTGGTGCTGGTTAATGCTGACATTTGTGGCGATAACGCTGATTCATGCGGCTGTGACAGAAAGGTTGACAGTCAAATAAATGAAGAGTTTCTTCTCAAAGTGAGATACGGAGCGTTTTAAAAAGAAGTGACATCAGTTCCTGTCGGTTTGAAGCTGAAAATCAGACACAGTACAGCGTGTTCAGTGAACGACTCAAGTATGTAATCACCTGTATTTTCAAATAATTCAAATAACGGTGATCACTCTCCTGACCCCTGCCATTCACGTCCCACATGGCGGGAAGCCGGCTCCATCCCAGAAATCAGTCGCTTGTTTCATCATCTGCAACCTCTGTTTTTTCGGTTGTTAAATTGGGGCTTAATTGCGAGAGCGCAGGCAGCACAATGAAGGCAGAGAGGTGCTGACAGAGGTAGGAGGTAAAGTGGAGGATAGATTGGACACTGCTGGGGCCGTGCTCACACCGCTGAGAACAAAATAGAGGTCCCTCACAATCATGGTGGCTGCGGGAAAATGGTACTTGTGAAGAGAGCAGGGCATGTTGGCGTGTTCTGGCTGCTGCTGCTGCTGCTGCTGCTGCTGCTGCTGCTGCTGCGTTATGTTGATCAGGAACTAAACAATCAACAACAAACAAAACAAACAGGAAAACAAAACTGCAACAGACAAAACTAAACCCCATAGTTAACTCTTGGTCAGGGTCAGTGAAAGGTCCTGATTTGAGTTAGAATAAATTCTAAGATTAGGGAAACACCTTTGTCATTATGGTTACAATAAGAAACACCTGGTCAAAATTAGAGTGCAGGGTTTAAAAATAAAGCAACATCGGTTGGAGATGGGGACACGTAGCAGTCTGCTGTGTTAAAGTCAGATGTTTTGAACGTCACCTGACTTCCTCCTTTGTTCCCGCCATAATTACCACCACAGCGGGAAGGTTTTATCACCTGAACTGAGCACGTGAAGTGACAAGAAGCACGACCTCCACAAGAAAAAACTAATCCGGACAAGATGATACGGACCAAACAGAAAATACTTAATTAAACACATTTAAAAAACAATATTTAAACAAATCTTACAAAACAAAACTTACACAAAAAGGAAAATACTGAACGAAACGCATCGACAAAACAATATCGAAAGACAGAACATTAAAAAAACAAACAAACAAAACTTGCTGCTTCTTTAACTGCCTGGAAACACGAGGTTGAGCGATGAGTGCAACTCCGGTGACTGAGCCAGGTTGCGTCTGACGTTGCTTAGCAACCCGAAAAAGCACAGAATCAGAGCCTGTGTACCTGAAATCCTGAGTGATGATCTACTTCCTGTTCGTCCGTGGGACAGATGTGACGCTCTGACAGCTCTGCACTAACATGGTCAGTGTCACTCGGGTGTTTGAGCGATCTAGATGTAAAACAAAAGATCTGAGAGCACAAACAATGCAGCATGTGTACAGTCCCAAATACAGACAAGACGATACTTACACACAGACAATACTTCATAAAGCACATCAAACACATGCAAAAACAATACTAATATACTGTAGATGATACAGTCGTTACAAAATCAGACAATACTAAACAGATGTAACAGCAGTGTAATGGACAAAACTTTACTGCAGCAGACAGAAACAAAGAAAACCACACGTGTAAAATGTAAATCTCTCCTGCAAATCCATAAAATCAGCAAAGAACAGAAACTGTTGACTATAAAACGCTCTTATTGTGACATTAACTGTTTAAGAATCAGTTTCCTTCTGCAGACTGTAAGTTTATCTGTTTCTTTATTAGGATCCTCATTAACACCACCATAAGCACTGACTGTTCTTCCTGAGGACCACACACACACACACACACACACACACACACACACACTTACTTAAACTCACAATAACTGCACAAACAGCAAATAAAAAAAAGCATCTCATTAAATTAACAGTCGAGTTCAGAAGAGACACAAAATTCTCATCTCTGTCATAAACATTAAGACAAACACAAAGTTATAAATCTAGACTTCATGGTTGGTGATTTTTCTTCTTCATACAAATAAATACTATTTATTAATAAATAAAAACTTCTCTGAATGACCTTAAATTATATATCTATCCATCCTGTGCTGTCACTCATTTAATTCGGAGAAAACAGGGTTTAAAAATAAATTTTTTATTCTTTGCTGTGGAAGATTTTCTACTTTAACATTTACATTTTATGTCTTTGCACCTTTTTTTTTTTTTTTTGTTTAGCTTCTCACCAGCCACTTTATTAGGGACACCTTGCTGGTACCAGGTTGGACCTCTTTTTAATTCTCTAGCTGCTCTATTGGACTGAGATCTGGTGACTGTGGAGGCCATTGGAGTACAGTGAACTCATTGTCATGTTTGAGATGATGTGAGCTTTGTGACATGGTGCATTATCCTGCTGGAAGTAGCCATCAGAAGATGGTACACTGTGGTCACAAAGGGATGGACACGCTCAGCAACAATACTCAGGTAGGCTGTGGTGTTTAAACCAGGCTCAGCTGGTACTAAGAAAATCTCCCCCACACCATTACACCACCAGCAGCAGCCTCTTCACCATGTCTGCGTGACTAAATGTTAATGAGATGCTGCCACGTGATTGGCTGATTAGCTATCTGCGTTAACGAGCTGTTGATCTTTAACATTCTCTTGATCAATATGTGGATGAATTCCAGCTGACCACGACTCTGTCAGCGACTCACAAACATATGAAAACATGTGATCAGGCAGTCGGGAGTGAACACACATGTAAAGCAGAGTGTGAACAGTGTAATTGTGTGTGAAGTAAAAAGGCAGCAGAGACCACAGTGACCCTGCGTCTGCTCACAGGAAGCTGCTGTCACTCACCTCAGATTTCTTTCTGCTGCAGTAAACCACATGTAGCCGTTATGTTTTCTCTCCTGCTGTCAGATAAGTTTTTCTCCACTTTACTGTTGAAGGTGCTTCCTCGCCGCTGTGGTCGAACCGCGGCGTCGCTGTGTTGTGACTCTGGCTTGGCAGCGGCGTGTAAACACTTTTATTCTGTGCAGTACAGTTAATGCCAATGTGCCTCTGTTAAAACAGGATGTGGATTACAGTGTCTGTGCCTAATGAACTAGATTGAAATGTAAATGTGACTCACTTGAAAGCAGATGTTTAATGATGAGTCTGTTTGTACTTCTGCTTTAACAAGGACGCTGAATTAAATGACCTTGTATCGAGGCAGCATGTTGGATCCGTGAGCCTGGAAGCTGTTGGACATAATTTCCTGTTTCAACACTAGTATCTTACTATTTCCACACATTTTTCAGATCCTTAAAAAAAAGCAGCTGTGTGACATATAACAGCTTTATTGTCAAGACAAAAAGCAGCCGTGTCAACTATGTCAATTAAAAGCACAACAGAGAGAAGGCTTTCATTACAGCAGACCTGCAGTCTTGAAGGTGGCTCTCTGTGAAAATAAAAGAGCAGAAGCGTGGGTTGTTTGTCTCACTAATGTCACTCATTTTACTTTCAAAGCAGGTGCATTTCGGAAAATGTGCTCTTGAACTAAACCTGCCTTGCGTTAATGGAAGCTGTGCTGTTGGAGGTGGAGGGCCGCAGCCCTCCAGGGATCCTTGATAAAAAGCCATTAGTCTCCTGTGGGCAATACCTGCTACTTTACAGTATATAATGGACTTAACATGCCGCTGCTGTAGCTGTGTGTTCTGTATTTTATCCATCGTACTGGGATTAATCCCTAAAGGCTGATAGATGCTAAATGAATATTTATGACCCCAAACAGTGAGGGTGAGCACTGTAGATGCACACACACACACACACACACACACACACAGCCTCCCATTTCGCCACAGGTGTGTGAGACTGTGCGTGTGGTTGTGTGTGCGCCTTCAAACTGGCCGACATAATCAAATTCTCATAACATACTATTAACCAGAGCACTTTACTGTAACATGAGTTTATAGATTTTTTTCAGTGGTGAAACAGTCGACGCGAGGCAGCGTGAGCAGGGGTGCACCCAGATATTCCTAATGAGGGGGGGCTGGTGGGGCCAGTGGTAAACAGGCCAGTTAAAGGCTGTGTCAATGTGAGACTTAAGGAATCAAGTACATATCTCCTCCTGAGACCTTGTGTCCTCACGTGGGAACATCACATTTTGGGTTTACTTCACCTTATACTTCTACTTCACTCAGACCTGCTGTCCTTGTTCATGTTCACATTTTTGTGCCATCTAGTGGCAGTCAGAGCACAATATGACAGTCTCAAAACGTATAAGAGGGGCCTCCGCAATGCCAGAGCAAACTATTACTCAGCATTAATAGAAGAAAACAAGAATAACTCCAGGTAGCCTGTAGCCAGGCTGACTGAGAGTCAAAGCTCTATTGAGCCTTGTATTCCTTTAGCTCTTAGCAGTAATGATTTTATGAGCTTCTTTAATGACAAAATTCTAACTATTAGAGGCAAAATTCATGACCTCCTGTCCTCAGATAGCACCTATCTAACCTCAAACACAGCTGTAACACCTAATATTTATTTAGATTGCTTCTCCCCAATTTCTCCTCAGGAATTGACTGCAGTGATTTCTTCATCTAAATCATCAACGTGTCTCTTAGACTCCATCCCAACCAGGCTACTCAAGGAGGTCTTACCTTTAGTTAACACTCATATATTAGACATGATGAATATATCCTTATTAACAGGCTATGTACCACAGTCTTTTAAGGTAGCTGTAATTAAACCTACTTAAACTAAAAAAGCCCACCCTGGATCCAGAGGTGTTAGCCAACTATAGACCAATATCTAATCTTCCCTTTATGTCAAAGATCCTTGAGAAAGTAGTCGCAGACCAGCTGTGTGATTTTCTCCATGATAATAATTTATTTGAGGAATTACAGTCAGGATTTAGAGTGCATCATAGCACTGAGACAGCACTAGTTAAAATTACAAATGACCTTCTGATTGCTTCAGACAAAGGACTCGTCTCTGTACTTGTTTTATTAGATCTTAGTGCAGCGTTTGACACTGTTGACCATCAAATTCTGCTACAGAGACTGGAACACTTAATTGGCCTAAAAGGTTCTGCACTAAGCTGGTTTAAATCTTATTTATCTGATCGTTTTCAGTTTGTTGACGTTCATAATGAATCATCCGTACGTACTAAAGTTTGTTTTGGAGTTCCGCAAGGTTCTGTGCTTGGACCAATCCTATTTATTCTATATATGCTTCCTTTAGGTAACATCATTAGAAATCACTCTATAAATTTCCATTGTTATGCGGATGATACACAGCTGTATTTATCGATGAAGCCAGAAGAAAGTTATCAATTAACTAAACTTCATAATTGCCTTAAAGACATAAAAACGTGGATGAGCACCAACTTCCTGATGTTAAATTCAGACAAAACTGAAGTTATTGTTCTTGGCCCCAAACAACTCAGAGACTCTTTATCTGATGACATAGTTTCTCTCGATGACATTGCTCTGGCCTCTAGCACTACCGTAAGAAACCTCGGAGTAACATTTGATCAAGATCTGTCTTTTAATTCTCATTTAAAACAAACCGCATCATCATGTTGTAACGTCATATCTCAGGAACAGAAGGGGAGACATTTGGTCAGATACTGAATTGGTGACTCTAATCTTGAAGCTGTGCTGATTGTATAGATCTTCTGTGTGTGAAGCATCCATGTTTTCACTGACATGGATGTGCAGAGAGCTTCCTGGTTCAGTATCTTGTGAGCGTTGACGTGACAAGTGCTGAAGGTGGTGTCGTGCAGAACACAACAGTCTTGTTGTAATTATAAATCATAGAACACTGATGAATTATTAATGGTTGTAATCTTCTCATGCGTTCTGCGCTGAGGTTTGATTGGCTCTTGACGTCAGGTGAAAGTTCTGCAACTACAGAGTTTTGTGTGATAACAAGCTCGTCGAGTGTCGAGCTGAATTTTTCAGTTTGTTTGTTTCCATAAGTGAATCGTCTTTCACTGACGTGTTGATTGTATTATTTGCAGTGTCAACAGGGTTGGTATCATCCTCCTGCCGCCTCCTGAGCTGCACAGAAAATTTAGTTTCTACCGTGCAAAGCGTTGGTGTCACGCTCTGCCCATTGAGATATACATGACCACAGAGTAACCTGACAGCGCCTCAGATTCGCATTAAAGTCTTTCTGATGTCATTTTAAGAATGTGCAATGGCTTTCATGCAAATGCTGAGACTCTCCCACATGACTAACTGTCTGTTTCGTGGTTTAGGGCACTTCTTAAAATGATTTTGCTGCAATGCAGTTCAAACTGTCGAGCTAACTGGCTCTTTTTAACATCAGCCGTTTGCTGGGGTTGCACGAAATTGCAAATCAGCGGCTGGTGACACTCTCTGTCATGTTTGCAATGAGGAAGAGAGAAAGAGGAGCGGGGAGGGAGAGAAGAGAGGAAGCAGAAACGGTATCTAACACCTGCAAATGGAAACTGTCACAGCTTGATAACAAACCTAGAGGAGGTTGAGCAGAATAAACACTAAGCTCTCTAATGTCGCTGCTTAATGAGGTTTTCAGCGATACAATTCAGTGAGATGGAAAGAAGTGACTGGCACTTGTGAGCGTGATTCACAAGGCGAGCTGGCTCCTGTGACCCCTGCGAGGATCTGTAAGTCTTAGCGGCCATACATTTCACTCCTCTCCACCACCGAGATCCTATAGAATATCATAAAAGGAGTCACCGCCACGGCTGGGCGCTCGGCTCGGGCTTTGATTTAGTGCAGGGAGACGGCCAGAGACACCGACGCAGCCTTGCATGACTGGAGGCAAATGAAACAGGAAGCTGACCACCTCATCTTCTCAAGGGTGTCTGTGGAGGTGGGAGTGGGTTCAGGTGGGGCTGACGGGGGCGGGAAGGTCGGGGGAGCATATTTTACTAATGAGGACACACACACATATATTCACCTCCTCCTGTACCAGCGGAGAAATGAGAGAGATATAAATCGTATTTCACCAATGCACCTGCACAGGCATGGAGAAAACTGCAGAGCTTGACAGGTATCTATCTGTATAATTATTGAATAACTTTACACAGATCTGTAGATACTCTCGACAAATATGATCGATATGACAGAAGTGATGAAACAGTGTTTACAGATTAGAGCTGCAGAGGTTCAAGGTACACTATAGTCAGTTATCATAGTGCTTACATTTGTCTTTACTGTATCTAACCCTCTGACCTCTGACCTCCTGCAGGCGGCCACGCGGGTTTGTTGTTCTCATGATCCTGTTTCAAAGAGCGAGAGCATTCAGTCTCTTTGCAACAGGAAGTTTAAGCTCAGTTCAGAGGAGACGAAACTGTTTCAGAACGTCACAGAAAAGTGTCAGCGGTGTGAACTGGCCGGTCTGAGCTGGACTCAAGCTGGCTGATGATGTCACCTGATACTCAGCTGGTCAAATGGCCGGCGGCTGGTCAAGTCACAATGACCACAGGCGGCGTGTTGGCTCGCTGCAGCAGGTGCTCCGTCTGTTTCTGTCCTCACAGTGTGCCGGTGTCAGACGGTGGGTTGCTGCTGCTGCTGCTGCTGGCTGTATGTGCTTATGCCCCGCCCACACACACACACACACACACACACACACACACACACACACACTCATTGACTGATGAATTGACGCTGGTTATTTATATTATTGTGGCGTATCGATCATGAATACAGTCCATCTGATGCTGGTTTTGGCCTTCTCTCCCCGACCTTGAGATCTGCTTCTGCGTCCTTGGTTTGCCTGTGTCTGTTTGGCGTTTCCATCCGACGATGACGCTTCAGTGTGAGTTTTCCCATCTGCTTACCTGTGGTTTCCTGCGGTCCACTCATCATTGTGTGTGAGTCGTGTGAGTAGTTACCTGTTGGCTTCTCGACCGTCCGTCTGACCCCCACCAGAGTCTGTATGGACCTGCTTTCAGATCTTCTGCCTCCTCGCCTGTTATTGAACTGAAAGGTGTGTGTGTGCGTGTGTGTGTGTGTGTGTGTGTGTGTGTGTGTGTGTGTGTGTGTGTGTGTGTGTTTGGGCCAGCGTCACCGCTGACTCACCTGCCTCCCGGCCCAGTTCAGCCTGCCAAACCAGCCGGGCTGCCAGGGACTTTGTGGAGAGACTTAGCTGGAGTGTTGAACAGTTCTGTGGGCTGTTTACCTGCCCTGCCTTGTACCTGCTGTGTTGTGGCGTCAAACATCATTACCAGCTGCTCCTGGTTTCTTGTGTGCTGCGTTTGGATCCGCACACAACCTGTTACAATTTACTTAACAGCAGAATAACTATAAACTAAAGATTAATGATGATTAATTTACCATTTATTAACGATGCTGATTATAAAGTGCGACTGAAAACACACTCACACCTCCCTGCTTCATGTTTCCCTGCAGACCTTGATCCTGTTAGTACGGCTCATGATCCACCTCTGGCTCATGACTCACCTGTTTAGAAACACTGCATGGAGCACATCGATGTATCGCAGATTTGGGAGGGAGATGTGCGTGCAAATGATTTAGAAACGTCGGAGACAGAGGACTGTGAAATCTCATTTGAACTGCAAATTAGATGATATAACGTGAAGGAAAAGCAGTCACTCATACTGAATGTCCAATCCAGCACTTTAACATTTAAGAAAATGTGTTAATGATGATAAATGGGCACCAACATGTCTGGAAGACACACAGACACTTGCTGCCAAAGTGGACATTCTGCATTTGAGGCATTTAGCTGAGACTCTTCACCGGAATGTTTTCAAGCGATTTAACACTCAGTCGTTCCAAGTGTTTCTCAAGGACACTTTGGAAAGCATCCCTCCTCTGGGGATCTAACCTGTGATCTTTTAATTACTGGGACGTCTTTGTGAGGCTGCTCGGCCACCTTTTAACTCCTTGTGCCGTTCACGGTTCAGGAGTCCATAATCCATTTAGGTGTGGGCGGCGCGGGCTTCATTGCAAATGAAATGGTCCGTGCACACGGGGAGGAGGAGAGGGGAGTGTCATATTAGTGGACTTGATATTATACGCTGTCACTTTGCTGCCTTGAGATGTACTTTGACATTGTCAGAGAAAGCCTTCCTCTTCACGCTCCTGTAAATGGGCCCACTCCATTATATGCAGCAGCGACACTTGAGCCACAAAATGCCAAAAAGTGCTAAAGGATGATTTTCCAACAGTCTGACTATGACCAAACGCTGTTAAATTGCCTTTCGGTTGATGCTTTCATCCAACGCGGTGCTTAAGCACTGGTGGTAAAAAGAACCCCAAATCCAGTCCACTTTCACTTCAGGCGTGTTTGGATGATTTATTCAAAGTATTTTTTCCTCCTTCGGTTTGGATCAGTCAGACAGGTGAGAAGAATACCATTCAAACAGTGAGGGTCACGCTCTGACGATGTATTACAACCCAACAGAGAGAAACAATGCCAAAGTGCGCAGGGTTTGATGGCTATTAGAGGGAACACGTTGATATTTTATAGATCCTGGATGAACTGAAGGGCAGTCTGGAGAGATTCAGCTCTTTCTTCATGTCTTCTTAACCTCTTAAACTCATGATTTCCTCTGGATTCCCTTCTTGTCTCTTTAAATTTGGGAGAGACAAAAAATCTGAAAACAGAAAAATGTTTCCACAGTGCTCAACAGCATCTCGTATATTTTGTATCTGCCACTTTATCGAAGCCACAGTATATAATGCTGACAGTGACTTTAAGTATTCACACCCAGGATACTGTGTTTTTATGGCTGCAGCATTACATCAAATTGAAATATTTTGGATGTCTTGTGCATAATTGAATGCACATCCTGCTGGAAGTCAGCCTGGAAGCCCCGAGATCTCCAGCAGGAGTTAAGATAAAGTCTGGCAGATTTTAGTGATGGGAACTCACAGAGGGTGATAAAGAGCATCATCAGGTCGCTCGTGGTTCACTGCGTTTGTAGGGATTCATATTTGTTTGGACTCCACACTCAACTCCTCTGTGAACTCTTCTGTTTCAATGACAGTGATGTTTAAAGTCAAAGCTGGGACCCGTCAGAATAAGGGAAAGTAATCATTAAAACCCTGACGCTGTCAAAATTTGATATCCGATCAAACTGTCAGCAGCAGGGATGCATTGTGGGTAATGTGGGCACCAGTAGAGAGTCTCAAATCTCATAGTGCCCCAAGTGCGTTCACACTGCAAAGTACAGGAAAATGCAGGGTACTACTGGCGCACTCTGATTGGTCCAAAAGTTGCGTGTAGGCACTTCTCACCCTCAGTGGCCGCCATCTTTGTGACGTAGCAGACGTCTCGACATGGCAGCTGGCTGAAAAAAGGAGCTTGTTGGTTCTACATTTTTTGCACTAAGTACCAAAACTGTTGTTGAATAGAAGCCGTCAGTAATGTTGTCGTTGGGTCTGTGATGATTTGGTGCTGTGTACGTCAGCACTTGCTACCGAGCTAACTTGCTCTTAGCTTCGGCTGCAGGTTTTATCAGCATTGACATTGTGGTGTAAGTTTGGTTTATGTGTGGGCGGAGATAGCAAACAATGGGTGTGGCTTCTCATTCAGAATGAAGTAAATCTGAATTAAAGTCTTTCCAGGTAGTTTACATGAGAAATATTCATTCTGAATGAGGGTTTACACAGAGATCAGTTTAATCGCCTTTATTCTGGTCCACTCAAGGTTTGGGGCAGGGAAGGTTTCTGATTGGATAGGGGGCGGGGCGGATGTTACACATTGACATTTACCGGAAGAAAACACTGTAGTCCTCGCTCTGGATAACAAGATGCTTGACGACGCCGTTCTTAGTGTCTTTTTCAGGCTTGTTTTGCTTCTATTCTTGAAGCAGCAGTACGACAACAACCTTGTTCTGCTAATGCTTCGTCTGCTGAGGAGGAGAAGGGAAGACTGCACGGGACCATCTCTCGTTTTTAGAGGCTGCCATCTTCTCACGCGTGTCATCACGCCATGAGGGCAAGGAAACGAGCATGTGCAGACAGACCAGAATGAATTTAAAGAGGAATGAGTGTGTACAAGTGTGAGAAATTCTTTCATTTGGAATTAGGAACGGAATATTCCAGCCCCTCACATCGCATTGAATTTTCAATCACATTTGCCATTTTCATTCTGAATTAGGTGTTTACAAGATCACTGTTAATAGGAATGAACTTTAATTCAGAATGAAAAGGGAAATAAACTGTCCATGTAAACACACTCTGTTGATAATCCTCCACCATCAATTCACCGATTAAAAACAAGATGAAGAAGAACAAGAGGTGTTTAAAAAAAAAAAGCTGCGTCACTTCCTGTAGGTGGAAAATGGCAGTGTGTGATTTGAGCCAACATCACCCTGTTGAAAGTAGAGCACCGCACAAGAAGTTCGTAGTGTACGTAGCGTACTACACTAACGTCAACTAAGGAAAGCATGTATTTGAGACACGCTCCAGGTTTTGACGAGGAAGAATAAAACGTGGAACAAAATAAAAAGATTATATCTCTGGTTCTGCTGCTTCGATGTGGATTCTTTTTTAAACAGTCCACTGTGAGTCTGACAGTGTTTAATGGGTGCGATGCTAAATTGTTGAGGTAGTCTTTCAGTTTCATTTATTGCATTTTGACACAGCAGAACACTGCAGAATAAAAACAACGTTTAAACAGTGAATCCTGAAATGAGTCGAACACTGATCAACATCGTAAGCAAAGAACATGACGATCAAATATGAGGACGTGAACAATGATAGATGTCAAATGTTGCAGGTCTGTGATGGGACACAAACACTGGTCTCTGTCACTGTATGGACCACAACTACTTCCTGCATCAGTCCACCAACATTTTGACTTTGATATTTTCTTTCTGCATTATGTTCACTTAGAAATAAACTTTTCATATCGGTGCACATTCAACAACATACGATAACACAGACACATCTGTGACAGATCAATACTGACTGATACAATCAGCTGACATATATATGAATCACACAGCATGAACCAGTTCAAAGCATGAAGTTATTGTTTCCAACAGTATTCTATAGTTTCTATAGTTTACGTCTCTTGTTGTGTATATTGTTCCATATGCTGTAAGGTGTCCTTGGAGGTTTTGAAAGGCGCCTTTTGAGATGAAATGTATTATTAATGTTTGTATTATTAAGATGACAGGCCGTTGTTGTCAGCAGGAGACAAAGTGAGGCTTTGCTTCCTTCTTTCAGTTGAAGCTGAGGCGTGTGCTGTATCAAAGAGGATGAATGCACAGCCTCATGTCATCTAACCATGAAGCACTTCCTGTGTGACATCACACACAAAGCTTTCAGTTTTTTCTGTTTGCTGCTTCGCTGTTGTCTTCTCTTGGTAATACCCGCCCTGCTCTGCCTCTGATTGGCTGCAGTGCACTTCTTGACGTGTCTCTCGTACAGCTCACCCACAGACTGTGTGTGTTCAGTTGATTTGCAGTGGACGCAGAGAATAGACACAACAAGGGCCGAGAGACGAGCTGAGAGACAGAGACATACTGATGTCACGTGTAATCTGCAGGACGTGTACATGTTCTAATGTCCCAAATTAAGACAAGTTTTCATTTAGCTCTTTTATTCTTTATATTACTGTCTTTTATTTATTGTGGTTTTATTGAGTGAAAATATGTTTTTGAATCAGTGACGGAGCCAGAGAGCCGACTGAAAGAGGCCAAGACAGAGGAATGTTATTGGAGGTCATGTTCACATGTCACAAAGTCTTCAAAAAAGAAGAAAGTTTTAATTTCAGTCTGTTATGTTATTATAAACAATTGAACTGAACCTTTTTTGCAGCCTGTCGGTTGCTGACCATTTTTCTGATCACTGAGAAAACGTTGATTTGAGATAAAGTCCTCCCATAAAAACTCCTCCCATAAAAACCCTTTAACGGGGAAATAATGGTAAAAGCCTCAGAAAGAACAACCAAGGAGGGCTCCCTCCTGCAGGACGGACTACGTGCAATAGATGTCGTATCAGCATATTGCAATCACAGTAATACCTAAAGTTAACCACATTTCAGCGTGCCGTGGCCTCGGACACAAGTCAGGAAACGCAGAAAGGCACAGTATGTACACAGTTCTTCAGGACACTGCACCGTGTCTTTATATGAACTTCTCTCGGAGCAGTTTCCTGCCCGACTCAACTCTGAGCTGCTGATTGGTGTGAAAATCGCAGCCTTCATGCCTTAACGCCGTTGACCTCCGCTGCAGAGCACCTAATGAAAATAAACACTTTTTAATGTGGCGGTGCACCTGATGACACATCATCATAAGGTCTCAGTTTTGCGAGCACGCCTGTGGACGTAATCCGGTGTGATTATGGTCAGAGATCATTATGAAAACAAATAGGTGAGATCAGCGTGGCGACACTGATAACAAGGTTCTTTTCCTCATCTCTGTAATGAATGGAATAATCAGCTGAGTGAGGCTGCTGTCGAATGAACGTCAGCACTAAACCATTTCTCATCCACACTTCTTCTCCCCCGATGGGCTCATTAGTGTGCTGCTGAAAGCTGCACACCACCGCTACACAACATATTTATTATTTAGTGTCTTTTTTCCTATTCTTCCTTTTTCGCCTACTTACTTCTCCTGCACACTTCACACTCATGATCAAACTACTGTGGCCTACTCTACTTAATGTGGCTGTCTCACTCTCACACGCTTTATTCTGCTGTGAAATGTGGGTTTTTTCTTAAAGGGGATAATGGCACATGGAGTGTTTGTTAATTGGGAGAGATCCAGATCTCTCTGCTGTTTGATACTGTTGGAATATTTTCAGATTTTCAAAGCAATTAGCATTAGATCCACGGCCGTGCAGTCATTCTCCAGTGTGATCGTTTCTCAGTTTACTATGTGATAACACTGTCTAGCTAATCAACCCCAGGGAGCGTCCTGACTGAGGCGAAGATAAAAATATCTTCATCTATGATGTGAAGCTGATGACCTTTAAACTGTTTGAGCACCTTTCTGAGTCGCATTTAGCTGAACAACATCATCAGGAGATCAGAACATATGCTCATTACTTGTGTAAATTAAATCATGGTGTGAAAGACTGCATACAGTGCAGTGTACGCTTTCCTCATATAGACTCACTCAGCTGCAGGTTTCATGTGTGTAAAGAGTGTAAAGCCAGGGAGAACAAGGGGAAGTGGTGTTAAGTTCTCTGCCATTTCAGAGTAATTGGTTCGCCTGCTTTCACGTGAACTCTTGATCCTGAGAACGTCAGGCATTTTCTCACCATTCCACTCTGTATGTGTGGAGAAGCCAACTCAGCCACTGTGATAAATGTTGGCATTTTATGTTTCTGTAAATCATGGATATATAAAATCTGGACATTATTATGTCAGGAATATGTTGAGAATTTTAATTTCTCTATGTGTCAACAATGCTGTGGTTTAAGTGTGGTTCTGTTTAGGTACAAAATCACTTGATTATGGTTCGGAAAAGGTCAAATATTGGCTTAAAATATCTGGTGTTAGTGCCCCGTTGTTGGCGGAAGTGCTGCCCATGTCTCACTAAAAAACACCAAGCTTTGGTGGTACAATCGCTGCCAGAAATGCTGCCATTGTCTCACTTAATCCATCCAGTTCTGGTTTCAGAGTTAATGCCAGAAATGACGTCAGTGTCTCAGTTAAACACAAACTGCTTTGGTGGCACAATTGCAACTGAAAATGCAGCCAGTCTTGCTAAAAACACCCAGTTTTGGTGCCTCAATTGTGACATGCTGCAGATTCTAAAAAACACTTGGTGGCAAAATTTACCCCAGAAATGCAGCCAATGTTTTGCAAAAAAACCCTCTTAATTTTGGTGTCACAAAGAAGGTTTGAAATGCTGCAAGCGTCTCACCAAAAACACCCAGTTTTTGTGACAACACACTCGTGGCTGGAAATGCTGCCAAAGTCACTAAATCCACTCAGTTTTGGTGACACAGTTGTCACAGGAAATTCCATAAATGCCTCAGTAAAATCGCTGGCAGATTGCTGCTGTATATGCCGCTGATGTCTCACTAAATACACCCAATTTTTGTGCCACACTTGCGGCTGGACACCTCTTGCAAAACACTTCATTTTGGTGGCAAAATCGCTGCTGGAAATGCAGAAAGTCTCTCGCTAAAAAACTGCATGATTTTGGTGCCACAAACATGGTTTGAAAAGCCGCCAATGTCTCTCTAAAAAACAAATTATTTCGCTGGCACAAGCTCTGTTCAAAGTGCAATGGATGTCTTACAAAAAAAACAACAGATTTTAGTGGCCCAATCACTGCGTGAAAAACCACCAACATTACCAGTGCCTCACTTAAAACTTGAAATTTGGTTGCCTAAAAAACATCCAGTTTTGGTGGCAAAATTGCTGCCAGCACTGCACCCAGTATCTCGCCAAAAAAACAAACACACTTATTAATTTTAGTGTCACAAACAAGGTTGGAAATGCTGCCAATATTTTGCTTAAAAAACACCCAGTTTTGGTGGCACACTTGTGGTTGGAAATGCTGTCAGTGTCTGAGTAAAAGACGAGCTGATTTGATGGCACAATCACTGCTGGAATTGCTGCTGATGTTTTGCTAAAAAACTCAAGTCGCCGCAAGAAATGCAGCCAATATCTTCCAAAAAAAGCGTCATAATTTTGATTTCACAAACATGGTTCAAAATGCCGCCAATATCTCACTCAAACACAAACTGTTTCTGTGGCACAGCTTCCATTAGAAAGGCGTTAGTTGTCCTGTAAAAAATCACCACCAGAAATGCAACCAGCGCCACCAATATGCAGCCAATATCTTACTAAAAAAAAACCTGATTTTGGTGTCACAAAGAGGGATGGAAATGCCACAGATGTCTTGCTTAAAGAACCCAAATTTTGTGGCACGATCGTGGCTAGTAATGCTGTAGATGAATCAGTAAATCACAAACTGTTTAAGTGGCACAATCGCTGCTGGAAATGACGGCTATGTTTCACAAAGATACACTCAATTTTGGTCCCACAACTGCCGCCAGCACCGGCACCGCTGTCTTGCTAAAAAACAGCGGCTTCTTCCTCTGTTGGTCTGAACAGCGGTCTGCAGCTTGGCAGCAGTCACGCCCAGGTGTCATGAAATCCACCTCCCACTGACAAAGTCAGATCATTGACATGTAATGAGAACTGCACCACCTCAGAAACACTGATATGATTAGTATGAAATGTACAAATGTAAAGTATCTGCAGGATTGTAAAATGCCAACGTGTCCTTGAGGCCACGCGGCTCGATGAACAGTGCAGCCACACAGATTTGTTTTTCTGGATTCAGCTTTTATTTGAGTGTTTGCATCCAAATCATTTGAACAGTTGACAAATTTAACCCTTTGAATACAAAGTTCCCCAAATGTGACACACAGAACTTCATTCTTTAACAATAGAAACATTAAGTCCTGGTGTTCAGTGTGTGGCTGCAGAGCCGTTGCAGCCCGTCACCACCTGATCTCAGCAGACACCTGGTGTCTTTGGTGTTTGGCGCTGCTGCTCTGCCAGATTCATCCTGTCGCCGTCTTCACTTCTGTTTTGTTTCTCAGGGTTTTGCCTTCGCTCTTCAGAATGTGATGTTGGACTGTGTCCAGCCAGCCCAGTTTGCCAAGCCCCCGACTCCTCGCCAAAAAACACGAATATTTGTATCAGATTTTTTTGATTGAGCAGCTGCTCAGGATTCACAGTGTGTTTTTCTTGGGACCAGTTTCTAGTGTCCATGATCAGATGAAAAAGATTTTGTTGCTGAAAAAAAATCTAATTTAGATCATTGATAGCAACACAAACAGACAGTTTGACTCATTAGTGCCCAACTGTGTGTGTCAGTACAGGACTGGCATTTAAATTAAAGGGACTGTTCAGTTATTTGAAGTGTGGCTGTATTATGTAGTTAACCATAGACAGTATATCACATACAGCAGATGTCAGTTGGCACACCTTCAGTTTGGAGAAGCAGGCCGGAGTCTGACGTAGAAGCTTATACACTGCTGTAGACGGGATTAGCAGCAAAATGAATTTCAGCCACCTAAAATAATCAGTACCACTTTAAGTGTCAGTATATTGACAGTTTTTTTCACTGCGTCACGTCAATGTCAGACACTGATTTCCAACAGGAAGATGAAGCTGTAACATCACGCTCTTCAAAGCCAGACTCCGTTGAGAGAAACAGTAATTTTACCTCTCTGAACACAGGAGCTGCTGCTGCTTCAATCAGTTAGTGTGTTTGTGTTGTTGTGTGACTTGGGTGTTTTAAAGGGTTAGTTCAGATTCACCAAAGTCACACAACATCACAAACACACTAACTGATTGAAGCAGCAGCAGCTCCTGTGTTCAACAAGCTAAAATAAGTATTTTTGTCAATGGAGTCTGGCAGCTGTGAGGAAAGCAGCTCTCCCCTCAGAACAGTCTGTCCCAGGAAAGGTAAGGGCCTGTGTCCACATAGCAACGGCGACGACACTGCGGCTTCTTTAGCTCATGTTTTTGCGAGCAGATCGCCCGGCACTTGAGTGTTGCTGGGGAGTGTTGTGTTTTTGTCACCGTTAGCTGCGTAAGCTTGAAGTTACCTGGCTAATGTTAGTGCCAAGATATTGTCGTCATTGAAACAAAACCCTGATAGCTTGATTCTTTTTCGGTGATGAAAAAAGGTTACTAGCTGACCCCGTCCACAGCAGCACATCGCTGAGCTTCTGCGTCTGACTCCAGCCTCCTTCTCTAAACTGGGGCTGCACCGACTGACATCTCAACCCTTTTCCCACTCTCACTCTTGGCCGCTCTGATTGTTGTTTCCATCATCAGTTTATTCGCACCATGCCATGCCAAGTAGCGCTGGAGATGGACCTTCTCAGGAGTAGGTCCAAAAGCTGGGCTGCCCAGCCTCAAGCAGGTAGCGGAGAAGTTTCACCAACCTCCAACGACCCCCCTTGTGTTTTAAAAGTCTCTGTGTTCACTCTCAGTACGTCTGTAGCTTCTAACTGAATCTCTGTGGTTTGGAGTTTAGTTTCTCTCCTGCGTCCTGTTGTTACTGTAGATATCTGCTTTATTTTACTGTTTCATGTTCACTATCAGCCGGATTAGAAGTTGTGTAAAGTTGCTGCTTGAAAACTCGACATTTCCTTATTTTGCTGCTTGACAACAAAAGTTTTTACATAACAAAATAACAGAGGACTTTAGCCATGGATCAGCCTGCTGCTTTTAAACAGCATCACCCATGACAAGCCGTCAGCAGTTAAAGACACGCCTTCAAGCAGGTAGACCTGTTGTCATGGAGATGCAAATCCCTGCCGCACTGGACAGACGTGACGGGTCAAACCAACCCAGGCCATGACTGTGTTCAAGTGACACTACTGTATGTGATATACTGTACTGTAAGTACTCAATACAACCCCACCTCAGTCCAACTGAAGCATCTCTTTAAACTGTCTGCAGATCAGATTCAACAACATAAACATGGATCTTCTCAGAGAATAAAATTAAATGCTGCATCGTCTCCATTTTCTTCATCTGATATAAAAACACCTCGTCTGTTCTGAATCATTGTCCTGCTGCAACTTTTGGGAATATGAATTCATTTTAAAAAAGCCTACGAGTTTGACACCGTGCTCTCCGACTACAGCGCCGCCTTTATTCCTGCATCTGTTTCACAGTCATTATTTCATCCACTGTATCATGGTCTCATTTCTGCAGTGCACATGCACCGTGCACATGCAAAGTGCACATGCACGGGCTGAATCCTTTGTTCGCTGTCTGAAGGCAAATTTTCATTGGGGAAATATTTCCACAGTATTTGTGGGCCCTTAAAACATTACGCTGAATACATGAATGTTTTAAGACTGTTTTGTGAGCCGTTTGGTGCGGCCCTTCAGAGTGCACTCAACCACACTAACTTGTTAGAAACAATTTCTGATACATAATTCTGTGCTCACACTTTTTATAGAGCGCAGAGTCGAGGCTGTGTTACTTTTCATGCATACAACATTTAGTATTTGCACAGCACATCTGCGCTCGCTCACTCACACACACTCTGGAAAGGCCACCAGATCTGTAGGTTCAAGGTTTTATTATTTAGGAGTTATTGATATTGAAGATGTTTAATAAGAAATAATGTGAGATGTTAAAGAAAGTGAGGAGCAGTGTCAGAAAAACAGGATCGTGACCAGACAGTCGATGGTTAGAAACCCGCGGAGCAGTGGGGAGTTTAGATTTACGGGAGGAAAGTTAATGACTAATTCAACAACTAGCATCGATGTGGCCTCAGCCCCACACTGCTCCACTGCAGCTGCTCGGTGTTCACCAGTACGACACTGGGGTTGTACTGGGGAGCTCCCAGCTGTGAATGTAATTGTGTGTGCGTGTGAAGCAGCGCGCTCCTGCGACAGAGCGTGCATGCTCAATCAACTTTGTCTGGATAAATAATATGGGAGGAGATTAGTGCCAGCAGAGATTGTATTTGTGTTGCATAAATTTGAATTTGTCACCCTCGTATTAAGCTGTTGATTTAAAAAAAAAAATGCATTTGTTGTATAAATGAATTCTGAAATTTAATTTGAAGGGAAATCAAAGGCAGTGTCTTTATGTTGGCTCTGATTATATTCAACTTAACATGCCTGTATGGTCTCTGGTATAGATTACTGTCTCCTGTTTGTTGTCTTTGACTAAATGGAGCCTGTCAGCATATAAAACACTCCTTAGGATGAGACATGAAGTAAGTAGTTGAAAAATATTGATTCAACAAGTTGATTTAAAACTTTAGATGATATAACTGTGGCTTCACACTGTGGCAGCAGATGATAATTATAGGATCATGGTATATCTTACTGTGACAGTAAATAAAGAAATGTACTTATGTAATGCTTGTTAAAGAACAGTATGTGCTAACATTAGCTACCAGAAGCTGCTCAGCTTTTACTTTTATTTTTACTTACTTAAGAATTTACAGAGAGTAATGACATTATTATTTTATAACAGAGAGCACTATAAAAACATGTTGTTTATTGTCACACTTTACCCCAAATTTGGACAGATTGAGTTAATGTAGAAAAACAGCAAATTTATCTTTTAAGGCTTTTGAGAACAATCATTTCATCATTCAATCATTTTAAGCTGTCACATGTTTCTGCTTTTACATGTTCTCTCTCCTCCATGTCCAGGCGACATTGTCAGATCTCTACGAAACACATTTCTGCTGTTGCATGTTACATACAACATGTTACCCGACGTATGACGATTGTTTATATAAAGAATGATACGCTTATCAAATAACAAATTGTTACTGATTGAAGCGGTGCTTCCTCAACACTCTGACCTGTGATCGCTCACAAACAGCAGTGTCAGGTATGAACCCCTCATGTCTCAGATGTTTTTGAATTGTTTAGCAGCTCCACCAAAAGTGATTTCCTCTTTCATTTTCTTAGATTTATAGTTTGACTAAAAAAATGACCAGGCTGTGGGAGGGTTATTTATCCAGAACACAAAAAAAGATTCTTTCCTTCCTCATGAATGATCTGACACCCCTCTGATCGATCATGTGACCCTTTAGATCACCGCATGATTCTCGAGCGCGGCACCGCTGCTGCTCACCGCTCCCTGAGGGGATGGGTCAAATGCGGCGAATAAATTTCACACAATCAGGTGTGTGACAATCAGTGGAACTTTACCTTTAACTTAACTTTAACTTAGAGGGGCCCGACCCTGAGGTTGCAGTAACCTCCAGGGCTGAAAAATGAAGCCAAGACTAAAGTACCATGAACTGCAGTTCCTCTAATGTCCACTAGAGGCTGGCTCCAAGAGCGAGTTTGGGTAGCTGTAGCTGTTGTGATTTTAGTGTGTTTATAGTTCATTATCGGTAACATTTTGCTCGTCTTGTTTGTCTTGTTCAGCTCTAAGAAGTTGAAATTTCAGTTATTCTTGGAAACACATTTTGTTTTAATGCTTTTAGCTAGTGGAATTAGCATTAGCATTAACACAGTAAGCCAAAGCTGGAAATGCTTCTTCAACCCGAAAGTCATCGAATACCGGCGCTTGGTCAGTGACTTGCAGCGCCAGACACCAATGAAAAAGCCGTCCTTTCACGTCAGCATGATGTGATGATTGTTCTGTAACGGTGAAAGTATTTGTAGGGCGGGTGGGAGGGTTGGTGGTGGACGGTCCAACAACCACCGACTTTCACCCAGGAGGCCGGTGTTCACTTCCTGTAAGACTGTGAAGCCAAACCCTGTTCTTTCTTCCTAAACCCAACCACGTGTGTGTGTTGCTGAAGGAATAAACATCAGTTGGTGGTGTTGTACCGACGTAGTGCTTTTATTTTGACAGAGGCTGTATGCAAACTGTACATTTCCTGTGAAAACAGAAGTGTATTTTGAAAACAGACAACAGCTGTGAAATGAAAATACATGCACAGTTAATTTAAGCTGTGTATTAAATTCTTCACTTCACACGATGCTTCATTCGCTGCTCTTGTATGAACAGCGTGTTGCTGACACAGAGGAAACTGTTGTGCTGCCTGAACTCAGCTCAGACCAAAAACACTTTCTGGCTGCAGCGTCTTCGAAGGCGCAGCGGAACAATCACTGAGAGCAACGATTCAATTTGGAGGAGTTTTCTATGGGAGCCCGTCTGCCTGTATCAGCACAGGGGGACACACACAACTCCTCAGCACTGGTTACCTGATAAAAACATAGGCTTGTTTATACAAACGTGGAGACAACTGTGCTTTTTGCTTTTCCAGTCTGAGGGCAACTTTGCCAGTTAGTAATTATTGATATCAGGAGCAGGAGAGGAAAAGCTTCAGATCCCCCGGCAGCAGGTTTACAGTCGACGGCTCCTGAAGCGTTTTCGAGGTGTTGGTGCTTAAAAGCAAAAATGTTCTGACATGTTTGCTGCTTTGTGGTTTGAGGTAAAAACTTTTGTGGTCCTGTGGTGGGTACAGTCCAAATATCTACATCCAGTCTGCTGGTTTAGCTCGTTACACTCTACACGAACTGTGTGTGTGTGTTTCAGACTGATGTTATAAAATCAGCACAAATTGTACTGACCCCACAGAGATGGTAGGAGTCAGTGGTCAGTCGTCATGACCTTCAGCAGCATTTCCTTTTTCCCTCTCGCATCAATAGAGCTGCTGCTAATTAGTATGGCTGTTAGTCCAGGAGAGGAAAAAGAGAAGTGGAAAGAAAAGTGACCAAAGAAAGAAAAATAGCAGTTTATCATTTCAGTGAAAGATTTCTTTTCTGTGTGCGTGAATACAGAAAAATATGTCCATGATTTTCTTACCTGCATGTTGTAGAGGCTGCTCAGTAACCTTGTCAGGACTGAATGACACTGTTATGTGTTGCTGTGCTTCATGCTATATCGTGCTGCACACAGTTGGTGTTTCCAGCATGGATTAGCTTGTTGGGTTTTGTTATTTTAGTTTGTGTTGGAGATTACAGGCAGTTCAGTTTGGGTTAAGTTTAGTGTCACTGTAGGTAGTTAGGGCGCTGAGCCGGGTCCGACGGCCCGCTGCATAATGGTGACTTCCCCATCCTTTGTTTCTTTCTGCTGGAACCTCCAACCCTTTTTGTTTCTTTCTTTAAGTTGTAAATATCGTTTCATTCTTATTAATAAAACGTTTGATTGCCTGTTTCCCTGCCTAAGTTGCCGCTGGGGGCAGTTATACTGGTGTGGTGTGTCTGTGTCACTCTGCAGTTACACCTCCAAAACTCTAGGTGGCGGTGCGGTTTCTGTGAAGTGCTGTAAAGTTTAGTTGATATGAAACACACATTAAAGACAAAGACAGTTTCAAACACAAATCAGCTTCACTATAACTCGCAGCATTCACAGACAAACACTTGTCTTTATCTGGACACATTTTCCCACAAATACAACATGCTAATGTTGTTAGCACAAGCCTATGATATTTTACATTGTCAGGATAAATCTTTATCTTTGTTTCCACTGAGTGAAATGGTTTCAGCTTACAGAAACAAACAGGAAGTCTGCGTTGACATGTAGTTACATTTGTAGGTGCACGTCAGGCTACTGCGTAAGGCAGTGGTTCTCATCTTGTCCAGTCACGGGGTCCAGGTTTCTTCTTAGTTGAAGGTCCACACAGTTTAATGCATTCGTCATCATAGTTTCATTTGGCCACGTCATGGAGCTCGTTTGCTGTCTCTGTATAGTATCGGTCGGTCACTCACTCTGCAGCAGGAAACAGGACTTCAAAATAAAAGCTCTGTGCCACAAATTCACTGTACTTCAAACCAGTGTGGTTTTTACAAACTTGATAACTTTTAGAGTCTTTCAGAATGAACCCACGACCCGCCTTTGGACTTTGACCCACCAGTTGGGAACCACTGACTCGACATAGATGTATAAATCCCACTTAAAGCCGTCATCGTTGAGATTTCAGTCCTTGTTGACTCGGTGACACAGTTACTGTAAGTGAGGTTTAATACTAAAGGTCCCAGAATTAATAGGAATTCATTTTTCTCACAAACACTGTTTTTCTGTTTACAGCCAAACAGACTTGTTATAACGACTATCCTGACCTGAGATCAATTGGAGTCCAGGCGGGATTTACTTTTCACAGAGGTTCTCGTTTAATCAAGGATCCAGTTTATAGCCAAATACATTTCTTTTGCAGTAAAAGCTGTGTGATGATGAGGTGGCTGACTTCGCTCTCTGATGTGGCGTGCAATCGAGTGAGAGGTGAAAAAACAGTCATCTCCTCGTCGCCTTCGCAGGATTGGCCCCAGATTGTGCAGGTAAGAACTGTTACACAAAAAAGAGTGTGATGTTTCTCTGCTTTCTTTCTTCTGAGTCAGAGTCACTCAATACGTGACTCAGCGTTGGGTCGTCACCTTTACACTGCTTCTGAGAGCAGAAGAGTTTGGATACGTGCCGCCAACGACCTTGTCTGTGTCTTTAACTGTGGTGCATGTACGAGTCCTGTCTGTCCAGGTAAGGACTCATTTAGGCTCAGCGTTAGATATTAAGAGCAACGAAAGCTTCTGTTGATGTCTGCAGACTGTATGATGACAGCGCCGACTGAACCACAACAGCTTCACATACATACATTATTACTTCAACTGTGAAGCTCAACATAGAGGGGAACATTGACAGAATTAATAAAGTGATAACTATCAGCAATAAAATGTATTAAATGTCAGAAAAAAATGTTAATATGTTAGAATTTTTTTGATGAAATGTCTGAAAATGTTATTAGATAGTCAGAAAGAATGTCCAAAGAAATAATGACAAAGCGTCTGAAAAAAATATTATTAAATAGTCTGAAAAAATGTAAAAAATAAATGTCTGAAAAAAATCTTGATAAAATGTCTGAAAAAAATGTTAATACAATTTCAGAAAAATAATCTGTGAAAATAATGTGAACACCATATCTCAAGGACAACCTCAGGGACCTTTTCGAATTTGGCACAAATGTCCACTTGGACTTGACAATGAACTGATTAGACTTTGGAGGTCAAAGACCAGTGAGACCTTGTATCAACCTCATTCTTGTGAAAACAATATCTCAAGAACAGCTTGAGGGAATTTCTTCAGATTTGGCACAAACATCCACTTGGACTAAGAATAAACTGACTGGAATTTGGTGATCGGTTACTGTGACCTCAAAAAATATGTCTTTGGCCATAAATTAAATACTTCACACACTTATTGTGACCAAACTTGACACAAATGTCTAACAGGGTAAAATAATGAAGGTCCAAAGGTCAAAGGTCAGCTTGACTGTGACATCATCATGTTTTAACGTCATATCTCAGGAACAGAAGGGGAGACATTTGGTCTCATACTGAATTGGTGACTCTAATCTTGAAACTGTGCTGATTGTATAGATCTTCTGTGTGTGAAGCCTCCATGTTTTCACTGACATGATGGAGACTGTCAGAGACACTGGACTGGTGGGCGGAGTCATACAACCACAGGGTGGACTGGTGGGCGGAGTCACACAACCACAGGGTGGACTGGTGGGCGGAGTCACACAACCACAGGGTGGACTGGTGGGCGGAGTCACACCACAGGGTGGACTGGTGGGCGGAGTCATACAACCACAGGGTGGACTGGTGGGCGGAGTCACACAACCACAGGGTGGACTGGTGGGCGGAGTCACACAACCACAGGGTGGACTGGTGGGCGGAGTCAGTAATTCTAGTTTTATAATTACAGAATCGACCATCTTGTATTTTCCTGTGTGTGGTCTGTCATACGATCGATGGAACCAGATTAAACGTTTATTTTTGTTGTTTACATGGAGGCTAAAATAATCATTGAGTAATCAGTTCAGCATTGTTGTGAAGACGGCTGCGATTTGATGAAAGATTTATTTTTTAAAATGAATCTATTGTGTGTTTTATAGGTACTGTTGT